>JARTUT010001751.1:0-1200000 GCA_030674115.1 Micraspis discolor
TCTTCAAAAACTTTCTAGAATGATGATTTCCACAAAATTTTACATAAGAATATGTTCGATCCTAAATTTCTTTCAACTTATACACTGATCGGATGGATATCCAGGGAGATGTTGAGGAAACCATATTCCAGATCCGCATAACTGCTGAACTATTCGACAGAATTGCCACCCCCCTCCTCTATCCCGAAAAAATGAAAACTTTAGCGCAGCTCCGTTGGCAAACAAAGGGCATACAACCAGACATACTCAAGTTTGACCACGGATTCATCATCAAACCTAAGAATTTTAGACCATTTCAGCTCAATATTAGCATTGAGAATAAATCTACCTAGAGGGTAAACGCAGTTCAAAGAAATGAAGCCAGAAATTTACTAATATGATTTCTGGTTTATAGATGGACTGTATGTTTCTGGAAATAAATATATTTGTTCTTTACAGCATCTAACGGAGAGTTACCGAAATAATAGACGATGGCCAGGGCCTGCTTCAGAAAATATGTTGTTCTTCACGAAGATTCATAGTTATTTCATTTCAATATTTGTTCATCCGAACTAAGATTCAAGGGGAGGACAAGATAGTAGCATTATATATTGAATCGTGAGGGTTTATTCACAATGAATGTAACGTTAACACCACCATAAAATATCTTCACATCAATGGAGTTCACACATTTCAGGCAATTATGTAACTTAATAGGCAATAGACGGTCCCATATTAATTTAACTCTCGCTGTATTTGTAATGAATATGAACTTGAATATTGATTAAATAATGATTGAACTTGAAAATATATTATAAGATTCTATGCGTTACATTCATTGTGAACGAGCGCTAAAATGCAGCTCTTTCTAGACTATGTAATTTAAAATACTATGACAGACTTTTTGCTATCCTTATATCTTACGAAAATTGTTTAAGAGCACTAGCGTGAGAACGTCGTTTTAGGGCACTAGTTTTCAAAATGATTCGATTTTAACAAGAATTTGTAGTAATATTGAAGATGTAACATTATATCAATGTTTCTGATTTTATGTCTATAACGTCTCAAATTTGGGCTGACTAAACGGAAATGGAAAATTGCAGAAAACTATAAGATAAAAACCATTAAAAATATTTGATTTCTCATCTCATCTTGGAAATTATAAGGCTAAAATTCATTAGGTATATTTAAAAGGTGTGTGTAAACGAATGGACGAACATCCTCTCATTAAATTCAGAATTCTTGATTATTGAGTCGATCTCAATTGTAATACTTCTCGGTTAGACATTCCAAAGTTATAGATACAGTAGAACCTCTTTAATCAGAACTCTGAAAATTTACACTCAGTTCGGATTAGTGTATAGAGAGAGGATTTATGAGGTATATTTCAAATTAATCCAATAATTTAGTTTATCACAAGGTATTCAATGACATATAAAAAGCTTTATCTTGCAACTTAGGTACGTAAATGTGAGCGGGTGCTGGTTCATATTATTGGGGGTACGGATACAAGAGGTCCCACTGCATTTGGTCAGAACGATTAGGACGCTTTTCGGCGATTAAATGCCACTAGAAAAATAAAAAATAATTATAAAGTTCGATAACGTGGTATCAGGATCTTCTGTTTCTTCCGAGACAGAAATGGTATTTGTGCTACTGTCCACACCTATCCTTACAAAATTTGAGCCGCCCATATCCTCCTCTGTCAAAAGATGTATATCTTGATCATTTTGACAGTTGGAATTTTCTGTATACCTTTCAAGGTATTGAATGGATTGCAATCCAAATCTAAAACTACGCGCAGAAGGATTTGGATCATAGCCCCTTCGCTGCCTTATCTTAGAGAATAAATTCTCCACTGGATCCTGCATTAAGCGACTTGTCATTAAGAAAGGAATTGAATCCTTTTTCTCTTCCCACATTTGAGGTATACCATTGATAGTTTGAACCAAACCATCAAAGCAGAATGGTGTATTTTTATCAACCGTCCAAGACTCAATGAAGCCTGTTGATTCCATTAAAACTAATTTCGCCTCAGTATTGTTATCAGATAACGGTCATCTTAAATAATTGCCATCAAAGTATCCATGAGAGTTTAGACAATCGTAAAGGTCATTAATTTTCAATAGGAAATTAGCTGTTGCAATGGAACTTGAAGAATTTTGCTCACCACTCGCGATCACTGTCATCATGGTTCAATAAAATGTCTTACTAAAAATCTGAGTTGCGAATTTCACTTTCATTTTCTGAAAGGAATTGGGGTTGATATGACTTTCTGTTATTTTTAGAAGGGTACGAGACAGTGAATTTGACGAATCGATGTCGTACGTTTTTTTTTATATCTCTTCATGAAACATTATTCCCACCCACTATGATATCCCTTTCATTAATGAATTCCCCACATTTTTGATTAGATGTGGAGGGTCGTAGATAGAGAGCAAATATTTTATGCCCGTTGAAAAAAAAATATAGTTTAATTTTTGATGCTTCTAGCAGTTTATAAAGAGATCTGTTGTTTGACCCTTGATAACAAATTGAAACATTTATTACTAGACTAGAAGTTTGCAATTTTGAAATTTTTCGCCGAATCCGTTGTCTATTGAAACAATTTGAACTGACATTTTCCAACTGAATTTGAACGGTTTAAAGGAATCAACGATGTTGAAGAATGCCAAAAAAATGGCGTTCTGTAAGCTGAATTATAAGAAGAAAAATAAAGCTGTCTAATATGTTTCCGTGCTCATACATATCCGTCCGTAAATTACGTGGTGCGGTAACGTTAACACAGCACGTCATCTCAAACTGAAGACGCATGCGCTGTACCGTAAATAACATGCAACGCTAATACCGCACGACGTTATTTCATCTTCCATATCTCTATAATCTTTGACATCCCGTATCTTGGTAGTGAAGCCGTTTAGGATTCACGTTTACCTGAACTGTTATCCTTAAAATAAACTAAACTAAAAAATCTTCCTTTGTCGTTCGACGACGTTATTCTGAAACACCCTGTGAATACAACGTTCGTAGATTAGGTTTCTATCGCCGGTCACAGTCGGTAAAATATCTGATATGGCCGAAATATATTGATCACAATTGTCATGTTGGGAGATTATGAAATTTTTTCCGAGAAGTAACAGAATGTCATTATAAGCAGTAATTGCGGTTTTGAACTAATAATAATAGTAGTCCCTTTCATTTATGCTTGCAGCAGTAAAGTAGGTAAAGCAGGTAACAATTCCCTGAAATTTGTCAGTGTATATGATTATTTTTATAAGTTGTCTGGATATTGGTACAGTGGGCTTGTTGATAATGAAATCATTTCTTCTGAATTCATTAAAAAATTAAATGAAGCTAGAGTCAACACGAAATTTATTTCCAAAATCGTTCACCTGAAAAGTTATTGAAACGAAGACCTATCGAAAACAATTTATGCTCAATAGTTCTGCCTACTAAATATTTAACATCATAAATGGAATCAAGAAGGTGCATGCAAATAATGAAAATAAAGCAAAGCAAATATTACTAGTTACAGGAAATAATTTTATACCATTGTAGGTTATTTCAGAGCAGGTACTAATCTAGTCTGATTGTGTTTATAGTTTTGCAACTCATCTAAAGTAACGAAATAACACGGAATAAAATAAATGAAAAATCTAAAGAGAATACTCTTTTATGTTTGTAGGATGAATATCTAGCTTGAAAAAAATTATGAAGTGATTTAGGTGTAATGAAAAATGTTTTTCAGGATATATTCTTCAAATAATAAAATAAACAAAAATACAATTTGCATTATCCTCAGAGATTCTCAGAGCAGGATTCCACTAATTACCATTTTTTATTTCGGAAAGTGTGGTAAAAATCAATTCTTCCGTTAAGACGATCACTCTCGAATGGAAGGAAATATAGTGTGAAATTTTTAATGGTAGGTTTGTGGGTTCAATAGGTAGTTATAATGTGATTTTGAAGTATCGATTTTTTTACACATTATACCATTGAAAAAATTATTATGTAGAGTAAGAGTAAGAATTTATCCACATCGATTCATAGAAGGAGTTAATAAGTTACCATTATTAATTAAAAATATTTCATTACGGAGGATCTTCGTAAACAGACGGATTTGATGCGAAAAAAATGAGTAAACATCAAATTTGACTATGAATATTTTGTTTCTGTTGCTTCAAACATCCGAATACACCGAATCATTTCACGTTTTTTTCTTTTTCGTTCACCTGAACTGCTCCAGATTCATTTCAGAAATCTAAGTTTTTTTCCGCAATTAACTCTGCGCCAAAATTATCAATTTATTTTTTGGTCAATACAGAGGATAAAAAATATTTGGGAAAAAGCCAGTTGTTCCTAAAAATTAGGGTGATAAAATAAGAACTTGGTCCATTTATTGCTCAATCAAATATATATGTTACATACAATTTTCTTGTGTACTTGCGTAACTGATCTAAATTCACTTCACGTATTTGATATCACCAACAATATGCCCATATTAAAATCGATTAAAATCGTCATCTAAATATACACAGATCATTGGACAGCAAGTCAATATATCTAACTAATAAAATATTCTGAGAGGTGATGTCAAATAAATCGGGCCCTGGCTCAGACCAGCTCAAACATAGAGACCAAGTCGCTGCAACCATAAATACAATGAAATAAATATTACGGGGTTTACACGCTTGAGACCGCCACTTTCCGGTAGAATTTTTTGGCTTCATTGCTTTGAACTGCGTTTTCCCTCTAGGTAGATTTATACTCAATGATATTAGATAATTACAAACATTTAGGAAATAAAGAAGCACACTCTTCTACAAGTTTAATGAATTAGAAATGGCGATCTACTTTCCAATAATCATTCATTAGAATCCATGATATTTGTTTATTACATTGGACTCTCAGATAAGAAACAATCCTACAATATAACGAGGACTGAAATTTAACTAGCTGCTCGATAAGTGAAATTAAGACCCAAACGGAGCAGATGATGAAGTAATTGACAGTTTATTCAGAATATTTATATGGATTGTTACTAACTTTTATTACAGGGAACGGATCAGATATGTATATAGACGATTAAAGGAAAAATATGTATATGCCTAGAGAAAAATTTTGTACGATTGATCAAAATATGCAAGAAGCAAATTATTCATAAGTAAAAAGCATGAAATTCGAGAGCATCCTCTGTGAAAAAGTCGCTTGTATCAAACAAAAATTTTATGATTCAAAGTTTCTTCTATAGCGTAATTTATACATATCCCTACTACAAATATAATTAACTGGAATTCCACTTTTTCCATAACAATAATAATAATAATAATAATTCTTTATTGATCCTCAAGACACAGAATAATGTATAGGACAAGTCAACATTAGAAAAAAAGCATAGATTCAAACTCCCCCCAATTCAATTAATACAATTTACATGCACAATGGTAATATAACATACATAAGATACAAAACGATAATGCAAGGAATTATATATGGGATTTACTTACTTCTTTTCTTTCGGCTTCTCCTTGTTGGCATAAAATTGTCCTGGTTTGGAACTAGATTTTTTTTGCTTTGACACTAAGTCACTTACGTGAGAGGATTTTTCTGAACGTATATAAATAACATCTGAGTTTTCTGTATCACCATCAACCCTGAGCACATCAGGAATTGAACGAAGAAATTCCAATAAATTATTATGGCCGAATTTGCCATAAGGAATAGCAATTCCTTCGACTGCCAAGTAGTCCTGGTCCAGTTGAAACACTTTAAGAATAACTTTTGATGATACCAAAAGACCTCGTATAATTGATTTCACTAGTGATAAATCTGGATCCATTGCAAAATATATCAACGAATTAGAGGAAAAATACGATCACAAACTACTACCTTGACGGATAATTATTTCTAATATTCTATTCGTGTTCTGTTAGGATGTGTTGAGTTATTGAACATAGAGCAATAGAGATTACTCTTTCACCAGTGTTGATTATAGAAATCACAGAATATACTCTTTCGTACTCTATGTTCGAAATATGATCACAGAACACTTATATAAACTCTCAAATAAATCTATGAATATAATTTAATCCTTGCAATTAACATATATTTATAAGAACTATACTGTGAATATACTAAAAACTTTGATGCCAACAGGCTTCGACGCCTTCGAATATGTATTAAGTCTAAACTGCGCTTGCGCAAACGAGTTTATTCGAATGCAGTGTTCGGAAACTCGAATCACTCATTTCATAATTCGGAAGGAATGTCATTTATATTGAAATATACGGGTGTAAATTATCCTGCATCAATTTTGCAGAAATGAGAAAAATTGAAAATCTTTACTCATGTATAATTATTTATTTACAAAATAAAAATAAATGAAAAATATGAATGAATAAAAAATCAAAATGAATCAAAAATAAAAATAATTGAAAATATAAATCAAAATCAATATAAAATCATCATGAATGAAACATAAATATGTCAAGAAATATAAATGAATAAAAATTCATGACCAATTAAAATAAATGAAAAAGTAATCGAGATTTAAAACAAAACGTATTCCTTTTTGGTGCCTCCAAATCAAAAGTTCAACTCTATTCACACTTGTAAAAGTAAAATAAAAATGAAAGTCTGATCCTATAAAATAATTCAACAATATAGTGAAGAGGAAACAGTTCTTATGGATGACGGAAAGATATATGTTTTTAAAGAGTTTTCGAATAACATTTTCATGCTGTATTGAATTTTAAAAATTTTCGTGGATTAACTCTTTTGAACACCCAACAAAAGACACAAAATCATCGTGGGGGCATTTTTAAATTGCCGAAAATTTTTTCCTCAGTAGTTTCGTAACCTTTGGAGAAGCAGAATATTGAAGATACAATCTTTCCTTCGTGCGTTTTCAAATATTCATCACAAGAGTGTATCGTGATATCCTTCTTCATCAAATACCCACTAAAGTTTTTAGAAAGGGTATTGCCACGTCGATAGTCTACTGTTGGTGTGATTGATATATTCAGCTCAGGCTCGGTTATTTTTATATTTGAGTACCTTGTATCAAATCAGAATTTATTTTGAGAATTTAAAAGAATATTGTCACTTTCATCTTTAAAATCTCTGTTATCGAGTGAAAAAGTTAAACACAGAATAACTTCGTGCAACAAGTCTTTAGCCTGGTTCTCAGAGCTTCGTAGCGTATCATTTCCAGTTGCCAAAAGCTGTCGCGACACGCCCCTTCAATATTTGACTTAATCTAATTATTACTACATACTACACACAGGATTGCTGCGACTATGACAAGTAAACATAAGAGCGGGAAGTGTCACCAGCGACGCTACGAAGTTCTGAGAACAAGGCGTTATTTATCGTAAATTCGATCAAATTAGCGTATGACGTCACTTGAAAGATGCGTAAGAGCATACCTTCTATATTTATACCATGGGTTGTGTATAGACCATGGTATAAGTAAACATGGTATGCTCACTAGCAAAGATTATTTTCGTCCTAGTTTGCGCATACCGAAAGTGCGAGCAGCACGTGAATTTTGAAGGAAACCATAGATCAGTGGTCATCAACCTCATCGATGTGTTGACCGATTCACCGCAACGTTGCCGCTGTTTATGTTTGAAATGAAATAGAATTCCTGAAAATTCATTATCTAAAAAAAAATTTATTTTCCATGAATTGGCAAATATAGTAAAGGCTAAAGCTGATATTACTTCAATACCATTTGAAGTTGTTTTGTGTTTGAGTAGAACACGCATTTGCCTCCGATTTAGAGAAATGAATAAAAAAATCAGTTTGAGAAATTGCCAAAGAACTTTAGAGAAAAAGATGTCAAAATTAACAAATAGAAAGAAATAAAATGTTATAATTTCTGACTAATTCTTTTTATCTTATACCTTGCTCCAGCTTTATTAACGACATTATTATATTCAAATATATATTTTACCCAAGTTATTTATTACCAATTTGAAATATATTATATGGACAATGGTAAAATATTGGAAAATATTTGAGAATTATCATAATTGAAGCTTTCAGTGGAAAAAGGTGTTTTGTCGCAATTTTGCCAATTAGTACTTAATTATCAGATTTTATTATAATTTTCAAAAATGAAAATTTTTGAGAACAGTTTCACAATTATTCATAGTTTAAAGTTGTCTAATTCTAACTGAAAAGGACTCACTAGAAGGCAAATCCACAAAAACTCGGAGTGAAAAAAGAATAGCTCATTTTGTTCTTGTTCGTTTTCATTAATTCAATAAAAATTTTGTTCAACCTCCTTCGTTCATTCACTACTCATTATTAGGTAGAATCCAACGATAAGAACTTTAATTATTAATTACTACACAATCTATATTGTTTGCTTCAAGAAAAATGTATAGATTTGAAATTTTTGCATAATTTCTAGTAAAATCTGATAATTTTGGCAACATGGTTTTTCGATAAGAGTTAGACCATCAAATTCCGTCTGTGTTCTTTTTCTTCTTTCAGCGCCAAAGACACAATTTTTGTACCATGGAAAAAGTGCGAGCAAGAAAGATGCGCGTGAGCATACCATGTTTACTTATACCATGGTATAGATGTGCTCCGCTTCGTCCATAGACAACCCATAGATGGGCCACTCTCTCACTAAATATTTCTATAAATTGAGCCGCTCGAACCGCCGCATGAGGCGCTCGCATCTCTGTTTACGTCCTCCCCACGTGATTGTCGCCATTACGATACGATAAGTCAATTGCATTTCATTAGCAACGTGGTTAAGAAGTTGAGTTAAGAAAGTGACGAGTGCCTAGTTTATTTTAGTTCTATAAAAATTTACCAATACATAATTATGTATAATAAAATGGAAAAGATGCCTAATTTAGAAAATAAATGCTGTGTTCCAAATTGTGAAGATAAAAGCTCTAAGCGACACAGATTTCCTATTCCAGACAAATACCCGAGTCTGTTCAAAATGGTTAGATAAAGTAAATAATATTTTATGTAAATATTTTCTGTTTTGTATATATGTATGTATTGATGACGAGATATTGTTGATGATGGAGCTCGTGTTGAATGATTGTTTGGGCTATTACCATCATCTATTGTGGATGTAATGATTTCCGACGTTTCGATAGACATCTTCTATCTTTATCAAGGAGAAAAGTAAGAAACCTTTTGAGAATTATCAATTTTCAAAAAGTCAATATGACAGAAGTCATGAAAGAAAAATGAACGATGTTATATACTCATCTGTGATATGATGATCTTTTTAAGTTGGATCGAACTATCGGCGTCCAAACTTCTGGCAGATCTATAGATGGAGCACTTATGGAATCAGGTGTTATTTTCATAAATGCTGCTTCTTTGATTTTTCTTCTTGCAAGTTTTTCTTCTTTGGATATTATATTATCCAGGTTGGTCCAACATGCTGTAGATGAGAATCATCGTATAAAATGGGACGAAGCATCAATAATATCCAAAGAAGAAAAACTTGCAAGAAGAAAAATCAAAGAAGCAGCATTTATGAAAATAACACCTGATTCCATAAGTGCTCCATCTATAGATCTGCCAGAAGTTTGGACGCCGATAGTTCGATCCAACTTAAAATGATCATCATATCACAGATGAGTATATAACATCGTTCATTTTTCTTTCATGACTTCTGTCATATTGACTTTTTGAAAATTGATAATTCTCAAAAGGTTTCTTACTTTTCTCCTTGATAAAGATAGAAGATGTCTATCGAAACGTCGGAAATCATTACATCCACAATAGATGATGGTAAAAGCCCAAACAATCATTATGTATGTATTGTATTGTTATTGCTGCTATTTGTAATTAGCAGCTGTTTCCGTTTTTGTTTTACATTTTAGTTTGTCATTCATTTTATAACCCCCTTGGGATTCTTGAAAAAAAATTTCATGTAAATATCTTCAGCTTTGTGTATATGTATGTAAAGAAAAAATATTTCTTTAATTTTGAATTTTGTCGCGCTTACTACATTACCAATTATATTGACAACTGACAAACGCTAGTCAGGCAACCAACAATACTCAGGAATGTTTTTCTGGTTGCCTACCCAGACAATTTCACGGTGCGCTCCTGATATCTAATAATAAAAAGATTCAGCATATGAGAATCCGTAATTCCGAGTTAAGAATAATATTTTGGGAGATAAGTCTGAAATATGCATGAAAAGAAAAAATATTTCTTCAATTTTGAATTTTGTCGCGCTTACTACATTTCCAATTATATTGACAACTGACAAGCGCTAGTCTGTGGCATCCTTGGGCTGACGTCTATGGTCAGTTGAGAAGTTATGAAAAAAAATAGCATTGTAACAGAGATTTATGTGATAGATTTGTTGATTAAAATAGATAGATAAGAATAATTGGTGGAAGAATAGACTTTAATTGTCGTTTCTTCGTTTTCAGAAGCAACGCATGAGTTTATTTTTAACCTAAAATTTAAGGATAGATGTTATATGTATTGTATTGTTAAATTTGTTACCTTTTTCCTTTCACTTTTTTACTTCACATTTCAGTTTTATATATTTTTTATAACCCCCTTAGGATTCTTGAAACTTTTTTATTTAAATATTTTTAGTTTTGTATGTATATTGTTTTCTTCTCTCTGTTTTTATACTGTTAAAGATGCAAATATAATGCTTTTATCTTATAATTTTTGTTTTTCCGAATGCTTTTAATGATATTAATATGAATCCAGTCTTTTGAATATATTATGGTTTAATCATTCTACGACAACTATTTATAGGCCTGAAATGACAAGTTTACACTTGATTTGAAAATATTGGAGGAAGAATCTATCACTCTGCGACATTTTATGTCTCAACTCCGATTGTGACAAGTTTACATTCAAATTGAATTGGCTTCGTCTACCCGAAAGTAAACATGCATAGACAACCTATAAATGGGAAACTCTCCCTTCAATATTTGGTTTGAAGACGCATCCATGCAGCGGTTCAAGAAGTTATTTTCGAAAGATCAACACCTCCTGGTGGCATTATTTTGAACTAATAGGCTTAAAAATTTTAAATGAGCCTCCCACCAATATTTTCAATTTGAATGTAAACCTGTCACAATCGGAGTTGAGACATAAAATGTCGCAGAGTGATAGATTCTTCCACCAATATTTTCAAATCAAGTGTAAACTTGTCATTTCAGGCCTATAAATAGTTGTCGTAGAATGATTAAACCATAATATATTCAAAAGACTGGATTCATATTAATATCATTAAAAGCATTCAGAAAAACAAAAATTATAAGATAAAAAGCATTATATTTGCATCTTTAACAGTATAAAAAGCTAACAGAGAGGAGAAAACAATATACATACAAAACTAAAAATATTTAAATAAAAAGTTTCAAGAATCCTAAGGGGTTATAAAAAATTTATAAAACTGAAATGTGAAATAAAAAAGTGAAAGGAAAAAGGTAACAAATTGAACAATACAATACATATACACAAAGCTGAAGATATTTACATAAAATTTTTTTCAAGAATCCCAAGGGGGTTATAAAATAAATGACAAACTAAAATGTAAAACAAAAACGGAAAAAGCTGCTAATAACAAATAGCAGCAATAACAATACAATGCATACATATATACAAAACAGAAAATATTTACATAAAATATTATTTACTTTATCTAACCACACTTTGAACAGACTCGGGTATTTGTCTGGAATAGGAAATCTGTGTCGCTTAGAGCTTTTATCTTCACAATTTGGAACACAGCATTTATTTTTTAAATTAGGCATCTTTTCCATTTTATTATACATAATTATGTATTGGTAAATTTTTATAGAACTAAAATAAACTACGCACTTGTCACTTTCTTAACTTTACTTCTTAACCACGTTGCTAATGAAAATGAAATGTAAATGACGTCTCGTATCGTAATGGCGACAATCACGTGGCGAGGACGTAAACAGAGATGCGAGCGCCTCATGCGGCGGTTCGAGCAGTTAAAATCGGTTCAATTTATCGAAATATTTAGTGAGAGAGTGGGAGAGAGTCTCAGGTATCAAGACAAGAATTTTTTGGTACCGGAAGCTTCAGAACCAGCCATGAAAAAGCCTAAAATAATCATTTTTCATTACCTGGACAGCGATGAAATTGAATGTTCCCAAAAAATATTGCCAAAATATATGGAGCAACAGGAACATCCAATGAAATATCGAATCCGTTCGGTATTACGATACAAGTCCAACTTCAAAAGCAACTTCACCAAATCGAATTCACGAAACCATACCTCAGGATAATACTGACAACTTCAAACTTAATTGAAAGAAATCGATGAACTGAATAAAATTTGTGACATCAGCCATTGTCGAATTTTAGACCTGTAATTCACCTCTGAATAGAATTTTCATTATCCAGCAGTTAACAGAAAAATATAGTTTTGAACCTTCTAAAAGACAATAACATAATAACATGAAACGGAAATAGCATTTTAAACAATATAAATGAACTTAAATTGTTTAGTAATGACATTAAATTTGAAATAATTTGCATCCAGGAACCAAGGATCAATAAACGCAAACCTCTAAATTTTGCTAATTATCACTACTCACAAAAGGTAGTAAAATAATTTATTACAAAAAGCACCTTCAACCAGTCGAAATACCAACAAATACCATAATAGCTGAGTCACAGGTAAATATCATAAATGACAGAATAATACTGAACTATTACTGGAGTGATAAAGAATCAATTAGTACCACCAAAATAGATTACTTAATGGGACTGGGTACAGAGGTCATAAGAGCTGGGGATTTTATCAGCAGAAACACTACTTACAACAATAAAAATGGCAACACACTGAAGAACTAGCTAGATAATACAAATCACATTATTAATTTCCCGACTAACTCATATACCTACTATCCTGCACATCAAAAAACACCATCAACTGTAGATTTTTTCATTACAAACAATACTCAAATTTATTTATTTATTCAATTTCTGGATACAAACAGGAATACTCCCAAAAGGTAACCTCTAATACACTAAAACACTTAAATTTTAATTCATATGGTGTACAAATGTCACAATACAACATGAATCAACAAAGATAATCAGTGAAAGAAAACTCCCCTGATAGTCCGCGCAAATGATCTTAAATTAACATTAAATGGATCTAAATCATTACAATATTGATTAAATAAGTTAGACATTCTCATGATAGGCGAATTCCTGCCAAGATTCTTATTGAATCTACCTTGAAAAAGTAATTTCCTATTTCTAAACGTTCTCGTAGGAACGTGATACAGTACCATGGATGTCAATTCATGAAAAGTTTTTCATGATTTTATACATGAAAATCAAATCTAATTAATTACTCGGTTCTCTAAGAGTTCCATATGATATTGACATCTTATGTGTCTTATAAAGGGTGTTCCACGGAAAATTTCGAATTTGAAAAGGTTATAAAAAAAGAACGGCTCGATAGATTTCAATGATCAAACATTTATTTGAAAGCATAATTCATGACATTATATGTGAAAAATTATTTCGGTCAAATGTCCACTGTCTCACTTGTCTCACTTGGCCCATTCGATCAGTCCAATTTTTGAGTACATTTTTTATTGTTTCTCGCCTTATGGCAGCAAGGGCAATTTTAATTTCATGTTTCGAGTCATCAATCGTGCTTAGTTTGTTGGCGTAACAAACGTCTTTGATCACTCTCCAAAGGTAATAGTCTAACGGAGCTTCTTGGAGGTCAATTCACATCATCATTTTTGATGATGCGATTTTCGAAGATGGGGCGCAAAACATCGACCGTAGCATGGGCTGTATGGCACGTAACCCCGTCCTGTTGAAACCAAATATCGTCCAAATCATACTCTTCCATTTGACAGAAAAGCCAGTCTGTTAACATTACACGGTAGCGCTCGCCGTTGACCGGTTACAGCGGCTCCTTCATCATTTTCGAAGGAAAATTGGGCCGATGATGCCGTTGGACCAAAATTCACACCAAACAGTCACTCGTTGTGGATGCATCGGTTTATCCTCGACGACGTGCGGGTTTTCTGTGCCCCATATACGGCAGTTTTGTTTATTTACATAACCACCGAGGTGGAAATGAGCCTCGTCGGAAAAGATGATTTTTCTATCAAATTCACCATCTTCCGCCAAACGATCTTTCGCCCAATTTGCGAACCGTGGACGGTTCGGATGATCAATTGGCTTTAACTGGTGGGCCAATTGAACTTTATATGGTTTCTAAAGGTCTTTGCGCAAAATTCGGTGCATCGTTGACCAAGAAAGGTCCAACTCTTGCGCTCGATGACGAATCGTGTGGATGGCCGTTTACGAACAGTTTGTTCCACCGCAGAGATGTTTTCGGTTAACCTTGCTGGAAATGGACGTTTACGTGTTGTTTTATCCAACAGTGATCCAGTTTCGCACACACGACTCACAAATTTCCATACATATGCCTCCGATGGCAAATCTTTTTTGTCAAATATTTTTTTCAAATTTCGCACAGTTTGCGTTGGCGATTCACCACTTTGAAAATAATTTTTTTTTATTTCCCAACTTTCCTCAAGCGAATAGCGACCCATTACGTAAATGTCAGACTTATTGCTGAATATGTGACGCTTCTGCGATGACAGTTGATGTCTCCAATATCAAATTATCGTTAGTTCAAATTCGAAACGTTAGATGGGACACGCTTTACCTGAAGTGATATAAATGCTGGTCATTTTGAAATGTAAAAACCGGGTGAATCTATTCTGCAACCTCTCCAACTTTTGCTTGTGCACGGTATAAAATGGATTCCATATAGTAATAAAGGCAGAATTAACTCTGCTGGATATGAATGCAAAATATATGGCTTTTATTGCTGCCGCGTTTTTAAAATTCCTACAAAGGAAACCCAAATATCTACCGGCAGAAGCGACAAGAGTAACAACGTGAGCAGCGAATGACAACTTTGAGTCGAAAATCATTCCCAAATGCCTACTAACCTGATTCAACCTCTTCACCTCACAACCAACCAATCGATAGTGAAATTGAATACAAGCATGGCTTCTAGAAAATAATATGCATAAGTATTTATTTATATTCAGATATAATTCATTCCGACCGCAATAATCTGTAAACGCGTCAAGATCCTTCTGAAACTCAAACAAATTTGAAACAATCTCCTATATAGTTCATGAATATTAAAAATATTATTGGTCCCAAATGGGACCCCTGGGGTACCCTAGATATTACTTTTAACGGGGCCGACCTAAATCCACTGGGTTCGTTTATAAAGATAGGAGCACCACCTGAGGAGATCCCCATGCACACCAACTCCTGCAAACTTGGAAGAAAGTAAATTGTGATCAACTCTATCAAAAGCCTTACTGAAATCAGTGTACCACGAATCTACCTGACACTGACTATCTAAGGCGCCCGAGATAAATTCAGTGTAAATCAACAAATTCGTTTCAATACCACGACCAGCAACAAAGCCATTCTGATTTTCCAGTATTGACGATTTCAGAGAGTAAAATTACACATCCAAAATAAAACACTTGAACATTACTAATTCATTTACCATTTAACAACTAAACTTAGACCATTTTCCTTTGACTGCAACTTTACCCGGATTAAACACTCAAACAGCCATAAAACCAAAAGCGCCCTCGAATCAAATTGGAAGCTATTTAAAGAGGAAATAGAACAAAATCTTAAAACCCAAAAAGAAACTACCACATAATCCAAAATTAACAGATTATCTCACCAAATTAATACAAAAAAGTCTATACAAAGGCTTAAAAAAGATAACACCACCCAAAAATAATAGGTTTAACATTCCCTCTCACGTCAAAGGTTTTATTTCTGCCAAAATTAAATAACGGAAAAAGCTACAGCGAAATCAACAATATAAAAATTCTGTTTGCCGATACGAACCGCCTAATCAATATACTACCAACAATGTCATGAATGGAAGACGAAATTTTGAATATTTCTATGTGGTAGAGAATATCCTTTCGTTAGTAAAAACTAGAAACTGTTTTTTTTTTCGGGTTCGTAAAAATCAATGAGTTCTGCGAATCTAATTTTATCAAAAGGTGAATCTGCTTCGCATATCCTTCGCCTTTCTATGAAAGAAGATATTCTTCTTTGTTGAGGACGGAAAGAATCCTTAAATTTGACATTTAAAGGTCGGGTGAGGCAAGCAAAAATCTCTATTTAGTTTGTTATGGGTTGGTTTCTACGAAAAAGAAGTTCAGGCGAATATGATAGTTTACTTACTTTAAGAGTAAATATTCTTATTTTTACAAGTATATCAATTCTTCATTTTGACTATATATATGTGTCTCGCATAGCTTAGTGGAATTAAACCATGACCTTTGACGTGGAAACCCGAAATGCCGTATGTTCAAGTCCGGGGCTAGGAAAGAAACTTTCTAGCTCTCGGTATGCGGCCACCATTCTCTGTTGGGTCTAAAATTAACCTGCTTTACCTAAGGTGGCGTAAGGACACATTAGCTTCATTCGGGTTCGTATTTTCCTGACTGTTCTGGGACAGTCCTCTGGGTGTGCAGTAGTAGCGTAGTAGCTGAGGATTTTTGGATCATTTTTGGACCATTCTTGGACTGTCAGAAAATTATCAGAGAAATGCAGAACCTGAACAGCAGAATGAGGATTAAAAATGTAGAGAGATAGGTACAGTTTAGGTGGTTCTTTGTTTTATTGCGCCTGCCAGACAACAACATTTAAGCACTTGGTTGTTTTTTCATTTGTGTTAACCATGTGTTTACGAATATTTATCAGGAAATTTTTGACAAAAAAATACCTTTTATGAAGGTTAGAAGTGATGTTTCTCTAATAAGCTGTATCAATACGTTAATTATATTGTTTCCAGGCTTTCACTAACTGTGTAAATAAATAAGAGTCAAAATTGATTAGGATTGGGAGCTGAGTTTTATTTTGGAGTTCTTAATCTTTCAATCCATAAAAATGAATGACTAAATAAGATGAAAAGAAGAATTATTTCTACCTAGATATGGAGAGAATAAAAGACTAGGTGATATTTTCTTCCCTATTAAATGGAAAATTAATACAATGGGTATTAGAAAGAATAGTGGCCAATTATTATTAATGCCTACTTCAGGATAAACATTTGTATAACCTTCAGCAAAATGGATATTCTCTTGTCGAGTGTAGAGAAAAATATGCAGAGAGGTTGAACAGTTAATCAAAATTCATAATGCCAAAATATCACCAAGTGTATCCATCTGATAAGAGTTTTGACTAAAATCTAGTCATTGTACTCCATAGTGCTACTTTTTGCAATAATCAAATCATTCCCATTTTTTTTTCAGAGCTATTTTTTGTAAGATACTGGAACTTATTGAGAAACAATGAAATAATGATTGCAAAGTATAATTCAGCAAATCACTTCTAACAGTAGACAGCATGTATAGCAATATATGTGTTTTTTTTGGTGAATCTATTTCATCAAGTGATTTAGAAGTTTCAGATGCTCTTTTTATTACATTATAACAGAATTTTGCTTTGTCATATTTGCAGTTTCAGGATTGTTGATTCCTAAAATATGTTTATTTCAATAGACAAAAGTATTGAAGGTTGAAAATGATAGTAAATCGGGTGAAGATATCTCAAAAATTATGTTTATCTGGCAACGACTTAGTACAGGTAATGGGAATGAGAAATAATTTTCAATGTTTTGTGAAAACCCATCATACTAATTGTCGCATACTACAGTTCGTTTTTATGCTTTAAATGACCTGAGTTGCCAAACGCCTCGTTAGTTGATAGATAAATCTCTTGGATACAAGA
This sequence comes from Micraspis discolor, assembly GCA_030674115.1. Classification (NCBI taxonomy): domain Eukaryota; kingdom Metazoa; phylum Arthropoda; class Insecta; order Coleoptera; family Coccinellidae; genus Micraspis; species Micraspis discolor. Next base: position 17,797 of record JARTUT010001751.1, read on the forward strand.
GGGTTCAAATACAACTCATTTCAACCCTGAAATCTGTTCGATAAATTACACATGGGATCGAACACTAATGTAATGGAATTTGAAGAACTGATTTATTTTATTTTGTATTTATTAGATGTAAACAATTGGTATATCAAGCTGGTAAAGGGATTGTGTTTGATCATCTGTAAAGTTTTTAGGTTTTCATATGGTTTTTTGACTATGTCCAGACCTATGGGAGAGTGCTGAAATTAATTCTTTTTTGTATGTGTATGTGTTCATATGAATCTGTTATGGTAATCTATATAGTTTGGCATCAGTGCTCGAAATCAAGCATTGCTCTATAGTTTTTGTATCGGAAGGAAAATTCTTGTATATATGATCTTTTTTGTTAATTATTTTGATAGTTTCTTGGTGCCTTATATAAGAAAAATTGTTTATAGAACTAATATCTGTTCTGTTTTGGCATAGGCACACTAGTGGTCTGTCATCACAGAGTTGGTTTTCTTTGAAACTCAGAAATGTGTTGTTAAAAATTTAATCGAGCTGATACTGAATCTATATTTCCTGGAATTATTTTTTTATTGTGAATATTAGTTTATACATAATTGTGCTCTATTTGATAAAGAATTAATGAATAATTTTGCAGCCTCATGAAATCAGTTCATTGTATTTAATGTATTTCAAGGTGATTCTCTTGGCATTTAAATTTGTAGTATTACCCATGAATGAAAAAGCTTAAAAATCTTATTTCATACCCATTATATCAAATCAATTTATACCTGAAATGTAAATTAATTCAATGATGTGATAATAACTAGTTATACAGATCTGAACCTGAAAATATTTCCAAAACATTATTGAACGCAAAGTAAAATTGGCAATTCAGTTAACTATACAATTTACATATATGGGTAAGGGATTGGTCCGAATTCTGAAGTAGCTTATATTTCAGTTTATACTATCAATAATATTCATGTTCTAGTGTTAATGCAACCACTGTCTGAATATGGGAGGTGCAACAAAACACGTAAACCAGATCTATCAAAATGTTTTGTTCGATATAGATTCACTGATCAGTATTTATTAGGTGGGATTAAATATATTTTAAGAATTTTAAGAATGATTAGTAATTTGAATTGCGCTATTATAGTACAGAACTGTTTCTCTCAACATTAAATATTTGGTTTGTCGATGAAAATTTGATAAAACATTATTCTAACTATGGAAAACAATTTTATGCAGACGAAACTCTCAAACAGAAAAAGTTCGCTACGAATTTCATTGATAATCAGGTTGCTGATAAATAAACTGAGATTCTCATTCCGTTTCATCAAAAATTTGAAATTTTGAAATATACTTAGATACATGCGCACATTACCTTTTTGAATATAATGCTTTCCAATCGTTCATTTAAAAGCTTGTAACCCAATTTGCAGTCTAAATTTACGAATTTACCACAAATTGCGTTATCAAGTGATCGTTGTTTAACGGTTGGTAGCATTTGTAGTCAGCAAAAGATCCTGAACTGATACCTACTTTCGAGTAGGGACCGATTTTGACTGTACTAGACTGTACTGGGATTGTACTGAAAAAACCGGAACAGCGAACCAATTTGAAGATTTGGTATAAAAATTGTCAGAGAAAAACCGGAACACGTTGCATTTGGCAAAATGTGCAAACTCGTAGGAGTATTTGAATTGGTTCCAGCAGAAAATTTCAATTTACTTCTCTTGATCATATAAGCCATTAATTAATTAAAAGAAAAGCAAATGGATAAATGAATATGTCAAGAATAAATCATAATGCACATTTTATATATTGCCGATAGCTGAAAAAAAGTTTTGTTGATAGGGCTATTTTTTACATATTTGAAAATAGTTTAGGATTTCGAAATTATTATTTCGAAAACTTAAATCATTGTATTAACTTAAGTTATACTAGTTCTTGCATTTTGAATTGGATAACTCAAGGAAATAAGAAAAACTCACAATCCTGATCCTGAAAACCCTTGATAATATTCATTTATCATCATTGAACTTTACCTACCAATTTATGCAGATAAAATTCAAACATTTCAAATTACGAAAGAAATTGTTTAACTCCTCCCTCCTAAGGCCGTTCTACTGCAAAATCCTACTATCCTGAGGATAGTACCAGAACCGTCAGAAAATAATTAGAAAAAAATCCTGATATGACCCGAACCTCGGACTACTCGGTTCGAAAATAGTCAGAGAAAACCGGAACACCGAACACTGAAATGCGCATGCTTCTGATGGTTCTGGAATAGTCAGAATTTGAACCCGAATGAAGCTATTAACAAAGCCTATACATAACACACTGCTTAACCTAACTCGCACAAGCTTGAATAAGCTTCTGAGGGTTGTACTTTGATATACTATGTATACCTAGGCTATCCAGTATAAACATAAACATATGATTGTTATGAATATACACAAAATGCTTCGGAGTAATTTTGAGTGGAAGCATACATATATTTTCATAAGGACTTTTTGATTCAATGGGTAAGAGAGGTTGCGGCTAGATATTTGATGCTATATATATTCGCAATATTAGAACATTTGCCCCTAATTTCAGAATAAATTCTAAAAAAAGTATTGGAATTGTCTCTTGCAACAAGTTTTAGACAATGTTTTCTCTATTTCAATTAAGTTTCGTAAAAACTGTTGAAATTTGATGAAAAATAAGTATTGTACTTCTTCTTGACTTTTGAATTCTATCTTCACAATAGGTGTGACTCACGAAAGTTGGCAAATTACGGAATTTGAATTTGAATCTTATGTCTCATGGATGGTATCGAATTATGTAACCTATAGTTGTACTTATGCCTATCGGCTGCACAGCTTGTTACGGTGAAGGTGAGTTTCAAAAATCAACTTCATAGAACTTAGCCTTTGTTGGAGCCAGGTTTAATAGGTAAACCGAGAGAAATCTCACTTGAGAACAAGTTATAAAAAATTATTTCTAAAATTTAATTAAAAAAGAAATTTACAAAATAATCAGGTTATAATTATTCCTGAAGGTTGATATACAGAGTGCGACAAAAGTCAGTTTACGCTGTCTGGTATTCACACATGCGCGTATTGTCTGTCAGTATCGTGCCTAGGGCGGAAGGAGGCCGCTGAAAGTAGAGAGTTGAGTTGCCCGCATGTAGTAGTATTGTTGTGTACGTTTACAGTGCGTTCGTTACCATGGCAGCGCGTGTAAAATGCACAGAAGAAGAACGTATTTGTTTGCTCACTTCTTACCTAAAACTTGACGGAGATTACGGGGAAATTTTAGAAGAATTTCGCCAGCGCTTTCCAAATAAGCAAGTTTGTACCAGACAAATAGTGCTTCAATTGTATCGTAAATTCGTAAGTACTGGCTCCGTAGTAGTATCGTATCTCAATCTTCTGTCGAACATACAAATCAATCTGCACGTCGCACAGCCACAGCATTGGAGATTTTTGAACGAAGTTTGCGTCGCATTATAAAGAAGATAAAATTTCGTTGTTATCGGCCGCGACTTTTGCATGCGCTGAACGAGGATGACCCTGATCGAAGATTGGAATTTTGTGAGTGGTATCTGGGCTGCGCAGATGATGACGAGTTATTCTACCGTTCAATTCTTTTTTAGATATATTGCTCAATTCAAGTTGAATGGTCGTATTAATCGACACAACTGCGTTTACTGGTCGAGCGAAAACCTCCATGTTACGATCGAAGAGGAGTTGAATGTTTCTGGTGTGACAGGTACTCAAGCAGGTGGCCTTGTAGGTCCTTACTTTTTTGAAGAGACTGTAAATGCGAAAAATTACCTCGAGTTACTGAAAGATTTAAGGGGCAAATTAGATAATAATCCAGACTTTGCGAGAATTCAACATTTCAGCAGGACGGAGCTCCTCCGCATTTTGGAGTTGGAGTTAGGTGAATTTTGGATGAACAATTCGGCGATTAGGTTGGAAGACAAGGAGAAGTGGAATGGCCAGCACGGTCGCCTGACTTGACGCCGCTTGATTTCGCGTTTTGGAGCGTCCTTAGAGACAAAGTTTTCAGCGAACGACATCGTGATATTCCTCATTTACGCGGGCGTATCGAAGAAGAATGTGAGAAACTTCGTTCCAATACCGTAATTTTTCGTAAAATTTGTTTTACCGCAACTAAACGATGCCGCATATGTATTGAACAAGGGAGGAAACAATTCGTACATAAGATGTGAGGCCACAAGTAATTATTAATGTTATATTTTTTTCGAAAATACATTTATTTGCAATTATTTTTGCTTTCTTTTTCATATGCAAAACCATAAACTGACTTTCCGCATTCTGTATATCAGAAAAAATACGAAAAGTTAGCTTGTGAAAAATTTGACGTTTTGTTATTACATGTATGAAAATAATCTGAATATATATGAGTCCAAAGGTATAATCATGATTTATTTTGAATTGAAATTTTTCATTTATTTACACTTTTATTATTTACCTCAAGAATATTTTTTATTTGAAGTTTTATGTTTTTCGCGCTCTTATTCACCTGAACAGAGTGCCTATAGATTTGCCCAAATGTCTGTATTTTTCCAATATTTATATGAAAATGGCACCAGTTGTTTCGTAAGGACTAGCTAGCTGATGAAAAATCCGTGTTTTAAATCGATTCTGTCCGTCCGTCCGTAAATGAGCTAGAGAGCTGAATTTTTCGGGATAGATCATAGGAATGAATATCTCAAGGAGTTCGTTATCGGGCCAAATCCGTCCAATGATTCGGGAGATCTGAGCATCTGAAAATTGGTTTCCTTTTTAACTCTCAGAATAACCACTGGATCAAATTGTAACTTGAACTGTATTAAGTTGAAACAAATTAGCTTGCCAAATTTCGCACAAATTAACACATTAGAAAATTTAAAAAAAAATTCGAAAGAAATATTTTTTCAAAACTTTATACCCCATAAGATATCCGACGTAGTCAAACAAAAATTTGTGTATATATGGACGTTATTGATAGCTAACATATTCTCAAATTTCACTCTAGTAGCTTCTCTCCATCTGAAGATATGATTATTTTTTTATTTACTTAAGAGAAAAGAGAAATGACAAAAGGTCCGTCTAGTATCTCTGATCGATGCTATCATAGCATCTATTCGATTGAAATAGGTCAGACTTTTTTCAGTGTCAGTTGGGGGAAAATTAATATTTTTAATTCGAGATATAGGTTTGTTCATTATTCGTGGTGTTTGTATTTGTATCAGAGTACAGTTTGTTCCAGAGTACAGGAAGTGTTCACCTGAACACAATGCTGATAGATTAGTTTCAGTTTGAATATTTACTCGCAAATAACTCAACAACAGAGCCAAAGCAATCTGACCTCACTTCGGTCCTTTCTAATTTTTTTTAAATAACTTGTATTGCCTCTTTCATTAGTTGAATCGAAATCAACCCGAGATTCCAAGTAAATGAGGGGAACTATCGGCTATTCGAAATTAAGAAATTCCAATTACATTTTTGTCTGATCTTGAATAAATGAAAACTAATTGATTTCCAACTATATTGGAAAACCAAGTTGGAAGAAATGAAACTTTTAAATAATTTAAGTCCAGAAAAAATGCATGTAGAATGGATTCCTGAAATTATTTTGTCATAAGAAGATAATAAGTATATTCTAAAACAAGTTGCAGAATGGGCACCTATTCCACACGAATGCGAAATTGAGTGTTGGAATTGCCTTCTGCAACCAGTATTAGACGATATTTTCTCTATTTCAGTCAAGAATTGTGAGAAATTTACTGGAATTGAATGAAAAATTCAGATTATACCACCTAGAGCCTTTTTTTGTTTTATTTTAGCAGTTGGTGTGACTGAAACGAAAATTGACAGATTATAGAATTTGAATAGTGCATTCAAATCTCTACATGGTTTAATATTGACATTTGACATGCATTGGACGCATGTTGACATTCGAAAGGATAGGATGTCAGTGTTATCAACCACAAAACGAAAAATATAACTAAAAGCAATGCTGTAATGACTTCATTACAGTACTGTTTTTAGTACTGTAATTAACTCATTACGACACTGAAATCGATAAAAAGTAGTTTGATATCAATTATAAATTTAAGTGCGTTTTAGTATAAGCGAAATTTCTGGGTTTACAATCACAATACGATTAGAGCAAATAATTTTGATATTATAAATTATATACAATGCATTCAAAACACAGTGAAAGTTATAGATTCCAAAAATAATGATTCAAACCCTCAAAATTATAGTAATTGGTAAATTGGCATATAAATAAATAAATCATGATGTGGTTACATTACAATTATGATAATATGAAAGAACATTTTTGGCATATACAAATGTGAAATAACACAAACTTTTACTCGCAACTGTTAAAACGAAAGGATCTATTATTTACAATCAATTGTAATTCATCATAATCATCATATCACTTATCTTACTCAGCTTGGTTATAAGGAAAATGGTAAATTTTTACCGAAGAAAAAATTCATTTCAAAAATAATGATTTTCTTTGATTAATTAACATTCAAGAATTTGGTACATAAAACAATAACTTGGTTAGATAATTAATTAATTCTTAAATATTATATTATATATATATATATTTCTTCTGAACTTTTGGCTTACAAAACAGATGTTATTACACAATACATTAGTACTACAATAATCAATGGCTTAAAATTTCTACATACTTCTTATTTGCTGATCTTCCACATGAGACAGCTGATCTTGGTATTCATTAACAAGGTCATTAGTTCTTCAATTATTTGTATTTCTATCGCCGAGCCCACTATAATGAGAAATCGAAATATAAATAGTGACAAATCTATAAAATAAAAATCAATCGCAAAATGTGTTGGTAAGCGCATAACTCAACAACGCCTGGACCAATTTAGCCAAATCTTTTTTTAAAATATTCGTTGAAATTCAAGGATGGTTTTTACGGCGAGAAAAATTAGAATTATTGCTGGAAAAACCCTAAAAATAGCCCTTTTCTTTTAACCATACAAATGATTTGTAACTAAAACGTAGTCAATTTGAGCTTTGAAACTCTTATGAAAGTAACAAATGATGAAACTGGAGGGATTTACTTCTTAGATGCACCTGGTGGTACAGGAAAAACTTTTTTGATTTCATTAATATTAGCAACAATTCGCTCACAAAATTGCACTTGCACTCGCTTCGTCGGGAATCGCAGCAACTTTGCTTGAAGATGGTCGAACAGCCCATTCAGCACTAAAATTGCCATTAAATATGCAAAGCAATGAAACTCCAACTTGTAACGTTTCGAAGAACTCTGCAATGGCAAAGGTTTTGCAGCAATGTAAATTGATTGTTTGGGATGAATGCACGATGGCACATAAAAAATCTTTGGAGGCTTTAGACAGAAACTTAAAAGATCAACGGAGCAATAATAACCGATTTGGTGGTGCAATGATTTTTTTAGCAGGAGATTTTCGTCAAACATTGCCAGTGGTTCCATGATAAATGCCAGCTGATGACCTCAATGCATGTCTAAAGTCCTCCAATTTGTGGAAACATGTCAAAGTACTTCATTTAAGCAAGAATATGCGTGTCGAGTTGCAAAATGACCAATCTGGAAACATATTCTCTAAACAACACATTGACATTGGTAATGGCAAATTTCCTATAGACATGTTGACTGGCTGCATTAACTTTCCTCAAAGTTTTTGTCAGTTAACTCGATCAAAAGATGATCTTATTTAGAAGGTGTTTCCAGATGTTTCTCAAAATTACAGAAACTATGATTGGTTGAGCGAACGAGCTATACTGGCTGCAAAAAACATAGATGTAAATGAATTAAATTTCAAAATTCAAGAACAAATTACAGGCGAATTGAGGATATATAAATCAGTTGATTCGGCTACTAATCAAGATGATGTAGTCAACTATCCACCGGAATTTTTAAACTCTTTGGATTTGCCAGGATTGCCACCTCATAATCTTCAATTAAAGGTTGGATCGGTGGTTATAATGTTGCGAAATATCAACCAACCGCGTCTTTGCAACGGTACACGGTTAGCGATAAAAAAATTACTAAAAATTATATAAACAATGTGATAGAAGCAACTATACTCAAAGGAAAGTATAAAGGAGAAGATGTTCTCATACCGCGCATCCCAATGATTCCGACTGATGTGCCATTTGAGTTTAAACGACTAAAGTTTCCAGTGCGGCTTGCTTTTGCTATGACTATGACTATGGTCAATTGTATGTTGCCTGTTCCCGTGTTGGAAAACCATCAGATTTGTTTATCTATGCGCCAGGTAATCAAACAAAAAACATCGTATACCACAAAGCACTACAATGATAATAATAAGAATTATGATTCACATGATTAACAATAATGCGAATTCTCACTTTTAAATCCTTATATATGTTTTATTTAATTATTTTTTATTCACAACGCCCTATCACCAGGGTGACGGTTCTGTTCAGGAGAATTTTTTAAAATACGTAGGCACAAAAACTGCCACATTACAAATCTTTTTGACAGGACGAAGTCTGTCGGGTCAGCTAGTTATAAATATAAAAACTTAGTGCGAGCTTTAGGAGACTTTCGAAAATTCTTTAACAAGTATAAAAATTCGATGAAAAACTACTTGGTGACACTTCTTTCATATCAGATTCTCTTAGTTCCAATATTGGTTCAGAAGCTTATGGAAAGAAGAACGATTTGTAAAACATTGTGGCCGTTTCACAATTCTATATCAATTTAGCTATAAAATATTCTCATAATATGAGGTTGAAATTGTTTACAATATATCCCAGTAAGATCTTAGAGTAATTAAATTTGCGAATTATAAAACAAGATGCAAACCTGAGTTCCCATCATCAAGGTTTAGGAATAAGCTTGGTTCAGCATCCGATTCAAGAAGATTTCCTGGTTTGGCATAAAATCCTCAGGCATGAGATGTTTATCACAAATCCTGTAGTTGTCATAAAGATCTCTGTGGGATTTCGCCTTCAAATCTTTTTTTATAACCACTTCTCCGATAACTACAAATTTCAGTATATTAAGATGAACAGTTTGTAATCATTTGTTACACACACCCCCCTACTTATACAATGCTGAAATTTCAAAAGATTCACTCTGTAATAACTCAGAAGCCAGAAATACCGATATTTTGTGACAGTTTACATTTATAACCAGGATGCACTAATTACTAACAATAAGTTTAATTGTTCATGCTTTGGTGTCCACCATTATGTCAGAAACTCCTTTGTTCCCTTCGACAATTCCGAATTATATTTTGTGATTGGTCGATCTCGATTGACAATCTTGGGACACGTTATTATTGGCCAAAATATTGTAACGTTGTTTAGTAAGGGACTTTCCAGCCCCTGCTCGGTTATTAGTTGAAATGAAATGAATAAGAATATACGAAATCTAACGACTCAGCTCGAATATGGCTGACTCCATCGCATGAGTATGGGAGTCAAAATTGCAGAGTTTCCACCGAGGCGAATATTTTTATCCTCGGATATTTCCGAGGATTGGAATACTCGATAAACGAATATTTGTATCTGAGCATGCCCATCACTAGTACAGATCTCAACAAAGAAAAATCTGAAGCCTTCAAAGACGACTATGCAGCAGGTTTCAGAAATTCGAAAAACCTTCGGCATATATGTATTGAATTCAGGAAGAGGGTCTATTTTGAGGGGTATGATATGAATTAATTAAGATTCTGTTGATGTACAAGCAGATTTCCACAGTATCATACACCTAACCCGAATATTAAGGCAATTTTCTTGGTTTTTCAGGTGCATATAATATTTTTCGGTTTAGGAAGAATTGTTTTCCAACCATCCAGATGATTAGTAATAGTGATTCGCTTATTAATTGAAATGGGTGGTTCCCGAAATTTCGAATAAATTAATGAAATGTTATCAAACACTATGAATATTTCGTGTACGTGAATACAATATCGAACTATCCTTGGCGACAGCAAATGTTCCTAATAATGCACGATAATTGAATACATCGCTCAAACACATTTATACGCCAAATTATCGTAATTGAATCAAGCTGTTCCACTCCATTTCCCATTCCAACATTTCCCAACAAACTTAATTGACATCGCTACGGAGATCGTAGACACACTCTACGGTTCCACTCTCCATTCCGTTCAAGTGCAGCTTTAGGTCATGTGCTGGAGCTTTCCTTGACAGCGTACGTCGTTACCAAACTCTATGGGAAGCTCAATGATTCATTGCGAGATCATTGTTTCATCCCTGAAAGTAGGTGCTGGATGGAAAACAGAAAGTCGAGAGAGTTAAATGATGTATGCTGATTGGTCGGTGACCGGAATGAGTAGACTGACATGAAAAATTAATACCTTTCTGGAGTGCAGAGTTCTATTTTTAATTCTGAAGGATAGAGGAGACAAAAGTAACTGTTTTCACTTTTTCGATATCAACAACTGTTGCAACAGTACAAATTTATTTTTCCTGCTAGTCTGTCGAGAGTCTATGGAGGTATATATTAGGTTTGGCTGATATACCACTTACGGTCGGTTTCTCAAACAATGATCACACCTCATGTCAACTAACACAACGATCATTTCAACAGAGATGTCAAATTAATTTGAGTTGCTGAAAGGATGTTCAGTGCATATTTAAGTAATCCATGATCATTTTCAATTGACATGAGGTGACCGTGTTGCCAGACTATCGAACCACAGATTCTGTGACAAAAACTGATATTCTGCGATCAAAGAAGTTAAGATTTTCAAATGAGCATATACAGGGTGAGTCTTTGACCACTGCGTTAATTTTAACCATAGGTTCTTGAGATCAAAAGAAACACTTTTTCCATTACGGTTTTTCTATATTCAGCTGCGTTGAAAAGTTATAAGCATTTTAAGTTTTCACAATGGGCAAATAACCCTCTGCAGTCTAGTATAGTTTGAATGAAAAATACTTTCCACAGCATCCACTATTGAATCTGATTTTTTTTAAAACATTATTTTCCCTCTAAGAAATGATTCACTCACTCATGTTTCATCCGATGAGGTCCATATCCAGAAGGAAGATACAAAATACTAATTTTCTGGTAAAAAAAATTCATAGATTTTTGTTGTTCTACTATATTTTCTTTCTACTTCAAGATTATAAACCATGCCTTTCTAGTGAGAAATTCCAAAAAAACCTCAGAATTATTGGGTGTTATCATCATACATTTGTATTTTGTTGAATGATTGTTTGCTATTATTATCATCAATTGTGGATATAATGATTTCGACGTTTGATAGACATCTTCTATCATTATCAAGGAGAAAAGTAAGAAACTTTGAGAATTATCCAAAAAGTCAATATGAACCTCCTTGATAAAGATAGAAGATGTCTATCGAAACGTCGGAAATCATTACATCCACAATAGATGATGGTAATAGCCCAAACAATCATTCAACACGAGCTCCATCATCAACAATATCTCGTCATCAATTTGTAATTTTCTTCTTAAAATTTCCAAATCATGAAAACCATCTTTCTATGAAAACTTCCAAGGCAAGAGGTTGTCACTGTGCTTTTTTTTCACTCAAAGCCAGAAAAAATCATCTATGATTTTCCAAACACTGATATTTCTGAAGTTTCTTCTCCTTGACAGAGACCAGTGAACAAGTCTATGAGGTCTCTTGATATACTGTTAAAAATATGAAAATCTTTTTCGAAATCTTCAACAACAATGAATGATGTCACTACGAATAATCATTTTAAAGTGATGTTACTTTGCTTGATGATTATTTTCTGTACTGAATTCCAATAACAATTTACCTGGATAGATTACAAGTATTGCCAGATTTAGGTGTGCAATTATACTGTCTTGAAGAAATACCTAAATTTGATTTTGAAAAATCAACTAGGTATTCTTTAATAAAAAATTTTTTGTTAAATCATTAATATGAATCTATTCTGTTTAGACTATAATTACTGATTACTGATTTTTATAATCAGAGTATCTGTTTTAATTACGTAAACAAGAACAAAAATATTGAATAATGGTTATTCATAGATTATGTCAAATTTTAATACCTTACCATAGAATATTAATTTATTACCGAACCCCAGGAGCGAAAAAATTTATATTTGCAATGTTTTTTTAAATGAAAGATAATATCTGTAACTATTATTGATCTTTAGTTATAATTTTCCTCATAATAATTAGAGTGAATTATTATCACATTAAAATATTATAACGTCTCTGTGGTGGGTAGTTCCAAATAAAAAAGTGTTCTGTGGTTCCTTGTTGTTTTGATTCTGTTTGAAACTGTCAACAGTTATTTGTAGCTTTTTTTCAGAAAAATGTGGAATATATAGGAAGGATAATATCGATAGTTTCAAGTTATTCAATTCAGTATGAAATGATTATGGTTAGAAAATGCATTCTATTCTAATCTTTTTTGTTTATGAGCTTATAGCTTCCAGTTACAATATTGATTGAATTTTAATTAACCATGCATCATAACAAACATTCAGAAATATTAAAACTAATCAAATTCTATTATCTCCTAAGTTTGTGAACAAGGTTGAATCGGTGTATGAAATAAAGATAATAAAGGTATAAGACAAATCTAGGAGACTGGGTTCGAAGTTTTTAAAACTCATATGAGCTCAATTTGCAGCATTCCTATGTTAGAATAGATATAATTTGATGAACCCTGAAAGTCTGAAGCTATAAAAAACCAGCTCTTCATAAAGACAAGTCTTCAATTCAACAGGTCCTGACAGAAAATACTTAACCTATTTCAACGGTCAAAATATACCGAAGAGTGATGCAAAAATTTGTCTCTATTCATTATGGAATATTATTGTGGATTAAATATTAAACAAGGTGCTAGACATCATTAACAATGAATACAGCAAATGGCAATTTAGATTTTGTGGTGAATGTAAGACAAAAATTGTTCAGTGGTTAATTTCATCTATAGTGTTTAGTGGTGGAACCATAGACTGGAGAGTTTTCCCCAACCTTTTGTAGAAATATTTAATAAAGACATAAAATGTGGCATCATTGAACAAATCTGATTATTGAATCATTTCAGCACAGAGTTGGATTTGGGAAAATCAGAAAATTTGTACAAAATTATATCGATTCAATTCCTTTCAACTTCAAATATCTCAAGAATGGTGCAATTTAGGAGATTTAGGAAGATGAGGAATGATTGTATATGCAAAAAGACAATGATTCCAGGAAGTATGAGATACGGACTTTTAAGATATTTGTTTTTCATGCAATTTAACCAAGTAGAGTAGTAGTGAGAAACTCACAAAAAGTGGAATAAATCTATTGATGCCAAAATATGTACGAGTGTTATCAAAAACCTTCACTAGAGATCATTTCAATTGATATTGTCGTTTGAACACCCTATATCTTTTGAACGAGGCCAAATTTGGAAAAATGTTATACGAAGAAAATGTTTCTTTTGACGTCAAGAAGCTATGGTTAAAATTAACGCAGTGGTCAAAGACTCACCCTGTATATAGTGGGTGGCAAAAGTCAGTTTACACTGCTTTATTATTTCATAAAATAATTCTTCAATATGTGATAATTAATATTTCATATCAATATCGTGAAAATAACCTATTCGTTTCCAGTTATAATTTTTACTCTATTCTATGACAGAAAACTTAACCTTCAGCTTAAGATGTTCTTTCTTCCAAAACAGATAGAAACCGCTTCAATAAAATAATACGAGTAGAATCTTTCCACTCATCAATTAAGGTGCCCCAGGAGCGCCCCTCGCTCCGATCTGCTCCAGCCCTTTGTATTCAAGCACCTCTGGGGTCACACGCACCTGACTGAAAAGCGACTAATTCAAAAAGAGAACCGTATAACGCTGTGGACTCGCAAAACGGATACTTCCAGTACCTTGAGTAATCATAGCAAATATTACCCTGATCTTATGTACAATTCCATGTTTCTACACTGAAATGAATACCTCATCTCAAACCATATTAATTTTCGATTTGTAGTTGAATGGGTCGAGAATTCAGTCGATAAAAATGATAATATCTCTTATGTCAAGTGAAAGTTTCTTGGATTAAGAAACTGATTGATTTGAGCTAAATTGAAGGGTTTTTGACACTAGCAAAGGAATAATTTGATAAAACAAAAAAAAAACATTTGTATGTAATTATTATTTTTCTTCACAGAACAATAATTTCTCTTTTATATTAATAAATACCGCAATACCGCGGCAGACCATGAATATTGTACGGAATGGGAAAGGCGTCTAGAGTTTCGTTGGTAGTTGCAGAGAGGGAGCGAGTATACCTCAAGCGTCAACCGTCTGCTTTTCCAAGACACGTCGTAAAGATAACCGTTCCCATCACGTCGGGGACACCAATGTAGAATCGAAGGAATTTATCCCTACTTATGCGTTTCGTCCCTGGCGCACACATTTGGACTCATCAGTATGGCTTGTGTGCGCCATGCCGTAGACGCAGGGGTTAGAAGTTTTAAGGGAGCCGCCGGGAGTTGAACCCGGCATCTAGTACCTAGTCGGTGTGAAACTTGAGCGCAAACCTCTAGGCCACCGAAGCGCTGTGAACTAAGCTATGCGTGGCTATATAGAGTGCCGCCAAGAGATCCCTATACACTCCCCTGCCGCTGACCTCCGGTTCTCCACCAACACAAAGATATTTGGTTTTTTCTAAGTTGACATTTAAGCCCCACTTCTCGTATTCTTTAATTAGCTTGCGCATCATGTATTCCATGTCATCTTTATCACCGGATACAACAATATTGTGAGTAAAATGCACAAATAATTGCATTTAAATGGGATATATTCAATATAAAAGAGATAGAGTTTTGATTTAATTGCAGCCAATATAAAAAAATTGCTACAATTAATTCGATTTATTAAATCAATTACGCAATATTTTTTCTACAAATGTCACTTCATATTGCAACAATTATATGTTCAATTTTATTCAAATATTTATAGTTTTCTTCAAGTGAATGAGGCGAATAATATAATCTCGCGAGATTCTTGTCTCAAGAAACTGTAGTCGTTGCATCAACTGACAGAATTTACGACAACCGTACCTTCGTTCTATTGAACAAATAAAAATGAAACGAACGAATGGTTTCGTTAAAACCTATTTAAAATAATGTATTTGTATCAATCAATTATGGATATTGAGACAAGTGCATAAACAATTTCTTGTAATTGTATGTTTATGTTGAATCAGTTGTTTCTTTCATTTCGCTGAAATGTAAAAAGTTTCAGGCGAATGTTTTAGCTGTTCTCTATAATCAACTAGGTTGTTTTAATCAAGAAAAATAGTTCATTTGGCGTAATCAATTTTAGATTAATTCAAATTGAAATGGTTTGATTGAAAAAAAAATTCTCAAACTCCTAAGGAGTTTGAGCGCAGAATTTTATTTTTTACAGTGTAGCATACTTAATTGAATTCCTTCGAGTATTTTGGAGGCTTCAAACAGCTTGAAGGAAAATAAGTCGTCTTGTAGAAAAATGATGATCGATAACGTTCTGGATCACATCATCTATCTTCACTAGTATTGAAAAAATTTTTCCTAGTCAGTTTTGAATATCCTGCAATACTGCCTTCCTTCGAACTGATTCCACTGCTGGGATCTTTCTTGGAAATCAATACATAAGAAACTTCTTGAATATTATCACAGCTTTGACATTTATATGAATTATTAATTCACTTTTTACAGGTTCAAAATAGATCATAAGAGATCGAACAGATGAAAAAATATTTATGGAAAATAAAAAAAGGTGTCAATGTTGAATTTATCAAAAAAAGAATTCGATGCAATATTAATATTCACAGTATTGAGAAAGATATTATTTGATATGAGTATTTTTTTCTGAAATTCAATTTAATCCTGAAATTTTAATATTTTCACCAATATTCGAATGGAAAATCACTAAAAAAAGAATTCAATATGATTTTCAACTGAAATAATATTTGGGGTGGAAAATTATGTAACATTTACCGAAAAGCAATTAATATCGGTTTTTATCATGAATATTAATTACACTTAGGAACTTTAAACAGGAAAAGTGTGCATAAAAAGTTTATTTCTGCAATATTATGGGCTTTCATAAAGCAGAAGCTAAATTTTTTCTGTAAACTCAAAAGGTATCCAGTGGTGGTACAGCCCAATTTCAAACCTTAATCACTTTTTACTTTGCAACGGGGCAAAATTGGAAATAGTGGAATGGAAAAAAGTGTTCTGTATTGCTTCCAAGTATATATATATATAAGTATATTATCAGTCCGATTTATTTTGAAGCTGCAGGAAAGAATACCAATTTTTACTTTCGAACCCACTGGTCAGGATAAAAGTAACAACTCGTAGGCAGAAACTAAGACTGTATGAACTGACCACAACAATGTCGAGAAAATTATCAAAATTTAGTGATAACAATAATAATTAAATTCAAGTATACTTATGAATAATTCAACAAAACGAAATATATTATTTGAGCTGAAAATATGTTTTAATTATATGCATATATCCTATTGATGAAGATTTACTAGGATAATTTTAATGGCTTCCAAATCATCTGTCTAGTCAGTATACACATTTTCACTACACTGTCTTGGTGATTGTTTTTTTATGACAATATTTTGAATAATAATATTCTGAATTCAGGAAACTTTCCTTCCGAATTCCGTAAGGCTAAAGTAATAAGTATTTTGAAACGAGGAAAAAATCCTTGTGACCCTATTAGTAACAGACAGATCAGTTTATTGAGTATCTTCTGTAGCAAATGCTTTACAAAATTTCCAGAGAGGCTTTCGGAAAAATAGAAATTGTTCAGATCAGGTTCTCAACCTTGCTTAGAGAATTATTTTATTGAGTGGTGATTATGTGCCAATCTCGACTCATTAGAAATATAGGAAATCAGCTGTAACTTTCAATGACTCTCCAATCGAACAAATTTCTATCCTGAATACTTAAGATTTAAATTAGATTCATCTCTCAATAACAAGGCCTATTTGAATTCTCTGAGCCTGAAACTGGAAACTAGGAAAATATTCTTCAGAAATTAGCTGGATCATCTTGGGGTGCTGATGCTTCCACTCTTTGCACAGCATCTCTAAATTCAGTCTCTTCTGCAGTATTGTTGCTCTGTTTGAATTAATAGTGCACATACACAAAAAATTTAAAAATAATTGAAAACATCTTTGAAAATAATTACTGACACCATAAGATCTACACCGATTCATTGGTTACCAGTTTTGTCTAACATTGTCCCTGCTCCCCATATCCGCAGACAGACTGCAGCTCTGAATTCTGGGAGCAAATATCATTTTTTCCTAATTTATTTTCAATTATTTTATACATTCCACAGAACAGAATTCCCAGATTGAAGTCACGTAAACCATTCTGGTATAATACGTTCTTCAATATGAAATTTAGCGATAAAGAATTATTGAAGATTGAGTGGAACTCTAAAGAAATGTTCAACAGAGAGTTTGATAATAGGTCATGGTCATACCAATAGCATGCTATTCAGATGGTACTCAGTTCCAAGCGCAAGTTGTAAATTTGTATATATAGAAGAGACAATTCCTCATCTCATCCATAATTGTCCCATATAAATGTTTCAAGATGGTTTTTATATTCAGATCAATGTGGCCAACTTGAAGCAGCCTGTGTTGATTAATAGAGGACTACTCTTGAAGAAAGAAATCCCTCAAATATATTCAAGCTACATTTTAAACTGTAGTTCAAATTCTATCAGTTTGGGGAAAACTGGAACTATTTGCAAAATTTTGATCATGATATTGTTGGCTCTACTCTACGCAGCTGGTATATTCTTGGTTATACAGAGTGCGAAATGTGTGTGTCATAAAATTTTGTTGATGTTTCCATTCACATGAAGAGAGTGCTATCAAATTGGCTCAAATATCAGTATATTTTTAAGTTTTGGGCAACAAACTGGCTACAATCGATCTGTCTGTCAGTGAATATGATGACTCCAGGATAGAATAATTTAAATCTCTAAAATGCGAGGGATGCTTTGAAGGTTTGAATATCTCGGCTAATTTCGTTAATCAGTCAAATCTGCTCATTTCCGAATAACCAAGAGTTAATACTTTTTTTCGAATTATACTCTTCAAATATTTTTATGCAGTTTCATCATACTCATTAGATCTATTTGGATGTGAAACATACCCGTTCAAAGATACGAGTACCTATGCAAATCAGATTCACAAACTTTAATGTATATCTTTTCGATGTTTATCATTCATCATTCGTAGGAGTACAAGAAAAATCCATTAGTCATTTTACAAACACGGTGATGAAATTTTAGGACAAGCAAAATAACAATATCCTCTTAACAGTGCGAGTCAGAATTATGGAAGGAATTTATTTTCTCAGAAGAAAATACTTGATAACAAAATCTTGAAACGAGTGAAATCTTGTTTCACTTATACCAAATTTTTATACAACTTTGAAGGATTTTTATTGCACCCAGTGCCATCCCCATCAAACCTCTGAATTTTTTTAATAGAAAAGTTTGTCATGTGGTACTTTTCTAGCAAGGTGCTCTCTTTGTATCTTCTTTACAGACGAGCAGAATTTTTTTTCAAATTCAAGTTTTTTTCAAATTTTTTCTTGAAAATTTCTGCGCGCCTGTAAAGAAGAAACAAAAAATTAAACTATGAACCGCTTTCGCCATTCAAAATATTTTGTCAGTTGATAGGGTTAACAGAGGGTACAACAAGAAATCCTTCTAAAATACATTAAATTTTGTAAAATGATTCTCTGATGATTCTTATCAAATTTGGCAAACACCTTTTCTTCCTTCTGGTACTCCGGGACCATTGACTCGATATATATATATATTTTGCCAATAATGAACTCGAGAGGGATATTTCGACAATTAGTCTATTCTGAAAATACAGAAACTCAGGGTCATCTCCTTCCGAAGATAGAGTTGAGTACACAACCGGCTAACAAACCTACTCAAGTTTCACTGCAGATTCTTCTTCAGGAAGTCGAACTCAATCGATTGAGAACAGCTTCGATCTAAGAAAATTACAGATATTTGTGCAAAAATTGCACGCTGTTTCACTAGGAGAGATTGGTCAAAATTAGCTCAGTGAAAACATGATTCAATTACTTACGGATTTTTACATTATTATTACCATGTATTTTCTTCCTGAAAGTTTTATAACACTTGATTGCAGTGTTGAATCTATAGGTGCATCACACTGTATGTACATCAAATTATAGTATTAATATGATAAGCTACCAAATAGATACGTCTGAAACAAAAGATGATAATTAAATTACTCGGACTCATTACTACACCCAATGTAGGACTAACTTTGTATTTGTAAGGAGTAAATAGATTTTAAATAATTGAACTCAAAACGAACATGTCATGTTTTATCAAATAAGCAATAAATGTGTTCGATGAGCCATGCTCATTATTCATGGTTTTTTTTTAACAACTAAAGCACTTTCAAAATTTTAATTAATTTGTAAATTGACGTTATTTATTTACTTTTCAGTGACCTGTGCATCACTACAGAAATAATGTGAAATATCATCATGAGAAGCCTTCTACTTCTACATCTCAAAGTGCTATCAAAATGTCATCCATGAAGGTGAACAGCAGCAATGACCCCTTCTCGAGAAGTAACTCGACGCGTTCGCGAAAAGCCAACGTGGTCCTCCCCAAATCTTCCTATTCAACTCCTACCCCAGGTTCTGCAACCAGAAGCCCGTCTCTCAATTATCAATGCCTTGTTGAGCCTTCCCAATCACCCCAGTCCTATCATTCTATAGCACCGAAGTCGCCAAAATTATCGGAACAAAAATCTCCAACGTATCCTAGATCTCCGACTGAAAGAGCCTCGAATAAATCGCCAATGGTACAGCTAAGCAGTCCTGGAAGGCTTGATGGCCGAAGTGATAGAGTATTTGATTTTCCAAATTCGGCTGCTGGAACTCCAAAGTCTCCGAGGTCACCTAGGTCCTTCAAGTATGATGATGAAATTTTGAAGGCTGACTCCTCATCCAATGATTCCTTCAATTTCGATCTCCAAAGTCCACCAAAGCAGAGAACTAGTAAGATTTATTCGAGGAAACAGTATCAGCTGTCAAAAAGTGATTCGGGTAATTCAAAGTCTAGTTTGGAGTACCACTCCACCAAGAAGCATCCTACTGGCGCTTATGAAGATATAGAATATAAGGTGTGCCACTCCCTGGACTCTGACTCTTTGAGTGATTTCCATGCTTCTTCTAGATATAGATATTCATTAACTAGTTCTATACATTCTTCTCTGAAAGAAAAGAAAGGAAGTAGGCCAAGATGTAACATTAGGACTAATCCAGTTTATGATGAAAAGTAAGTGGAATGATTCAAATTTTTAATTTTTATATAGTGTTTATGAGTTAAATTTATCAATTCTACGTTAGTAGCATTAATTTTACTGCCCTTGAATATTATGGAGTAACAACATTCAGAAACTTGATATTTCATGAGATGAATTCTTTATTCTTGTATTCATTCGATTATAAAGAACACAGAACTTGATTTTGATATATTTTTTATTAACACTGTTTGACACACCTGATTTACACACTTAGTGGTTGGTTTGAGGACACTCGACGTAGGAATACTTGATAATTTAACAAATTTGCATAAGCAAAAGAAATTTATGTATCAGCACAGTGAAATGAATAACTGGACTGTATTGGAATGCGTGATTGAATTTGAAGGCGTAAATGAATGAGAATGAGTGACTGAATCTAAATGATTGACTGACTCGAAATGCTTGACTGAATAAGAATGATCTTACTGACTTGGAATTTTGGAATGCCAAACTTGAATGCCTTTTTTTGGATGTGTCCCGACTATTTATGCGACAGGGATGACTCCCTCTTCGAGGGCTTTTAGAATGCCCATATATGGTCACATCGGTGTACGATTTTTCGTGTATGAAACCAAAGACCATATATGATATTGTATTCTTGGAAGCTTAAGGGAGATTGAACAAAGGCGGCGCCAGGATATTTGTCGCCAGCTTGAATGTGTGGATGTTTGGCGCCTTTTTAAATGTGGTATTCGAACAATTCTAATTTATTTAGCCATTGAAATCGTGTTCAAAAGAATTACATCCAGAAATAATGACGGCTGTTTCATTGAAATAATTTACGCTGATTGCTCAAAAGAATAATTCCTATGACAGTTAACAGGAGTTACCCGTAAAATTCTTCTTATGCACATCACTCCGTAAGGCTCAGTAAAAAGAATTAACTGAATGAGTTCCAAAAAGTGGCTAGTTAAATAAACATTTTTAGACTATGTTACCCAAAGCTGCAGATCTTACGTATATAAACTACAACTTTCCAAAATAGCAATTTTTTCAATCAGAGACGAAATTCCATATTTTGTGTAACGTATTCCGCAGAAGCTAATTAGTTACACAAAATTTCTTCTCTATACTTATAACATCCAAATTTTTTTCTACTCTTGAAAAAAAAAATAGAATATATGTGATGAAATTGTGAAAAAACAGCCCTCTTTTCGTTTCTGCCATCAAGTCACGGATTACGGCAATTTTAATTAACATTAAGACCTTTGGATTGAGTCTGAAATAGGGTTTTAGTTTCACTTTCCCAAAATGAATTGAATTCTGAAAAGATATCATGCCATACTGAAGAGGCAGCGGGTAATAGTCTTTTCTCTATTTGAGTTTTGTAAACAGTGTTATATTGTATATATTTGTCTATTGATAAAAATGAACTCTATTGAACTCACTATAGCATTGTTTCTAGTTATATTCTTTGTTTTATGATAGCCAGCACTGACATTCCAATCAAAGTTCAGCACACGTCAATTGTCAATATAATGTAACAATTCGAAACTACCGATGCTCGAAACTTCGAAACATACGTGTTGAGTTCAAAATCTATAATCTGTTAATTTTCTAAGTCAAATAAACTGCCAAGATGCAATGCAAAAGTTACATATATGTATGATACGATCTTATCATTATATTTCAACAGTTGTCAACGAAAATTTGTCGAATAAAGAAAATATCATCTGAAACTCTTTGAAGATGGTAATATTAATTCTCATAGGTATTTGAATTTCACATTTGCAAGATGTAATAGCCAGTCCAGCACTTTCTGCAATGAATTGTGCTACACGCCTACGTTTTCAATTATTCGGAAACAGTTTTGTTGGCATACTTTAAGCTTGTTGCAGAAAAGGGATACTTAGCAAGTTTATGGCCAGAGTATTGAATGCTGAAAGCAACATTGAACGTTAAAAGAAATATGATATAAGCAGATATCACAAATTGGTGATGTTCATTAAGGCTGTACACCACCTTGCGGCGAAACTCGAATTCCGCTAGATGGCACCTAGCGAAAATTTCAAGGAACTGAAAACAGGCACGCCCATTGTTCGAAATAGGACGGTCTGTACGGTATTTATGACCCCTAATAAACTTTCTAGGTACTGTCGCCGGTGGGTAGGGTCGAAACGGAACGTAAATTTGTGTTTATGGATTTTTTGTGGGTTTTGAAGAGAATGGTAAATACAGAGTTCATTCTATTTAGACCGGTCAATTGAGACCAAATAACAAGGGTGAAGTTACATAAATTCTCTACAAGCTGAGAGTCAGTGAAATTGTTCAAAACATAATTATGAAAAAATATTAGTTTCCCTGTATGGAAAAATTTTATTCAAGGTTAAAGGCCAAAAAATGCGGTTTTCACGATTTTCTGCAAAACGTCAAGTTTTATGTTAAAATTAGGTACTCCAGACAAATATTGTAGAAATGTGTATCAATATTTTGTTCCAAAGAGTCACCGTTTTTGAGATATAACGGTTCAAAAAATTATGAAAGTTGTAATCGTCATAATATACATGATTTGGCCACGTATACAGGGTGAGTCAAAATTGTGTATCGAGCAATCTGGGGGTACATTGAAAAATAAGTATAGTATGATGGATAAACTCATATCCCCGAATGCATATTATGACGATTACAACTTTTATAACTTTTTGTAACGTTGTATCTCAAAAACGGTGGCTCTTAAGAAGAAAAAGTTGATAGATATTTTATAGATAATATATGTTCTACAATTTTTTCTGGAGTAATTTTGTGATAAAACTTGGCTTTTTGCTGAAAATCGCGAAAAACGCATTCTTGACCTTTGACCTTGACTTGAATATTTCCGTACAGCGGAATAATGAAAAACTTTCAAATTTTATTCATAATTAGGTTCTGAACAATTGCACCAAACTTTCAGCTTTTTGGGAATTAATGTAACCCTGAATGTCCAAATTGACCCTATAATTATTTATGTAAATGTGAGTGATGCAAATTAATTAAAACAATCTCTTGAATTTGTACATTGGGCGCTATACTACATGAAAAAAAATTTATTCGGACAAATCAGTTGAAGATGCATATAAAATTTTAATGTCTCCAAAACATTTTTCCTGGGCATATCTAACATCGAAAATAAAAAATTTTTGTTTTTTTAAATATATTATTTGGATTGAGGGAGCTGATATAATGCAATACATATTGAAACAAAATGTCCCTAGCTGATGTTGGTGCACGGGGTACCATACAATTCTGCGTATGATACAATAATCCAGGGAAAAACCTCAGCAGAAAAAACCCTGCCCCCGTGTCAAAAAAATATAACTTTCTACGGGTGTTCGACCCCTGCATCTGAAAAAATTCGATATAATTTTTTCCGCTGAGAGACTAGAATGTAGGCTTCGTTCGTGAGAAACACTTACCCACTTCCATAATAATTTCAATTTATCTCGCGGACACTCATTCCTCTTGGTATTCTGCCATCTATTATTTCTGGAAGAATGCACTTGTAAAAATCCTCTAATTTTGGAAGCATCGTATATCTCCAGAAATTCCGATCCCTTATTGTGGTTTGCACATGGAAATCATTATCGCAATAAAGAATCAAGTCGCAATATTCTCTACGGGATATATTCAATTGTCCCTGAATTTGGTAAAAATAGTACCATACCTGGGGTCATAAATGATCATAAATGAAGAATAAGATTCTATTGGCCCATCTGCCGTAAAGAGGTGTCAACCATTGGGAGGCGGGCCAAATACAATTCTTTAATACAAGGACGAGAATAACTTGAAAAATTGAGAAAAGTGAAAAAAAAAATTTTGCTAATTTCAAAGTTCAATGTAATACCGAACGACTACCTATGACTTTTTTTCGATAAAATATTTCCTTGAGGAAATATTTGCATCTGAAGAGTAGGTATTTCAATTTTCAAAGTGTAATTAGCCAAAAACTATGCATCATATCAAAAATCGGCGGAAGGTACGCACTAGGGAATACTCATGCCAATGCTCACTCAAATTTTGAATGAAATCCGACAAATGGTTTATGCGTTATTCTTGAAGTAAATTAGCATTGAAATAGAATAGGCACAAAGAAGGTGATGTACAGCCTTAACGGACAAAAGTGGGTTATATTCCTAAGATATCGAAATTTCTCGAGAAAGATCATGTAAAATAGTT
The DNA here is from genome assembly GCA_030674115.1 of Micraspis discolor. Classification (NCBI taxonomy): domain Eukaryota; kingdom Metazoa; phylum Arthropoda; class Insecta; order Coleoptera; family Coccinellidae; genus Micraspis; species Micraspis discolor. The sequence continues at coordinate 42,348 of JARTUT010001751.1, forward strand.
TATAGCAAATGCTCCAGACAGTATTTTCTTGATGTCAAAGGTAAATATAAAACTCAATTAAATTAATTTACTAAATTTCTCTTATTGTCACGTGTATATGAAATATGTAACTTAAATTTTTTATTCGAAGGTCGCTTTGATATATGGAGTATCCGGGGGATTACGAGAAGATGAGCTGTATAAGTTGCAGATAAATGATGTGTAGGATATGGGCTCGAAGTTTTTAATAACAGTGAATATATCCTTCAAAGCAAGTCACACTCCGCACGAAAAGTTTTTCGTCTTTTACAAGAACTTTAAATGCTCAACACAGCCAGTAGAAATCAATGCATTTACGGAATTACCATCGTTAATTGCAAAATTCCTCAAATTAGAACCCAATCTGTATACAGGTCACTGTTTTCGGCGTTCTTCTGCATCTATCCTTTCGGACAGTGGAGCAGATTTTGCAGCCATCAAACGGCTTGGAGGGTGGAAATCAACATCTGTTGCAGAAGGGTACATCGAAAACTCGATGAAGAATAGATTTAGAAATTGCTGAAAAAATTTTATGCGATAATCGTTCGCCAGTAATTAATACATCAGCTCCCACCAGCTCCACACATTCCTTATCGCAAATCGTCAGTAACGATGTAAATGTGGACTATTCAGAATGTCACTTCTCGAAAATTCCGTCTATGAATTTTATGAATTATTCAATTGGAACCATAAATATAAATATGTTATAGTGAGCATCGAGATTTTCATTGTCAAATTTTTTATTATGTGAAATAAAATATATTTGAATAAATGATTTATTTCTAATTCATAATGAGGTTGACGGAAAAATCTTGTAATCAACTTGTTTATTAATCGGACATTAACACGTGAGCGGAGCGAGCGTGTTAAAATATCTCGTCCATTATTCGTTATCATTAATAAACTAGTTGGTTAAATAACTATTAAGGTTCAATTTAGACTTCCCGCCTATAAGTTAATAAATTTTTTGGAATTTTAGATTTATTTCTTAGCATTGATATGTTTTCTCCAGTTAAGGCGCTGGTCCAAATGTATGCCGAGATATTTAGATTTGGTGCCGCTGGTAGTTCTATTTCGAATATTTTGACGGAGACATGTATTTCTTTTTATAGTAAATGTTACAAGTACTGATTTAGCCTCATTGATGTATAGTCGTCACTTTCGATGCTCTTGTCTAAGGTCATTCGGTATTCTTGTTATTGTTGGAAATTGTTATATCAGCGTTTTCATCAGAGGCAAGAATAGCTATATCAGACCTGATCTTTATGTCGTTCCTATAATTGTATGAGGTGAAAGGCTTTATCAGTCACAGAGAACATCAATTCTCTACACTTTATTCAACAGAAACATTTCGAAACATTCTAGTCTCTTCTTCAGGCTTATGAATATTAGATAGATAGATTATGCATTTGAAATAATTTGCTAAATCATAGTTCATAAGTGGGAATGAGTCCATTATCTTAATTTTGTGCTTTTCGATATAGTATTATCGATCATCATTGTCAACTTATTTTCTAGATACGGATCAAGCAAATCAATAAACGAATGCAACAATCAACCGGCACAGCGACCAATACAGAGATGCCGAAAATCGACGTCCGATCTGACCGATTTGACCGACGATGCTGTCAACACCACGACTACAAGTCTAAGCAGGCCAAGTTCGCCTCGCCGAAAAGGGTCGGTCAAGGGAGGCTTAGCATATCTGGCATCGAGGCGAGGATCAAGGGATTCTTTGGCTTCGAATATGTCCAACGTTTCGAACGAGGATATAGGTCCGCTTAATTTCCAGAATACCGCCAGAGGGAGGCAGAGGAGGACGTCCAATTTTCTGGAGCTTCCGGGTGAGTTTATATTTAATGCATTGAACACTTGGTGCATGACGATATTTTATAAAGACTTATGATATCTATGAGAGGAAATGGAATTTTGTCATTTCTCCTGTCGTTTTTCATCCAGATAACAATTCTTCGACATACTATGAACCACCAAACAGGGATTAGTTTGGTTATTCTTCAAATAAAGTCTTAGGTACTCCAATACTTCAACCTCAATTCAATTCATCAACAACTAACTAATATTTTAAATCTGTTTGAGTATCGCACTGATATAAACGGTGATTCATTTAGAGGTAATTTTTTTTAAATAAAAAAGAGATTATTAAAAACAAATTTCATTTTATAATCTTTACTAACATATAAAAGAACCATTCATGACAATTATTTTTTAAAGATAATTTCTTTCAAATGCTGACCTCGACCATGGTTTACAAGATCCATTCGATAGTTTTAATTTTTAATGACGCATGTGAGTATTTTGGGTGATATTTCTTCAATGACTCGTGTAATATTGGCCTCCAATACCTCAATCGAAGCCGGCTTGTCCATGCAGACTTTGGACTTCACATAACCCAAAAAAAAAACTCAAGAGGTGTGATGTCACATGATCTAGCCGGCCAATTCACTGGTCCGAAGTTTGAAATGATCTGCTCGCCGAAATACTCTCGCAGTAAAGCCATGGTTTCACGGGCTGTATGGCTAGTGGCACCATCTTGTTGAAACCACATTTCGTCGAAACCACGGGCTTCAATTTCGGGCAATAAATAGTCTGCGATAACGGTCACCTCTCACAGAAGCATTCCGGCCGTTCTCTGTTTTGAAGAAATATAGACCGATTATTCCACCGGTCCATAAATCACACCAAGCAATCGTTTTCTCTGGATTTAACGGCAATTATTGAGACTGTTGAATGATTGTTTGGGCTATTACCATCATTTATTGTGGATGTAATGTTTTCCGACGTTTCGATAGACATCTTCTATCTTTATCAAGGAGAAAAGTAAGAAACCTTTTGAAAATTATCAATTTTCAAAAAGTCAATATTGACAGAAGTCATGAAAGAAAAATGAACGATGTTATATACTCATCTGTGATATGATGATATTTTCAAGTTGGATCGAACTATCGGCGTCCAAACTTCTGGCAGATCTATAGATGGAGCACTTATGGAATCAGGTGTTATTTTCATAAATGCTGCTTCTTTGATTTTTCTTCTTGCAAGTTTTTCTTCTTTGGATATTATTGATGCTTCATCCCATTTTATACGATGATTCTCATCTACAGCATGTTGGACTAACCTGGATTTGTCGCTGTCTAGTACTTGTAGAAGCTTCTGATGTTCTTTTATTCGTACATTCAGAGGACGTTTAGTTTCTCCGATGTAAGATCTTCCGCACTCGCAAGGTAATTCATATATCCAGTTCTTTGTCCTTTGTGTCTCATTATTAGGTTTAACTTTTGTGAGTTTAGCTCTGATAGTGTCTTGAGTTTTGAATGTAGTCGTTATATTGTATCTATTTCTAATTCTTCTCATTTTCTCCGACAAACCTTTTACATAAGGAATTACGGCTTTAATGGTCTGATTTATATCTGTTGGTTCAGGTTGACTTTCTCTTGTTCGTTTAGCTTTTTCTAATATCTTTTTGGGGTAGCCATTGCTTCATCATCAACAATATCTCGTCATCAATTATTGAGACTCTTCGGGTTGTTCATCACCCCAGATTCAGGCATTTTGTTGGTTCACAAACCCATTAAGCCAAAAACGGGACTCATCAATGAAAAAAACTTGTCGAAAAGAGTCGATCCTCTGCAAACTTGTCAAGAACCCAACGACTAAAACATAAGTGATTCGGTAGGTTGGTCGGCTTCAGTTCTTGTACTTATTGAATTTTGTGAGCTTTAAATGAAAGATACTTACGTGAAATCCGCCAAGTTTTGGAATACGAAAAGCCAAGCTGTTGAGAACGGCGACGAACCGACACTTCAGGGTAATTGCGTACACTCTGCCCTACTGCTGCTATATTCTCTTCACTACGAGTTGTATGTTGTCTATTTGGTAGAGTTTTGTCCCATAACGAATATTGAGTCTCAAACTTAGTAATGGTAGAGTGAATTGTGCGTTCGATAGGCCGATTATGTGGACCGTAAGTCACTCTAGGTGCCCGATATACGAGGTCTGTCAATTATATTCCCGGAAAAGTGCTCGGACGGTCAGGAATATACAGAAATTCTTAAAATTAAGTTATAATCATTCGCAGTAGTCTCCCTCTAGCTCGATGCACCGGCGCCACCGTTGGATCCACGATTGGAAGCACCCCCTGAAGCCCCCCGAAGATAGGTTCCTCAGCACCCGTGTCGTGACACTTTGCATCTCCTCTACGCCGTCGTATCGATTGCCCTTGAGGTAGGACTTCAATTGTGGAAAGAGATGAAAGTCGCAGGGGGTCAGGTCCGGGCTGTAGGGGGGGTGCGGAAGCGTTGTAATGCCGTTTTTGGTCAAAAAATCGTGAACTGCGAATGAGGAGTGGGCTGGAGCATTGTCGTGATGCAGCACCCATCCACGTTCGGCCAATTCCGGCTGTGCACGAAACACACGGGCCTTCAGACGTTTCAAAACTTCAATGTGGAACTTCCCATTGACTGTCTGACCTGCTGGAACGTATTCCTGGTGTACGAGTCCATTTATATCGTGGATCGTCCTCCACCGACTCCCTGCCTTCCCTGAACCGCTTAGCCCACTCGTAGACAGCTGTTTTTTTCAGACAATCATCCTTGTACACGTCGGTTAACTGTTTCATAATTTCCGCGGAACTTACACCACGTTTGACCAAAAATTCGACCACTACTCTTTGCTCGGTTTTTTTATCACACATTTTCGCGACAAGGAGTCCGAACACGCCGATGATCAAAGTACTGTAAAACACGAACTGAACAACCGATCGAGACGAAACTTGCACAGAGAGCCGCAGTATTGCCACTTTCCGGGAATTAAATTGACAGACCTCGTACATTAATCGGAGAACGCTGAACTAAAGCTGAACAATTGGTAGACGCTGTGCCGGGCTAAGTCGTTCCATTATGAAAATGACAGACACTTCTGAACAAGAATACCAGTTAAGTTTACACGATGCATGCGCTATCTGCAACTACATCCCCACCGTAAAGAGTACCTCTTAATGAATCACATAAAAGGTTGATGACAATATACATATATCTATATGTTTTATAAAAGTTTATAAATTCTTGGAATATCAGCCATATTATTGTTACTACTGAGTATAGAATCTCAGGATGGAGCATAAGGTCTAAAAGCGAGAATCCCAAAAGTTCATGGCCATAGACTAAATCTAATTAAATAGCCCGTTATGAACATCGACTTATCATATTGTGTTGCCGTTGCTTACGATGTATCAGTATTTCTACCGATTTGGAATGATCTAGCGATATGCCGAAAACTTATAGAAATTGAATCTTCCACATGATAAATTCGAATCGACTGCCAAATATTCTCTTATATCCATTCTAAGATCAGAATGACTCTTGAAGACGCAAACTCTCGTGATTAAATGGATATAGAATGTCGAGTGCAGTTGTAAATTATAATTTTATATTCCCAGCTTCATCTCTAAGGGCTTTTTTGTATACCTAAATTGTCATTTTAAATTGATAAGATTTGATTTCATTTATATATTAGTTTTCCAGTTGAAGAAAACGAATTAGTTAGTAATTGAATAATACTATTTGTCATCGAAAGAACTGTTCGTAACTCTTGTTGTTGGTATTATATGATTATTTAAGCATAAAATGCAAATATTCTGGTTGTGGGACTCTGAATGACAAAAGTAAAAAATATACATTTTATATTGACGTCGAGGAAAATGTATTGTAATTCAGCTAATGTGAACTTACCAATATTTCCAAAGTGATTAATAATTCAAAATAAAATTGAAGATGGCATCGATATGGACTCTTTCAGCTTCAAAACAGTTCATTTGAACTCGCCACCAAAATTGAATTTATTTTTCTTTGATATTGATATTGACCAAAATGAATAAGTGATTAAAATAGTTGCAAGAAACATACTAAAGATCTTCAGAGGAACCCCCTCTATGCAACATTTAATATTTTTATAAATTAAACTTTTCATTGAAATGTTGAGAAGTCTAGAGAGCTTTCCTCATTCTGAGATGATCCAATTGAAATGAAGAAATGCGTTGAAGAAAAAACTAGGTTAAACAATTTGCGGGACTAGTCCTGGATGTACCATTATTTTTCGTTCCAGTCATTTGCACACAAATCTGCATAATTCGGGAGCCGCAAGTTTCCCTTGTGATTTACAGCCGTCATTTCCTGGAAGCAATATTCATTTAATCTCACCTTATGAAGGAAAAACTCGTTGTTTATCATTCAGCCCTATGTTCAAGCGCGAGATTAATTTATATCCATAACCATAGAATGGAAATAATTGGACATCTGTTATAGTAAATGATATTGATGGATTACACTATTTAATGAGAATCAGTAAAAATTATGTCTGCAAAAGACGAACACAAAATATGGTAAGATATAACTTCTTGTTCATTCTGTGTCAAACAAAAATATGGGGTGACTCATATTTCTTATAGTGGAGAACAGAAATAAGGCTCATTAGTAACAAAGTAAGATTTCTAAAACACGCTATTATTTTCTGATTGCAGCATACTCGCTCTCAAATTCGTAGATTTGAGTTGATGAGTATAAGGGAAACAATATTATTTTGTGTTTAAAGCCGAGTTTTAACTCAAGAAAGAGTAATCGATTCATCAGCTTACCATTGAAAATATTTGTAATGATAAAGTTGATAGTAAGGAGTAAGCCAGACTTTTTGCGATTAAAAATATCGTTGATTCCCGGTTTAGTAAACCATATTCAAGGAACAATAATTGTTCCTTGTAATTCTTTCGGTAGTGAATACAAAAACGACAAAATTAATAAAGTATTGTAACGTTTTTTCAGTCAATATCACAGAAATAAGGGTCCTATGTCTATTACATATTTATTTACACCACTTGAAATAACAATTTATATACACAGAAAATTTGCATTCACTAGTTTCACTGAATACGTGTCCGCAACTCCTCTTCCTATTCCTATTCCAACAACTTTCTCTCGTCTACACAGACCGATATTTATAACCTGATGAGAACCTTCTAGTGCCTTCGAGTTTGAGATAATTCCCGAATGTTCTCAAGTGGCCTTCTTTTTATGTGAAGGTTATTGTCCACAAACATAATAAATTAAGAAATGACAAGCACGATGACATCATTCATAATTTAATTTATTGCTGCTCCAATCCTTTTTCGGCGAACGAAAGCAAGGTCCGTACTTGGTGTCGTTACAGTATGTTGTAAAAATTATCATCTAATACTTACTCTGTTAATCAATAGACCTACTTTGATACATTAGCTGCTTTCCAGTCACCAAATAAGGCTTCTTAAGCCCTTTCCAGTTAACTTGTTTCCCTTCATAAATAGGGCGAAAAGCACTAGAAGTTCAAGCTCCGGGGTCACAAGCACCTGACTGGAAAACGACTAAAATAACATTGATTATATGTTCCAAATATCACAAAAAATCTGAGAGGATGATTAAATATTCAAAACAAGTGCTGGAGAAAAAGCGAAGCTTTCGGAAATCTATAAAGAAAATACATTCAGTGTTTACACCTTATTTCAGACATCTTATAATCAAGCTTGGTTATTTTCATATTTCAAGTTGCATAAAATGAGAACTATTTGAACCACAAATTTTTTGTTGTCACCTATTTATGCATTACTGGGGAGATTGCTTTAAACTTTTCTCGCTTGTTTTAGTTCAAAATAAATCTAGTAGAAGATAGGGCTATCATTTTGCTAAAATGTCTGTGTTCGCGCCAAAAATTGTCTCAATCCATTGGGTTTGACTACTTAATGGAGAATCCTGAGCCAAACTTGAGTATGTCTGGCAGTATACTTTTTATTATCCAAAGATGATGAGCGAAAGTTTTTATATTTTCAGAAGAAATAAGTTATTCTAATATCTCGGTGAATTTCGTTTTTTGACCAAAACCATCGAATGGTTAAGCAGTTATTAGTATTTGTGGTTTGGTTTCCACCATGAATCTAAGAATTTTATTCCCATTCATTCGTTATTTGAAGTTTGAAGGATATGCAAAATTTCGTATAAATCGTCACGCTAGAAAATCCTAATATAATCATTTCAAATAATATGTATCTCGTAAGATATCCATCAGGGATTTACAAAATTTGGATATAACATCAAGGTCAGCTTTGTACCATCTTTATTCATGAAGCTAGTTTTCTTCAATATATTTTGACAGAAACCGTGTCTGCTCCTTGCCTCGCCGGTGCTGTCAAAGATTTCGAGAACCAATAATTTAACTCACGAATGACGTCAAGGTTCGCATATGACAATCGCGTCGTAATAAAGATCATAACTGCAGCCTAAAAAAACAGGGTAAAAAGGTGCCGTATTTGGAAGAACGAGAATTGATTCATCAGGATAAAAAAACCGCTGTCTAAGTAGATGAAGACAAACTTGTTGTTGGAAGAGAGTTGCAGACGATAGCTTGTGAATTGAAATTTTTTGTTTACATTAATTATATTTCAATTGGTTTAAATAGGTTAGGTGTTGTAATAACACTCGTTATTCTTGTGTGTTAATGACTGAAAAACGTTAAAATTTGAAGACGTTCAATGATTCAAGATTCATTATTTGAGTACGATTCCCATTGGGAGCATCGATTGATACTTATTAAAAATCAATGAATGTATCATTCAAGGAATGCCTCAACGAATCTGTCAAATAGAATTCCCAATGAAAATTAGTTGATCAAATGATCAACGTCTATTAATCAGCATATATGTTTTCGGTTTTTTATATAAGTAGTCGAAATATCAAAATATACATTTAAATTCAAACTGAAAAAATAGCGTAAAAACACTGATATGAGATCAAAATCTTTTACGCTTTGTTCTCGATTTTTTAATGTCATTTACTCAAATCCAACCCTGTATGTCTGTTCGTCTATAATCTATCTCGTGTTTCGCCAGAATTCACCGATGTGACAGAACAAGAACCATCAGGAATTTAATACAAGACACAGTGAAATGCATGACATAGCTGCGTTATCTAAATAATGCCAAGAAAATGGGATTCATGGTAATAACTGTCAAATTCGTGCTTCAATTCGTATTCATCCTTGATGAAAAATTTTCCCCCCACCGATTTTATAACATTCAAACACGAGATGCTTCCTCGACGAATCAGTGTCCAGTCACTCAGAATATTACAGGCTGCAAGATTTTGTTGATGTGGTAGAGTACATTGCCTAATGTAAAAGAGATTGAATCAAAGTTACATACACGTCATGTTTCTTTTCGATGAAAAATATAAATTGACAACATAGTTCTTCATACCAACTTTTGATAGACTTAATATCTGAAAATTTTTCGATTTTACTCGATTCGAAAATCGATAAAAAATTAGAAATTCGATAAAAATACTGGTGGAAAAGCCCGTGTCGCCACAGACGCAAATAAAGAAGCATTGTTACTGGATTGCATCCTTGGTTAACTGGGTGTTGGAATCTATGTTGCAAAGCTTCATTAGTATCAAGTGTGTAAAGTTGACAGAATCTGGGCGTGTTTCCAGGGTTGCGGAATAATGGAACCAATTCTGTTGTATGATGTTCCATGCAGACAAAATGAATAAGGGCCAGTTGATGCAAATTCTCTTAAGCTAACTTTTTGGGAAGCGAACGCAAAGGCACTGTTATACTGGCGTATATTGTTTTGGAAATTCTTCGATTCATCATCTGTTCCTGTGTAAAGTTCTCTGAGCAAAGATGGAACTTCTTTCAATTGCATCTGCTCGCTCATTACAACTTTGCCTTTCTGGCAGCACTGGATGAATCCATCTTTCCCTTTTCACCCCTAAAATGCAGAGCATTGAAAAATTGACACGATTCGCTAATTTCGCCGACAGAAAACGCGGGAATTTCGTCTTCAACCGGAGCCCTTCTCCCTACAAATACTGATCGCATTGCGTAATTATTGTTATGACGCGGCGTCGGTTTCTTTCAGTTCGGGTTGTCCAGGTAGCGTTTCGAGAACCCACTGGTATGCCTAGTCGTCGTGTCTCCCTTGTAAATTAAAATTTTTCACTGGACCTTACTCAAAATTGAAAAATCGGACGTGACCCGTTTTCAATTTTTACCCAAAAATAGAGAATAACCATCCAAATTTGAGTTTTCAATATCTTTTTCAATTATAATTTTCTAAATTAACTTACTCGGTAGGTTTGGAAATTGAAACAAGCTTAAAATCAAACTTAAAATCAAGCTCGTCAAAACACGTCTTTCCTCTTTGAAAGTCAAAGCTGAAATTGCAGAAGCATGGGCGGAAGTCAATTTTGATTTGTTGAGCGGTGGCACCATCTACAGCGAAAAAACGCCAAACCTTAATTTTTAAGTTTTTTGTGTTTTTTAAAGAAATTATAGATGTTTATTATAATTATTAAACGTTATTAAGTTTGACAATTACTTTCAAAATGAAACTTTTTCAAAATCGCAGTTTCCATCTTTTTCAAGCACGTTATATATATTATAAATTGTTATAAAATTATTCAACTGCTCACTTTCTGACCAACTCAGGTGGTACTCTTGATCCTTTTTCAAATCGCCCTAACAGTTCAACGTTCACTTAAGCTAATTTTATTCAAATAACAAAATTTAAAATTTTTAACTATTGCAAATTCACAAATAATTTTATTCACAAAAATTCACCACACCCTTTTAAATTGAAAGCCTACATAAAACAACTGAAATAAAGTGTTTTTCCTCTTCTAGCAATGTTACCATATGATTTATAAGTCACATGTTATAATTTAAATACAAATAAAGTTAATCAAATTTACACCTCTTAGTTTTCATGTTGTATCTGAACCGGAAAAACATAAATAATATCAGCATCTGTATGCTTGATTGAGCAGACCATAGTTACCAAACTATTGTCAACAATTTGTATTTTTAAATGTATCTTGACTTTTTTTGGCATCTTCGTTTATTTCAGCAGTATAATTTGACCAAAAAAATCGATTTGTAAGATTGCTTAATGGGTCTGAATAAACAAATCGAGTTCCACTGAAAAAAATGGAATCGATTTTTAAAGTCTTCAAATACCCTGGTTTAATTAAAATTCACTTTACCCTTTTAAATTTAAATTAAATTTTAAATTGAAATAAAGTGTTTTTCCTCTTCTAGCAATGTTACCATATGATTTATAACTCACATGTTATAATTTAAATACAAATAAATAATAAAGTTAATCAAATTTACAAATGTTTTTAATGAGTTATATGTCGGTAATGGTGACTTGGAGTGCAAGAAGAAGAAATTTAAGTCCATATCAATAAAAATTTGTTAAGCGATGGCGCCATCTACAGCGAAAACATGCCAAAGACCCTTGAGTTTTAAGTTTTTTGTGTTTTTTAGAGAAATTATAGATGTTTGGCACTTGATATTATTTTTCTGCATCAGTTTAGATGCCTACCGTTAATTTAAAAAAAAATTGATGCAAATCGGTTGATTGGTTTAGGCGCTAGACCACTACTATGCATCATATTATTATAATAGATAATTTTGAAGGTCTGTCAATATTTAAAAATAATTTCTGACTGTTTAAATGCTATCGGAAAGTTCCAAAGGCGTGGAAAATGGGTGCCACATGAATTTGATGAAAGACAGAAGGAAAAACTAAAAAACACTGAAATTTTGCTTGAAAGACCAGAATAAAAATCGGTTTTGCATAGGATTGTTACTGGCGATGAAAAATTGATTTATTTTAGGAATCCTAAAAGGAAAAAATCATGGGTTAATCCGGGACAACATTCAACATCGAATCAGGTCGATTTGGCAAGAAGACAATGCTGTGTGTTTAGTGGGACCAGAAAGGTGTGGTGTACCACAAGCTCCTGAAACCTGGTGAAACCGTTACTACTGATCGCTACCGACAACTATCAATTGTCAATTTGAACCACGGATTGATCGAGAAACGATCACAATGGGCCAGAAGACACGACAATGTGATTTTGCTCCATGACAATGCACCTGCACACAAAGCACAACCGGTTCAGGATACAATCAAAACACCTGGCTGAGAGCTGCTACCCCACCCGCCGTATTCACTAGACTAGGCTCTTTCCGACTACCATTTGTTTTCGTCGATGGGACACGCATTGGCTGAGCAGCACTTTGATTCCAACGAGGAAATCGAAAATTGAGTGTCAGCTTTGGTTTGCTTTAACTAACAACTATACTGGCGTGGTATCCACAAATTGCCAGAAAGGTGGTCAAAATATGTAGTAAGCAATGGCTAATACTTTGAATGAAATGTATTTTCCTTTCCCACTAATAATTAGTGATTAATTTTCACAAAAGAACGCTCAGTTCTTACCGGTTTACCTAATAAAAATTAAATTGGGAGTAGCGACATCTTTGTTTGATAGAGCAACAAATATATAAGAGAATCAAACAAAAATCAAAAGTAATGATTATCATAAAAACAATTCAATTAAACGAAACAAACGAGACCAAATCAACTTGAACCCCATAATTATACAAGATAAGCAGATACGATACAAATCATTAAAAGCGATATTTCTTTTGTGAAAGGTTACGGAAAGAATTGTAAATAAAGTCCATATAACAACCACATAGAGATCGATATCAGGTGCAATTTAAATAGAGTTGTACCTGATAATGAATATCATAGAATAAGAAATTGCCTATATTAATAACCACATGGATATATTGGAGAAACAAAGCGCTCTTTGAAAGTAAGAATAAAAGAAAATCACAACCTTCCTCAAGCGTTCAACACCGATATATAAAACTTGATTCAATATGTCGACAACGAAAATCATCAGACAAAATGAATTGATAAATCTATAATATCCAAAGAAGAGGAATCTTGAAGAAGAAAAATCAAGGAAGCTGTATTTATGAAATAAATTTTCGATCCCAAGAGTGCTCAAACAATTGATTCGTCGGAAGTTTGAAGGTCGATTATTTGAATTAACTTGAAGAAGTCTTCAAACCTTAGATAAATACAAATGTATGTTGATCTTGACGATCAAAAAAATTTGAAAAGATTTTCAAACATATTCTGCTGGTTTTTAAACTAATTTGCTTCAAGTACGATAGATGATGCCAGAAAAAACGTTGGTAGAATGAATTGTGTGTGAAGTTGGCCCCACACTTTTTGATTTTCGAAAAATTTTTTAATGTGCTAAATTGTGCTTGGTTTGTGCTGCTTTGTGCTGTTTGAATTTTCTCGTTATTTCAAGTAGTTTTCGAGATATTTCACTAAATGCATAAAATGGGCCAGCACCGCACTTTTTGAAAATTTGAGTTTTAACCACTGAAATGAATTGTGCTAGACGTATTCTGAGTTGTGCCGTTCGAATTTTTGAGATGGATCTCTTAATATCCCAGAAAATGGAAAATCAAGAAAAAAGTTAGCCCCGCACTTTTGTTTTTTCTTATCGGAAATGAGTGTAAAAAGTTGTGCTAGGCTTGTGCTGCGTTGTGCCTTAAAAATTTTCATGGAAATACCTCACATTTTCCGGAAAATCCCGAAAATCCATTACAAGGCTAGCCCCGCACTTTCGTTTTTTTTTCAATCGGAATATGTGGAAAAAATTGTGCTACGCATGTATGAAGTTGTGCCGTTAATATTTTTGAAAAATCGAGTTCTTTTGCCGAAAAAACTGGAAAATTCGAAAAAAGATAGCCCCGCACTTTCTCTTTTTTTCCATAAAAATCATCTCATAGAGTTGTGCTACATTTGTGCTGACTTGTGCTGATAATTTTTTCAGAACAAACTTCAAGTTGTCTTTTTGAACGGTGAAATGAAAATATCAGTAGATTGAATTATGAATTGTGTGAATGGCAACACTGTTGTGAAGTTAGCCCCGCACTTTTTGATTTTCGATCAAATGTTTGTAGTGCTCAATTGTGCAAGGTTTGTGCTGCTTTGTGCCGTGAGAGTTGTTTTTTCAAATGGTACGATTAATAAGATATTTCACTAAGTGAGTAAAAGCGAATAATGTAAATTTTCATTTTTTCTTTCCGTTTAACGGTCATTTGATAACTGAATCTCTTCAACTTTTCAAATTTCAGATTCAGACATCTAATCTATTCGATGAATTTGGACAAATAACGAACTTGTCCGAGATATTTGGACAATCAACCTATTCTGAAAAAATGAAAACTCTAGGTGATCTCCTTCGGAAGATAAAGAGTATACGGCCGGACGGCCGTCCGGCGAAACATACTCAAATTGACAACAGATTCTTCATCAGGAAGTCGAACCTAATCGATTGAGACCATTTTCGGCTCAATATTCGAAAATTACAGACATTTGGGCAAAACGCTGTTTCTCTAAGAACAAGCACGCAAAAACAAAAGGGCTGTGTTAACTTCTTTTGAATTTTCCATTTTCAACGTAATTAAAATTACTATCTCGAAAATTTCAACGGCACAACTATGAATACGTCTAGAATTCTGGAACAATCTTCAGTCGTTGAGCTGGCTAACTTTCTACATTTTATGGAAAGTCTGATAAACTTCAGAAAACCTTAGCACAATTCAGTAAAAATAAAAATTTTCTAATTGAGAAACATTTAATACTTTATTCTTACTTCAGTGGAAATTTCAATATGAAGGAAATGAAACTTTAGTATCAATCAACTTCTCCTATTCACGGTTATCCACCTGGAAGTAATAAATTTCTAAATGAGTCATACGATTTTGTTTACACGGTCGCACCACAAGGTTGCATCTAATTCCATGAACTGCTACTACGTTCCCTTCTATCAAGATTTTTCAGGTATATACTGATTTCTCCAATTTTTCCACCTTTTGAGGTAAAATTTCATGTGAATTTTGAAAATTAGGTTTGAACGAGTTTGTACGAAATAACACAAGTTTTGGTGATTTCGATTCGGAAGAAAGAACACAAAAAGAATATTGAAAATTTTTTAAACTCGATGTTCCGGTATATCAGAATTTTTTTCGAGGAAGTTCGAAAAGCACAAATCGGTGAATTCACTGTTGAATGAGATTCAGTTATCAAATGACCGTTAAACGGAAAGAAAAAATGAAAATGTACAAAATTCGCTTTTACTTACTTAGTGAAATATCTTATTAATCGTACCATTTGAAAAAAAAACTTTTACGGCACAAAGCAGCACAAAACTTGCACAATTCAGCACCACAAACATTTTATCGAAAATCAAAAAGTGCGGGCTAATTTCACAACAGTGTTGCCATTCACACAATTTATCATTCAGTCTACTGATATTTTGATTCTTCACCGTTTAAATAGACAACTTGAAGTTTTTTCTGAAAAAATTATCAGCACAATCAGCACAAATGTGGTAGAACTCTATAAGATGATTTTAATGGAAAAAAACAGAAAGTACGGGATATCTTTTGTCGAATTTTCCAGTTTTTTCGGAAAAAAAACTCGATTTTTCAAAAATATTAACGGCACAACTTCATACACGCATAGCATAATTTTTTCCACATATTCCGATTGGAAAAAAAGAAAGTGCGGGGCTAGCCTTGTAATTGATTTTCGGAATTTTCCGGAAAATGTGAGGTATTTCCATGAAAATTTTTACGGCACAACTCAGTACAAACCTAACACAACTTTTTACACTCATTTCCGATAAGAAAAAACAAAAGTGCTGGGCTAACTTTTTTGTTGATTTTCCATTTTCTGGGAAATTAAGAGATCCATCTCAAAAATTCCAACGGCACAACTCAGAATACGTCTAGCACAATTCATTTCAATGGTTAAAACTCAAATTTTCAAAAAGTGCGGGGCTGGCCCATTTTATGCATTTAGTGAAATATCTCGAAAACTACTTGAAATAACGAGAAAATTCGAACAGCACAAAGCAGCACAAACCTAGCACAATTCAGCACAACAAAAATTTTTTCGGAAATCAAAAAGTGCGGGGCCAACTTCACACATATTGGAATGAACAATAAGAAATGGTGAATAGAGCCTAATGAATCTACACCAGTTCCATTTTTTGCCCGCTTGTTCTAATTGAAACAGCGTGCAATGGTTTTGTCCAAATATGTTTTTTCGACTATCGAGCCAAAAATGCTCTCAATCCATTAGATTTGACTTCCTAATGAAGAATACAGGGATCCACTTCATTTTACCAGTTTTGCGCATCTGAAATTTGGTTTCCGTGATATATCATAAGATTCATCAGAGATCCATGAACTTTGTAATCAACATCGAAGGTGTCGATATCCAGGACTTTCTCAAATTATATTATTGTACTATTTTGATGTAAGGATGTGTATAAGTACAATTCACAAAAAACAATTTTTAGGAATGTTCAATCTCTTAAGTGAAACAGAACACTAGGGACTTATCTTGAAGCTATCTGAGTCGATAGCTTCCTCCCAGCTCCCAGATACAAAATAAAGTCCCAGAGGGTATGGCCTGCCAGTTGACCAGAAACGGGTTGTATAGTTTCCACACAGATGTTCCAGACAGCGACTCGATGACTCCAATTTTCATCCCAGTTGAAGAATGTGCTCCATGGCAAGGTGGTTATGCCACAAGCTGCAATTATGTACTGCTCGAACCAGAGACTGGATATGATTTAATTTCTCATCGTGGAATGCATCTCAATCTTGAACTAGCATGTCTTTGGCCTCGTAATAGGATATAATTTGGCCCCCAGGGAGGAGCTATATCAGGATGAACGAAAGAACATTAGAAACTGCAAGTGCATGTATAACAAGGCTCCTTCTCGATCTCTTTTAGACAAATATTGAACAAATCATAGTAAAATTACATTATCTTAACAAATTAAACAGAGAAGAAGTCATGCTGTGGGGATTATTGGAACCAGTCAATGCAAAAACGTGCTCTCATGTTAATGTGCCAAAAAGAACTAAAATTTCTCGCAAATCTCTGATCCACAAGAGTCACTTTTAGATATTGATTTCAACAATTACTACAGAAGATGACCGACATCAGATCTCGACAGAGAGAAAAAGCTACGCTGACCGTTCGAGGTTAGCTTCGCGGAACACAGATAACCGGCATAGAACACATCTATATTCTATTGCAGGAGAACTACTCAAATTTCAACCATAATTCGGGTGCGCGTACGGAATAACGTTAGTGACGTGCACATCGTTGCAACATATTTTAAGATCATCGAATTGTTGTAGTTGACCGCCTAGATTGAGATCATCGATTGTTATTTCTATGTTTTCTGTATTTAATAAATTGTTGAGATTTTTTCGTATATTGCCACTTCACCTTAAGAAGATCTTAATAATGATAGTTCTGGCGATAAAATTCAGTTGCTAGGTTGCAATTTTTTATTATTTGGACCGGAATAAATAAGCTTCTTCAAAGGACAAAGGCAAACTGGAAGTAAGATATCAATTTCTATAAGAGAGCTCCAAACAAAACTGAAGATAAAATGGAGTAGTTATTTTAAATTTCACATTCTTTGTGACGGTTGGTTTAGTATCACACTGTTATGGAGTCCGGGAAAGTACTTTAGAACAAACGCCTTAAAGCTCCTGAATTCACGTCAGTGCTTTTCTATATTTTTTCATTACTAAACTAGTGCTATTACGTTATTTTACTATCTTGCTAATGCAATGAATTAGTGCCTCATTGCAGAAGTAATAGAGTGATACTCCAAACGATTCATATGAAACAAATATAGGTGTATATTATCTTTCTAATGAAAGGTACGAAACTTAATGATAATAATGAACATTCTGACTTAAAAATATTTTTATCTAGAAATCGGATTTCATGGCAATTCAAAGGAAGTAATGAAATTCAGTAGCTCAACCTCAATCATCGAGAGAGAATAAAGAGGAGACGGCATGACATGCAAACGAGCAAGGAAAAAATGGCACCACTTATTTGACATAGAAATAACACCAATATAGCGGAAAATTATGTTCAGATTTTATTTACTTGCAATTATATGTATCGTTAAATAAAAAATACTTCAAGCGTATGGGTGAAATTTTACTGCATTTATTTATATAATCAGCATTTTATTCAGATACACAAAGCCGATGAAAAATTGAGCAAATGCCAGAATTTGACTGAAATCGCTTACGTCTTATGTCGTCTCTTTACTATTCTATCTCGATTCCTCAATACATTTACTGATAACTAATTCAAGTGATCCTCACAACCAACGCTTCACTTATATTCATCAAATTCATTGATCTTTCTCACCAAAGTGTTTCACACATGACTCCATCCGAATCTTCTGCAATCAAATTCTTTATATCTGATGGAATGGGCTCTTTCACGTGAATGTGTAATATACGGGTGATCCGACAGTTTTTTCATAAAATTCGGAATTCCCATTAATCGCAGACTCATCTCCGATGATCACTATTTCGAGCCATCAAAAAAAAAAAAACTGGTGGTTAATGCGGAATTGTGCTTTACCTATTCCTATTTTGTAGGCTCGTAAAAACCAAAATGGACGGTCACGATAGTAATGAAAATGATGCTATCATTTTGAAGTGCAACATTTCATTCGAATGAATTGGGGATTCTGGGTATATAAAGGGAGATAACACAATGTTACTCCGAAAAAACTCTGACAGGAAGTCAGAAGCTTTTGCGCCCTTGTCCTCAAATCTTTCGTCGGACTCTGAAACATTGTGATACGAATACAACCGCCGCAATGAATGAACCATTGAAATCAAATATAAACCAAAAGAAGAATTATCTCTTCCACCGGAAATCTTATAAAAATTGATATCTTTCTTCCAGTAATGTCTTGCTTTTTGAAACCCCTTATTCATTAAACTAAAAAAATACGAAAAAATATCCTGCTAGCTAACCAATCTTATCTTCAAAGCTATTATTATGATCTTTTCAAGGTGTAAGTTTGTATTAACTAAATATATTAGAATAATGTCATAATAAATGTCAGTCGATAATTTTTCCTCTGCTATTTTTTCAATGAAATAAGTGTTATATCACAACCTTCCCCAACTATGGATGATGATTTCCCTCTGAATGGATTCCATAGCAGACTTCAAACATCAGAAGATCTGAAAAATCATCACTTGGACCGCAAGACCCATTTCGAAGAATCCTCCTTGCAGATTGGCGACAAATTTTGAGTATTAGATTTGAATATAGAGGGTATTTCTAAGGACAAGAGTGATGATATTTCTAAACTAGCAAAGGACTATGGTGCTGAGATTATTCTCCATCACGAGAAACATACGGATACTATAAAAAATCTTCGTGAAAGAGGAACCATAAGAGGTTATGTATTCATTGATTATCTCCTTAGTAAAATTTACGGTTTAGCTTGTTATGTTAAAAAATCCTTGATTCACAATATCGAGTTAATCCAAAAAGGCGAATTTGAGGGTGTTTTCTTTATCTCTTTCAAAATTTGTATTTTTGATATTCAGTTCTTTTTCTGCTTTTGTCTTTTTATTTCCAGATTCGTGTGGGCAACTTGAAGAAGTCTCTGTCTCCATCAATAGAAGACCACTCTTGACGAAAGAAATCCCTAAAATATATTTCAGCTGATATATGTACTTTCACACTTAGGCGGGGAGCCAGGAGTTTTTTTTTAGTGGTTTTTTTTTCTCTAGGCTTTTATGTCATACGCCGAATTACATGACACCCCGTCACTAAATATTGTAAGCCAAAAGTTCAAAAGAATATATATATATATATATAACCAAATTTGTCAAACAACGAAAACATACCTAGATATACCGACATATAATTCCAACTAGGCGCTTGTTCCGGTAGAAGAGGTTGCTATCATTTTGCCCGAATGTCAGTATATCGAGCCAAGAATGGCCTCAATCGTTGGGTTCTACTTCCTGATGAAGAATCTGAGATCAAACTTGAGTATGTCCGGCCAGCTGGCGGTATACTCTCTATCTCCCGAAAGAGATGAGCTGTAGTTTTCATAATAATATCAATTATGATAATAATGATTCATTGATCGCCTTGCTAAGTACATATTTGTGTGGGACAAGTCAAACAAAAATAAGAAAATGAACAATAAAAATATACAGTTTGTCAATACATCGCATAGATAATAAATAACTGAGTAATAACATTTTCTCAACAATGGGTTTTCAACAGCTTTCTTGAAAGAATTACAATTCCGAGACTGAATGACACGTTGCATGTGGTTGTACAGGGTGGACATATTTCGATGTTTTAGCACTACAGCTCTCAAACCCTAGGAGATAGACAGAATCTGATACCCCATTGTCGTTCTCTTTTTCTGAGAAATTAACAAGAGTACTATTCATTTGTGGCCACCGTCTTTTGTTTTCGAGTTACGACGAAAATTGGAAAATGGCGATATCGAAAAAAATTATTTCTCTGCTAATACAGATGGTAATTCTCTGAATTTAAAACATTATACAGGCACTTACAGGTACAAAGTACCTCCTCGGCTAGCTCTAGAGCTGAGACTACTTATAAAGGGGCGCCACTCTCTTTTATGATAATACAAAGAAAAAAAGAGGAAAGTACACTAAAGATCTCAGGGTCGCAAAAGAGAGAAAATAACGAACGCACTCTCAGGATGCCAAACGAGCCCGATCACACAAGCTGGAGGTAGTGGCTGGTCGAAAGAATATAGAGCAATTATTTAATAATATAATGAGCCCAAATGAAATACACAAGGTCCCTCAAACGAGGATATATCTTACAGAAGGTAGATCACTAACTAGTTCTTACTTCACAACCCGAATATTCGATATAATGCTTTATCTCTTACTAAACAAACAGTAATATCACCCCAAGGTATATACTTAGAGCCTCGATGGTAATCGTTACAAATAGCTCTTTACTTATATCTAAGCGACCTTCTCGATAGGTCGGGTTTTATGTACTAAACAGTATTCACTGAATTGGGCCTCTTTGATACTAATCAATCTTAACTAAATTCTACAGACTAACCTTCTATAACAGTCTAGGTCGTTGCTTGACTGAAGTATAGTAGTATAGACTAAAAATTGGTTGCCTGTAAAGTCGGTATACGGGCGAAAGTTTTACGTGACAAAGTAATCATCGTTTTACAATTAACTGGCAACGTGTAAACTTGTATGCAGGCGCCTAAGCGAAATAGAAGCGCAAGACATGATCCGGTGTGTATGCCTATCTCTCTCTCTCTCTCGCTCTTAGGCGGGCTAACCATGCCCGAGTGGAAGGGACGCGTGCCTCTCACTCGCTCTCATTGTGAGCGCATAACGTGAGCGGAGCGTAACGCAGTTTCTTGAAGTGTCACCCGGCAAACCAATTTATAAGACGTTGTCACGTCAAAAACCAAGCTATAATAGATGTCAATGAGGGAATCTGAGGGAACAGATATTCTCATCGTATTTATGTCATAATATGAGTTGTTGAATTTCCTGCACAACATCTCGATATGCTTACACCCTCTCAAACCACTATCCAGATCGATGCCATCGATTGGTACTCTGTTTAGATTAGATGGCAATATCCAAGTAACGAAGTCACGATTTCCCTGCCTAATTGAAAAATGTATGCAATCAGTTCTTCCAACATTAATAATTATTCTTGTAACATCATTCCAGAAAGCAACCCAAGAGTGTCTCACATGAAGTTCGTAGCTCATCCAACGATGGAGCCGCAATCGCTTCCGAAGCATCATCAGCGAATAAATACAATAGAAAATTTTTCATAATGTTCATCAGATTTCGAACGGTTATCAAACTAACGAGTATCCTTCGTAAATTGAGAGGAAGATCAGAAATTTAGGAAGTTCAAGAACGGACCCTTGTGGTACTCCCGGGTATATATATTTGAGTGAGGTTGAAGGAAATAGGCTTGCAAATTTCATAGGAATTGACACGCTCAAAAATTCCTTAAAAAATTCCCAGATTTTTTCCAATTTTTCTTAACTCATAAGATATCCTTTTTGTTCTTCTTCTTTCTTAATATGCTCAGTGCTTGTTCCTCGTCGCCACTCGTCCAATACTGGCAGATTATTGCTTCAGCGCTTTCTATGTTTTCTTATACTTCGCCTTCCAGTCGGTGATTTGTCTCTAGCTACCGGGACAATTTGGTCCTCTGTAATTCGAGTAATATGGTCATTCCATTCAATTTTCCTACCCAGCACCCACCTGTTAATATTCGGGATATCGCAGGAACGTCTGATGTCTTCACTCCTTTCCATGTCCCTTAATGCTATTCTAAGCGCTATCTTATCTCTGTCGTCTCCATATCGCAACCATGGCATTTGTTAATATTTCAAAGTTCGTTTTGCTGTCATCATATAAGTGAATGTCGTTATTGTGTTCTTCCAAAAGAAATAATTTAAATGAATAGTAATTTACCAAATAATATCATTTAAAATGCAGCCAAAGCGACAAATATTTTATTATCGAAAAAATCCAGAACATTTCACGAACATGATCATGAAATATTCTATCAATGGAATTTGAAAAATAAAATTAATTCCATAGATGAGACCTAGTTATTGACGTATTTTCAAGAAATGGTTTGCTTTCACTCTTCATTTTGTTTATCTGTTTAAATTTTTTTATTTAAGTCTGAAAAATTTTGTCCTGCGTCATTGTCGAAGAAATGTTCTATTTGGAAATCTACACTGATAACAATGAAAATATCAATATTTCCCAATTCTCCCGGTTAATAGCATTCTTAAAAATGAAATCTTGGTTGGTCAACCGGAGGTGCTCTCAGGAATGGACTGCCCCGGTGGAGTGAAGAGTCAGATTTTTCCTCACGTTCCGAAATGGTGAGTGGGCCTTCGATGACTGCCAAAAAACCAGAAATTGGATAATGTGAAGGTATATACAGAACATTGTTTGAGACGGACTTCAGCAACTTATTTTCTCCAAAAACAAAGTATCGATGAAGATTGTGAATTTGGTTACAGACTAAAGAACTTTCAGTTGGTTCACTTGTCAGAGAACAAGTTTTCGCTTCAGAGGTTGTGAGGTTTGATAACAGTCATGCATATTTCGGCATCAATAGATTTATTCTTGTGGGTTTCTCACTACTACTGCACAGATTGGTTGAATTTCATGAGAAACAAATATCACTTGAACTAAAGGTCCGTATCTTGTACTTTCTAGAGTCATTCTTGCAGATAAATGGATACTTCATCTTTTTTCCTAAATTTTTGATATATTTGAAGTTGAAAGGAATTAAATTGATATATTCATCTGATGAAATATGAATGAGTGAATCATTTCTTAGAGGGAAAATAATGTTTTTAAACAATTCAGATTCAATAGTGGATGTTGTGGAAGGTAATTTTATTCAAAATAAACTGGAATACACAGGGCTATTTGACCAATGTGAAAACTTAAAATGCTTATAACTTTTTAACGCAGCTGAATATGGAAAAACGGTATGGGAAAAAAAGTGTCTCTTTTGATCTCAAGAAACTATGGTTAAAGTGGTCAAAGACTAACTCTGTATACGGTATTTCAAAGGACAAGTGTTTGCCAGAGATATAGAGTGGGGAGAATGATCTTCGAGATGCGCGAAGTGGCTAATTTTTCGTCCGCCATTTTTATACTTTCGCTTCATTGGCGTAGAGAACAGTGTTTGTAAAAAATGAAAAGGAAAATGAAATGTACAGAGCATATCAATTTCTTAGATAAATCTATAGCTTCAGAACCTACACTCAGAATATCAGTCAAAACTGTCCTCATATCAACTGGTTTTGGGAAACTAAAAAAAATCATATTACTTTGGAAAGTAAACAACACGCCACTGAGCAAAGAAACAATGCCATGCGCTATGATCAGTTGGATAATTTCAATAAAAACTTGCGTAAAAAATTATATTTCCTCGACCTTCTTTGTTTTATAGTTTTTACACGTTTTAACAATACAAGACATGTTCAAAGTATCGAAGTATCTATCAGCACAATGTAAAATTCGAGCAATTTCTAACTCATCCGACAAGTATGTCAACCTAGAACAGCTGACTCCCAAAGTATAAAAAGGGTCGAAATTTGACATAAGAATTTAGCCACCAAATATCAGATTGTAGGCCATTCGGCCCGTGGGATTACCATAGTTTTCAATTTCAAATTGGAAATGCGAAATTAGGCATGATGAACCCTCTCCTCCGCGCCAAGCAAGCTCCTATACAGCAATAAAATAAAATTTTCTGTTCAAACCGTCTGGATTATCTTCTTTACATAAGTTGACCATCTTTTTGTGTTGCTCCTAAGACAGCGCCTTGACACTAACTTTTCTTTTCTCAGGGTCCTCTTGCAAAATACGCTTCTTGGCATTTCGTGCATCCCGCGCCGTTTTAAAAGCCACGTCTGTGAAGGAATCGAACCTAACGCCCCATTCGGAATAGAATTTTTCCTGCAGCTGTTTGGCAGTATTATTCCACAATGTTTTTACGACACTTTCCATGTAGTCTGATCTATCTCGTTTCTTCACATTGAAAGCCCAGTCTAGCATAATATTATTGAGCTCTGACAAACTTGTTTTTTCATTTACAAGGTATTCCCGGGCAGCACAGAATTCTTCAAATTCTTTCCAAATGTAGGATCTTGACTTCACTGTATTAAGCGGCACACTTTTCTTCACACTTTCCTCAATTGAAGTAATATTACAATTCCCAAAACGTTTCATATTTATCTACTTTATGGTAAAATACGAAAATAAACTGCCAAATGTGCTGTTGAAATTATCGCTAACAACTGCTTGTTTATCGTAACCATGACGACCGCTATTTCCACCAACGGCCAAAGCTATCCGGACGTATTAATATTCCTATGCAAATGAGGTATTTGATAAAAACAAATTTCTAAAAGTGAAAACACTGTGAGGTTGAGTGTTTTCAGATACAGTTCGTTTCTATTGGTCCGTTTTCAAAAATTGAGCGATTTCATTGGACGATGTAGTATAGTGTTGAAGGATCATTCAAACTAAACTATACTACAGAGGGGTCTTTGCCCAATGAGGAAACTTAAAATGCTTATTTATAAGTTTTTAACGCAGCTGAATATGGTAAAACGGTATGGGAAAAAAGTATTTCTTGTGATCTCTAGAACCTATGGTTAAAATTAACGCAGTGGTCAAAGACCCACCCTGTATATAGGTTTGTTTATTCATGTTGGCGGTTGTATTAGTATCATACAGTTCCTGTATTCAGTGCTGCAGTTCTACTTTTTTTATTTTCACTATTTGCACAAACTCCACTAGGATCTGACAATTATTAGAATTCACCCATAGCAAAATCAGTTTTCAGTATATTCAGCATGGCGACTGAAATACAAAATGAACATCAGTATAGGAAGAATAGAAAAACGATAATAAGTAGAATATTTTCCGGGTAGTCGAATCTCAATAGTTCATTATAACAATGCATTGGAATTCAATCGATTCGAAATAGGGTGAGGTTGATGGTAGAAAACTGGAATCCTTTTGTGTAAATGACAGTCAGAATGGGGACAATCGTATGATTAACGCGAATAATACTCCTTCAAACACCCTTTGTTGTTCAAAGTGCTCTTCAATTATAAATGACGTCATTGTTTCGAAGGTTTAGTTGATCAGTAATGCCGTGTAAAATTCGTAACAATAGAATCTTCACCAGTTGATTTGAGAGGAAGTACCTGAAAAGCATTCGGTTTAATTTGAAATACAGGGTTATTTACGACAGGTTGGCTTTTATAGAGAAGTAAAAGGAGCATAGTTAAGCTGCTTTCAATTCACAAACTTCTTTGCTGTCCAAATTTCGATTTCAACAGCAGGTCAAGAAAGCGCATAGTACAAAACTCTCGACTAGCTCCATTTACACGTGAGTCGAGATACTATGGTACGTCCTGTACATAGTTGAGTTCAGGTATTTTTCTTTCGAAAACGGTGGAAGATACGACATAACTTCATGAAACCAAAAAGTTTAAGTATAACTACAAACCTTTTTTTTACATTTTTCAAATCAACAGTTCCTCACCAAAAATAAGTTTCAGAGGAAAACAAGTGAGTGGTCCAGAAAAAACATCTCAATGTTGACCTGCTATCAAAATTGTCATGTCTCTCATAACTCTCAAGTGTAATATGATGGCCGAATTTCAGTAGAATATCTTGTAAATTGTTGATAATACGACGAAAAATTTTGAACTAAATTCAAACATCAACACTTTCTATCTCGAAAACTTTATGAGACTTTATTTTTTAAAGAATTTCCTCTTTTCGTTTCTACGTTCAATTCAGGAACGCTCTATATCTATTATAATAATATGATGCATAGTAAGGTCTAGCGCCTAAACCAATCAACCGATTTGCATCAAATTATTTTTAAATTAACGGTAGGCATCTAAACTGGTGCAGAAAAATAATAACAAGTGCCGAACATCTTAAATTTCTCCAAAAAACACAAAAATGGCTCAACAAATTTTTACTGATATGGGCTTTAATTTCTTCTTCTTGCACTCCAAGTCACCATGACCGTCATATAACTCATTAAAAATATTCCTAAATTTGATTAACTTTATTTGTATTTAAATTATAACATGTGACTTATAAATCATATGGTAACATTGCTAGAAGAGGAAAAACACTTTATTTCAGTTGTTTTATACAGTCTTTCAATTTAAAAGGGTGAAGTAGATTTTAATTAAACCAGGGTATTTGAAGACTTCAAAAATCGATTCCATTTTTTTCAGTGGAACTCGATTTGTTTATTCAGACCCATTAAACAATCTTACAAATCGATTTTTTTGGACAAATTATATTGCTGAAATAAACGAAGATGCCAAAAAAATTTAAAAAAACAAATTGTTGACAATAGTTTGGTAACTATGGTCTGCTCAATCAAGCATACAGATGATGATGATATTTGTGTTTTTCCGGCTCAGATACAACATGAAAACTAAGAGGTTTAAATTTGATTAACTTTATTTGTATTTAAATTATAACATGTGACATATAAATCATATGGTAACATTTCTAGAAGAGGAAAAACACTTTCTGACCAACTTAGGTAGTATTTGAATAAAATTACCTTATGTGAAAGTTGAACTGTTAGGGCGAGTTAATAAAGGTTCAAGAGTACTACCTGAGTTGGTCAGAAAGTGAGCAGTTGAATAATTTTATAACAATTTATATTTTATATAACGTGCTTGAAAATATAAGATGGAAACTGCGATTTTGAAAAAGTTTCATTTTAAAAGTAATCGTCAAACTTAATAACGTTCAATAATTATAATAAACATCTATAATTTCAGCTTTGACTTTCAAAGAGGAAAGACGCGTTTTGACGAGCTTGATTTTAAGTTTGATTTTGAGCTTATTTTAATTTCCAAACCCACCGAGTAAGTTAATTCAGAAAATTATAATTGAAAAAGATATTGAAAACCCAAATTTGGATGGTTATTCTCCATTTTTGGGTAAAAATTGAAAACGGGTCACGTCCGATTTTTCAATTTTGAGTTAGGTCCAGTGTAAAATTTTAAAATTTTAATTTACAATGGAGATACGACGATGAGGCAGACCATTGGGTTCTCGAAACGCTACCCAGACAACCCGAACTGAAAGAAACCGACGCCGCGTTCATAACAATAATTACGCAATGCGATCAGTATTTGTAGCGAGAAGGGCTGCGAAAGTTGTAATGAGCGAGCAGATGCAATTGAAAGAAGAACCAGCTTTGCTCAGAGAACTTTACGCAGGAACAGATGAAGAATCGAAGAATTTCCAAAACAATATACGCCAGTATAAGAGTGCCTTTGCGTTTGCTTCCCAAAGAGTTAGCTTAAGAGAATTTGCATCAACTGGCCCTTATTCATTTTGTTTGCATGGAACATCATACAGCAGAATTGGTTCCATTATTCCGCAACCTGGAAACACGCCCAGATTTTGTCAACTTTACACACTTGATACTAATGAAGCTCTGCAACATAGATTCCAACAGCCAGCTAACCAAGGATGCAATCCAGTGACAATGCTTCGACTAGATGACATGCTTCGTGAAAATAACCCATTTGCAAGCGCTTTTTACACAATGGGAGAAAGATTACGAGAAGAACGTGGCAAAGCTATAGCTAAAATCGTGAATTACCAGATATTCGAATGGTTTTTGCGCGTACAGGCAACGATCCTTGAAGATACAATTTGCCGACAGGAGACAATGTTGCAACAATATTTGTCGGCGAAAATGGAGAACCGCTAGAACATATTGATTTTGCGGTTCATGCAAAAAATGGACCATTGCATTTTTTAAACACGTCTTCACGCGATGAAAGCTAGCCACAAAATGACATGAACGGCTGCTTATAGGGGGGCATTTGCTAATAACGACCGCGCGCTTCCTTACTAGCGCCCGTACATACTGTGAAATCATTAACAAATACATAACATAAATATCAAATATTTTATTTAATCTTACGGTATTGAGACAGATAAATGATTTTCAACTAGCTAAAACTGTATCAAATGATATCAATTTGAAATACATATAATAATAATAAAAATATAGAACTGAAATATAAAACACAACGGAAAAAAGGCGAACAAATTTGCCAATACACATATACAAATGGAAATATTTTCATAAATGAAAAAACTTTCTAATAAACCCCGGGGAGTTATAAAAAAATATTATCTTGAAAAGTAGAACCAAAACGATAAGTAAAAAGCCGACAATAAAATACACTTATACGAAACTAAAAATTTTTACATATATAAAAAAAAATTTTGGAAGAAAACAAAGGAGTTATTTTTCAGAATTACAAAATCTGTGCCGTTCATTATAGATAAATATGTATTGTTGAATGATTGTAAAAATAAAACAAGAACAAAGACCTTGTCGCTTTCGTTACAGTAGGTCTTAAGCTCATTGCAAATGAAATTCGAATAATGTAATGGCGTCATTGGCGTGGAGAGCAACATAAACCGAGATAGGAGCGCCTCAGGTGGCTGTTTGTGCAGTACGCAGTAGTGCGTCTTTATTTCTCGAAATATTTAATGAGAGAGTTTTCAATTTATAAGTTGTCTATGTTCATGGATGAGCTATGTTTTATAGATGGCAAACTCTCGGGTTATTGGCGTTCTTTTCGGAATTGAGCAATTCTAATTGCCTTAACTTTAATTATTGAATCTCATTCATTGCAAACTCGATTGTAACCAATCAGGTTAGAAATTGAAGAGATTTCATTTGCACAATTTTCTGCTGAATATTTGATATCAAATTCTAAATTTGCAATTTAGGTTTTGAAGTCAAATATCGAAACGTTCGCTTTTCAAATTTCAGAAATCAATGAGACCTAAATCTCCATATTTACAGGCAAAATGCTAATTAAACGTTAATATTTAATTAATATAATAGAAATTTTATCATTCGGTGCTTGTTGTCGGTCGTCTTTTTGACACGACTTCCTTTGTTCCCTAAATGCTCTCTTCCAAATTTCTCATTAAATTTTTTGATTGGATGATCCAGCTTGACAAAGTTGTAATATGAGCGACTTCCACTCACTGAACCAAAATAAGCCCAAAACATTTTCACAAGGTTTAGTGATTGTAGATTGTAGACTCAACCCCTTATCAATACCTTCTTTCGGGTTCATATTTTCCTGATCGTTCTGAGATTGTCCTCAGACAGCGCAGAAAAGATGTAGGATAAACCTGGATTCTGGGACCGATCTGGGATTGTCAGAAAATAATTAGAGAAATGCAGAACCAGAACGGTGGAATAAGGATTAAAATTGAAGTGAGATGGGTATAGTTTTAGAGGTTTTTCGTTTAATTGCGCCTGCCAGACAACTACTTTAAAGCACGTGGTTGATTTTTCGTTTGAGTTTACGAATAGGTATTTGTCAGGAAATTTCTGGCCAAAAAAAATCTACTAGGAATTTTTTCCTAGATGAAACCAAAAATGACTGGACTATAAGGAGAAAAACGCATAAACAAAATATATGTATATAGATAGTTGATTACATAAGCAGTGTGAATATATGAAATGAATAACTACTATTTCATGTACTAAAGACATGAAAATAATAAATTGGATATATTGATCAATCAAGACAACAATATTAATTCTCCGATTGAATAATGCTTAAGTCAATATACAAAATAAAGTGCCTAGTTAATGTATGAAACATAAGCATATACAGGGTGAGTTTTTGACCAGTGCGTTAATTTTAACCATAGGTTCTTGAGATCAAAAGAAACACTTTTTTCCCATACTGTTTTTCCATATTCAGCTGCGTTAAAAAATTATAAGCATTTTAAGTTTTCACATTGGGCAAAAACCCCCCTGTAGTCCAGTTCAGTTTGAATGAAAATTACGTTCCACAGCATCCACTATTGAATCTGAATTGTTCAAGAACATTATTTTCCTTCTAAGAAATGATTCACTCACTCATGTTTCATCATCAGATGATTATATCGATTTAATTCCTTTCAACTTCAAATATCTCAAAAATGGTGCAATTTAGGATAAAGATGAAGAATGATTTTATCTGCAAAAAAGAGTAATCATTCTAGGAAGGAAGAAATGGCGGCGACTAACGAATCTGCCGGTCGTGAACTGACTAATCTGACGAAACGTAAATTAATTGAAATAATTTTGTCCAGAAAAGCTCCAAGGGATGTGAAGCTCAGTGATTCAACAGAGCTCTGGTGCCTACTTGGTTGCCCAAGCATGCAGTTTATCGTGCGGCCTGAAGTTGACTCATGGTCGTTCTTTTCGCCACACGTACCCCACATGAGGGCATTGGGCCGGAAATGTCCACGCCAGCACGTTAAGCCTCAGGCTTAACTTCTAGTTCGGTATCGGTTTACCCAAGCCTAACCACTACTAGTGAAGCCGCAAACTATCCAAGTTACTACTAGCTCTGCAGGCTAGCGCCCGAGCTGAGAACGCAGCTCACCCGTCGAGGTTTCACCCTCTCGCCCAGCATGCGGGCTTTCAACCACTGCCACCACGAGTCCTTCCTCAAGCGAGGCAGTATCCGGTCTAAGAGACAAAGCTCTTCCGACCTAGGGGCTTGGACTACCCCCCCGTGGTACCAATCATCGCGTCATTGGCTAGGACATGCTACGGGAACGCATTCCCTTCTCAGTTTTGAATCTTGGGTATTCGAGCCTGAGCCAAGCTCCCCAATAAGATCATGACTGACCTCTAGACCGTTCCTAGTACACCTGCAAGCAGGTCATAAGCCCTACACCGCGGCAAGGTGACGGTCACGTAGGGTCAGTGATTCAACAGTAAGAATGATAGAATTTGGGAAAATTTCGGAATGTATATATAACCTTCAAAATGATGTCGATTGAAAGTGATCTCAAATGTGCCGCCAATTATGAAATCAACTGTCTCAAAAGAGTTATTGCTGAGATGGATCGTTAGATTTTGAGTCAACAGAAAACAATTGAATCTCAGGATTTCACTATGAAAAGTATAGTTTTAGCAGTGGCGGCTTGTCCTATGAGGCAGGTGAGGCAGTGCCTCATCAAAAAAATTCTGAACCGTATATTTCTTCATTCCCTTTCATCATCACTTTTTTCCTCAATATTTTTCCCAATATCACGTTTCTTGTATATTCATAACAAATTAAATCCTCTTTGACTAAACGGTTGGAGGCATGCCTAACGCAGGTTTCTTTGACTGAATTAGCGTGTTATCTACTTCTATGACCTACGAGAACGTAACGGAAAGCCGTTCTAGGATTAATCCGAGGCTGGCCTCTGCGCGATCTTAGCCGATCTGAGATCGTTTCGTTTCTGCGATGTCCAGAGGGTTATCTGCGTCGAAGCGGCAAGAACATATCAACGGCTTTGAAGGCGGCTTCTCGAGGAATCAGAGGCTGGCCTCAGGTTTTTATTCGAGTTAATCGGGAAGCGGGAAATCACTTTGTCGTTATTTAGTGGTATCGCGTTTGCTGTGTATCGCGTATGATTATAATCTTTTTCAGGTGAATTTTTTCTGAAATATAAATCTTTTTTATCGAAAGTGACTATGGATTCAGCGGGACCTAGTAATAGTAAATCTTTTGAAATTCCTAAGGAACATATTCGGTGTACTTGTGATATTGTTAATTTTTTAATAGATAAGCAACATTTTCGACTCATTGGTATGATGATAAATTATATTGAATTAAGGAAGTTAAGCGACCTGTTCCAAATTTGAGTAAATCTCTAGTGTCTAGTGGTGGGGTCGGTAAATCAAATCGGGGATTCCAAAATACGTGGTATGACAAGTACGACTGGCTTACTGGAAGTATTACTTTGAAAAAAATATTTTGTTGGCCGTGCATTTTATTCTCAGCAACTGATGGAAATTCCGACAGAGTGTGGTCGAAAAGTGGTTTTAATGATTTGAAAAATTTATCTCGGGGTCTATCGCTACACAATAATAAAAGTGCTCAGCTTATTTAATCTAATTGCAAGCTTACAGTTATGAGAAAGCAAAAACAAAATATCGCCACAGCAATAGACAATGCGCGTCAAATAGAAATTGAAAATTTCAATGCTAGATTCAAAGAAAATCGACAAATTCTAAGAAGTTTAATAGATATTACGATGCACCTCTGTATGCAAGAGTTACCTTTTAGGGGGCACGATGCATCGAATGAGTCTTTAAATCGCGGAAATTTCAAAGAATTGGTAGTTCTTGATAGTAAATTTGACACGAATTTAAAAACCTTTTTAGAAAATGACACCAACAGTATATCGGTAATTTCTGGTTCATCTAAAACCATTCAAAATGAATTCGGTTGCTTTTGTTGTGAATAAACAAATCGAGGACGAAATATATATTACATTATTAATTTTTTTTTCATATGTGCCTCAGCATACTATATTGTCACGAGCCGCCACTGAGTTTTAGAGGTTTTTAGTTCAATTGTGCCTGCCAGACAACTACTTTAATGCACTTGGTTGATTTTTCGTTTATGTTTACGAATATTTGTCAGGAAATTTCTGACCAAAAAAAATCTATCATGAAGGTAAGTAGTTATGTTTCTGTAATGAGCTAAATTATTTCTTTGATTTTTTTGTTTCCAGACTTTCATTAACAGTAAAGATAAAAGAGCCGAGCATTTAGAAATAAGAGACAAATTCAAAAAAACTACAGAAAAATTAATCAAAAAATGAAATAGAATATGACGCATGCGTTTCGAGATCTGTGTATAATATTTTTCTCTCATGAGGCATTCACATTCGATTAACAATAATTTAAACAATTCTTGGTTAGAACTTTTTACTGTAGATTTTTTTTAACTGTTTGATAAGATGATGAGAATGAAAAGTACTCTCTTATTCATCAAAGAAAGCAGTGTTTTCTTGAATAATCAGGTATCATCGATACTTTCAAAAAGTGTCAAACTATAATTGTCAATTTGAGATATTTTTGGTTTATTTACTATTTCAAGAATGGACTTGTTCAATTAAATAATTCGAATTATGGGTAGATTTCCATTGTAAGTCAATTTCATTCTTTTACAATATACTCAATTTTTCATAAAACCATAAAATGCAGTTGTAATTTTCTGTGTCGATTACTTGAGCGAGATAATACTCTATGCTTACATTTGAGGTTAGTTTGCAGAATATTAACTGATTTCAAAGTAGCATGTCCATTTGTTCCGTTTGTGTTCACAAGTAAGTTCTAACCAAGAATTGTTTAAGATATTCTTGATCGAATATAAATGCCCGATGAGAGAAAAGTATTATACACTAATCTCGAAACACATGTGTCGTATTCTATTTTATTTTTTGATTAATTTTTCTGTAGTTTTTTTGAATTGTTTGATGTTATGATAAGAATGAAAAATCTTCTCTATTTCATCAAAGAAAACAATTTTTTCTAAATAAATAAAATAAATAAAGGTATCATTGATACTTTCAAGATGTTTAAGACCATAATTGTCAATTTCAGATATTTTTGGTTTATTTAAATTGTCAAGAATAGACTTGTTCAATTAAATAATAAATGCATATTTCAATTACACCTATGTATCATATTATCTCATATTTTTGAAAAGTAGCGCCTCGAAGAAAATTACTAAAATATCCAATACTCTTCCAGATAAACAAGAACGTTAATCATATGTATAGCTAGTTGTGGAATATATTTAAATGATTCCTCATCTCTTCTGATCATTTTCGACATTCAGCTATCTACTGTAAAATTAAGGGAAAGTGAACCTTCCATAGAATCCTTGATGTCAGAATTGCAAGACGTGTGTTTGCAGGTTAGCAATTTCAACCTCGATTATTATCTACTTCAACGGTAATTAACAAATTGATCGTGGCTGCATCATTATATTGTGCCATCTGCATTCGGTCCTCATGTTGATACTGTATGCAAGTAGGAATCTCGTATCTCTGAAACATGACAGTTATAATCATGGACCACTAGTTCCGATATGCATAGAGGCCATCCCACTAATTGGAGTGTTATTGAGTTTAATACCTGAGAATGCATGAACGTATACCTACTCCAACAAAAAGCTCATTAAGGAGTGAAGCACATCGTGTCAAATTGGGTAAAACCAATATTCTATTCTTGGCTGAAGGAAATGAAATTTCGATTGATATATAGTGTTGGTTGAGTGCCTGAAAACTTGTGAATATTGCTGCAAGGTAATTTCAATCGGAGTGTAGCGTGAAAGCAATGATAAATCATTCACATTAATAGAGAAAGTGTTCTAACCATTTCACGACTTTTCATCACAGGTCACAGCTTTAATAGTCCAATCATTTTAGGCATTTTAAACCCCAATCTGGAGAAAAATTCGACATCGAAAATCAGTTTTTTGCAAATATTTCGCAACCTATTGCCCGGAGGTCAATAGAGTTCATTATAAAAATTGTTCCTCATGGAATTATATTTAAATGTCTCATTCAGTTTGTATGTAAAAATAACGATTTTCGGATTATAGCGCTGAGAAAGCGGCTAGAATGCAATCTCACACGGTATTTACACCAAGGCGTATACTCTAATGTTCTTTATTAATTTTTGTTAGTGACGTTTGTCTTATGTTTGGACGTTTCGGGAAAGATATATTACTCTTACAGAGGTTTAGGATCTTTCCTTTATAGAGATTAGGGAACTTGTGAAGTGCACTTCAGCGAATCAATGGATGTTTATTGAGAAGTTCGAAGAAGTTGGTATTGCTACAAGACAATCAAGGGATGATGCTGATGTCTTGCCGTCGAACCAGCGATTGAAAATTCAATAAATAATCCCACAATTATCATTGGAAAAGATATGGATCTCTTGTTACTTCAAATAGCACGTACTCAAATAAATGATCTACAGTCATCAAGTTTTTTTTTAAACTAGAAAAAAAAATAGGAAAATGTTGAAGCAAAAACATACTCTGCTGAAACCGGTATCCCCATTGCAAGAAAAATATTCTGTTTCTACATGCCATGACCGGATGTGATACAACTTCAGCACTTTTTGGTAGAGGAAAATCGAAAGTCATGAAGATGTTTGAAAAAAGGCCTAATTTAATCAATTGTACAGAAATATTCCAACAAGAAAATTTCTCTCGAGATGTCATTGTCAATGCTAGAATACAATTTCTACTAGCAATATACGGTGCTTCAAAATCAGAACATTCCATATATAATTACAGATATTCTAGTTTTGCTATGCTTACAAGACAAAGCACAGGTCTAAAATTTCCTTCATTACCACCTATTTCTTTAGCAGCTCAACAGCATATTTATCGAGTATATTACCAAATACAAACCTGGCTAGGAAGAGACATCGATCAAGAACAGTGGTGTTGGGAGTTAAAAAATGATATTCTACAGCCAATTACAACTTCATTACCACCAGCATCCGATGATCTCCTGAACAGAACCTTTTGTAATTGCGCAAAAAGGTTGTGGTGGCTAATGCGGATGTAAAAAAAATTGGGTTGAGGTGTTCAAAAGCTTGGAGACATTGCCGTGGCCAGTCATGCTTAAACGCAGAGTCGACAAATGCTGAAAATGATGACGATCTAGATTTAAATCAGAAAGTAGTTCTTATTGGCGTTTTGTCAACAACTAATAACGATAGTGACTCTGAATATATTGACAATGAATAAAATAAATATGTTAAAATAGAACGACAATTATAAATAACTATCGTTCTAGGGTGCGAGCTAGTGATTATTGACGCATGGTAATCTCAGAGAATCAAGACCTCAAGTGTAACTGTGGACCGGTTTCGAGGTGACTGCCTCTTATCAGCACAGTGTGGCACTAACAGTCTTAAAGGAGGTTGCCAGACTCAATAAAAAATGTGATGAACTTTCTAGACATGTCCAGAAAGAGCGTCATCTACATCTTGAAGACTGGAACCAGACTCACTTTCTCTGCAGATCCATACGACAACATATATATGACTTCCAAATTCAAATACTACCATTGGCCATTGAATGTGTAACATTCATCACATTCTTTGTTAAACCTCCTTCAAGACTGTCAGTGCCACACTGTGCTGCTGAGAGGCAGTCACCTCGAAACCGGTCCAAAGCTGCACTTAAGGTCTTGATTCTCTGAGATTACCATGCGTCAATAATGACTAGCTCGCACCCTAGAACGAAAGTTATTTAAATTTGTCGTTCTATTTTAACATATTGCCATGCCATGCCGGCTCAATAGGCATTAGGAGAAATCTTTCATTTCCTCATACTTATCCCGTCCATAATTGGACTTAGAGGAGAGCGAATCCTCTCATTTCGCCAGTGGTACTTTGATGAATGTTACTCATTTGACGGCCACTGGTAGTATTTGAATGCCACTGGTAGTATTTGAATTTGGAAGTCATATGTTGTCGTATGGATCTGCAGAGTAAGTGAGTCCGGTTCCAGTCTTCAAGATGTAGATGGCGCTCCTTCTGGACATGTCTGGAAAGTTCATCTCATTCTTTGTTAAGACTGGCTGCCACACTGTGCTGATGAGAGGCAGTCACCTCGAAACCGGTCCACAGTTGCACTTGAGGTCTTGATTCTCTGAGATTACCATGCCCTAGAACGATAGTTATTTATAATTGTCGTTCTATTTTAACATATTGCCATGCCATGCCGGCTCAATAGGCATTAGGAGAAATCTTTCATTTTCTCAATAAAATAAATGTTACACCCAATATTTCGTTTTTTTTTGTATTTTTCATAATTTTAATATAAAATTATTTACGCTTGAATAAAAAAACTCCTTTTATCACAAATTGTAAATTATATCCATAAGAGAAACTTTTAAAAAACGCATTCACATTCTAACTCGACGGTGGTAGGTAAACGAGTGCTTTGTCATAATGTATCCTCTTTCTCAGCGCTTTAATCCGAAAACCGATAATTTTTCATAAAAACTATAACAGATTATTTTTGAAGATAATTTCATGAAAAACGATTTTTATAATGAACTCTCTATTGTCCTCCGAGCAATAGGTTGCAAAATATTTGAAATTTGACCTTTGTACCTTTTTTAGCCGGCACGATATAGATGTCGATTCTTTAATATATCACCGAAAAAAAGGTGTATGCAAAAATTACGCCCACTAGGAATTTTTCCCCAGATGAAACCTAAAATTACTGGACTATAAGAGAAGAAACTCATGAAAGACAATATATGTATATAGAGAGTTTATTGCATTAGCAGTATGAATATATGAAATGAAAACCTAATAACTACTATTTCATGAATTAAAGACATGAAAATAATAAATTGGATATATTGATAAATCAAGACCGCACTATTAATTGATATATATATATATATTCTTTTGAACTTTTGGCTTACAATATTTAGTTAGCAAACAATAAAGCATACAGATCAGGGGTTAGTGACGGGGTGTCATACAATTCGGCGTATCACATCAAAGCCTAGGGAAAAAACCCCCGTAAAAAAAACCCTGGCTCCCCGCCTAAGTGTGAAAGTACAAAAATAAGCTGAAATATATTAGAGATTTCTTTCTTCAAGAGTGGTCTTCTATTGATGGAAACAGAGACTTCTTCAAGGTACCCACATCGAATCTGGAAATAAAAAGACAAAAGCAGAAAAAAGAACTGAATATCAAAAATATTAAATTTGAAAGAGATAAAGAAAACTTCCTCAAATTAGCCTTTTTGGATTAACTCGATATTGTGAATCAAGGATTTTTTAACATAACAAGCTAAACCGTAAATTTTACAAAGGAGATAATCAATTAATACATAACCTTTTATGGTTCCACTTCAACGAAGATTTTTTTATTTTTAGTATCCGTATGTGTCTCTTGAAGGAGAATAATCTCAGCACCATAGTCCTTTGCTAGTTTAGAAATATAGCCACTCCTGTCCTTAGAAATACCTTCTATATTCAAATCTAATACACAAAATTTGTCGTCAATCTGCAAGGAGGATTCTTCGAATCGGGTCTTGCGGTCCAAGTGATGATTTTTCAGATCTTCTTATGTTTGAAGTCTGCTATGGAACCCATTCAAAGGGAAATCATCATCCATAGTTGAGGAAGATTGTGATATAACACTTATTTCATTGAAAAAATAGCAGAGGAAAAATTATCAACTGACATTCATTATGACTTATGTCATAATATTATTAATTGATGATATTTAATGATGTTTAAGTCAATATATACAAAATAAAGAGCCTAGTTAATATATGAAACATAAGCATATACAGGGTGAGTTTTTGACAACTGCGTTAATTTTAACCATAGGTTCTTGCGTTCAAGAGAACTTTTTTCCCATACCGTTTTTCCATATTCAGCTGCGTTAAAAAAATATAAGTATTTTAAGTTTTCACATTGGGCAAATACCCCTCTGTAGTCCAGTTCAGTCTGAATAAAATTTACCTTCCACAGCATCCATTATTGAATATGAATTGTTTAAAAACATTATTTTCCCTCTGAGAAATGATTCACTCACTCATGTTTCATCAGATGATTATATCGATTTAATTCCAGTCAACTTCAAATATCTCAGAAATGGTGCAACTTAGGAAAAAAAATAAAGAATGATGATTCTAGGAAGTACAAGATTCGGACCTTTAGTTCAAGTGATATTTGTTTTTCATGCAATTTAACCAATCTGTACAGTCGTAGTGAGAAACCCACAAGAAATGGAATAACTATTGATGCCAAAATATGCATGACTGTTATCAAAGTCCTTCTACAAGAGATCATTTCAATTGATCTTGTCGTTTGAATATTACAGGTGAAAATGCAATTTTTTTATGCAGTTTCAACACCCTATATCTTTTGAACGGGGGCAAATTTGGGAAAATGCTATAGGAAGAAAATGTGTCCTTTGATATCAAGAATTTAAGGTTAAAATTAACGCAGTGGTCAAGGACTCACCCTATATAATGAATTGAGTGTATATATCGGAACCTTCTTCAACTATGGATGATGATTTTCCTTTGAATTTGTTCCATAGCAGACTAATCGAATTAAATTGTGAACATTTTCTTGCGATTATTTTTAACAACTTTCAACGTGGATTTACTCAACAACAGTGCATCGATGAACTTAACTCAATTTTTGCCGATAAAGCACCATCAAGGATCAGTGTTTATCGATGGTATGGTGAATTCAACTGTGGTCGTAGATCACTCCAAGACGATTTTCGAGAAGGTCCACCAAAATCAGTTTTTGTTTCGAAAACCATTGATACTGTGTGCCAACTGATCTTGCAAGATCGTCATGTGACCTACCGTGAGATTGAGACAACCTTAGGCATTAGTACGACCAGCATACATTCAATATTACATGATCATTTGACCTTGAAATAGTTTGTTCGCTTTGGATCCCACACAATTTGTCAATCGGTCAAAAAAAGGCTCGTGTCGATTGGTTGAAAGAAATGCTCCGAGAATACGATCGCGCTGCTTCGAAACACTTCTATGACTTCGTGACAGTTGATGAATCGTGGATTTACGAGTATGAGCCTAAAAGTAAACAGCAGTCAACTGTATGGGTATTTTAAAATGAGTCAAATCCAACCAAAATTTGCTCACGCACGAAGCACATTCAAGCAAATGGTCACCTGTTTTTCAAGAAAGATCGGACATGTCAACTATCGTACTTTTAGGGTAACGCAGAGCAGTCAATTCCCAGTGGTACACAACCATTTGTTGCCAGTTGTCTTCCACGAAATCAGGAAAACCAACCGCTGAAGACGAATCACGCTTCACCA
The DNA here is from genome assembly GCA_030674115.1 of Micraspis discolor. Classification (NCBI taxonomy): domain Eukaryota; kingdom Metazoa; phylum Arthropoda; class Insecta; order Coleoptera; family Coccinellidae; genus Micraspis; species Micraspis discolor. The sequence continues at coordinate 82,468 of JARTUT010001751.1, forward strand.
CGCAATGCGAGTTGTTACACATTAGCTTAAACAACTGCATTTTTGAGCACTCAAAACATTGATTTGATGAGTCATCCGCCGTGTAGTCCTGACTTGGCACGGAATTTATTCCCGTTCGTAAAAAATATAATGAAAGGTCAACGTTTTTCGTCTTCTGAAAAAGCGTAGCTCAAAAATATTATTTTTCAAGAGGTACGTGGATGATTGTTTGATTATAACAACAGAAGATCAAATTGAAGAAATAATGGAAGTTTTAAATAATTTTAACAATAAACTAAAGCTTACTCTAGAAACAGAACTGGACAATAGAATCAACTTTTTGGACATGACCATCATTCTATCTACTGTAAAATTAAGGAAAGTGAACCTTCCATAGAATACTTGATGTCAGAATTGCAAGACGTGTGTTTGCAGGTTAGCAATTTCAACCTCGATTATTATCTACTTCAACGGTAATTAACAAATTGATCGTGGCTGCATCATTATATTGTGCCATCTGCATTCGGTCCTCATGTTGATACTGTATGCAAGTAGGAATCTCGTATCTCTGAAACATGACAGTTATAATCATGGACCACTAGTTCCGATATGCATAGAGGCCATCCCACTAATTGGAGTGTTATTGAGTTCAATACCTGAGAATGCATGAACGTATACCTACTCCAACAAAAAGCTCATTAAGGAGTGAAGCACATCGTGTCAAATTGGGTAAAACCAATATTCTATTCTTGGCTGAAGGAAATGAAATTTCGATTGATATATAGTGTTGGTTCAGTGCCTGAAAACTTGTGAATATTGCTGCAAGGTAATTTCAATCGGAGTGTAGCGTGAAAGCAATGATAAATCATTCACATTAATAGAGAAAGTGTTCTAACCATTTCACGACTTTTCATCACAGATCACAGCTTTAATAGTCCAATCATTGTAGGCATTTTAAACCCCAATCTGGAGAAAAATTCGACATCGAAAATCAGTTTTTTGCAAATATTTCGCAACCTATTGCCCGGAGGTCAATAGAGTTCATTATAAAAATTGTTCCTCATGGAATTATATTTAAATGTCTCATTCAGTTTGTATGTAAAAATAACGATTTTCGGATTATAGCGCTGAGAAAGCGGCTAGAATGCAATCTCACACGGTATTTACACCAAGGCGTATACTCTAATGTTCTTTATTAATTTTTGTTAGTGACGTTTGTCTTATGTTTGGACGTTTCGGGAAAGATATATTACTCTTACAGAGGTTTAGGATCTTTCCTTTATAGAGATTCGGGAACTTGTGAAATGCACTTCAGCGAATCAATGGATGTGTATTGAGAAGTTCGAAGAAGTTGGTATTGCTACAAGACAATCAAGGGATGATTCTGATGTCTTGCCGTCGAACCAGCGATTGAAAATTCAATAAATAATCCCACAATTATCATTGGAAAAGATATGGATCTCTTGTTACTTCAAATAGCACGTACTCAAATAAATGATCTACAATCATCAAGTTTTTTTTTTTTAAACTAGAAAAAAAAAATAGAAAAATGTTGAAGCAAAAACATACTCTGCTGAAAGCCTCAACAGGTATCCCCATTACACGAAAAATATTCTGTTTCTACATGCCATGACCGGATGTGATACAACTTCAGCACTTTTTGGTAGAGGAAAATCGAAAGTCATGAAGATGTTTGAAAAAAGGCCTAATTTAATCAATTGTACAGAAATATTCCAACAAGAAAATTTATCTCGAGATGTCATTGTCAATGCTAGAATACAATTTCTACTAGCAATATACGGTGCTTCAAAATCAGAACATTCCATAGATAATTACAGATATTCTAGTTTTGCTAAGCTTACAAGACAAAGCACAGGTCTAAAATTTCCTTCATTACCACCTATTTCTTCAGCAGCTCAACAGCATATTTATCGAGTATATTACCAAATACAAACCTGGCTAGGAAGAGACATTGATCAAGAACAGTGGTGTTGGGAGTTAAAAATAACATTCTACAGCCAATTACAACTTTATTACCACCAGCACCCGATGATCTCCTGAACAGAACCTTTGTAATTGCGCAAAAGGTTGTGGTGGCAAATGCGGATGTAAAAAAATTGAGGTGTTCAAAAGCTTGGAGACATTGCCGTGGCCAGTCATGCTTAAACGCAGAGTCGACAAATGCTGAAAATGATGGAGATCTAGATTTAAATCAGAAGTAGTTCTTATCGACGTTTTGTCAACAACTAATAACGATAGTGACTCTGAATATATTGACAATGAATAAAATAAATATGTTAAAATAGAACGACAATTATAAATAACTTTCGTTCTAGGGTGCGAGCTAATTATTATTGACGCATGGTAATCTCAGAGAATCAAGACCACAAGTGCAACTGTGGTCCGGTTTCGAGGTCTCTGCCTCTCATCAGCACAGTGTGGTCTCGAAGGAGGCTGCCAGTCTTAACAAAGAATGTGATGAACTTTCCAGACATATCCAGAAAGAGCGCCATCTACATCTTGAAGACTGGAACCAGAACCACTTTCTCTGCAGATCCCAACGACAACATATGACTTCCAAATTCAAATACTACCAGTGGCCATCGAATGTGTAACATTCATCACATTCTTTGTTGAGACTGGCAGCCTCCTTCAAGACTGTCAGTGCCACACTGTACTGATGAGAGGCAGTCACCTCGAAACCGGTCCATAGTTGCACTTGAGGTCTTGATTCTCTGAGATTACCATGCGTCAATTATGACTAGCTCGCACCCTAGAACGAAAGTTATTTATAATTGTCGTTCTATTTTAACATATGCCATGCCGGCTCAATAGTCACTAGGAGAAATCTTTCATTTGCTCAATAAAATAAATGTTACACCCAATTATTCATTTTTTTTGGTATTTTTCAGAATTTTAATATAAAATTATTTACGCTTGAATAAAAAATCCTTTTATTACATATTGTAAATTATGCCTATAAGAGAAACTTTTAAAAACGCACATTCACATTCTACCTCGACGGTGGTAGGTAAACGAGTGCTTTGTCATAATGTAACCTCTTTCTCAGCGCCTTGTAGGATCGGAAGTTATCCCTACTTAAGCGTTTCGTCCCTGGCGCATACGTTCGGACTCATCAGTATGGCTTATGTCCGCCATGCCATAGACACAGGGGATGTTAGAAGTTTGAGGAGCCGCCGGGAGTTGGACCCGGCACCTAGTCGGTGTGAAACTTGAGCGCTAATTTCTAGGCCTCAGAAGCGCTGTGAATTAAGCTATGCGTGGCTATATAGAGTGCCGCCAAGAGATCCCTACACACTCCCCTGCGCTGACAGATTGCCGCTACAGCCTCAATCCGAAAAGCGATAATTTTTCATAAAAACTATAACAGACTTTTTTTGAAGATAATTTCATGAGGAGCAATTTTATAATGAACTCCGAGCAATGTTCTCCGAGCAGTAGGTTGCAAAATATTTGAAATTTGACCTTTGTAGCTTTTTTAGTCGGCACGATATAGATGTCGATTCTTCAATATATCACAGAAAAAAGGTGTATGCAAAAATTACGCCCACTAGGAATTTTTCCCAGATGAAACCTAAAATTACTGGACTATAAGGGAAGAAATGCATGAAATATAAATGTTATAGAGAGTTGATTGTATGAGCAGTGTGAATATATGAAATGAAAACCTAATAATTACTATTTCATGAATTAAAGACATGAAAATAATAAATTGGATATATTGATAAATCAAGACCGCAATATTAATTGATGAAATTAAATGATGTTTATGTCAATATATACAAAATAAAGAGCCCAGTTAATAAATGAAACATAAGCATATACAAGGTGAGATTTTGACCACTGCGTTAATTTTAACCATAGGTTCTTCAAAAGAAACACTTTTTCCCATACCGTTTTTCCATATTCAGCTGCGTTAAAATATACGCATTATAAGTTTTCACATTAGGCAAATACCCGTCTGTAGTCCAGTTCAGTCTGAATAAAATTAACCTTCCACGGCCTCCATTATTGAATATGAATTGTTTAAAAACATTATTTTCCCTCTAAGAAATGATACACTCACTCATGTTTCATTAGGAGATTATATCGATAATTCCTTTCAACTTCAAATATCTCAAAAATTGCAACTTAAAAAAAAAATAAAGAATGATGATTCTAGGAAGTTCAAGATTGGGACCTTTAGTTCAAGTGCTATTTGTTTTTCATGCAATTTAACCGATCTGTACAGTAGTAGTGGGAAACCCACAAGAAATGGAATAAATCTATTGATGCCAAAATATGCATGACTGTTATCAAAGTCCTTCTACAAGAGATCATTTCAATTGATCTTGTCGTTTGAATATTACAGGTGAAAATGCAATTTTTTTATGAAGTTTCAACACCTTTTGAACGGGTGCAAATTTGGAAAAATGTTATAGAAAGAAAATGTTTCTTTTGATTTCAAGAAACTATGGTTAAGATTAACGCAGTGATCAAAGACTCACCCTATATAATAAATTGAGTGTACATAGATTATATGCAATTGATATTTTGAATGAAAAATGTGTTATATCGGAACCTTCTTCAACAATGGATGATGATTTTCCTTTGAATGTGTTCCATAGCAGACTAATTGAATTAAATCGTGAACATTTTCCTGCGATTATTTTTTACAACTTTCGACGTGGATTTACTCAACAACAGAGCATCGATGAACTTAACTCAATTTTTGGTAATTTTCAAGAAGGTCAACCAAAATCAGTTGTTGTTCCGAAAACCATTGATACTGTGTGCCAACTGATATTGCAAGATCGTCATGTGACTTACCGTGAGATTGAGACAACCTTAGCCATTAGTAGGACCAGCATACATTCAATATTACATGAACATTTGACCTTTAAATAGTTTGTTCGCGTTGGATCCCACACAATTTGTCAATCGCTCAAAAAAGGCTCATGTCGATTGGTCGAAAGAAATGCTCCAAGAATACGATCGCGGTGCTTCGAAACACTTCTATGACATCGTGACAGTTGATGAATCGTGGATTTACTAGTATGAGCCTGAAAGTAAACAGCAGTCTACTGTATGGGTGTTTCAAAATGAGCTTAATCCAACCAAAGTTGCTCACGCACGAAGCACTTTCAAGCAAATGGTCACCTGCTTTTCCGGAAAAACTGGACATGTCACAATCGTACCTCTAGGGTAACGCAGAGCAGTCAATTCCGAGTGGAACACAACCATTTGTTGCCAGTTGTCTTCCACGAAATCAGGAAAACCAACCGCCGAAGACGGATCACCCTTCACCATGCAATGCGAGCTGTCACATATTGGCTCAAACAACTGCATTTTTGAGCACTTAAAAGATCGATTTGATGGGTCATCCGCCGTATAGTCCCGACTTGGCTGGGAATGACTACTTTTATTCCCGTACGTAAAAATTATAATGAGAGGTCAACGTTTTTCGACACTTGAAGAAGCGTAGCTCAAAAATATTATTGTTATTAACATCATTGTGAATGGGCCTAAAAACTACAAGGGGTGCTCACTTGAGGAACGTGTTGTGAACAACTTCGCACATGTCGTCATCAAGAGAAATTTTAGTTCATTAGCACAAATTAGAGATGTCTCTGGCATCGATATTACTACTATAATTTTTATGTTCAGAGAACGTTGCTATTAGTGCTCTGTGTCGTTCTGAATATCTTCAGGGGTTATATTGTTATTTCATTTGTTGATCGGTGTTGACTTAATTTTGGTCCGTTAGTGAGGTTCTTCAAGAAAACAAAACTCATCGAAGTTTGAATTTAATTGTGTTGCCAAGTTTTGGTAAATTCATGTATTTTATATAATTAACCATGGTTTTTTGCGCTCTGGTGGGATGCTTTATCAAAAACAATAAAAAGGGTAGATGCAGTGGTTTTCAAATTAAGGTTTTTCACATTGCCTTAATCCATGGAGACTTTCGAATAATGGGTCAAAAATTGTGACCGCAAGATAAACTTCAATGAGCAGAATATGGTCCACGCATTTTTCTAAAGATGAATATCAAATAAAAAAAAAGTTTTCGAATTCAAGAAGATTTTTAATAAGTCTTAGGTGGTTTTATCTCTTGCTGACGCCATGCGCGAAGTCGTTCAAACTAGTTCCTTTCTACTCACGACAATGAAACTATAACTGTTGCAGATAGATCTCTGCCAGAGACATCTCGGTTCTCTTCTAATGAACTAATAGTTTCTTGACGACGTAGTACTAGTCTCACGACCTTTTTCTCTTGTCCTGAAATACTTATATTCTAATTAAAATAAGTTTATTTTCCCACAGAGCGCCTAGTGATTAGTGAGATTCTATATCACTTGAAAGATAGGGATGCATATATTAGATTCTTGAAAGGGGAACTTACTGTCCTTCATATAGCAATTTAATTTAAACTGAGCGAATTGTTGGAGTAGGAGTAGGAGAGGGGCAAATATGAATAAGACATGTAAGGATAAGGGATGCACACCTTTGCATTGGTCCTCCCAATTTCATGCAGAAGTGGAATTTTCTAAAATACTCCTGGATAATGACGCGCACTTGGAAATGAAAAATATAGACGGCTTGACGGCTTCAATGTTAGCAATGGCGAAACAAAACATAAATCTCGTTAAAACTTTTATCTTCAGAGGAGTTTTCTTAAAGGACAATTTAAGACACCATGCTCTACTCATTTTGTTTTTTGTGCATCAAATTAAGTAGTGAATATACTTCTACTGAAACTTTAATTGAACAAAAGGTGCAACCTCAACGAGCGCTTCAATAATTCTTACACCCCTTTGCATTTCCTGGCCAGATATTCGAGAAACAATGATTTATAAATGTTCAAAAACTCTAATAAATCATGGGGCAGATTTGAATCTGCAAATTACATGCGGCTATACAATTCTTCATTTAGCACCCGGACATGAATGTGGAAAATTAGTTAAACTTCTGTTGAAATGAGGATCAAGATACAATATTTATGATAAGGCAGGTAGGAATTTTAAGGATATGCTTGTGTAGGATTTAGCATTTTCAGACGAAGTACCTACGGACCTGGCTTCGCAGTGAAATGGTGATATCCGAAATGGTGATATCCGATATTTAGTACGCCGGGTAGACTAACCCTCTTGACGTTCCCAAATTGAAGGGACATGTTTTGAGTTGACATTTTGGAATATTTATGGAGTACCAAGTGAGACTCGGATGTGTTATGTGAAAAGGTTGGCATACCTGTCAAGAGTGATAAATATTGAGAAAAGTACCCCGAGTGCAGTGGTGGGAACTATGTTGTACCCCATTCGATTGGGATCGTCCAATGGACAATTGGGGGTGTAATCCTAAAATGACGAAAGGGACTCGAGATCAAATGGTCCTATCGAGAGGACAGTTGAACTTCAGACGCGAAGTTGAACTTTAGACGCGGTGTTGAACTTGAGACGCCAAGTCAAATTCTAGACGAAAACTCTAAGTTTAGACGCGGAGAAAAGACGTTAGACGAAAGACCAATAGACGTTTCGCGAGTTCAGAAGTTTTAGCCGAAATTAAGAACTTAACGATCGTTGTAGTATTTAGACGAAGAACTCAGTATCGGCCTTTTGTATTTGTATATCAGACGATAATTTTATTTGTTTCCTAGTAGTGTAAATAAACTTGTAAATACGAAAGCCGTGTTTAATTCGATGTTAGACGTTATCTGTAGGTGAAATCTATCATATCCCCTAGACAATTGATAATAAAACCTACACTTGTATTGAATCGTGACGTTGGTGGTTTCAAATTTTTTATAGCAAAAAACGTTCTAGATTGTCGTGAATTGGAATTCACATTAACGTTTTTGGTGGGATATGCTGGAGGTTTATGAAAATGAAGCAAGACGCTTATATTATTAATTTTAAGCAATCAGATAGACTTAGTTCATTACAACGTTCTAAGAGGCACTCCAACTTGGAATACCCTGTATACCTAAAGATGATCAGATCAAAAAATGAGCTGATATAGGAAATGTAGGCCCCTCTGCGAACAATAATTACTCCGCATAAGTCAAATATCCCAATTTTCAGCTCTCCTGTAATTTTCACCGTAATAAACTGAAAATGGGCAACTTGTTGCTTCTAGCGAAAGTCCAAGCTGTTAGACTACTTTTTTTAATAATTCAGAGCCGGTACATTATCCGCAGTGAATTTTTGATAATGCAATGTGGTGAATATTTGATGTTTAGTAGCTAACGATCCTCGAAGGCAATGAAGGTAAAACCACGAGAGGAGGAAAAATTACGTTTTAACTCACGATGGATGTGATCCAATTTAGCACCCAAATGAATGCTCATCTGGCGTTTCTCTCATTCACATCTTTTGAGGTGGATTCACAGTATCAAATATTAAATTGTGAACGTTATGTAAAGGTTTTGAGAACCACCGATGACAGTGTATATATATATATATAATTTAAGAAAATTCGTGACTGAATATAAAGTATATAGATGATTCTCGTGGGTTAGCAGTCAAATAAAAAGTAGAAGACTCTTTTATCCTTTACTCGAGCTTTCAAAACAATTTGTTTCTTTTTCAAGAGTGCTGCAAATTATTAAAAATCAATTGGTGAACAGGTTACAGATCTTCAGTACTTACGATAGCGAGATTGATTATGAAATGATGTTCATTAAATCTTAATCTAATTAACATGAATTCAAGATCTCAAATTATGATAGCTCAAAAAATATAATAATGATTGACAATTTTTGGATGTCATTTAAAGACGTGAACATCGAAGTGGAATCTTGAGAGCTAGGCATATGTGATATACAATACAAGCTTTAATTTAGAATCAGATTACTTAGAATAAGAATATATGTTCGGTGTTAAAAGATTTTGTTATTCACTTATATCTAAGTTTGAAACGTTAGTCACATTTCTTGTTTTTTCTATAGAAATCAAGTAAGAATACATTGTGCTCAAAGAGTTAATATCCTTCCTAGAGTTCATGGAGTTATCATATTGTGATATTCTCACCATTTCCATAAATGTTCTTTTTTGAAATTAGGTTCTGAATCTAATATTTTTATATTTTCATAATCAGGATGATGATCTTCAGAATTCACATGATTGGTAAGAGCACAGGAATTTTTAAGAGTTCTGATATTGCTTTTGTGTAGTGTTATCCTTTGTTGAAGTGTGGTGGAAGTCTGACCTATGTATATTTGATCGCAATCCTTACATGGAATGCTGTAGACAACATTAGATTTATTTAAGATCTTATCTCTGTCTTTCAAATTAGTGAATATAGACCTAACTGGTTTTACATTTTTTGTTGCAATTTTAATTTTATCAGGTGGTAGTATTCTTTTGAGATTATATGTAAGGGTTTCTATGTAAGGTAGTGTTAGGTATAAAAATCTTTGTTGTTCTGATGGTAATAAAGGTTGTATATCAGCATCTAATCGTGGTGGTAGATCATTAGGTGTATTGAATAATAATTTATTGATTAAGTTAATAGGATAACCGTTTTTTATTAAAAGATCTTTGAGAATCAGAAGATTTTTATCTTTGAATTTATTATGCGATATTCTCAAAACTCTTGTTTTCAAATTTTTGATAATGTTAATTTTCATTTTCATTGGATGATATGAAGCGAAATTAATGTATCTTCCTGATGCTATTGATTTTCTGTACCAATCTACTAGAAGAATGTTATTATCTCTGATAACCTTAGTATCTAAAAAAAGGAACTGAGTTATTAGATTCAGTCTCAACTGTGAATTGAATTTTGAATGGAAATTATTGAGAATATCAAGAGATACATGTATTTGATCTTCAGGTATTTGCCGTAATAATATCGTCCATGAACTTTTTACAAAATGGAACTTGAAATGTGAAAGATGGTAATGTTTTGTTTAGTACTAGATCTACTACGTATTGTGCAATAATAATAATAACACCGAACATATGTTCTTATTCTAAGTAATCTGATTCTAAATTAAAGCTTGTATTGTATATCACATATGCCTAGCTCTCAAGATTCCACTTCGATGTTCACGTCTTTAAATGACATCCAAAAAATTGTCAATCATTATTATATTTTTGAGCTATCATAATTTAAGGTCTTGAATTCATGTTAATTAGATTAAGATTTAATGAACATCATTTCATAATCAATCTCGCTATCGTAAGTACTGAAGATCTGTAACCTGTTCACCAATTGATTTTTAATAATTTGCAGCACTCTTGAAAAAGAAACAAATTGTTTTGAAAGCTCGAGTAAAGGATAAAAGAGTCTTCTACTTTTTATTTGACTGCTAACCCACGAGAATCATCTATATATATATATGTATATATGAATTAAAATAAGGGTTTGTCGATTCAGAGTTGGGAGGTCAATTAATGAATACTATTTATTCTATGCCAAGCTTTCGCATTTTTATTCAATGCATCCTTAGGGCTTCTATAAAAGTACAATAACGATAAGACAATATAAAATGTTTGATTTTTTGTTTTATAACTTACTGAATGTTAGATTTCTCAAATTATTGGTATCTAGCAATAAGAGATTCGTCATATGGTAAAATCCAAGTAAAATTCAGTCATCAAAATTAACAAAACGTTTCACGCTATTACATTTTTGCAATTTTATTGTTTTGATAAAAATCATAGGTTATGTTTCTGTCCTCTATGATATTGTAGTTTTCTTCTATGATCTTCCTGGGTACATTACTCATCCAAAGGGCAATCGTAAAAATTTTTGTATATTGACACATTCAAGAGGTAACTTCAGGGTCTTTCACGAGGAACCTCACCCATATTTATACGGAAACTACAGAACGTATTTTCATGTAATTCAGCACTTAAGTATTTCACGATGCTGATGAAATGTAAAATATTTTCAAGGCATGAGCACCTCCGGTTTTTCCGGAAATGACGTCAACTTCCGTTTTCAAATTAGAACACGATTTTTTTATTGCAGAAATAGATTCCTTAGAAAATTTCAAGTTATTTTGATGTAACATTTTTCAGTTTTGGTTGGAAAATTCTCTCTGAGCAGGAAAATTGGAGAAAAAATCGAAATTAGAGCTCCACTGAAACAAGAATAACTTCGAGGTTTTGGATGGAAAATTTTCATTTTGGGTTTTTTCAAGATGTAAGATTGATGTATCCACTTTAAAAATCGAAATCACAAATCATGATACAGGGGTGAAAAAATCGCTTTCAAAGTTAGGGATGACAAAATCGTGAAAAATCATTTTTTTAAATTAGAACCCCATTTTTTTATGGCAGATATTGAATCTACGTTAAAAAATAATGTGAGTGTATGCATCACACCCTTGCCCTAAAGTGGATATTTTATTCACAAAAACTGTTTTTCGTCTTGAATTTTCAGCTATTTCTTTTCCCTACACGCAAAAAAGATGAAATGTTCAGGAACTGTTACTTAAACCAAGTTACATTTTTGTGAATAACTCAGAAAATATCCACTTTAGGGCAAGGGTGAGATGCATACACTCACTTTTTTTTTCAACTTAGATTCAATATCTGCCATAAAAAATTGGGTTCTAATTTGAAAAAATTGATTTTTCACGATTTTGTCATCCCTAACTTTGAAAGCGATTTTTTTTAACCCCTGTATCATGAATCGCGATTTCGATTTTCAAAGTGGATACATCAATCTTACATCTTGAAAAATCCCAAAATGAAAATTTTTTCATCCAAAAACCTCGAAGTTATTCTTGTTTCAGCGGAGCTCTATTTTCGATTTGTTTTTCGAATTTTCCCGCTCAGAGAGAATTTTCCAACCAAAACTGAAGAATGTTACATCAAAATAACTTGAAGTTTTCTAAGGAATCTATTTCTGCAATAAAAAAAAATGGTGTTGTAATTTGAAAAACGGAAGTTGACGTCATTTCGGAAAAACCGGAGGTGCTCATGCCTTGAAAATATTTTAGATTTCATCAGCATCGTGAAATATTTATAAGTGCTGAATTTCATGAAAATACGTTCAGTAGTTTCCGTATAAATATGGGTGAGGTTCCTCGTGAAAGACCCTGTATATTGATCTCATGCACCAATCTCTTTTGGTAATTAATTTCTGTCTTCAACACAGTGACATTGTCGAAATCCATTGTATGATTCAAATTATGTGGATGCAATGCTAGAGCACATCTTTGGTGCTGTTCGGTTACATCTGATTTTTGGAGTGCTACTCTATTTATTACCTTTTGAGATGTTTGTCCAATGTAATCAAGTGTACAATCTGTACACCCAATCTTATAGACTACATTACTTTTATATTTAGTTGGTATAGGGTCTCTCAATTTGCTGTATAGGTTTTTTACGGTTGTTATATTGTATGTGGCAATTTTTACATTTTCGTCCTTAAATAAATTTTTTAGTTTTGATGTTAGACCGTAAATATTTGGATATGATGTGATATGTACTCTGCTTGTATTTAGGTTTTCGATAATTTGGGGTGATGCTTCATTGCCTGCATATAAAAGTTTCTCCAACATTTTGTTGGGATATGCATTTTGTTTTGAGATTTGATGTAATTTTCTTATTCCTTCTTGTCTGAATGAATCATGACATATTTTGTTTATTCTATTTTTCATCTGTTTTATGGTGTTCATTTTCACATTTAGAAGTTGTAGTACTAAAACATCGAAATATGCCCACACTGCACAGCCAGTGCCACCTCGCAAACACCCTGATCAACAAAAATGCATTTTCAGAGACACGCAGCGCACATACAAAATCGGACTCCTTCGAGTATGCACCTGAACATACTTTTTGCGCGCTCGTTCTTGTAAAACAGCGTGGTATGGTTTTGGCCCAAATGTCGATAATTTTCAAATATCGAGCTGAAAATGGTCTCAATCGATTGGGTTTCTCTGATGAAGAATACAGGGTCAACATCGAGTATGTCCATCCCTCAAAAGGACATGAGCTAGAGTTTTCATATTTTCAGAATAGGTGAACTGTCCAAATATCTGGGTAAAGTTTGTTATTAGGCCAAATCCTTCCAATAGTTCAGGAGTTATAGGTAAGCTTCTGAAATTGAATTTCCTCTATACCTCCTAGAATATCCATTGAACCGAGTTGGTTCTTGGAAGATATGTGAATTTGGTTGAAACAAATAGGCTTCCATGCTTTCACAGAAATCGATTTGCTATAAAATTCTTAAAAAATTTCCAAAAAATATTTGCAATACTTGATATTTCATAAGATATCGGTCGTATATAAACAAAAATTTGTGTATGTATGAACCTTATTGAAACCTCACAGACTATCAAATTTCATTATCGTAGCTTCCTTTTACCTGAAAATATAATTACTTTTTCATTTACTTAAGGAAAAAATGGAATGAGAAATAGTTGTTCAGAATTTTCAATGATCGATTTTTTCACATTAAGGTATTCGAGTGATATCAGTGGAAAATTAATAGAAATAGTACATTACGGTGATGTAATGTACATTGTTCAAATTATGAAGAGCACTGACGTGGGTTTTTAGGAATCGTGGTGGTTGTGTTTGTATCACATTATTCCATAGTACGGGTTAACCTCTAGAACAAACGACCAAAAGCTACTGACCTAACGTCTGTGCTTCTCTGAATGTTTTACATCTTTGGAAACCTGTAGACTCTTCCCAACACTGGAGTGCATATACATCATAGAACATTTTTTTTGGTATCTTCCAAATTCACCAATTTTCCGTGATGCTGAAATATCTACCGATTAAACATCGAGGAATTTTCGAATATGAAGGAACAACAGTTACCTATTTTATGCATAAAAAAATTCTTACAAACGAGAGTTATCTAAAAATCTATTGATATAATGACCAACAAAAGCCTGTTTTATTTTATATTCAGTTACATCCTAATTGTAAAATTTTGTTTTCAGTGCCAGACCATATCAGGCCGAGAGTGTGCTCTTTACCAGAAAAAGCATACAACCCTCGTCTGAGTGATGATTTGTACAGATTACGTACTTTCAGCATCACTAACAAAGGTGGTGTAGTGAATTGCGGGGATTCAATAATCAACAGGAGGTCACGTTCTAATACAAGTGTCAACTCAACTGCGAGTAGGTAAGAGCATCATAATCAAGAAGTGAAAATACATTAATATAGTTCGAGCACATAAGAAAAATTCTTATGAATTCATATATATAACTTGTTAAGCAACCAACAGCACCATTGTCGATATGATATTATCATAATATTGAAACAGAAGACTTGTTCATCATTAAGAGCCGTATTTTGTATAGGGTGACACGGATTACATGGGAAACATTGATAGTAGCAGCTATGGTTAATGAGACACATTGATGATCATTGGATATAACTCTAAATAAAATCAACTCGAATAAAATTTTCTATACATATATATATAACAAAATAAATTGTAACTCTCAAAAAAAGATAACGTAAGATGAAATTCTCTATGTACATAACAAAATAAATTGTAATTCTCAAAAAAAGATATCGTAACATAAAATTCTTTATATACATAATAAAATAAATTGGAATCCAAAAGAAACATAACTTAACATAATTACAGGGTGACTGCAAACATAAAATAAAAGACATTATTATTGTACTTGATGAGTACCTAATTTTATTTCGACTTATTTGCCTCAATTGATCAGTAACAATTTCTAGCTGCCGTAGTTGGTCAAAATATTTATTATTCTCATCTGATAAAAATGCTGCTAATGAGGTCAAGGAATCTCTCAATAAACCTGATTAACTTGTTTTCTCATTTGACACATTTTTATAACCAGAAAGCAAATTCGTAACTTGAGACTATCTGCTGAGAATCAAATCAGGAAGAAGTATCCATTTTAGCCGTGATTTTAGGTCATTTTCGGAAATTAGAACATTTTTATGTCATACTTTAATCTCGAGAACTTCACTAATCTGTATAGAAATTTCAACCGATAATGGTTTTTCATAATTTAAAATATAGAAATAGACTGCGTTATCGCATTTTTCAAGTTCCCAAACAGATGTATCAATTTTAACCGAATAATTTTCAAGAAAGTCTTTAAAATCTTTGATCAAAGCAGAACTCAAAATAGCTTCTACTTCATTATCATTCCTAGTTGAAATTGCGTTCCTTCTACATTGAGGATCTGTACTTTTTATTTGATACTGTTTCGAAAGAAACCGGTAAAAGTTTTTGGGATAGCGCCTTATTCCAATATTGGAAATCTTAAAGAAGATAATTTAATGGTTCGGCTTGTAAATGTTTATGAAACTTAATTATATCGTCGGAATCAAAATGTTTCTCACAAACAAAACTATTATTAGTGGGAATGAAATCTCGCGGAATGGTCCTCCTCCATAAAACCTGAAGTTTTTCGTATTTAAGAAAACTAACACAATTAAAATATCCTTAATTTCTTGTAGACGGATAAATTCTTATACAGGATGGAATACATCACGTTTTGACCATTCTAGACGCAAGTAATCTCAAGTCCAATTGAATATTTAGGTTAGATAAGAGATACTTATCAAAAGACCAATTTAAAAAAGTTATTCCAATGTAAATTCACTGACACTGATATCACAAACACTTTCACTGTTCACGGCACTCGAATAATCGCGATAATTCACTTATTTTCCACATAGATTACCCGAATGAACACACTAAACTAAGACTTGCTTGCCGTAATTATTTCGGGTGGGCTCAGATTTTAGATACCCCAGTACAGTGTTGCCGTTCTTGCCAATGACCGGGCCATGTGTTAAGTACGGAAAGTAGCGAGTTGAGTTGTCTGCATGTAGTAGTGTTGTTGTGTACATTT
Source organism: Micraspis discolor (assembly GCA_030674115.1). Classification (NCBI taxonomy): domain Eukaryota; kingdom Metazoa; phylum Arthropoda; class Insecta; order Coleoptera; family Coccinellidae; genus Micraspis; species Micraspis discolor. The sequence goes on from JARTUT010001751.1 coordinate 98,264, forward strand.
ACAGTGCCTTCATTGCGATGGCTGCCCGTGTAACGTACACGAAAGAAGAACGTGTTTGTTTGGTCACTCTTACCATAAACATGGCGGAGATTATGCTGAAATTTTCGAAGAATTTCGTCAGCCCCTTCCAAATAAGCAAGTTCCCACCAGACAAATGGTGATAAATTGTATCGTAGATTCAACAGTCGACGCGCCGCGTTCAGGTCGCACTGCTACCGTTATGACAGAGTAAAACATGAACATCGTGGCTCAATCTTTTATCGTACATCCAAATCAATCTGCACGTCGCACAGCCACAGCATTGGAGATTTCTGAGTTGGCGTCGCATTTTAAAGAAGATGGAATTTCTTCGAAATCGGCCTCGACTTTTGCATGTGCTGAACGAATATGATCCTGATCGGAGATTTGAATTTTGTGAGTGATATATAGGCTGCGCAGATGATGACGAATTTTTCCACCGTTCAATTCTTTTCGGTGATGAGGCTCAGATCAAGTTCAATAGTCGTATTAATCGATAGAACTAAATTTACTGGTTGAGCGAAAACCTTCATGTTACCATCGAAGAGGAGCTGAATGTTCCTGGTGTGACAGTATGGCAGGTTTTCCTGCAGGTGGCCCTGTAGGGCCTTACTTTTTTGAAGGGACTGTAAATGCGCAAAGTTACCTCGAGTTACTGAAGAATTTAAGGGGTGGATTAGATTACAATCTAGATCTTGCGAGAAGTGAACATTTTCAGCAGGACGGTGTTCCTCCGCATTTTGGAGTTGAAATTAGGCGATTTTTGGATGAATAATTCAGCGATTGGATAGAAAGACGATGAAAAGTAGAATGGCCAGTACGTTCGCCCAACTTCACGCCGCTTGATTTTGCGTTTTGGAGCGTCATTAAAAACAAAGTTTTCGGCGAACGACATCGTGATATTTCTAATTCACGCTTGCGAATCGAAGAAGAATATGAGAAACTTCGTGACTAAACGATGACCCATGTGTGTTGAAGAGGGGGGAAAACAATTCAAACATAAAATGTAAGGCCACAAGTAATTATTGATGTTATATTTCGCTCGAAAATGAATCTATTTGCAATTATTTTTGCTTTTTCTTCTCATATGACAAACGGTAAGTTGACTTTTCCCGCACCCTGTATATCGGCTATTGGATTACAAACGACAATTTTGTGTTAATTATGTTCGACAAGGTTTAATTGGCTATGCTTTTCTATGTCTTCTAGGTGTGAAGTAAGCGGATAAGGAAGTATTAAGGGGCGTAGAAGCAAAACTTGATCTGATGTAATACCATCTTAGCGGTCGAAGGGAATACGAAAAATTAATCCTTCTATTCATCAAGCGCCACTGATAAGGTACATCTCTCTTCCTCTTGGAAAACTGATGAGGCTAGCTTTAATATCTCAGAGAATTAAATTTAGATAATTCGGAGTCGAACAGAGTCGAAGAAGAAAGGCGAACAATGTCCGTTAGTTTCTTATGAAATAATCATCTTGGTACAATGAGCTCATATCACTTGATCAATTAAAAATCAATTGAGCTCTTAGATTTTATTGAAAAATATTGATATAACCCCTTGCTGTTTGAACTGAGTGGAGAAAATAATGTCAAATATTTCGATATTTCCATTCCAATGAACCATTTTCGTTTCACAGAAATTTCATAATGGTTCAAGGCAATAAATATAAAACGATAGAGCTACAATTTTTTTAGTGCAATCTGCACTAATATACTAATTATATAAGCATGAAACAACTTAAATGGGGAGTGTTATAAGAGTTATCAACACCTTGATTTTGGTAATTAGTTTTTCATTTCAAGGTGTTATTATGATGTGGTTGTTACTCACTACACATCTTTTATATCACTCACAGGTCATAATAATTACTCTCCTTATAGAACTACATCGCTTTTAAATATTGTATTCATAAATACCTTTTACAATAATTATACAGATTTTTCCGAAATGAGTCATAATATCTCATGCCATTTGCCAGTCCAAGTTAAATAACTCCCTGCAACTACCCACATATATCAAAGTTACTCATGCTGTACACGCAACATAGAATTCAAGTTATATAATTAATAAGATTCAGATTTCCACAAATTTGTATTGTTTTCTAGTACAATTGTTTAGCCAACACTGTGGATTCATCTTTTTTTACATTTTGAATGATAGTTTCACAGAAGTAATTCTGTATTTATAGTTGCAAAACTCTTTCGGAACGTTGTTGTTGTCATATAGGGTAATGAATATAGAGGTATGTTAGGATTTTTTCAGGAAGATGTTTACCAACGGGGACCGGTCAACATCTGTTGTTCATTCAAAATAATATTTTGTGATTTATACAGGGTGAGTCTTTGACCACTGCGTTAATTTTAACCATAGATTCTTTACGTCAAAAGAAACACTTTCTTCCTATAACATTTTTCCAAATTTGGCTCCGTTCAAAAGATATAGGGTGTTGAAATTTCATAAAAAAATTGCATTTTCACCTGTAATATTCAAACGACAATATCAATTGAAATGATCTCCTGTAGAAGTTTTTTGATAACAGTCATGCATATTTTGGCATCGTTAGATTCATTCCATTTCTTGTGGGTTTCTCACTACTACTCTACAGATTGGTTAAATTGCATGAAAAACAAATACCATTGAACTAAAGGTCCATATCTTGTACTTCCTGGAATCATTAGTCTTTTTTGCAGATAAAATCATTCTCCATCTTTCCTCCTAAATTGCACCATTCTTGAGATATTTGAAGTTGAAAGAAATTAAATCGATATAATTTTGTCCAAATTTTCTGATTTTCCCAAATCCATCTCTGTGCTAAAATGATTCAATAACAAGATTTGTTCAATGTTGCCATATTTTATGTCTATATTAAATATTTCTTCAAAAGGTTGGGGAAACGTCTCCAGTCTATGGTCCCACCACTGAAAACTAATAGATGAAATTAACCACTGAACAATTTTTGTCTTACATTCACTACAAAATCTGAATTGCCATTTGCTGTATTCATTATTAATGATGTCTAGCACCTTGTTTAATATTTAATCCAGAGTAATATTCCATAAGAAATGGAGAAAAAGATTTCCTTCACTAACATAGATACTTCGGTATATTCTCATGACCGTTGAAATAGGTGATGTATTTTCTGTCAGGACCTGTTGAATTGCAGACTTGTCTTTATGAAGACTCAGATTCAACCTGGTACCTACACATATGAGAACTTAGATTTATTTTGTAGGAGATAATAGAATTTGACTTAGTTTTAGTATTTCTGAATGTTTCTTATGATGCATGGTTAATTAAAATTCAATCAATATTGAAACTGGAAGCTATAGGTTCATAAACAAGAAAGATTAGAATAGAAATGTATTTTCTGACCATAATCATTTCATACTGAATTGAATAATTTCAAACTATAGAAATTATTATTATTATTTTATTATAATATTTTCCACTTTTTTTAAATAACTGTTAACAGTTTCAAACAGAATCAAAACAACAAGGAACCACAGAACACTATTTTATAGGGAACAACCCACCACAGAGACGTTATTATAACATTTCAATGTGGTAATAATTCACTCTAGTTATTTTGAGAAAAATTATAACTGAACATCGATAATGATTACAGATATTATCTTTCATTTAAAAAAAACTTTGCAATTATTAATTTTTTTCTCTCCTGGGGTTCGGTAATAAATTAATATTCTATGGTAAGGTATTAAAATTTGACATAATCTATGAATAACTATTATTTAATATTTCTGTTTTTGTTTACATAATTAAAACAGATATTCTGATTATAAAAACCAAAAATTTGTTCAGTAATTAATTATAGTCTAAACAGAATAGATTCTTACTAACGAAAAAACACGTAGTTGGTTTTTCAGAATCAAATGTAGGTGATCAAACCTAATTCATTCAAGCTAATACAATTGCACACCTAAATCTGAGAATACTTGTAATCTATTCAAGTAATTTGTTATTGGGATTCAATAGAGAAAATAATCATCAAGCAAAGTAAACATCACTGTAAAATAATTATTCGTAGTGACATTATTCATTGTTATTGAAGATTTCGAAAAAGATTGCCATATTTTTAACAGTCTCATAGACCTGTTCACTGGTCTCTGTCAAGGAGAAGAAACTTAAATAATATCAGTGTTTGGAAAATCATAGATGATATTTTTTGGCTTTGAGTGAAAAAAAAAGCAATGTGACAACCTCTTGCCTTGGAAGTTTTCATAGAAATGATGGTTTTCATGATTTGGAAATTTTAAGAAGAAAATTACAAATGTATGATGATAACATCCAATAATTCTGAGGTTTTTTGGGAATTTCTCACTGGGAAGGGATGGTTTATAATCTTGAAGTAGAAAGAAATTATAGTAAACAGCAAAAATATGTTTATGGTGTTGAATTTTTTTTACCAGAAAATTAGTATTTTGTATCTTCCTTCTGGATATGGACCTAATCGGATGAAACATGAGTGAGTGAATCATTTCTTAAAGGGAAAATAATGTTTTTAAACAATTCAGATTCAATAGTAGATGCTGTGGAAAGTATTTTTCATTCAAACTATACTGGACTACAGAGGGGTATTTGCCCAATGTGAAAACTTAAAATGCTTATAACTTTTTAACGCAGCTGAATATGGAAAAACCGTAATGGAAAAAGTGTTTCTTTTGATCTCAAGAACCTATGGTTAAAATTAACGCAGTGGTCAAAGACTCACCCTGTATATGTTTATTTCAAGGGCTTCTCCCATCACTGAATAGGTCTTAAAGACAACTTGAAGGACATCCTCGGCTCAGCACCTCAACTCGAAGCTGCTCTAAAATTCCTGAAGGAATGCCGACTAGTCAATTCCATATAATAGCTGCGTCGATAGTACGTTTTAAATTTTTCTTTGTATCCAATATAGCACTCACTACCGCAATGTATCATTATAGTACTGTACATGTGTCAATGGCCTAGTTGTCTAGACACAATAATTTAAATAAATCTAATATATAAAATTCTTTTGTCACGCGGTGCGTAATCGAACTCCTCCGAAACGGCTTGACCGATTTTGATGAAATTTTTTTGTTCTTATCCGGTATCTATGAGAATCGGCCAACATCTATTAAATATTAGGGGTAGTCTTACCTTAATTTTTTTTTTTATTTTTTAGACAAAATTTTTAATTTCAATTTTTTTATGATACAACATACAAAAATACATACAATCCTTAATTTTCACCCTTCTACGATCAAACCTTATTTTTTAATAGCCATTTTAGTAATTTAATCATTTTTCCTCTCCGGTCGAAAACTGATCAATCGTCAGTAGGGATGAGAACGAAGCCGGTCTCCTTTCTTTCTCACTCCCTACACAGTTGTCGGCCATCACAATATATGTCATGTCAATGTAAATAAAGATAAAGCTTATCAAATATAAACCATTTTTTTCACCCGTACAGTCAGCAATGCCAAAAAACCGCAAAGAGGCCAATTTGAGTCGTCGAACGAGCAGTTCCATAGCCGTGCGAGATTTAAGAGCACGAAGATCAAGCGAATAAATTTATGAAGACAATGCAAATTTGCGTGCGAGAATGTCGCAGTTACGTGAACAACGATCACAAGAGGCACGAGATGAACAAAATCAACAAAGACAACTAGAACGAAGACAAACTCGCAGACCCATAGTCGACAGACATAGAGGAATTGATCAACAACGCCATCAAGTTCATCGAGCATTTACGTCAAATTCATTTCTTCGACTTGCATTCCACTACGAGCCTGATGTTGAATATTATGCTCACTCCAAAGTGGTTATTGGTACTTTGGAGAAGGGATTCCCGCATTGTCATGCACTCAAATTTGAAAATGAGCCACTTGGGATGTGTTGCTCATCAGGAAAAGTACAACTAACCGAAATTGAAACACCACCTGAGCCACTGCACGGTTTATTTATTGGTACTGATCCAGATTCTAGCCTGTTCCTCAAGTCAATTCGCACATTCAATTCATGTTTCCAAATGACATCGTTTGGAGCAACAGAAATAGTCAGCAATGTTGCAGCAAACGGTCAACAATTTAATTCCACGTTTAAAATCAAAGGCCAAGTTTATCACAACGTGGGCTCATTGCTGCCAATGCCAAACGAATCTCATAAATTTTTACAAATATACTTTATGGGTGGCGAGGATCACGATGTTGAAAGTATACAGTGCCTTTCGCTTCAAGTGTCAACATGAATTGCAAATGCAGGTATTGCTGCCTAAGGCCTGAAACGTAATCTTTATATATCTAAATGAAACCCGTTTTTCGTTGTCACGGCATAACATGAAAACGGCTCGACCGCTTCCAATGTAGGATTTGGCTGAGTTTTTTTTGTGGCTTTCTAATACGCTGAACATGGTTCTTACGGAAAAAAAATATCAAGAAAATCTCTCGGAAAACAGAAAAATATACATTTTAATTGTTTAATCATTATTGCCTTCACCGATACAAACTTGAGATTTGCTGTAGATCAAATGGCCCATTAACTCAGTTGGTTAGAGCGTCGTGCTAATAACGCGAAGGACCAAGAAATTTTTATCTTTTACCGAATCAAGTAGAAATTGAAGAAGATGCCATTTACCAACTTCTTTATATTCTTTATATATAAAAACGAAAACCGTTTTTCGTTGTCACGGCATAACATGAAAACGGCTTGACTGATTTGGCTGGGTTTTTGTTTTTATTTATTAAAATTAGTTCGCCGGGTCAGCTAGTAAATAAATAAATTCAAGGGCTTCTAAATGTGTAAATCCTGAACTTTTACTTTCTATATGGAGGATTTCAAAATTATGGTTAAAATTATATCTGTATTTATTAAAATGTTGAGCATATGAGGAATTATTATTTTCGGTTACGTAACTACGTTGATGTTCCTGAACCCGTTCGTTAAATGATCTTCCGTTTAAACCATATAAACTATAGGGCAATCCGAACAAAGTAACTTATAGACTAATTTGTTTTTCCTATCTTTTCGGTTTTGTCGTTTTTATATGTTGTCCTAGATTGTTTGTTGTTTCGAATTAGACATTGCAGTTGAAATTATTGATGAAATATTCAGTTACTGATTCTGAAATCACTTTTATATAACTGAGACAGATGTATTTTTAGTCTTTATTATCAAATGTTGTTGGGAACATAACTCATTGCAATTTACTTCTGTTTTTTGAAAGAGAGCTGAACAATTAAGTTTGGATTATATCCATTGTTTTTTGCTATCTGTTTAATAATGTTCAATTCTGAAGTGAAATTTTCTTTACTCATTGGAATTTGGGTTAATCTAGCAACCATACTATTATAAGCTGAAAGATTATGAGTAATAGCATGGTTTGAAGAATTATGTATTGTTAGATCTGTGTGGGTGGGTTTGCGAAATATACTGAAATCATGTTTATCTTTAAATTTTGATATTTTCAAATCTAAAAAATTTATGCATCCGTTTTTTTCCTCTTCGAAAGTGAATTTAATGTTAGGGTTGATTTTATTGATAAAATTGAAAAATATTGTGAATTGTATTTGGTACCTTTAGAATTAAACATTATTAAACAGATAGCAGAAAAAAATGGATATAATCCAAACTTAATTGATCAACTACATTTCAAAAAACAGAAGAAAATTGCAATGAGTTAGTTATGTCTTCCCAACAATATTTGATATTAAGGCCGGACTAAAGGGGGTATTTGCCTAACTTGAAGCGTTGAAATACTTTGAAACCTTTTTACACACTTGAATTAGGAAAAACGTTATAGTAAAATGGTTCTATTGATCTCAAGAACCTAAGGTTAAAATTAAATCAGTGATAAATGACTAACCCTGTATATGAATATTTAGCTGACAATTCAAGTAGCAACAAACTCAAAATCTCAAATCAAGAGACCGAGAATTTACAAATAACTTTATAAATCAAATGGTTACTGTAATTATAGTAAATGAATTGCCTTCGTACCCATGCTTCCGAAAAGGCTCCAAAAAACTCATCAACACTTTTCCATTGGTATTGTTCAATATCATATTTTTCTAATTTCAGAATATAACGAAAATATACGGCTGATCGAGATCGCTGGTATATCATTTATGATATTCGCATTAAATTTCATTGTTATACTCAGATTTCATGGTATTCCACAAATCATTCATGCACGCTTCGGATATTGCGAATCCCAATAATGGGATTACCTCAATCATTCTGATGTATTAACGGTATGGAATAGGTGGACTGAAATATATGTAGATCAAACTTATCTCTTGGATAACTTTGCCTTCAATAGAAGCGATGAATAAATACGATTTATTTTCAAAAATGATTAACAATATTTGATCTCTTTCGATGTGTAATTACTTGGTCCAACACTTTTCGATTTTCGAAAAATATTATGTGAGGAATTGTACTGTAATGCAACGGTCCGGTCGACCGGAGAGGAAAAACTGTACAGGTATGCCTGCGCAGGTCGACCAGCGACCAGTCGACCAGGCCACTAGACCTAGTCGAAATTCAAATTTGATCCGGCGACCTGTTCGGGCTAGAAAAACTGCGGCACACACGCTTCGGTCGACCTGCGCAAGTATACCTGTACAGTTTTTCTTCTCCGGTCTACCGGAGCGTGTATGGCCTGGCCTGCATAAGAAGTTTTTCTTTAGTCCCTGCGGTTTTAAAGATTTTTCAAAAAATGGACAAATATGCCAGGCCAGCACTATTTGAAAAGTTGAGTTGACTGAAATTAAATTTCCTACACACCTACTGAGTTTTGTTACTCAAATTTTCAGGATAATTCTTTCAGTTCACCGAAAAATTATAAAACACAAATTTCTTGGCTAACTTTTTTCTAATTTTTCGTTTTTCGGGAAATTAAAGAAATTATCTCAAAATTTCAACAGTACAACTTTGTAGGCGTGTAACACAATTCATTCCAGTAATGGAAAACTGAAAACTGAATTTTTCGAAGATAGTTGGGCTGGCCAATGTTATTCATTTTGAAAAAAAATCTAAAGATCTATATGGAATAGAAAAAATTTGTTAAGCAAACCTTGCAAAAATCAACACAAAAATTTTTGTCAATTTCACATTCTCGTCGATTCATTTGTATTTGTGATGGTTTCTGAGCAAAACAGTACATTAATATATAACTGAATTTGTGAATACTGTCTTTGAGTTTACACCTATTTTATGCATTATGTGTGAATGAAGTAAATAAATATTGAATAATGGATTAGAGGTCATAAATATAAATCTACTTTTATTAAAACTTGAGAAGTAATGTGATGATATATAAATATGTATACAGTATTAAACAGAAATATAATTCTCAATCCCAAGACAACGGCAATTTTTTAACAACACATAAATCATATTCACAGCTGATGGTGCTCTTCTGTGAAAGCAGGTTATATCGATGCAAATTTTTGTCAATTTAAGAAAGCATAGTAACGTAAATTACAAAGTTTCATCGACGACCAAATTGGTGGTTCATAACCGATAAATGTGTACAATACTGTGGATTTTACATAGCCAGTAACACGTAAATTTATGGAACAAGCAATTTTATAACCTATGATTTGAATTGAATTAAAGTTTCTCATGAAATCTTTGTTTGATATTTGATAATTTTTGGGGAGATTTAGTGATGGGAAACAATGTAGATGTTTAAAACTATTTCGTCGCATACAACGATATGAACTGATAAATTCTAAGAAAATATTAGAAAAAGAAGTTTCGGGGAATCCATTCGGCTCTTTATTTACTGAGGTTCCTCTGTCTTTAATAAAAGGATATCTTTGTAGAAAATGAATTACAATACCCTACTCCCAATTTCCAGACCTCAAATAGCTTCAGTTCTTCAGAAATACCGAATAGGCTTTCAAACTTGACCCACCCTATATCTTCGTTAGATTTCAGTTAGATAAAAAAGCACAATCAATTGGAAGAGACAATATGTTTTCATGTCGATTAAATTCTTTTCTAATTAATTATCTGAAAAATAAATGATAATATACGATATACTACCTTAAGTCTGTAAGATTTAAATTATTTGATTGATTGTTACAAAGCATTCCAGTTGCATCTCTGTGGAAACGTAATTATCGCCTAAGGTTATTCCACGGTTTGTAATTAGTTTTGTAAATCCAAGTAGGGAACTCAGTTCAGAATTCCCCTAGTTTTACTTAATGGAGCAGAGGATTAATTCATAACGTTTCACTCATTACATTAGAGTTTAAATGTGGATGAGAGTGATGAGATTTCTTCTGGAATATTTACACTTTTATTCAGTATTCTCATGAAATTGAGAAAAGTAATTATGTATCTTATTCTACCTACCAGAGTCCTAATAAATAACTGCCAAATTAATGGTTGAAATACTTTGATGATAGATTTCCACAGTGTATACAAAGTATGGAAACGTTTCAATCGTAGGTATCAGAATGCTGACAAGTATAACGCTATAGCTGTTATAAATTTTCAAAAAGTCAATATTGACAGAAGTCGTGAAAGAAAATGAACGATGTTATATACTCTGTGATATGATGATCTTTTCAAAAAAAAAAAAGACAAAGGAAATGCCACTGTAATTCTAGATGTTGGCTCTTATAATCAAAAAATCAATGAATTATTAGAAGCAGGAAAATACAAAAGACTAAAAAAGGACCCTACCACCACAGTTGAAAACAAGATTTACAAAATCCTTTATAAATATCGAAATGAATTTCCAGATCAATTCGTTAGATCAAGACTTACACCTCATTTCAGTAAAACACCACATTTATACGGTTTACCAAAAATACACAAAGCAAATATTCCTCTAAGACCAATTGTGAGTTCAAGAAATTCAGCATGCCACCAATTGGCTGAATTTCTGCTAAAAATTATATCGCCATTAAAAAGTAAGTCAACCTGAACCAACAGATATAAATCAGACCATTAAAACAGTAATTCCTTATGTAAAAGGTTTGTCGGAGAAAATGAGAAGAATTGGAAATAGATACAACATAACGACTGCATTCAAAACTCAAGACACTATCAGAGCTAAACTTACAAAAGTTAAGCCTAATAATGAGACACAAAGTATAAAGAACTGCATATATGAATTACCTTGCGATTGCGGAAGATCTTACATCGGAGAAACTAAACGCCCTCTGAATGTACGAATAAAAGAACATCAGAAGCTTCTACGAGTACTAGACAGCGACAAATCCAGGTTGGTCCAATATGCTGTAGATGAGAATCATCGTATAAAGTGGGATGAAGCATCAATAATATCAAAAGAAGAAAAACTTGCAAGAAGAAAAATCAAAGAAGCAGCATTTATGAAAATAACACCTGATTCCATAATTGCTCCATCTATAGATCTGCCAGAAGTTTGGACGCCGATAGTTCGATCCAACTTAAAAAGATCACCATATCACAGATGAGTATATAACATCGTTCATTTTCTTTCATGACTTCTGTCAATATTGACTTTTTGAAAATTGATAATTTTCCAAAGGTTTCTTACTTTTCTCCTTGATAAAGATAGAAGATGTCTATCGAAACGTCGGAAATCATTACATCTACAATAGATGATGGTAATAGCCCAAACAATCATTAAACACTATAGCTGTCTACTTTCTCGATATCTGATCAATCTGTAAAAATTGATGAAAGTTAAATTAAAATTTCATTCAAAAATTTTTGTCGATTGGTTTGATCGCCCTACAAAATGGATAATAACAGGAACTTCCTTTCAATTTGGAAGAATTATTGTTCATTTTGAATGCCGATAAGCCTGCCAAATTTCGTGAGAATAGTCAGGCTAGAAAAATTTAAAAACTTCCGCGAACCTTTTAAGAAGATATTTCATTACTCACAAGAAACTAGTCGGATCTCAAAACAAATTTGTGCATATATCGAGGATATCATGCATATTCTGAAATTAAGTGAAAGGAGTTATTGAGACAAGTAGTTTTACGCGCGAAAGAAAACTGAAGAAATCCTACTTTTATTGTTCATTTAAGGTATATGTTCGATGATTCTTTCACATACTCTTTCTCATTTGTATCTGTTTCGAAATTGTCCAAAGACCAAGCAAGCTCCTGACCACACGACAGTGCTTATCTACATTTTATGATTATTCACACGGGTGATGAATTTGACAAATAATTTTTACTTAAATTTTACCAAAAGTACCAGTTTTGTGTGAAATTGAATGATGTTTAAGTTCTGCTCAATAAATCTAATATAAAAGATTTATGTTCAATACTACTTGGTACGATCCGTGTAACTAGCGCCCTCTACGAGAGTCAGACTTAAAAACAAATTCATATTCATATCAGCTTCCAAAACATATTCTTATAACAATTCATTACAATGTTGCCAGTAGTTTCTGCAAAATTTTAAAAAATGTGTATGTATAATTCTTTTTTCTTCAACGCCTTGTATCTTGAATACGGATGGCGTTACGAAAATTTTTTACTGAGCAAACCCCAATTATTTTTCAGTTTTCTACCTATCCTAGAGAGGGGGGTCACCTTTTTTTGAAACACCCTGTATTACGTTTGAAACACTTTAGCCACTTTGATGGAGGGATCTCTAAAATATGCATTCTTAACGCATCAACCGCTTCATCAGGTGTTAAAAAATGTACGGATATAAAAAGAAGTCATTCGGTGCCAAGTCAGGACTATAAGACGGATGACTCATCAAATCGATATTTTGAGTGCTCAAAAATGAAGTTGTTTGAGCCGATATGTGAGAGCTCGCATTGTGGTGAAGGGTGATCCGTCTTCGGCGGTTGGTTTTCCAGATTGCTTGGAAAACAACTGGTTGCATCGCCCGCGAGCAACTTTCGTTGGATTTTGCTCATCTTAAAATACCTATAGAGTCGACTTTTGTTTACTCCCGGGCTTATATACGTAAATCCATGATTCATCACATGTCACGGATCACCGCGATCGTATTTTTGGAGCATTTCTTTCGACCAATTGACACGAGCTTTTTTGAGCGATTGACAATGTGTCTGGGATCCAATACGAACAAATTTTTTTTCATGTTCAAATGTTCATGCTAATTTGAATCTATGCTGGTCCCACTAATACCTAGGGTATGTCTCAATCTCATGATAGGACACATGACGATCTTGCAATATCAGTTAGCGCACAGCATCAAGGATTTTCAGAACAACAACTGATTTTAGACGATCTTCACGAAATTCGTCTTGGAGTGAACAACCTCAGTTGAATTCACCATACCATCGATAAACACTGGTCCTTGATGGAGCTTCAACGCCAAAAATTGAATTAAATTCATCGAAGCACTGTTGTTGAGTTTATCCACGTCGAAAGTTGTAAAAAATGGTACGAATAGGTTCACGATTTAATTTCACTTTGTGGGCGAGATGAATCTTTTAAATTACTGTAAACATCACAAAAAGCTTTACGATAAAACTGTCAGTTGGCAGATTGCAACACTAGGGTTGTCCAATCCCGAAATATAAAGGCAACCCTCCTTTTGGTCGTATTTTTAGACTCAATTTACATTCTTCATTTTTTTTTTCACAAGAATATAATCATTATTCGTAACTATTCCAAAGTGTGTTCGACACAATTCAAATTCCGAGAAACTTTATGAGTTCGAGTTGTTTCAAGTGCAGCCTTGTGCCTCCCCGAACTGGACTTTCGTATTGAGTAGCTACCCCAGGAGCTCTACACCTAACTTTGTTCTGGAGATCGATCATTAGCTCGTCGCAAATCCCGTCAAGGTAGGTGTCAAGTAGCAATACTCGTTTTCAACTTGCATAAGTGAAAAATTTTTTGAAGTGGACCGACGAATATGTTATGGGCAATCGAATATTACAAAAAAGTTTTCTAACCAGTGGATTTTCAGAAAATTGGGTACACTTCTTTCTCCCAACGTTATTCAGACGATTTTTAAGTTGTAAATATATCGGATAGATATTGTACGAGTTATTGAGGAAATCAGCTGAACCATTCGACGGATTTGCCTTCATCAAATAACCACCAATCATCTGTTTTGAAAACGTCTGCTCATTTCTTTCGCCCGATTAAGAAAGAGGGTACCGTCGGCTGGACATAGTCAAGTTTTGACCCTGGATTTTTCATCAGGAAGTAAAAGTTTGGGCAAAACGATAGGACAATTTTCTACTACCTTTTGAACTAAAACAAGGTGCAAAACTTGGATAGTAAGAATGTAACCGATATTTCAGAAAATCATAGAAAATTGAATTTTATCTTAAAATTATTGTGCCGTACTATAACCAATCATCTAACGTAAACACATTTTCCTAACATTGATAAATCATTCGATTGTTAGAACCCCTTTGATATATTCTGTAACACCTTCATTTGAACTGAAAAGACCTTGTCGGACTGAAGTGAATATAGGAGGACCCTTCCGTCTCGGGTAGAATAGAGGATAGGAGTGTTGAACAACTACAAACAACCATTAAAATCACGCCCCATCACGTTCAACTTTACCAAAAGTACCAGTTTTGTGTGAAATTGAATGATGTTTAGGTTCGCTTGTAATTTTGCTCAATAAATCTAATATTAAAAGATTTATGTTCAATACTACTTGGTACGATCCGTGTAACTAGCGCCCTCTACGAGAGTCAGACTTAAAAACAAATTCATATCAGCTTTCAAAACATATTCTTATAACAATTCGTTATGTTGCCAGTAGTTTCTGCAAAATTTTAAAAAATGTGTATGTATAATTCTTTTTTCTTCAACGCCTTGTATCTTGAATACGGATGGCGTTACGAAAATTTTTTACTGAGCAAACCCCAATTATTTTTCAGTTTTCTACCTACCTTAGAGAGGGGGTCACCTTTTTTTGAAACACCCTTTATTACGTTTGCATGCGTTTGAAACACTTTAGCCACTTTGATGGAGGGATCTCTAAAATATGCATTCTTAACGCATCAACCGCTTCATTAGGTGTTAAAAAATGTACGGATATAAAAAGAAGTCATTCGGTGCCAAGTCAGGACTATAAGACGGATGACTCATCAAATCGATATTTTGAGTGCTCAAAAATGAAGTTGTTTGAGCCGATATGTGAGAGCTCGCATTGTGGTGAAGGGTGATCCGTCTTCGGCGGTTGGTTTTCCTGATTGCTTGGAAGACAACTGGTAAACAAATGGTTGTGTACAACTCAGAATTGACTGTTCGAGTTCGATGCTCGAGTGGTACGATTGCGACAGGTCCAGCCTTCCGAAAAAACAGGTGACCATTAGCTTGGAAGTGCTTCGTCCGCGAGCAACGTTTGTTGGATTTTGCTCATCATACCTATACGTAAATCCATGATTCATCACATGTCACGGATCACCGCGATCTTATTTTTGGAGCATTTCTTTCGACCAATTGACACGAGCTTTTTTTTGAGCGATTGACAATGTGTCTGGGATCCAATACGAACAAATTTTTTTTCATGTTCAAATGTTCATGCTAATTTGAATCTATGCTGGTCCCACTAATACCTAGCGTATGTCTCAATCTCATGATAGGACACATGACGATCTTGCAATATCAGTTAGCGCACAGCATCAAGGATTTTCAGAACAACAACTGATTTTAGACGATCTTCACGAAATTCGTCTTGGAGAGAACAACCTCAGTTGAATTCACCATACCATCGATAAACACTGGTCCTTGATGGAGCTTCAACGCAAAAAATTGAATTAAATTAATCGAAGCACTGTTGTTGAGTTTATCCACGTCGAAAGTTGTAAAAAATGGTACGAATAGGTTCACGATTTAATTTCACTTTGTGGGCGAGATGAATCTTTTAAATTACTGTAAACATCACAAAAAGCTTTACGATAAAACTGTCAGTTGGCAGATTGCAACACTAGGGTTGTCCAATCCCGAAATATTAATTCAACCCTCCTTTTGGTCGTATTTTTAGAGTCAATTTACATTCTTCATTTTTTTTTTCACAAGAATAGAATCATTATTCGTAACTATTCCAAAGTGTGTTCGACACAATTCAAATTCCGAGAAACTTTATGAGTTCGAGTTGTTTCAAGTGCAGCCTTGTGCCTCCCCGAACTGGACTTTCGTATTGAGTAGCTACCCCAGGAGCTCTACACCTAACTTTGTTCTGGAGATCGATCATAAGCTCGTCGCAAATCCCGTCAAGGTAGGTGTCAAGTAGCAATACTCGTTTTCAACTTGCATAAGTGAAAAATTTTTGAAGTGGACCGACGAATATGTTATGGGCAATCGAATATTACAAAAAAGTTTTCTAACCAGTGGATTTTCAGAAAATTGGGTAGACTTCTTTCTCACAACGTTATTCAGACGATTTTTAAGTTGTAAATATATCGGATAGATATTGTACGAGTTATTGAGGAAATCAGCTGAACCATTCGACGGATTTGCCTTCATCAAATAACCACCAATCACCTGTTTTGAAATCAGGAAGTAAAAGTTTGGGCAAAACGATAGGACAATTTTCTACTACCTTTTGAACTAAAACAAGGTGCAAAACTTGGATAGTAAGAATGTAACCGATATTTCAGAAAATCATAGAAAATTGAATTTTATCTTAAAATTATTGTGCCGTACTATAACCAATCATCTAACGTAAACACATTTTCCTAACATTGATAAATCATTCGATTGTTAGAACCCCTTTGATATATTCTGTAACACCTTCATTTGAACTGAAAAGACCTTGTCGGACTGAAGTGAATATAGGAGGACCCTTCCGTCTCGGGTAGAATAGAGGATAGGAGTGTTGAACAACTACAAACAACCATTAAAATCACGCCCCATCACGTTCATTTCACATTAAATCATTTCAGACCTCGTGAGTTAGTTGATTCAATTTAGAACACGCACCCTGCAAGACCATCGTTCAATAGTTACATTCATAATCGCCTTAGGCACGAAAATGAGAGGTCGACCGATGAATACCTCTCGAACTATGAATTCTGTGCAAACAATGATATTGCAGAATCCTGGGCTCGGACATACCCTCAAGAATTATGATGACCGATTTTCCTGTTCAAGTTTAGCCAGCATTCTGTCAGCCGGCAGCATGCGACCCTGCAGCTGACAGCATGTGGTCAACGGAGCTAATAGATAAGCAACCCCATGAAAAATTTCATCTCATCACAGTAAATCCTTAAACATGAAACATGATAACAATGAAAAAATTTATTAGATAGAAAATAAATTCGTGTGCTTTCAAAAAAAGCTGTTGCTAGAGGGTTTTTCAATTAGCGAGGGTAGAGTTTGGCGAACCGTGGCGGCCATTTTTTTTTTGTGACACTCTTCAAATCTTCTTTGAATGTCTGTTACACGGTTGTACAACGCATAAAAATGACAGAATCTATAATATAAAAATGAATCGCACAATGTGTTGGTAAGCGCATAACTCAACAACGCCTGGACCAATTTGGCCAAATCTTTTTTTAAAATGTTCGTTGAAGTTCAAGGATGGTTTTTACGGCGAGAAAAATTAGAATTATTGCTGGAAAAACCCTATAAATAGCCCTTCTCTTTTTCCCATACAAATGATTTGTAACTAAAACGTAGTCAATTTGAGCTTTATTGCTGGTATAAAGTTCATATCAAATTACATATACAAATCAGTGAAGAAATTTACAATGAAGCATTGATTTCAATTGAGGACATGTGCTTGATAATGTCTAACAAACTATTAATTCAATTAGGCCTGACCGCGCCCAATCGTCCAATGCATGACGCTTTTAACCAAGGGTTGTATCGAGAAAAACTGTATGATTTCAACGCTTTGAAAGAATTAATTCAGACGAATCTTCCACTGTTAAATCAACAACAGAAGTAGGTATGTATTTGAAACTCTTATGAAAGTAACAAATGATAAAACTGGAGGGATTTACTTCTTAGATGCACCTGGTGGTACAGGAAAAACTTTTTTGATTTCATTAATATTAGCAGCAATTCGCTCACAAAATAAAATTGCACTTGCACTCACTTCATCGGGAATCGCAGCAACTTTGCTTGAAGGTGGTCGAACAGCCCATTCAGCACTAAAATTACCATTAATTAAATATGCAAAGCAATGAAACTCCAACCTGCAACGTTTCGAAGAACTCTGCAATGGAAAAGGTTCTGCAGCAATGTAAATTGATTGTTTGGGATAAATGCACGATGGCACATAAAAAATCTTTGGAGGCTTTAGACAGAACCTTAAAAGATCTACGGAGCAATAATAACCGATTTGGTCGTGCAATGATTTTATTAGCAGGAGATTTTCGTCAAACATTGCCAGTGATTCCACGATCAACGCCAGCTGATGAACTCAATGCATGTCTAAAGTCCTCCAATTTGTGGAAACATGACAAGTACCTACTTCATTTAAGCAAGAATATGAGTGTCGAGTATATGTGTCCAATCTGGAAACATATTCTCTGAACAACTCATTGACATTGGTAATGGCAAATTTCCTATAGACATGTTGACTGGCTGCAATAACATTCCTCGAAGTTTTTGTCAGTTAACTAGATCAAAAGATGAACTTATTCAGAAGGTGTTTCCAGATGTTTCTCAAAATTACAGAAACCATGATTGGTTGAGCGAACGAGCTATACTGGCTACAAAAAACATAGATGTAAATTAATTAAATTTCAAAATTCAAGAACAAATTACAGGCGAATTGAGGATATCCATTCAGAAACTAACTTCCGATTGGTCACAGTGCGGGTAGTGGGGGGAGTAGCGCGCCATCTGTGCATTCACACGCTCAGCAGGTCAGTCGGCATCAAGCCGTAGTCGAGTGAACATCGTACCTGCGCTAGTTTAGTTTTGTGGCAGTTTGAAATGTGTGCTGCAATAGAAAATCCCGCCAAATGTGAGGTGCGTGCTGTTATAAGGTTTTTACAGCCAAAGGATACTCTGCAGCAGCTATTCATCGTGAGCTTTGTGCCGTGTACGGACCAAAATTTATGAGTGAAGGAGTTGTCCGTGAATGGGTACGTTTATTTAAAAGTGGACGAGAAAACGTTCATGATGAAGAGAGGAGTGGTAGACCATCATTGGTGACTGACGAACTCGTTCAGACAGTTGATGCAAAAGTTCGTGAAAATCGACGTTTCACAATGGCGGAGTTGTCTACTAATTTTCCACAGATTTCTAAGACTCTTTTGTACGAGATAGTGACAGCAAGAGTATAAATCAGTTGATTCGGCTACTAATCAAGATTATGTAGTCAACTATCCACCGGAATTTTTAAACTCACTGGATTTGCCAGGATTGCCACCTCACAATCTTCTATTAAAGGTTGGATTGGTGGTTATAATGTTGCGAAATATCAACCAACCGCGTCTTTGCAACGGTACACGGTTAGCGATAAAAAAATTACTAAACAATGTGATAGAAGCAACTATACTCAAAGGAAAGTATAAAGGAGAAGATGTTCTCATACCACGCATCCCAATGATTCCGACTGATGTGCCATTTGAGTTTAAACGTCTACAGTTTCCAGTGCGGCTTGCTTTTGCTATGACTATAAACAAGTCCCAGGGGCAATCATTAAGTGTTTGTGGTATTAATCTAGAAAACCCATGTTTCTCACATGGTCAATTGTATGTTGCCTGTTCCCGTGTTGGAAAACCATCAGATTTGTTTATCTATGCTCCAGGTAATCAAACAAAAAACATCGTATACCACAAAACACTACAATGATGATAATAATAATTATGATTTACATGATTAACAATAAAGCGATTACTTACTTTTAAATCCTTATATATGTTTTATTTAATTATTTTTTATTCACAACGCCCTATCACCAGGGTGACGGTTCTGTTCAGGAGAATTTTTTAAGATACGTAGGCACAAAAACTGCCACATTACAAATCTTTTGACGGGACGAAGTCTGTCGGGTCAGCTAGTTCTATTATAAAAATGAGGACTTATTGGTGCAAAAGTTGAGGGTGTTGCGCACATTTCACGGTAGACGGTCAATCCATTTGAAGCATAGATTCCAATTTCAGGGTTGAAATGTATCAAAAGAGTAGTATTCGATTCTTTCTGTTGTTCATAGACGAGATACACCTGTGAAATAACAAGGTGTTTGGCCACTTAGGTCAATTTGCGGGGTAACAAGTATATTGAAAGAAATTTTTTTTAGACTATTTTATCTGCAAAAAAATTTCACTTTGTATAGTCCACATTTCATCTATTTATATTTATACTTGATAATCAGATCATATAAGAAGGTATTTTGAATCCAATAGAATCTTCTCGATTTTTTTGCGCCAGGATGAGAATATAAAAACTGAAACAGATGTATTCTAGACCGAGACTCACACAAACCTCCAAGCTAAACACATGTTACTCTCTCTCTCTTTTTCAAAGTAACCGACTGAACAGAGAACAAAGTCAAATTACTGTTGTTATATAGAATTTTACTTTGAGCTAATAGACCAGGGTCAAAAACTACAAAAGTGGTATAAAATGAAAAAAACTTACTGTAGGATGAAACCCATTAGAAAAGCAAGGGAATATGATCAAAATGAAAAGAAAAATAAATTACGGTCGATCCGAGTTCGGGAAGTGGGAGGGGGTGAGTTTTTTAAGGTAAAATATGGTTTATCTTGATTTCCGGCAAAACTACAAGTCCTATGGAAAAAAATTAAATGGCAAAGTTGTAGGCAATAAAAAGATCTACAACTTTTGTATTTTCAGATTTTTCACATAACCCCAAAATTTAGGTGAAAAATTCAAAAAAACAAGTTTTTGGTTTTTCAAAAAATTTGGTGATAACTTACCTTATTATATTTATTTTTTCATTTCATTTTAATTTAATATCAAAAAAGCACCCTAATTTTCAATCGAAAACTCTGAAGTCAAAATATCAGCTTTTTTCAAAAAGTTTGGGGGCTTTTTGTTTTTTGAAATATCTAATCTAATATCTGATGGTGTAAAGAAGAATATACATTACTATAGGAAATATTCTTAGAAAATGCAAATTATTGAAAAAAACCTCAAATTCAAAAATTTTTTTTAATCATTATGTACAATTTTGAGGTATTTATTAAAATTTACACTTTAATAAATCAAAAAACGTAGGATTTCATGTTTTATTGATAAACGCGCTATGTAGAAAAACATTACGCAGCAAGCAGTTATATTGTCTTTAATGGGTACCCCGAGATTAAGAAATCTTCTACTGTCTCAACAGTACCAGCAGCTACTTCAACTAAAAGAGGAGAACGTAATCGTAGAAAAACCTCAGACAGTATTCCAGAGTTCGATTATCTGAACCATACAAAAATACCATTTTCGCAAGAAAAATTTTTATCCAACGAGAAAAACAAGGACAAAATAATTAAAAGTTTAATGAAAACATTACAGTCACAAGGATTTTCCTGTAAACAAGTTGAAGAAAATGCTGATGCCGACATAATTAAGACCTCGATAGAAGTTGCCAGAGATACCAATAAAACTGTTATAGTTGTGGGTCAAGATATTGATCTTTTGGTTCTTTAAAATCAATTAAATTCAAATAATCATGACATTTATTTTCTCAAACCAGGCTTTGGAAATGGAATGGATCTATTTTTCACGTCTAATAGTTTCAAACACGAATCCTTCAAAAATGTTGTTGCATTTCTGCATTGTTTTTCTGGTTGCGATACAACATCTGGATTTGCCGGAAAAGGAAAGAAAAGTATCGTTAATTCTATATTAGACGCGAAAAATTTGTCAAATTTGGCCAATGTTTTTTACAAAAAAGATGAAAGTAAAGAAAATATAAAAAAAATGGATTACAATTAATCAAATCTATTTATAAATGTAAAAAAGAAAAAATAACACTGAATCAATTAAGGTTAAAAAATATCAATTAAAAAAATTCAAATCATCCTTTTTTTGGCAAACCTTGTACAGAATAAGCAGCAGAACAACATTGTTACAGAGCATATTATCAGCTTCAAACTTGGTTTTGCATTTTCTATGAATATTTCCTATAGTAATGTATATTTTTCTTTACACCATCAGAAAGTAGATATTTCAACGAACAAAAAGCCCCCAAACATTTTGAAAAGAGCTGATATTTTGACGTCAGAATTTTCGATTGAAAATTAGGGTGCTTTTTTGATATTAAATTAAAATGAAGCGAAAAAATAAATATTTTTAATCAAATAAATTACAGTGTATTTGAAACATAATAAGGTAAGTTATCACCAAATTTCGTAGAAAAAAAAATTTTTTTGAAAAAGATATAAATAAACAACCGAAAACTTGGTTTTTTGAATTTTTCACCTAAATTTTGAGGTTATGTAAAAAATCTGCATATACAAAAGTTGTAGTTTTTTTTATTGTCTACAACTTTGCCATTTAACTTTTTTCCATAGGACTTGTAGCTTTGCCGGAAATCAAGATAAACCATATTTTACCCTTAAAAACTCACCCCCTCCCACTTCCCGAACTCGGATCGACTGTAATTTATTTTTCCTTTCAATTTGATCATTTTTCCTTCCTTTTCTAATGGGTTTCATCCTACTGTAATTTTTTTTGTTTCAAAAATTATCTACCCTGGTCTATAAGCCAGAACTATCAAGTGAAATTTCGATACCCCATTTTGGTATCGACGCATATCTTTGTGAACCACAATGATATGCATCCCAACTGAATTAATCAAAGGTTGATTAATCAAAGAATAGCCGCAGTAAACTAACTGTAAAACGTAACACTCACTTATTAAATGGGTATGTTCAAGCTGAATTTGCGACTGAACTTCCTTCCATAAACAAATAATTCACAACTTTCCTACATTCTCAAATTATTCAAGTATTTTTCAAAATCTTATTATGCACATAATGAACATTCTTTAGGAAAGAGAATTCGTAACACCAGGTTCACTTCTTCCATTTATCCATTTTCACTTCGTTAATCTCTTTTTCTTCATCACACAAATTTATTTTTTCACGTCATCTAAAATAGCAATTATCAGCTTATTTACATTGTTGCGTTGCAGTCAATTCCTCTTACAAAACACCCATCCCTTGTACACTCCATGGGTGCTGTAGTGCGAACGAGTTTTGTCAAGTAGAAAATAATTTAGTTACTAAATTACACAGCAGTAGAATACTTGACCAGTCCAAACAAACCTACTCAAAAATACGGAGAGAGCTGGGGATCTAACTCTCTTAGAAACTACATATTTGAAAGGAAGATTGGGATTCATATTTTTGATTTTTTATTTCGAATATCTATAAATTTTCAATTCTGGTCCACTATTGAATGACCGGCATATGATTCCTAATCGAAAAGGAAGTGATGGCAGCTCATGCTAATCGAAACTACAATCAGAATTAAAGACATATGACCACTAAGATCTGTTCCTTTGCCATATCCATCAGGTAATGCGAATCTAGGTAATTTTCTTTGTAAAATAACACTTTTTATGAATTCAATTTGTCGATCGACTCTTGTATAGTATCCAGGACTTCCTTTTAGAGCGCATCCATATCCAGAAGATACTATACCATATAGTGTGTTATTACAGAATAAAGGTCCACCTGAATCTCCTTGACAAGCATCTTTGCTACCACCATCTGCATAAGCGCAAAAAATGGTTTTTTTCAGAGGTGATCCTCGTAGATGTGAGCACATTTTATCATCCAACACAGGAATGGTAACGCATTGCAAGATTGGGTTGAAGACATAGCTCAGAGAACTATTTTCAGGATTCCAGGATTCTCTGTGTCCCCAACCAATGACTGTGCCTTCCGCACAGTGACCTTGCACGTCAGTATCGATTTCAAATGGCGGCAAATCGATTAGACCTATTAATTTGGAATTAGTATCGAAGCTTTCTTTGAGTTCTAGAAGAGCAATATCATTTTCAAGAGTTTTTTTGACAAACCTTCCATGCTTGAATACTTTTCTCACTGCTCGTCTTTGTATTCCATTTTTGTCGATTTCTGAAGTTCCCGCTACCACTGCATAGTAGTTCGGATTGTTGGTAGTCGTGCAATGTGCCGCAGTGAGCACCCATCCTGGTTTTAGCAGAGAACCTCCACAGAAATGTCTCATGCTGGGAGCTGACCGTATAGAAACAACAAATGGGTATTTTTCTGTCGAGCAATCATATCCTCCGATAATTTTTCTAAGAATTTTTGGTTTTTCAGTTTGTGATTGTAGTTCGTTTTTACATTTTAGTATTAAGTTAAGGATGATGATGAGTGACAGAAACGTTGATCGAGACATTTACCATCGATTGACTTCATTTAATCTATTGACATTTATAGATTTATAGTCATCGAATAATCTGAAATAGTTTTGAACTAAAGATTTTGATAGCGAAGTTCATAAAGGTCGTTGATCGAAGGATTCACAGAATACTTCAACGAATATTTCAGATTGAACAATGAAATTCTGAATTCACGGAATTGCTGGCATAGAATACTCAATAATAATGAATATATAAAGGGTTGTCGACTGAGAATTTTAAAGGGAGTCAACGTCTTTCTTTGAATTCATACTTTGATCATTTTGTGATATTCTGATCATTTCTAATAAGAGTCTCTTCCTATGATTTGGTTCACAATCCAAAATTTCTACTTCTTCAAAAGATGGTATGTGACCTGTATCTACAACAACGTATTAACCTTCATAGAAGTAATATAAAATTAAGTAAAGATTATTGTGCATTATCCAAACATGTCATAGATACAGGTCACATACCATCTTTTGAAGAAGTAGAAATTTTGGATTGTGAACCAAATCATAGGAAGAGACTCTTATTAGAAATGATCAGAATATCACAAAATGATCAAAGTATGAATTCAAAGAAATACGTTGACTCCTGAGTACTATTTATGCCCTACTGATTGATATTGACAAGAATAATAAAAAACATAATCATCATTCTCATATTCCAAATCCAAATAGCACTACTTAATTGATAAACCATTTAATAGAGAATTGTAAGATCAAAGAGCAATAATATTTCTTACCTTTCTATATATATATATAAATTTAATCGCAGAGGCTTACGCCTACACACGATAAATCAATGAGATTATAATTCAATCATCGTTTATGAAACCCAGCATATGTGTTTTTTTGTGCGCTTATTCTAGTAGAACAACGTGCAAGTGTTCTGCCCAATTGTCTGTAATTTTTTGCACTCTTGTTCACCCGAACAGAGTGCCTATCATTTTGCCCGAACGTCTGTAATTTTGGAATATCGAGCCGAAAATGATCTCAATCGATTGGGTTTGACTCCCCGATGAAGAATCCGTGGCAAAAGTTGAGTCTGTCCGGCTGGCCGACCGTATCCTCTCTAGCATCCAAAAGAGCTGAGCTAGAGTTATCATATTTTCAGAATAGGTTAATTGTCCAAATATCTCGGTCAAGTTCGTTATTGGGCCAAATCCGTCGGATGGTTCAGTAGTTATGAGCATCTGAAATTTTGTTTCCTCAATAACTACTAAAATATCCATACGATCAAGTTTATACTTGAAATATTGTTGAGGGAGGCTGCAACAAAACGGCTCGCAAATTTTCGCAGAAATCGTCACGATAGAAAATTTTCAAAAAATTCCCAAAAAAAATTATTTTAATCCGCAATATATCATAAGATATTTTTTGGATTTCAATAAAAATTCGTAAATATATTGAAGTGATGGATATCTTACTTATCCTCAAATTTCATTGCCGTAGCTCCTTTCCATCTAAAGATATGATCATTTTTCAATTTACTCAAGAAAAAAGAGAAATGACATACGTCCCGATGATTTTCTTTGAACGATGGCCATCACAGATCGATATTCGATTGACAAATGCCGGGCTCATTAATCACTGTCAGTTGGCGTAATATTAATCAAAATTTTTCATAACGGGAAATCATAGGGAGATAATTCAATCTCGATGGCTGAAATAATATACGTTGTCAAAATTCAGAAAAGCACTGACGTCAGTTTTTAGGAAAAGGGAATTATAGCTTCGAACAAAACTTGGGGAAAATTATGAATAGTTATTTTTAATTTGAGATATAGGTTTGTTCATTCTTTAGGCGTTCATTATTTGCAACACATTGTCCCATAGTACGGGATAAGACTATTGTTCACCTGATCAGAGAGCCTATAGATTTGTATGGTTTGAATATTTAATCGCAAGTAGCTCAACAAGAGCGCCAAAGCAATCTGACCTCACGTCAGTGCGTTCTAAATTTTCTAATATCGGGCCGACCATCGCCCAATCGAGTGGATTCGGCTTTCAGATGAAGAATACTGGCTCAAACTTCAGGGTGCCCGGCCGGCCGTACTTAAATTAGGTTAACTGTCCAAATACCTCGATTGTTTAGCTAAATCCGTTGAGGGGTTCAAAAGTTATAAGCATTTGAAATTTTGTTTCCTTTATAACTACTAGAATATCTATCAAGTTGTAACTAGAAAGATATCTGAACTAGGTTGAAACTTGCAAAATTTCGCAGAGATCAGCATACTAGCAGTTAAATTACCCAAATTTTGTTTCTATAATTTATACCTTATAAGATATCAGATATATTCAAACAAAAATTTGTGCATGTGTTGCCGTTATTGATATAATACTTATTCTACAATTTCATTGTCGTAGCTTTCATTCACCAGAAGATATGATTATTTTCTCAAGCTTTAACAGATGCGTATTCGATTGGCATCGGATCGTTTTATTAACACAGTTTCGGTAGGGGAAAATTAATCGAAACGGTTCATTCACGATGAGCTGTAGGTTGTTAAAATTTATAAAAGCGATGACGTAGGTTTTTAGGAGAAAGGAATTTAGGCTTCGAACAAAACTTAAGGAATTTTATGAGTTATTTTTAATTTGAGATATAGATTTGTTCATTCAGCGTGTTGGTTGTATTTGTACCACATTGTTCCAGAGAATGGGAAGGAGTCTATAACAAGCGCCTGCTTCAAATTAGTATTTTTCTGAATTTTTTTATTCTTCGAATTTAAATCATTTGAAATTGGTCAATTGAATGAGGTTTATTGATTAACTTTTTATCTACCGATTCCAATCTTCATCGTTTGAGTCCTCTGTTTGCAGCATTGAACTTACAGGCGGCTTTAAATGGTTCAGGTCTTAATAGGTGTTCGACAGTTACTTTAAACGTATTTTAACGATGTAACCACAACTAACTACATTCGTGGTTGCTGCAGCATCTCAAATTTTCATGTTACTATGACGTATCAATGACGTTATACGTCTTACTACACGTAACGTACTCTCTAAAGCAGAGTTAGATGTAGTTACTAGCTCTATATCATCCCCTGTGCAATTGTTTTGGCTTTGATTGAAGACGTGGTAGAAAATTATGGAATCGTATATATTCAAATTTAATAGATTATTGAAGTATGGAATAAAGGATTCAATTCCGAAAGTTATAAATGATAATCATTTAAATATCCATTGGGTTTTCACATTTTTTTGACTTAAGGGTTGAATCATGGATTCGATCGAAACATATGTTGAAGAATGAATGAGGAAATAAATTGAAAAATTTTTTATGAGCATTAAAAACTCAATGTTCAGAAGAATTCAAATATTGAATTAGCACGAGAAGTCGATTCATGAAATAAAACCTTTCATAAAAAGGATGGAAAAATAATGTTGAAGCAGCTAAACTGCTTGTTTCGTAATTAAGTTGTAAGTAACTTTTATTGTGACGATGATTGTGCTCCCGACGAATACGTCACAAAATACTTTCACTTTGAGATATAACTTTGTTCTATTATCGTAGTGGTTGTATTAGTATGACACTTTTCCACAGTACTGGAAGAGATAATAGAGCAAGCGCGAAAACGCCTGATTTTACGCCTCAGAGCATTTTTCAATTTGCTAACGTTATTAATATATCAAGTATACCTACCGGTATGAAATTATTTGTGAACAAAAAACACTAATTATTAATGGGAAAGTAAAAAATATTTCCTATAAAGTATTGCCCATTATTTTATACACAATTTGACCACCTTTCTGGCAATTTGTGGATACGACGCCAATAAAATTGTTCGTCTTTTGAAGCAAACCATCCAGCCACCCAATTTTCGACCTCCTTGTAGGAATCAAAGTGCTGATCTGCCAATGCGTGTCCCATCGATGAAAACGAATGGTAGTCGGAAGGAACCAACTGTTTTGATTGTATCCAGAACCGGTTTTGCTTTGTGTGCAGGTGCATTATCATGGAGAAAAATTACCTTGCCGGGTCTTCTGGCACATTCTGGTCGTTTCTCGATCAATGCATGGTTCAAATTCATCATTTGTTGTCGGTAGAGATCAGTATTAATGGTTTCACTAGGTTTTAGGAGCTCGTGGTACACCAGACCTTTCTGGTCCCACCAAACACACAGCATTGTCTTCTTGCCAAATCGATCTGGTTTTGCAGTCGATGTTGATGGTTTTCCCTGATTAACTCATGATTTTTTCCGTTTAGGATTCTCAAAATAGATCCATTTTTCATCGCCCGTAACAATCCGATGCAAAACCGATTTTCTAACGTGTCTTTTTAGCAAAATTTCACAAGTGTTTTTTAGGTTTTCCATCTGTCTTTCATTCAATTTATGTGGCACTCATTTTCCACACTTTTTGGTCCTTCCCATAGCTTTCAAACGGTCAGATCTTGTTTGTTGCCATTTCTGCCATTTCCTTTAGATTTAAAGTGTCATCTCCATCCAATATCGTTTGCAATTCGGCGTCTTCAATCTTTTTCATGGGTCTTCCACGTTCTTGATTTCTCACATCAAAATCATCATTTCTGTTGAAACCATGTTTGCATGCTGCTTCTGATAGAGCTTGATCACCATATGCCTCGACAAGTATCCGATGCGACTCTGCAGCACTTTTCTTCAAATGAAAACCCAAAATTAATGTTTTCCACAAATCATCATTTTCTGGTACAAAATTCGACATTTTTAACACGATGAAAAAATATGATGTCGGTTCAATGACCTGATGTATACTAAATATGTTTCACAGATGTCATAGCAAACAAACAGAAAATAAATGAAGGCTCGTTCACAACAAATGTTCCCTATCGAGACATTTGTATCTTGACGCTCACTTCACTCTCTTTCTTCATTTACACCAGTACCCTGATTACTCTTTTTGTACTTACATAATATATATATTAATGAAAAGTCCTTAATTATTATGATAATAATTCAACAACACTCTTCTCGCTACATCTTCCCCATTGCCCACGAGAAATTTTCATTTACTCATTTTCACGAAAACTGAGATAACAATAACAAATATGAAAAGTTCATTTTTCATAATCGATACCGACCCAATTGATACCTTTCATAATGTCGCATATCTGAGAGCATGTTGCATACCCAACACAATTAAATTCGGGCATTTCAATTGATAAATGAATTATTCCATTGCAAATATGGTGTGTTTTGTTCGGTGTTCCGGATGAAAAATGATGAATTCCAGATTTGTTAAAAAAAATTTACATCTCTGGAATTCGCTGTTGTGTGTATGTGATTCATATATGTTGTCATAATATTATTACGAAACGCTGGAACCATATGCAGAAAAATGTCCTCGTGCCAGAACATCAACATTCATAGGTTAAGTTATGAAAACATTTCATTTAATCAAATTACTTATTTTGTATTGTGCTGCAATTTCATGATGAATTGAAAACACATAAACGAAAATAAGTGTATTATGATGGAGATAATGATACTTGGTGCATATTTACTACACCATGAATCAATGCTGCAAAAATCGCTGATATTGAACTTCTACCCAAGAATCACAAACTTTGTACCTCTCAGTATCTGATAATTAATTCGATCAGTTCCACTTGGTTGTTTCTGACATTTGCTTCGAATGAATTACTTGGTTTTTAATGTGAAAATTTTCGGAACACATCAAGATGAGATATATAGGAGGGTTGCCTTTTATATTTAGGGTTTAGAAATCAGAAACAAATATCATATTATTATTATTATAATCGAATAACGCTTTATTTGCTTTTCAAAATGTTCCCCATTAAGATTTATACACTTTTGCATGCGTTTGAACCTAGAACTTTTGGCACTCTTATAGAGGTATCTCCAAAACATGCATTCTGAACTAGGGATGTTCCGACACAAGTAAATACAAGTAAGCAGGGCCCCCGTAAGGGCTACTGGCGCCTGTGTGCAAAACAGGAGTTTGGCGCCCCTTACGGCATTTCGGAATATCTTCTTTATGGTAGGTAGGTACTTGAAATAAAGCAAATAACTGAACTTTAAAAGTCATTTATTTGTAGACTAAACTATGAAAATGAAATAATAATAAATTCTTGTTCACACTCATTTTAAAGCATTTACTTAACTAATGGGGTACATACACGTTGTTCATAAATACTAGAAATTAAGCTAAAACTAAAAATCACAATTTTTTAGGAACAAATAACAGAGATGTTGCCTCATGTGTACATATACAACGTTTTAATGAGAAAGCGCAACACCTGAAATTAGTTCAGAATCGTAAGTAGAATCGATTCCACTGATAAAAATAGGGGTTTGAATCAAAATAATATTCCTAATTCTTTTACAATAAAAATAGGATAAGGTGTCTGAGGTTTTGCGCTTTTTCACTAACACGTATATAAGTACTACTTTCTACTTGTACTAAAGTTAGGGTTATAGTACGCAAAACGTAAAAAGAAAGCTGGAAAACAGTGTCTCGCATGAGAGTTATGTGCTAATTATTTTATTTTGAACTAGGCTTTCGCTCGCGAGTCGTGACTTCGTACCTACATATTTTTAGCGAATTTTCCCTAATGGAAAATACGCTATTGTCCGCACTTTGTCCGTCCGTCCGTCTGTCAGTCAAACTAGTCCTACAGTTCTTAACCGATTTTAATCGGATCTTTTGCATTCGATAGGGTATGGTCTAGGGATGCCGAGAACGAAAGGATGTTAAATCAGGGCCCCCCTAGAAGGCGTAGCGGGGGGACTCTTTTTTATCCCTCAACCGAACGGACTTTTTTTATTTAATAGAGTATACTCTAAGGATCACAAACACTCCTGTGTGCCTACTTTTTGAAAATCCGCTCAAGTCAGTTATGTTCACATAATGACTTATATCACTTGTTTATTATATGTATTGACTATTTTTGTTTTTTTGGGCCCTTGGTTTTGGCGCCCCTAAAGGATGGTGCCCGTGTGCAGTGCACACTTTGCACATATGGTAGCGGGGGCCCTGCAAGTAAGTACTCGATACTTTTGTTTTGATACCAAGTACTTTTAGCATCGAATCAATTTTGCGATACTTACTTGGTATCGAAATGAAAGTACTTTGTATCGAATCGAATTTTGACATTGGTTTCCATTTTAACCGTAGGGTACGAAGCGCAGGCGCAGAGACGTCAATTTTGCATACGCATAGAAAGTGATGCTAATCACGAAACTAAAAACTGTATTAAAAAAAAAAAGAATTGAAGAGTAAGAATGTGGAATGTATTTCATTTCAAAATAAACAGAGCTACAGCATGTTATTATGTTATGGACTTTCTTTCCAATTCCAAATACTACTTACTGATGATAATATACAGAATAAAAATCTATCCTTTCGATCTTTTCGTATTAGTTATATGAATAGAATATATATAATATACTACAATATTCATAATTTGGATTTCAAAAGAATTATTCCATTCACTCCTGAAGTAAATACAGCACAGCTGTTTTAGAGAGATGTGAATACACTTTGAAAATTTTTTATCCAACATGTTAGCAATACCACCAATACAGCTGCTAACTTTCAATCAATAAATCACTGTTATTGTAAAATAGCCGTACATAGATAAGCTCAAACCATTTTCCTTTATAAATTTATAGAAAATCTTAAAATGTATCGATATGAGTGAGAGTAGGTATCGATACTTTGGTTCCGATATATGAGTAGGTATCAAAACATGATTTGAGTACTACTTATATGAGTAGGTATCGATACCTTGAGGGTATCGGAACATCCCTAATCCAGATTCCAACGGAAAATAGAAAAATCTCAAATTATCTCGGCGAATCAAAATTGTTTGCATCGCTATCCGGCTAATATTCTAGAGGCGTACGAAAAATTCTGTGCAAATCTCGGCTATCTTACTCGGCTGTTTTCACATCAGTGAAAAACAGGACGGAGCATAATATCTAAAAGCGATAATTGGGAAGGTTCATGCGAATATACTAATCCAAATTGTATAATCCGTTATAAACATAGACTTATCACACAGTGTTGGCGATGCTACCGATTTTTCGGTATTTCTAGATATTTGCAGTTACCGGTATCCTGAAAAGATATGGAAATCTACTCATTCTTTAGTTTTTTAGATATTATGTCAAAATAAAACCTTTCACCAAAATCATTGAATCATCCACACGGAAATTTCGAATCGACCTCAAAATGTATTCTTCCATGGCCCTTTCAAGAGCAGAATGTCTCTCGAAGACATCAACTCTCTTGATTGAATGAAGGTGGGGTTCTCGTTCGCTGCATCGATTCAAGTAATGGTGAGCAAAGTAGTAAATTATAATTTTAGTATCCCAGGTTCATTTTTGAGGGCTTTTTTGTTATACCTGAATTAGAATTTCTCTATTTGTATCTAAAGATATTATTTCATTCATATATTAGGTTACCAGCTGAGGAAAAAGAATCAGTTAGTAATTAAATGTTACTCTTTTCAAATTTGTTGTTGTGAAATTTAAGGCAATGAAAAAATCGTACTGCTACAAATTTCGCTCTCTAATCTAACGATTTTTGGCAAACAATTCTACCCATATATATAATACAGCTCAGTACATAACAGTTGATTGGGATGGAGTCACTAGAAAGGAGACATGTGTGAGGAAGAGGATTTTCACAAATGCTAAATGGAGCAGTTTATTTGCAGTTTGAAGGATGTGTCATGGCAGGGAGTTTTGAGACACTTGGATCCAGAAGAAGCTTATAACCGTTTCTCTGAGATTATCTGGACACACTTAAATTTGATATTTCCAGAGAGAAATTACGTGTTGACTAAAGCATCAACAACGTGGGTAACATCAGGGATAAAAACCTCAAGTAAGCGGAAGAGAACTATGTAGAAGGAAGTACAAGAGGGCAAATTATCTCTTAACTATTATAAAAGGTACTGTAGCATATTAAAGCAGGTTGTAAAGCAAGCTAAGACTATTAGTCATAGAAACTACATAAATGAATCTGAGAATAAAA
This sequence comes from Micraspis discolor, assembly GCA_030674115.1. Taxonomy (NCBI): domain Eukaryota; kingdom Metazoa; phylum Arthropoda; class Insecta; order Coleoptera; family Coccinellidae; genus Micraspis; species Micraspis discolor. The sequence continues at coordinate 131,505 of JARTUT010001751.1, forward strand.
CAAAAGCTACTTGGAATCTAGTTAATACTATTACAAACAAGAAAAAAAATAGTGAGGATTCAATCCTTACTGCATTTCCCCGACAAAATGAAAAATATCTGCTAGATAGAATCAATACACATTTTATAGATTCAAATATAAAGATCAAAAGTACTTATGCTGCTAATATTAATATCAAATCATGCAATAATAGCATATTCTTTAACCCACTTGTTGAGCAGGAAGTATTTCATTATATTTTACAATTAAAAAGTAAGAACTCAGTTGGAATAGATCAAATACCAGTCAAATTGCTCAAGAAGTGTGCACCATTAATAACAATACCATTGACACATATGGTGAATCAGATGCTGCTAACAGGAAGTGTCGTGAACAGACTTTCTCGAAGGACCGTAATTATATTATAATTAACAAAAAGATTTTCAACAGTAAAACAGCGAAATACCCTCTTATCTTATGGACTTACCCAGCTTGTGGTGTCGTAATCCTTGAGAGCGCTCTCACCATACACTGCTAAAATCCACATAACGAAAAGAAAATTATTTCTCGAAAATTTGTAATGGTTAAGCCGTCGATAGCTGTATATGTGTACGTGCGTACTCAAAATCTCAAGCATACTACTTCTTCCTTGGCCTTGCGTATCAGAAACACCTGTTCGGTCCACAAAAAAAAAAGAAAAGCATTTCGCATGTGTATAAATAATAAACCCGAAATTTAAACTGACGAATAAATGAAAATAAAGAGTAACCCAGTTCACAACATTTTCCACCCACCAAAAACTTGTTAGTTTTTCCTAATTATGAAATAGGATCAAAAAAAAAAAAAAAAAAAAATGAATATTGAAACTTCATGAAAATGAAATTGAAACTTCATGATTGGAAATATTAAAAATAAAGAAAAGAAGTCAATACATTATGAAAATTGGCCAGGTAAAGGGCACAATTTTATGACAGGACGCTGATATGTCCCATTTTGAGTTTTTAGAGTAACTACCCGAACTACCCCGTCTTCACCAGGGTGCAACTTGATAACTCGGCCGAGAGACCATTCTAAGGAGGTCTAGACTCATGTTTAATTACAACTAACATACCCAATTTGATATTGGGCGAAGACTTCAACCATTTTGAACGCTGCTGTAACGTGTGCAAATACTCTTCCTTCCACCGTTTCCAAAAATCGGAATTCATTCTCTGCACCATTTGCCACCGCGACAACCGATTTAACGAAATATTTGACAAATCTGGTTCCGGAAAACTATTGAGTGTCTCCATCGTCAGGAAATGACCTGGAGTCAAAGGGGTTAGATCGTTAGGATCGTCGCTAATCGCAGAAAGGGGCCGAGAATTTAAAAGTGCCTCAATCTGTGTGAGCAAGGTATAGAACTCCTCATACGTCATGATTTGCTCACCTACAACACGGCGAAGATGAGTCTTGACTGATTTAACTCCGGCCTCGCTCAGGCCATTGAAATGTGGCGCTGCAGGGATTAAAATGCCAATTGATGGACAGTTTTCTGGCGGCAGTTTGTGCAAATAGTACAAGCTGATTATGAGCGCCCTTAAAATTCGTACCTTGATCCGAATATATATCAGATACTCTGCCTCTCCGAGCAATAAAACGGCGAAAGCTTGCTACAAAGGTATCAGTAGATAAATCTGAGGACAACTCTAAATGTATTGCTTTTGTAGCGCAGCATACAAAAACACAAATATATGCCTTGAAGGTTTTTGTACCTCTATGTTTTCCCAGGCGTATATTAAAGGGGCCAGCATAGTCCACCGAAACGTGAGAGAATGCCTTCACTTGTGAAATTCGAAAAAGACGGCAAATCGGCCATAAAAGGTACATGTAGTTGCGGTTTAGTACGAAAACAACGAACACACCTAGATAAGCAGCGATAAATTGCACTTCGTGGAGAGTATCCAGAAAGTTTGTACCAGAATGTTATGTAGAGTTTTTAGCCCCGGATGTAAGTTTTCATCGTGAGTTTGTTGTATCACAAGGTCTGTGAACCTGTGACGTTTTGGCAGCAAAATGGGGTGCTTAACCTCAAAGGAGAGGGTTGACTTTCTGAGACGACCACCCACCTGATCAATCCTGCTTCATCAATACAGGTTTAGGCAGACAAGCATTCCCTTGACAAGCTGTGAAAATGTCCGTAAAACATTCGTTTTGAACATGTTTGACCAACACCTGGAAGGCATAATATTCTTCCTCTTTTGTCAAAATAACTACAAAGTATGTTTTTGGATTTAGTTTTCATTGCAATAAAGCGCAGAATATAACAGAGAATATGTTGAATTTTTCTTAGAGATGAGAATCCTGTGAGTAAACTTCTTATAGGAGAAGTCATGACTGAAACATGCAAAACAGTTTGGGGTCTCTCTTCATGTGAGACGTCACTGTTCTGAATCAGATGAGGCTGCTCAGGCCAACTTTCTTCAGTACTTTGAAGAAAACTCGGTCCTTGCCACCACGGAACACTGTCTAATAGTTGAGAAGGAAACATTCCTCTACTTACAGAGTCAGCAGAATTAAGTTCAGTGGGGACATATTTCCATGAGGACGTGGGAATGATATCTTGTCGCATATATAGCATCGAAAGAGAGAAGCTCTGAATAGGCTTCTTTTACGGAAGATATTAAATCTGACAGAAGATGTGCAGCGCAAAGTTCCAATCGTGGCAAAGAAACAACACGAAGGGCGCCACTCTCGATTTCGCAGAAACAAGTATAATCTTAATTCTTCCAGAATTTGCAATAAATCTGAAATATATTACGCAACCATAACCCGTTGTACTAGCGTCACAAAAACCATGCATCTCCAAGCGAGATACGTTCTCAGAAATCAGACATCTAGGCAACTCTATTCTGGATAATTCAGGAAGCTCTGATTTGAAGCGACTCAAGCATCCAAAATGTCTCCAGTGACTGGGCTATCCCAATCACATTTTGAAAGCCATAATCTCTGCATAATATGTTTTGCAAGAAATATAACAGGTGATAAAAGCCTAAAGGGTCAAAAATTCTTGCGATTTGTGACAGTATCCCTCGCTTAGTATTTGCAGAATTAGTTTCAGAGAAGGAGTAAGAGAAAATATCCAAAGTGGGATCCACTGGAGACCTAAAACTTTTATGAATTTGGGACCGTCTGTGTCAAAACTGAGTGGCATTTGAGTGTTTGTCGTTGGAACAGCTGCAAGAATCGAAGGATGGTTGCTTGCCCATTTTCGCAACTCAAAACCTCCTCGTTTGAGTAGAGCAATCAACTCTGTTTGTAAATGAAGGGCTTCCTCAATTGATGAGGCGCCTGCGCAGAAATCATCGACATAGATCGATTCTTGTATCAGCTTAGCAGCAGCGGGATACGATTTTGTTCCAAATATGCCAGCTCCTTAAGGGTCCTTAAGGCCAAATATGGTGCAGAAGAAACCCCAAACGTAACTCTATTAAGAGTGTACTCTTTTATTTCTTCATTTCTGGAGAAACGCCAGAGAAATCTCTGAAATCTTCTTTGTTCGGGTTGTATAAGTATCTGACAGTACATTTGTTTGATATCACAAATAAAGGCTACTTTATGAATGCGAAATTTTAATAAAATAACAAACAAGTCCTGATGAAGCTTTGGACCTGAGAAAGTGTATCATTCAAGCTTATACAAACCCTCAGTTTTCTCGGTACACTCTTGGCACTTGCATCAAAAACTACTCAAGCTTAAGTAGATGTACTATCTGTTTCATCAATGATGCAAATAAAAGGCTGTTAAAGACTTGAGAAAGCTAACCTCAGAAATATATTGAGTTGGATGATTCCATAAATTCCGAATATGCTGTCTGAAGTTTTTATTGAGCCGAGTCTCAGAAATGTGTGAATATGAATCTCCAAAGTCAGTTTGTATGCTTGAACGGAAGTTTTCTGTGATGTTTCTGAATAGAGAGCAATGGGAGACCATTTAGTCTATTCTCAGATGTTGTGCTAGAGTAGGCTAGAGAAAGTCCTTTCAAAGGTAGCGACTGACACGGGAAGGACAGCTAGTATTTTCAGAAGGATATACATGTTGGGGAATAAATCTTTGTCACATTTTTCTAGAGAACTAATAGCCGTTTTTGGCAGAACTTCAGGTCTTTCCTGTTTCCACTTTTCTTGCCACAGCTTAAACTCCCTTCGCACAATGTCGTTAAATGACAAATCTGATTCATATAATTTCAATGCAGCGTCTAATGAAGTGATGTCTGTTCTGATACAAAATTGTGGAAAAGTGTTTTGTAAAGATATTATTGTGTCTTTATGAGATTGAATCTTTCCTTAACGCTTCACAAAAATCATCCAGGTATGGCACGTAAACTGCTCGTCTATAATATTCTTCTTCTGTGGTATGAGGTACATTGTTGCGTGTTGTTTGAAGCCGACAAAATCGTGGAAGCTCCTCTGTGACAAAAAGTTTTGAGGCTATTGCCTTCACCTGTTCATATAATGGTTTGAAGGTTTGCTCGGCATTTGATCTCTGTTTTGACAGTAGGTCTAAAACAGTTGTGATGTTGCTTATAGCCTGACTAAGGTCAATATTTTTTTTCTGCAGGGTCTCAGACAAGCTCTGTGTAGTCGACAGCATCTGGCTCAAAATGAAAAGATTAACAATAAATGGGAAAGTACAAATTGCACGACTTAAAGCAAATCCTTTAGTTGTGAAACACTCGATTCTTCTATCTTATTTAGGGAGAGTATGATAGCTTCTAAAATTTCTTTAAATAGAATAACTGAGTCATGTCTTTCCACCCATCGCGTTTCGCACAATGAAATCAGTTTCCTTCTCTTTTCATCAGGAAAGCACTCTGAAATCGTGCATTTTAAAATCTCTGTGTTCTTAGCTGATGCATGAAAGAATGCACATATTTCTTTAATGACACCCATGCAGTTTCTAATAGAGGAAATACTACTTGCATCTGACAAGCACAAGTTGAGTGTATGCGAAGAACAATGTGTATAAAGGACCAATGGTAGTTTTTCTCTGATAGCAGCTTGAACTCCTCTGAACTTGCCACTCATAGTGGCAGCACCATCTTATCCTTGGCCTCTCAATTTGTGCAAGTCAAGACCTAAATTTGACAAGGTCTCTAGTACTGTTTTCGCCAAACCTGCACCAGTTACATCATGAACGGGAACAAATGTTAGGAAATCTTCTCTGATTTTAAAAGTTTCATCCTCAACATAGCGAATGCAAAGTGAATATTGTTCTATTTGGCTTATATCGGTGGTTTCATCCGCTAAAACGGAATAGAAGATAGAATTTCTAACTTTTGCCACAATTTTGGTTTGAATCAAAGAACCGAATGTGTTAATGATGTCGTTCTGAATGACGGGACTTGTGTACATTGTCTTTCCACCAGCACTGATCAATTGGTCCTTGAAAAGATTATCTCCGCTGTTAGCTCGGTATCTCAACAATGATCGGAAATTTCCGTCATTTTCGTCAGGTTCTTCAAGACTTACTCGTCCAGAATCATTATGACCTCTGAGAGCAATCATTTGCCTTCCGCAAAACTTAATAGTTTGAATTATAGCAACCAGTTTTTTTCTATTATTTTCAATATCTAATTTTCTTTGAGAATTTACTTGATCGATAATACTATCACGTTTTTTTTAAATCAAGGATCTTGTATTTTCAGCAATCAAAATAGATTGTCTATGGTATTTTGAATCTTGATGATGCTTGAACATTTCCTTTGCTTTTTTGAAATTGATGAAAGGTTGGGTTACAAATATTCCCAATGATTGGTGATCTCCTTTCCCTACATTTTCGATCCGAGAGAAAAACACGCAGTATTTACAAAATGCACCGCATTTCTCCTCTGAATAAGTTAACCACTCAAATTCTTCAAGCCATTTCGCTTGAAAGGATCTCGTGTGGTTTGAAATCGAAGTGGTAGGAAATTTGTATCCAGACTGAGGTTTCCATACATTTTCTAACAATGAAACTCTTTCATCATTTGTTAATGAACAAATATAACTCCTTTGACAGTAATTTCCAACGTCGTTTACATTTTTAATAACTTGAAAAATACCTTCCACATCTTGACCAGAGGAGCTCGTTTGAAAGATATCGGCACAAGCAATTTCCCTTTGTCCTTCCACGGCAACGCGGGCTTCCAAATTTTCAACTTCAGGCCTATCCACATTTTGTCTTTTCGTGAAAAAATCTTGAATTGAACTTTGTCTCTTCATTGTGATTTTCTTTCACTAATCAGCTTTCAATAACGATCCGACACTAAAATACTCTTACGATCTTAGAACGCAACCGTGAGATTTAGGTAATCATCAACTACTCTCCTAGCGGCTTCAGCCGTGTCGTGCGTATTACAGATTATTATTAGGTTTATTCACACAAGCGCAGATAGAAAAGAACCGTTCGCGGATTCAAAGATATGATCAGAGCTTCGGAGATTTGTAACTGGTACCCACATAGTTCCGAATTTTAAGATCTGAGCCTGCGTATAGGTTCCCAACCAGTTTAGAAATCGTCACGCGAACAAACAGTTCTTGTATGTTCACATCAGACGCCAGAGCCATGCTTCCCGAGCCTGTTTTATTTATTATAGTAGTTCAGTTTTCTTTATCCATTGGGGGTGCCGGTCCCCCTGGGGCCCCCCCTATATACGCCACTGTCCCATAGCCCTTTCAAGAGCAGAATGTCTCTCGAAGACATCAACTCTCTTGATTGAATGAAGGTGGGGTTCTCGTTCGCTGCATCGATTCAAGTAATGGTGAGCAAAGTAGTAAATTATAATTTTAGTATCCCAGGTTCATTTTTGAGGGCTTTTTTGTTATACCTGAATTAAAATTTCTCTATTTGTATCTAAAGATATTATTTCATTCGTATATTAGGTAACCAGCAGAGGAAAAAGAATCAGTTAGTAATTAAATGTTACTCTTTTCAAATTTGTTGTTGTAAAATTTAAAATAATGAAAAAATCGTACTGCTACAAATTTCGCTCTCTAATCTAACGATTTTTGGCAGACAATTCTACCCATATAGTGTTCGGACTCTTGGCAACGCTAATCACAATACATGACACACCTGACAGATATTTTGACGGAGAGTTGACTGAAAATTCCTAACCGATGAGAGACTCTAAATTCATATCACCAATCTAGAGCGGTTTGCCTTCGCTAGGTTGAATATCGGATGAGCCCAATTTACAACCTCCTGCTATTTCTGTACACTATGATAGTAATCATATAAGGCCTGACTCAGTTAAATATCTTCTTTGAATATTTACAAATCACTGTCATCACTGTAATAATATACAAACAGCACTAAAATTAAGTTTGCCAAAATAACTGATACCGAATGCTGGCTCCCAATCTTCTTATAAAAGTAATAGCCAATTATAATGGGATTTCTGAACCATTTATTTCATAATAAAAATTCAAATTGCAACGCTGTACCCATCTGCTCCCGGAATTTCAACAAAGCACAAGGCACTGGACGATTCATCAAAATGCTGACTTCTCAATTACTAAATGCGAGTGAATTTGCATGAGAGATGTGTGACTTCAGCGAATAAGGATATGATGTACAGGGCAGAATTTGAATCATATTCCAGAAAAAGAAGTTGAAGTACAGTGAAGGGGATTCGCAAACATTGACGCCCCATTCAACATCTTCGTACAAGGTGAGAGGATTTGAAGTTTTTCGAATAAATTTGAATACGGAATGATCTTCGGAGGACTGGGAATGTAGCCTGGATCTGAAGCCTGTTGAGTATGCATAGCGATAACAGGAAAAATGAAGAATTGGATTTGTAGTATCTACTCGAAATGTTTTATAGGAGAGTACGAAATATGTGTACTCAACCAGAATAAAATACATTTTGCAGTTTGAAAAGTTCAGGAACTGATATATTTTTAGTTTGAATTATACAGAGTGACTTTGACTCCAATTGTAACCATAGGTTTTGAGATCAAAAGAAACACTTCTTTCCATACTATATTTTGAAATTCGGTTCGATTCAAAGGAAACAGTTGATCAGTTTTAAACGCAGAAAACATATTTTGATATCGTTTTCAGTTTCATCAAAATAATCCAAATAAAACAAAGTTTGTGAAAGTACCAATATTTCACCAGAAAGTAATGTTTCATCAGTAAGCGAAATTCAAAACAAGAAAATTCTCATCTCTTTCACCTGTAAATATTGGGAACCCATCAAGAAGCCCACAAAACAGATTTTTATTTCCGTCTGAAGAATCAAATGGAAATAATACATCCCAAACAACACGACACAGAGGAAGGTGTGAAATATGAATCGAGTAAGAAAGAAAGATTTGAACGAATATACACAATCACGAATAATATATGAGAACGATTGGGAAAAACACTTTAAAAGACTGTACACCAGCGAAAATCAATCACAACCGAACCATATAATTACATCCCTGAGAGTGTTTCTGATCAACAAGAAAATACCAATCAAACCATAAGTCCCCAGATGGTGAAGGAGGCAATAGTCAATTTGAAGACGAGGGAGTACCCAGGTCCAGACAACATTCCTAACGAGTTAATTAAGTATGGAGAAGATGCTCTACACGATAAACTCAAAAAGCTATTTAACAGAATACTAATGCAGAAGAAAATATCTAGAGATTGGAGAAACAGTATAACTGTCCCTATATTCAAATCGCTATAAGGAAAATACATAAAATTATAGAGGTATAATCCCAATATATTATCCCAATATATTAAAAACAATAAGGAATATTTCTGTGGTAATCGATGGTTCGATACAGGTAACCACCGAATGAGATCAAAAAACTTTGGGTCGGCGAGGGGTTTAGAAATGCGATATTTCGAGGTAGAAAGGGGAAGGCGATCTCGACAGCGAAGCGAGCACCGTAAAGTTCATAAGACGGACTTTCGTTAGGTGCATTTCACACGCCTTTACGACCACGCTAACATTTTCAAAAAAATTATCTAAAACACCGATTTCCCGGTTTTTCGCGAAAGATGGTCCGGTAAAGTTGAAAAGGCTTTTTCCACGAAAATCTCACCGACGATAGCACGCTATGGTTATGCATTGAGAACCATACGGATGATAGGAGTGGATGCTGCTCTTACAGCCTACAATGCTTATGTTCAATCGAGAATAAGATACGGAATTATATTCTGGGCAAGATCTACAGAAGCAAAGCGTATTTTCCTTCTACAAAAAGGTGCTTTAGAATAATTTTTGAATGAGACAACAAGAAACATGCTAAGATGTTTTCCGGAATTGCAATTGTACAGTCTGTATATCTACGAGTCAGTGATGTTTGTTGTAAATAACTATCAAGAGTTCAAATATCTGGAACTTCAACATCACTATAATACAAGAGGGAAAAATTATCTGCAGGAAAATAAACCAAACTACAGCTATTTACAAAAAAATGTAACTTACAGCTTACTAACTGTGTGGAATAAGTTTCCAAAGAACTTTAAATCAATACCAAGTAGATTACTGAAATTTAAATTCAAAAAATTTCTTGTGGATAAATGTTATTATAGCTTAAGTGAATTCCTCCGGGAGGATGATTTCGGGGGATTATAATTGAGGATTTTGAAGATTTTTTTATTTTTTTGTAGATTTTTGTACATCTTTTGACTGGATCAACACCTGTATGGTTATGATTTAATAAATTAATATTATTATTTTTATTATTATAGTGTTCGGACTCTTGGCAACGATAATCACAATACATGACACACCTAACAGATATTTTGACGGAGAGTTGACTGAAAATGCCTAACCGATGAGAGACTCTAAATTCATATCATAGAATCTAGAGCGGTTTGCCTTCGCTAGGTTGAATATCGGATGAGCCCAATTTACCCTCTCCTGCTATTTCTGTACACTATGATAGTAATCATATTAGGCCTGACTCAGTTAAATATCTTCTTTGAATATTTACCAATCACTGTCATCACTGTAATAATATACAAACAGCACTAAAATTAAGTTTGCCAAAATAACTCATACCGAACGCTGGCTCCCACTCTTCTTATAAAAGTAATAGCCAATTATAATGGGATTTCTGAACCATTTATTTCATAATAAAAATTCAAATTGCAACGCTGTACCCATCTGCTCCCGGAATTTCAACAAAGCACAAGGCACTGGACGATTCATCAAAATGCTGACTTCTCAATTACTAAATGCGAGTGAATTTGCATGAGAGATGTGTGACTTCAGCGAATAAGGATATGATGTACAGGGCAGAATTTGAATCATATTCCAGAAAAAGAAGTTGAAGTACAGTGAAGAGGATTCGCAAACATTGACGCCCCATTCAACATCTTCGTACAAGGTGAGAGGATTTGAAGTTTTTCGAATAAATTTGAATACGGAATGATCTTCAGAGGACTGGGAATGTAGCCTGGATCTGAAGCCTGTTGAGTATGCATAGCGATAACAGGAAAAATGAAGAATTGGATTTGTAGTATCTACTCGAAATATTTTCTAGGAGAGTACGAAATATGTGTACTCAACCAGAATAAAATACATTTTGCAGTTTGAAAAGTTCAGGAACTGATATGTTTTTAGTTTGAATTATACAGCGTGACTTTGACTCCAATTGTATCCATAGGTTTTGAGATCAAAAGAAACACTTCTTTCCATACTATATTTTGAAATTTGGTTCGATTCAAAGGAAACAGTTGATCAGTTTTAAACGCAGAAAACATCTTTTGATATCGTTTTCAGTTTCATCAAAATAATCCAAATAAAACAAAGTTTGTGAAAGTACCAATATTTCACCAGAAAGTAATGTTTCATCAGTAAGCAAAATTAAAAAAATTTGAAAATTCTCATCTCTTTCACCTGTAAATATTGGGAATCTATCAATAAGCCCACAAAACAGATTTTTATTCCCATCTGAAGAATCAAATGGAAATAATACATCCCAAACAACACGACACAGAGGAAGGTGTGAATTATGATTCGAGTAAGAAAGAAAGATTTGAACGAATATACACAATTGCGAATAATATATGAGCATGATTGGGAAAAACACTTTGAAAGACTGTACACCAGAGAAAATCAATCACAACCAAACCATATAATTACATCCCTGAGAGTGTTTCTGATCAACAAGAAAATACCAATCAAACCATAAGTCCCCAGATGGTGAAGGAGGCAATAGTGAATTTGAAGACGAGGGAGTCCCCAGGTCCAGACAACATTCCGAACGAGTTGATTAAGTATGGAGAAGATGCTCTACACGATAAACTCAAAAAGCTATTTAACAGAATACTAATGCAGAAGAAAATACCTAGAGATTGGAGAAACAGTATAACTGTCCCTATATTCAAATCGCTATATGGAAAATACATAAAATTATAGAGGTATAATACTATTGAATTCGAGAATTACACTTTTTACCAAAATCAGGGAGGGTATTTTATCTGGATATTGTAGTAAGTCTAAAGAACAGCAAGGTTTCCGTACAAATAGATGCCATATTAATCATCAGGCAGATAGTGGTGAAATCTATTGAATATGCTAAACCAGCACATATCTGTTTTATAGACCTTACTAAAGCCACCAAAACAACCACTCAAATATCAGAAAACGGTGATCTAACAAAAGTTATACCCAACCCAAGTAACATTTTTGGTAACCTGAAGATTTATAAATTTGAAATTGGTGTTATTAGTGATTCATAATAGGGGTATCTGAGGTGTTAAAGTTCATATAGGATTTGCAAAAATTATTGATTCCCAAAATAAATAATAATAAATAAAAAACAAATATTCAACTGTTCATGAAAACTTTAGGTTATAGTAGCAGAAGGTTCATAATATGGGTTTATAAAGGTGACAGGAACCAGCCTATGAAACATCAGAAGCAAGGTGATACAACAGTTATAGGGCGTTCTATAGAAGTGTTTGCATCTTCGTAATGTAACCGATAGTGTTCAGTGTTTTCAAGTTTTTATCAAGTCTTTTATATACATAAAAATCATGTATGTCCAATAACTGAGTACCCTTATAAATCAAGATGAGAATAAGTAATAAAAAGGTGTTTTTGAATACAATTTCATAACTACTTGAAAGTGTTTGACATCACTGCATTTTCATAATGAATGAAAACAATACAAGAAAAGAAATAACCGAATTCAATGGGTATAAATTAAAGTGTATATCCTACATTAACTACTAAATTATATTCACTACACATGATTTCAATTTCATTTAGCAAAGAATCTACTGCCAAGAGTCACATTTTGAATTATTGAAGCCAGTGTGTTTTAGCATTTCTCTGATCGGAAAAATACAGGGTGTCTCTTGTTTGTACATGATAGTTCCAAAGTGGCCGCAAAAGAAATAATCTAACGGTGTCATACCTGACAACCGAGGTGGCCATGCTCTTGGACCACCACGAACTATACATATATATGGATAGGCCTCGTTCAAATGAGTTCTCACTGTAATTGAGCAATGTGGGGCTGCTCCATCATGTTGGAAGATAAGCCCCATTTGTTTAATATACCCTAATAGATTAGGAAAAAAATTAATGAAGAAATATCTATAAATTTCTCCGGTGAGGACCTTTCAATCTCAGAGGAAATCAAATGACATTTTCTAACTCCTTGAGACATCTCTCATCACCACCTAAACGTTGTCCTATTCCTCACCAGACCCCTGTATAATCAATTGTTCAATATTAATTGAGTGGTCAATAAATCGCCCAATTCATAATCGATGGTAATGAGACCGTATACAGGGTATGTATATCTAATCTCCCTAGATATATCGGATGCATTTCCCATATCTAATGAATTTTTCACGCCCAGTAAGTTTCAAGAAAATAGAAATTCAATTTGCAAAATGTAACATCTACCTGCTCTCCGAAGGAATTTACGATCGAAAATTCATCTTCAACGTTCAGCCTTGATCGCTTGTATGCGTATATGGGCGAAAAATAAAGTGCGCTGAGGAACGTGGCTCAAGTTCAATTTAGGGGATGCCGGCACATCGATTCAAGAACGTAAATTGATAGAATAATCCGATAATGCCATCTGGTTTTGACGGAATGACGAACGATCTCGAAGATGTTGACGTGAATCGTGGTATGATAAACATGCAGAGACTCTTTATGGATATTGGAAGTGGCACCTGCAAAATTCATCGTTCCGACCGCCAAAGTTCATCAGAACTTGGAAAGAATGATATTGAATAAATCATGTAGATGATTTCAGTTCAATCAAGGACACAATTGAAGATTCCATCACTTGACGTGGATGTGCTTCCCAGATGCGGTCTGAGTGGAAACATTATTCATCTACTCTCTTCTCAGAATAAAAAAGAGGTGGTATAAGGAAAAAATATTTTCACCATGCCTAAAACTAACTTAATCTAAACTCAAGAACATAAAAGAATGCTGTTGTGAAGGTTTATTTATTTGATCTTGAAGTTTACAATATCTCAATTGTCAAACAAAATTGCCTGTGTGAGTTGAAGATATAAGGAGACGTTAGAGTAACATCAATTCAGCGTAATATATAGAAAAGAACATCAGTAAAAAAAATCAGAAAGCTTCAACATGAAGTCAGATGGCTTTAGCGTTCTTGTTGAAGCACTAGCGAATTATTCAATTAATAAAAGCTTCAACAATCATATCCCCAGCAGTGTGTACTTATCAGAGACATACTAAGTGTTCCAGTTAATAGGCACGCCGAATTGTTGGTTGGATAGCAGGAATTATTGATATCGAAATAAGTACAAATGAGTATGATGAAAAATAAATTAATTTGAAGAGACTTCTTTTTGTTACATCTAAAAAACTCAAGATCATTCATTTGGGAGTCATCCATGGACGGATGCAATCAGTTTGAGCTAATACAATCGATACAGTATTGATTGAAAAATTCGGAGACCATAAATACAGGGTGTCTCAAGTTCGCGTGCCTATTAGACGTTTCGGGAGAACTAGACATATTTGAAATCTGCAAATTGGGATTATGATATTGTTCGAAGTTCTCTACAGATCTAAAATATTTTGGAAGCCCAAAAACTTCCGGTTATACAGGGAGTGAAAATAAATTCGACGAAAAAAATTTTTTTCAAGTTTTCCATTCCTGGTATGATCGAGTATTCAATAGTGAATATATTTCTGTTAAAACCATTGTACTAAATCGAATAGTTCTCAGAATATCCAAAAAGAACTGGAAAAAAAGAAAAAAGTCAAATATGTTCAGTCAGTTATATGTTCATTATTCTTATTTTAAATATCCTGATCGTAAACCGTTTTTACAACATCAAAGAGGAAAAATGTGAAAAGGTCATGCATCTTTTGGATTTCAAAAATATCATCACAGGGTGTTTCAAATTTTGTTCAAATTGTGATCTTAAATTGGCCATAACTTCTGTTTTTCAAATTAGAACCCTATTTTTTTATAATTGTGTTGGATTCTGCGGTCAAAAATAATGATAGTTTTTTCACATGATTATGTTCCTAAATTCAATAATTTCTGAGTTATTTGAGATTTTTTTGGATTTATGGTGTACGTAGAGTCAAATTGATTGCATCTAAAAAAATTCAATGAATATTCATTCGAAACCATGAGATAAATTACTATTAATAATTCACAAGTGTCAGAAGATATTCGTTATCTTGTTTCTCGATTTAACAAAATGAACCGTTATTCTAATTGTTATTCGATCTATTTTCTACATGGTTCTCAGATTATTAGCAGAACCAAATCAACGAGACTTATTCTTACCTTCCATGACTGAGAAGATCTTTTGGATATGTTTTTATATACATGATGAATGTGACAGTAATTATTGATGATGAGGAAAAGAAATTAGTGTTTTGACTTATTTCGAAGCGAATGAAAAGCATCCCCATTTACCTTCCATGAAATCGATTTAGACAGAAATTCAGTGCACCGAATTTTGAAAAAACACAACATGCATGACTACAAATATGAGAAAGTTCATGCATTAGAACCAGGTGACTACAAAAAAGGTTAAATTTTTGTAGAGGAATATTAGAAAAACTTGAAAATGATGAAAAATGACTTTTTGAAAAAGATCATTTGGACAGACGAAGCAAAATTCAATAATGAAGGACTATTTAATAGAAAGAATTGCCACATTTAGAGACGTGAAAATCCTCATGAAAAAAGACAAAGAAACCCCCAGAACAAATTTAGTTTTAATGTGTTTGCTCTTTTGATGAACAATAAAGCGCGGTACTACATTTATGGATAAAATTTAAATACAGAAAAATTTTTGGAAATCCTGAGAAATTTTGTTTCTGAGTTTTTGGATTAACTGTCGTTGAGTATGTCGACTACCGTTTATTATCAATTGGATGGGGCTCCGGCACATAGTTCGCACGAGGTGTCCGAAGAACTGAATGCAATGTTTGGTAATCGGTGGATCGGACGCCGTTCATCACTGTTTTGGCCCCCACTATCTCCTGATGTTACTCCTTTAGATTTTTATTTATGGGGTAAAATAAAAAACATAGTCTATGAATCTCCTATTGAAAGCAAAGAAGATTTGAAACGGCGTGTGGAGGATGCTTTCCACTCACTAAAGGGGGAGGAAATTGAGCGAGCGGCTAACCCACGTGTTTCAAGACGCATTCGTAAGTGTGTGGAACAAAATGTTACCACATTGAAACTCTTACTTGATCATTTATTTTGTTAATTTGAGTTTTGAAACGTGTTTTATTTTTATTATCATAATTTATTTATAATCATAATTCGGTGTACTGAAGTAGCGAATATATTTAATGTGTTTTTTATTGAAGAGATGAATTTTCATTCGCTTCGAAATAAATCGAAATACTAATTTCATCAACTGCCCTTTTTTTTGTATTCTTTAGTGGCTCTTACATTCCAAAATTTGGAAAGTTTGAGACATCTTTTCAGGAATTGTAAAAAAAATGTGGACACTTCTCATTGGAAACTCAACATTTTGTGTCATCCACCATGAATTTGAAATAAACAATATCATTAAGTGCGTTTGAATGTGTATTGCGATTACAATTGAAAATATACAATATGAGAAATAAATCTAAAATATCATTATTAGAATAGCAACGATTCATTTTGTGAAATAAAAAAATTTCATAACGACTAACAATAAGACCTGTCTGACACTTGTGAATTATAAATGGGATGATTTATCTGCTATGCTCACAGAATATCCTTATGAATGAGATTCGAAGAATTCGACTCTACGTACTACATAAATCCAGAAAATCTCAAATAACTCAGAAATTATTGAATTTAGGAACATAATCATGTGAAAAAACTATCATTATTTTTGACCGCAGAATCAAACACAATTATAAAAAAACAGGGTTCTAATTTGAAAAACAGAAGTATGGCCAATTCAAGATCACAATTTCCAACATAAAATTTTAAACACCCTGTGATGATATTTTTGAAATCCAAAAGATTCATCACCTTTCCACATCCTTCCTCTTCGATGTTGTAAAAACGATTTACGCTCAGGATATTTAAAATAAGAATACTGAACATATTACTGACTGAACATTTTTTACCTTTTTCCAGTTTTTTTTAGATATTTTGAAAACTATTCGATTCAATACAATGGTTTTGACAGAAATATATTCACTATTGAATACTCGATCATCCAGGAATGGAAAACTTGAAAAAAAGTGTTTTCGTCGAATTTATTTTCACTCCCTGTATAACCGGAAGTTTTTGGGCTTCGAAAATATTTTAGCTCTGTAGAGAACTTCGAACAATATCATAATCCCAATTTGCAGATTTCAAATATGTCTAGTTCTCCAGAAACGTCTAATAGGCACTCGAACTTGAGACACCCTGTATACAGGAAATTTTGAGAGCCCTCTATTCGAGTAAATGAGTGCGTCAAATATTGTTTTGACATTTCGCTCCCTGTGAAATCTGAAAACCCGGGCTCCGAGTATAAGTAACCTCATTATCAGATTTCATGCAGATTCAGTGTTCCTTAAAGGTTTAATAGGCGGTTGAAATTTCAACACGCTGTATAATACGTAGTAGAAATGACCCTCCAAAATATATGATGCATCATATATATCATATATTTTTCTTTCATGTTTAAGCTAATATAGTCAGAACAGTATACACAGTATATGCAGAAAATTCGTGTTCTGTTCAACTAGGAAGATATTTTAATTAGGTTGAAACAAAAATTTTGCTGGAATCGACACGCTATGACTTTTCCGAAAATTCCCCAAAAACGGTTTTCGATGCTTTTATGAAACATCCGGTGTATATAATAAATTGGTGCATGTATTGACGTTATCGATTTCTTACTTATTTTTCAAATTTCATCATCTTGGCTTCCTCACAACAGAAGATATATTTATTTTTTAATTGATTCAAGGTCAAGCGATCACACTAAAGTTAATGTTAATAACTGCCTTGATATTCAGATTCCGTGTCGACTCTTGGCTCATTGGAACATAGGGTGGCAGTCTAAAACAAACCTGCAGAAAATAAACAATCTCCTGATACGCCTCATTCGCCTCAAACTTACAGAAAAAACCCCAAGTTTTTCGTCGGAATACACGAAATTTTTGTAAAATTGGATAGGAGAAATTGGAAAAATTCCATCAGGAATTTCAATTGTTGATGCTTTCACAGATAAGTTTTCGATTGACATGAGTCGGATATATAAATTCAGTTTCAGTTGGGGGAAAATTAATCGAAATGGTTTATTTACAGTCGAACAATGTATATTGTCAAAATGCCCTGACTTGAGTTTTTAGGAGAGCTTCGAACAAAACTCAAAGACACCTTTGAGCAGTTATTTTCAATTTGAGATATTGGATTGTTCATTCATCGTGTATTTGTCCGGATCGTCAAAACACCTACTGAATGTCACCCTCATATTGATGTGGTTCTGTACGGCATCGAACCGAAAACCTCAGAGCTTCAACTTCAACTTCAAAATAATTTTATTTACATTAAAATTTTGTATACAGGGTATATATAAATATTCATTGGTATATACAAAAGGGTCCTACATAAGTACTGACCTTAATTATCTTAAGACTAAATATATATAATGCATATAAATTTTTGTGATAATTTTTAAATAAGTATTACAACATTCAATGTCTTGTGTCAGTTTTAGAAATTGTTTTAATATGATTTGCAGGAAAAATGCAAATGAAAAAACCTACTTATAATAATTCAAAAGGTTAAATTGGGATTATGTACAATTATTTACAAATATATACAAATTTAAGAATTGGACTTCTTTCACACGCTCGGGGCCTCCCGTCACTAGAGATGGTTCCACCCTCCCACGAATTGATATGCCCGTCGGTGGTCTCGATACCCTTGGGCAATGCAAATTTACGGTGAAGACTGGAACGCATGTCGTCTGTGTGGTCGGTCCCGGGCCAGCGAAAGTCGTCCAATTTCTCACATCTATGATGGGCTCGTTCGCTGAAACAAAAGATGAGTCCTTCTGAGTATCGTTATTTCAAAATTTATGAATTTTTCATAAATCTAGGATGTTACGTCCTAGACTTTTGGGTTTTGCGGAAAATGGGAAGGAATTGGTAGGGAAGGGGATGTGGATGTCGAGGATTTCTATTGTGAATTCTCGTTTTCGTTATGGATTCTAATATATGGTTACCCTGACATTGGGTTTCGTAGAATTTGTTAGATATTTGATCGAAATATTCTCTGATAGTAGGTAGATCAGTCATTTCGTGTAGCCTAGTTATTCTAGTGAAGATGTTTTGTTTCGTTATTTGGCGCAGAATTCTGTTTTGAAGTATTTGAAGATGTCTCAGTGGGGATGGACGCAGATGGCAATAGGAAGGTGCCGCGTAGGAGATTAGCGGTCTTATCATCGAAGTGTATATTAATTTTTTGTTTTTGGGCTGAGTCGACTTTTTCTGCACAATAGAGGATGGAGAGTTTTCTTGGCGAAATAGCCTTTTTGGACGCTTTTTTGGATGTGGGTGTGGAAGTTTAGTCGGCTATCTAAATGCACACCCAGATATTTGACGATATTTTTGGGTTTCACTTCGAAATTATCTATTTTTATCGGGGAAGAGATATTTTTATCGATGACTCTCCTGCTGAACACGATTTCTTCGGTTTTGCGGGTATTTAATTTAATTTTCAACGATGGAAGTACTTGTTAAGTTCTTCCATGTGGCATTTGATATTTTCGTTTGCGATATCTGCTCGATCGGAATGAGCGTATATCGCCGTGTCGTCTGCAAATTTCGCTAACGTTGTTTCACCGTGCTCTGGCATATCTTGAACGTAGATATTAAAGAATTTAGGTCCAAGAACCGAGCCTTGCACGATGCCCGCCTTCATATCCCGGAACCCGGAAAGCTCGTTTTCCACTTTGACTCTAAAGTTTCTGTTGCAAAGATATGATCGAGTGAATTTTATGACAAAGTCTGGTAGTTCCAGTTCGATCATTTTATACAATAGACCTTCTAACCATACTTTATCGAAGGCTTTTTCGATATCTAGCAACAGCATTACGGTGTGGTTTTTCTCATTGAAATTTGTTATTATGTCAATTACTATTTTGCATATTAACTGAATTGCGTTATGTTTTTCCTTGAAACCAAATTGGTTGTTGTCTACAACCTTCATTTCTCTAAGTGCTATTTGAATTTTCTTTTGTAATATTTTCTCAGCGACCTTACTGAGATTCGGTAGGAGGCTAATTGGACGGTAATTAGCCGGATTTTGTAATTCTTTACCTGCTTTGGGTATGGGAACTATTAGGGAAGTCTTCCATACCGTCGGCCAGTATTGAATATTGATAATGGCGTTAATTATGTAATTTAGCTGGACGATAGCCTTCTTTGATAGATTTTTAATCAGCCTATTATCTATGCCGTCCAGGCCTGGAGCTTTATTAATTAGTAGACGTTTGATGATTTTGTGAATTTCGCCCGGGTTCGTTAAGTATTTGTGACTTGGCTTTTTATTTGGATTGTTAGCCAAATAATTTTTCACCTTATCTAGAATATCCTTATGGACTTTATCATTTGATTGGGGAATTTCGTGAGCTTCATAGAATGTGTCCGCGAGAATTTCAGCTCGTTCGACGTTCGAGCTGTAGGTTTTTCCGTTTACATTCAATATCGGGATAGGTGTTGACTTTTTATTGAACGTGCGTATTGTATTCCATAAGGAATTGTCACGCACATTCAATTTGGACAATCATCCCACTTAATGTTTTTGTAATCGTTAATTTCATGTTTAATTTCGTGGGTGAGGTTATTAAGCAAATGTCTATCCACGATATTCCTGTATTTTTGCCAGTCTTTACGGATTTTATTCCTGTATTTTATCAATGATAAAATATGGTCAGGAAGTTTTTCTGGCTTACAGGTTGAGTTTTTCTTTTTTTAGTTTTTGTCGCGCGCGAATAATATCGCTTCTGTGAAATTCACTATTTCCTATCAAGTATATCGGCCGAATCTATTTTGTTATTAATGACAATTTTCCTATCTAGAATTTCACGGAAAGTTGTCCAATCTGTGCTAGAATAATCATACACAGGTTTTTGTTGATTTTTAAGGAAAACCTCAGAGCGATTGCCAGGGGGTTAGTCTCTACACTATGCAGGGTTGTTCATAGCCATATGGGCCTTACTGATACATTTCTAAAGATTATATGTCCGTAATAATTAATTTTTCGGAATTAAAATGGTATCAAGGTATTTATTTACCAAAACTGCATCCCGAGAAAAAGTCTTTTGCAAAACCGTTATTTCTCATTACTCTGAAACTATTTAACCGATCTGGACGAATAACGAACTCGTCCGAGATATTCATAATATGTCTCTTGTCTGATGTCTCTTTCTACAGGCGTTATTGGTAGCGACTATATTAACTGTCATATGGCATTTCAAGGACGCAAAAGAATGGAAGCAATCGTTGGAAAAAATTTGTGAAATATGACTTTGTCATCAAAATTTAAAGTTGAGAATTTATGCGATAGCCAGAATAAAATTCGTATTCCTGGAGGTATATCTTCTATAGACTCATCTGCATTGTTGCAGAGAATGTTCGTTCTTTATCAGAACGATGGATCAAAGAAAAAAATCTTATCCACTATCTCCCATCGACGAATATGGATTAATAAGAAAAACTGTTAACTCTGACCTCTATAAATAATTCTCAACGCATCTTCAATCACAATCTCTGCTTACTGGGGTATGATATATGTTATAGATGGTGAATGGTTATTACACCAAGTTGTATGGCCTCACAGTAAGAGATTCGTAGATGTGTTAGAAATATATAAATAGTTTATATTGAAAAAATTGGGACAGATGTACAAATTGAGGAAGACAAAATAGTAACAATGACACAAAAAAAAATTTTGTCAAATATTGGGAATAAATATACATTTATCAAAATACTGTCCAATTTTCTGCGAAAACATATTGTAGAAGTAAATGTAGCAGAAAAAGATGCCGACGTAGATATAGTAATGGTAGCAATCTCTCTGAAAGAGAACATTCCAGAATCGGTTGCTGTGGTTGGCAGTGACGTAGACCTCTAACACCAGATCATAGCAATAGATCACGGAAAAAATAGTGAGATATCTGTACAACACAAGTGGGGAAAATTTTAACATTTGTGAACTGAGATATGAAATATTCACAACCTCAGCTTTAGGAACCAGGAAAACATCACCCCTTGTAATGCTGCCTCCAAAAGAGTCAGCATTGATTGAACACACTAGACGAGTTTATTATCAAATTCAGGTTTGGCTAGGACGAGCGTCGTTGAAACCTGAACATTAGGGTTGGCATAGATCACATTGTATGCTACTTCCTAAAATGATGACCAAAGCAGTGGCTCCACAGGAATTATTGAATAATGTGATCAAATTCATTCACACCCTAGTTTTATTAGTTTGAAAAATTTCAGAAATTCGCTCTTATTCTTGTTTTTATTTATTCACATTTGTTTAAGGTATTCTGCAGCTGTGATGGAAAATGTGATACTTCTCGCTACAGTTGCAAAAAAGCAGGACTGAAATGTACAAGGTTTTTCAAAATGTGTAACGGCATAACTTGTGAAAATGTCTCTGACCTGATAACAAAATATAAATGAACTCTGATGTCGATGAAGACGAATGGGATCTAGATGACGGTGAGGGAGATGATATTGATGCATTATTAATTGAAGAATTATTAGTAAAAATGAAAAAACAGTTTTTCCTGATATTATTCGATGCAGAAACTTTAATTATTATTCATTAATGCTATGGCTCTTCAAATAATTACTACAGTTTTTTAATTAAACTCTTTTGTCCCATTACTATGAATAAATTTCTTTCTTCCGAAGAATTAATATTCTATTACTATCAGAAACATACCTACCTACGTCTAAATTATTATTCGTATATCGTATGCATCTTAAGGAAATTCAGCTAGGAATTTGTTCATGATTGCGGCTGAAAACTATTTTAGTTTTTGAATTAATAAAATTTCAATTTCAATGTCGTCAAATTACAAAATTTCCTTTTTAAAATTCATCCAATTTTTGACTTTTCTATTTTTCATATTACTTGTAGCCTCCATTGAAGAATCTATATCGCCTTCGCTAGCACATCAGATTAGAAAACCGAACATCATTTTACCCAAACTGCCCGTTTCCAACCAACTCAACATTATATGATAGGGTTCGATGTAATAAAAGCAATACAATAACAAAACGAGTAGAGTTCAACTCTGGCGAATATCTTCCAGATGTTTGGTTCAGCCTACAGGTAGTCATTTCATCGAGCGCCAAATTTAAAATTCGTTGGTATTGCGCTACTAAAGAAATACGCTGTTTATCAGTATGCAAATTCACTTTCGAGAACGATAAATTACAGAATTTGGACTAGAATTTTCCGCTCTACAACATTTGTTTAAAACTTTTTCTTACTAAATCTTTTAATTCGCGAAAATATCAGAAAAACCGCATTTTTCTCTATATTTTCAAGGATTTTTCAATGTTCCTAAAAATTTTAACACCTGCATTTTTGACCATATGTTTCTTTCATTATAACAATCAACATATCAAAAATGCAGCTCTTTCAGAGAAAAAGTGATTTCAGCCCTTCCTTTACTGGACTAATATTCATCCTTCGAACTGACCCTGACATTCTCAACTCTCTAGCACAATCTGGCAGGCCGTAATCGTGTAAACGGTGGGACAGAAAGATTTTACCGCGGATTCCTAATGGCCACCAAACATATAAGAACCCTGTTCGAAATACAAGAGCGCCCGAAAATGAATTCCTTCATTGTAACAAAAAACTCCTAACGTTTCTTTTTCAAATATTTCACAGAACTACTATTCACTCCCACTGAATTTAGCAATGGATGGAAATCAATAAGACAAGTCATAAATTTATCAAAATCCTTCAAATGTTTTCAACCTACCAACGACCGCGCATATCAATTTACCGTATTGCAAATGGATAATGACCTGTGACTTTCATTACGATAAGGGTTAATTCAACCTGATGTGTCTATAAGCTTGTAGCAATAACAAAATCGATCATATTCTCGTTATGTTTGACCCTCTTTCAACTTTGCGGGAAGGTTTTCAATTTATAACTTCAGGTACTTTCATACAAGTTCGAAATGTGTTATGTTCAATTCTGGATAGAGCTTTACGGGCTCTCTCAGATATTCACAATAATCAGACCATTATTCCCTTCCATATGTGTGTTGTTGTTTGGGAATTCATTATGAAGAGTTATGATCTCTGTGGAAGCACTCTTATCTAAAATCTGTTCTGTTCCATTTGCATATTATGTTTCTCAGATAATAAGCTAAATAAGTTATACGAGCCAAATGTATTTCTATCAAATAAGAATGGAGGGATTCTCCAGTATTCAGAGAATTTCAACAGTTGTAAGCGCATTTGTATGAGGAGAGTTATGAAGGAATAATATCCAAAAAGTGTTGGATTTTGAGCCGGTGCTGGTAAGGTAGAACATTTGATTTCACTATTTCTTGCAGGTAATATAGCGCTGTTATGTTGCCTCGTATAACGACTGAAGATGTGTTACTTGCATTTGCAATGGCACCCCATATCAAAACGCCTTTCTGAGATTCACAGTGGGATTAATATATATTTACAAGATAATTGTTAATACTTTATGTGGTTTGGACGACAATTCAAATCAACACGATTGAGTTTCTCTGAACCCTTTTATTGTCAATGAAATAAGCAAATATACACTAATTGAACCCAGCATACGTGTAACCAAAGAAACGACATTTAATGATATTATTTGCAATATCTGTTCCTAAATCACAATTTTAGTATTTAACAAATTTCACCTCACATATTTCTCAGGTTCATATCTCATAATATCTACATGAGGTATCACAAGGTCAGAGGATACTTTATAGGTTATATAGGCTATGACCATAGAGATATCTCGAACATAGATATAAATTCTTCTACTCTATGGTACCGAATAACTACTCTATGGTTACTGCTCTAGACATCAAGATTTATTACAAAAAAAATAATATTTTTTGACATTTATATATATTTTTCCTTTCGAAATTGTAATTCAAGGAAAAATGAAAATGAACCTTTACAAACTAGAAGTTAAAAATTATCAGAGGCAAATTTTCTGCGAGAAGGACTGACTTTTCTAAATGTCAGAATAATAATAAATAAGGTAAAATATACAAATAAAATATCACAATAATACTCCTGTCTTCAATTCTATCTGGTGTGACTCATTTAGCGGATACTATCAAGAGTAGCAAGGGATTCCTCTTTCTGCAATACGAGTATTCCTCGGGGAGTTCTTTAGCTCTGAAAGGGTATCTGTTTCAAGAGAGAAACAATAAAGAACATTTTTCCCCAATTCCAAGGTCTTATGTTATGTTTCAATTAGGGGCAAACACCATCGTAAGTTTGGTGGGGAGCTTAAATTATTGGTTTTTATAGGGAGCTCTAACTCAATTATGGAGATAAAAGAGAGTATGGTAAATTCAAAATTATACTTCAGGGTTCATTGAACGAGAAAAAAAGTTGCTTGAAATATTATCCATTAACGAATATATTTTGCCCGTCGCAACTCCATTCTTATCTTTTCATAAAATGAGTGATAATTTGAAAAAGTAAGGAAATAAAAAGTTTTTCAGGCTTGCTCTTTAATTGAAATTGTCCGAACATAACGTGATATTAAGTTACAAAATTCGATCTCTGAAACAACTTCAGACTTATGTAAAGGCATGAAAAAATCATTATCATTGAGAACTACACAAATGAGAAAACGTAGCCAGATTATCAGGTGATTAGACTTTAATATATAAATCTTGCAACAATATCGACATTTCGGAATATAAGTTCCGCCCTCGGTTCCGCCTTTCCTAAGGCTTGAATATATAGATTCACAGATGATAGTGATTATAAAATCTAGCTAGTTAAAATTATTTTCTCTACTTCAGTGTCGTACAGTGGTGGCTTGTCCTATGAGGCAGTGCCTCATCAAAAAAAATTCTGAACCGTATATTTCTTCATTCCCTTTCATCATTACTTTTTTCCTCAATATTTTTCCCAATCTCACGTTCCTTTTATATTCATAATAAATCAAATCCTCTTTGACTAAACGGTTGGAGGCATGCCTAACGCAGGCTTCTTTGACTGAATTAGCGTGTTATCTACTTCGATGACCTACGAGAACGTAATGGAAAGCCGTTCTAGGATTAATCCGAGGCTGGCCTCTGCGCGATCTTAGCCGATCTGAGATCGTTTCGTTTCTGCGATGTCCAGAGGGTTATCTGCGTCGAAGCGGTGAGAACATATCTACGGCTTTCAAGGCGGCTTCTCGAGGAATTAGAGGCTGGCCTCAGGATTTTATTCGAGTTAATCGGGAAGCGGGAAATAAAGAAATAGGGTTAGTTCACTTTGTTGTTATTTAGTGGTATCGCGTTTGCTGTGTAACGCGTATGATTAAAATCTTTTTCAGGTGAATTTTTTCTGAAATATAAATCTTTTTTATCGAAAGTGACTAACAGATCGCGAATGGATTCAGCGAGACTTATTAATAGTAAATCTTTTGAAATTCCTAAGGAACATATTCGGTGTACTTGTGATATTGTTAATTTTTTAATAAATAAGCAACATTTTCGACTCATTCGTATGATAATAAATTATATTTAATAAGGGAAGTTAAGCGACCTGTTCCAAATTTGAGTAAATCTCTAGTGTCTAGTGGTGGGGTCGGTAAATCAAATCGGGGATTCCAAAATACGTGGTATGACAAGTACGACTGGCTTACTGGAAGTATTACTTTGAAAAAAATATTTTGTTGGCTGTGCATTTTATTCTCAGCAACTAATGGAAATTCCGACAGAGTTTGGTCGGAAAGTGGTTTTAGTGATTTGAAAAATTTATCTCGGGGTCAATCGCTACTTAATAAAAGTGCTCAGCATATTTCACCTAATTGCAAGCTTACCGTTATGAGAAAGCAAAAACAAAATATCGCCACAGCAATTGACAATGCGCGTCAAATAGAAATTGAAAATTTCAATGCTAGATTCAAAGAAAATCAACAAATTCTAAGAAGTTTAATAGATATTACGATGCACCTCTGTATGCAACAGTTACCTTTTAGTGGGCACGATGAATCAAATGAGTCTTTAAATAGCGGAAATTTCAAAGAATTGGTAGTTCTTGTTAGTAAATTTGACACGAATTTAAAAACCTTTTTAGAAAATGACACCAACAGTGAATCGGTAATTTCTGGTACATCTAAAACCATTCAAAATGAATTAATTGATTCGGTTGCTTTTGTTGTGAATAAACAAATCTAGGACGAAATATATATTACATTATTAAATTTTTTTTATATGTGCCTCACCATACTATATTGTCACGAGCCGCCACTGGTGTCGTAATGAGTTCATTACAGTACTGAAAACAGAGCTGTAATGAACTCATTACAGCATTGTTTTTAGTTATATTTTTCGCTTTGTGGTTGACAACACTGACATCCTATCCTTTCGTGTTGGAATAGCTGCCCATTCTACAACTTGTTTTAGAATATACTATTATGCCATTTTGACGTTTGAAGGCGACAATATTCAACCCATGGTATCAAGGGTAACTTGACGTTTATCCACTGAGTGAATTAATTTTTTTTTAATTCACTAGTGGAATAAAATGTTCACCACTCACTTTCTGAAAATTATTCTTTCCACACAATGCACATAAAACTCATTTTAAAGTATTAAAGTTTCTTGAAATTTATCAAAAATTCTACATTACCAGTCATTTCCATCACTGAAGTAACAAATTACAATTATTAAGATTTTGAAAATGGAGCTGGAAACCTGCACCTCCTCCAAAGGAAACACGCTCAGTCGTTATAGAACATGTGTTTGAGGACTTCTCAGGCCCTGCTGGAATACCCACTTCTGCATCAGGAACTCCGGTTTTTGTGATCCCACCAAGTATTTGTTCGTAAATATTTATTTTGTTTTGTGGTGAATCTTCAATATATCCTTCTGCAACATCCACTATGTCTTTATAAAACTGTCAAATCTGACCCAGAATTCGCGAGTAGGACTGCAGAAGAACGCCTGAAACTGTGCCCTGTATATTGTTCAGCATCAGAAAGGCCCAAATACTTTGCAATAGTAATGGGCATTTTCGAAAATGTATTCACACCTACAGGCTGGACAGTAGTTACATTTTTCATTTTTATAATATATAAATAGTCGCTTGCGATCAACTTGGCCTCAAGTTCCTACACTTGCGGAATATATCGAGTGCAGCAACCTTATTTGTACCATTGACCACAGTGAACACTCTTTTCTTATAAGTTCTCGTATCTGAAATCTGAATAACCAATATGCTGCCCCGATCTTCCACGTCATCTACGGTCATAGTCAACAGCTCGCCGATTCTACACCCTCCAGCAACACCCATAATAAAAACTACCTTTATCAATATATATATATTCTTTTGAACTTTTGGCTGACAATATTCAGTTAGCAAACAATAAAGCATATAGATCAGGGGTTAGTGACGGGTTGTCATACAATTCGGCGTATGACATAAAAGCCTAGGGAAAAAACCCCTGTAAAAAAAAACCCTGGCTCCCCGTCTAAGTGTAAAAATACAAAAATAAGCTGAAATATATTTCAGGGACTTCTTTCTTCAAGAGTGATCTTCTATTGATGGAGAAAGAGACTTCTTCAAGGTGCTCACATTGAATCTGGAAATAAAAAGACAGAAGCAGAAAAAAGAACTGAATAACATAAATACGTATCATATTCGTTTGAAGTTTATAACCCATTCCAAAAAAGAGTTGGAAACATCATGAATAGCCCTAAAACCATCTTGAAATTTATATATGGGACAACTGTTGATGAGATGAGGTATTGTTTCTTCTGCTTCTCCACATTCACAACTTGCGCTTGGAACTGAGTTCCATTTGAATAGCATGCCATTGGTACGACCATGACCTGTTCTCGAACGATTAAGAACTGTCCAAATTTTTCTTGGAAGATCAAAACCAGGAACTTTTTCAGAAGGATCAGAAACGAGATACTTATTGAACATTTCGTAAGAGTTCCACTCAGTCTTCCATAATTCTTTATCACTTATGTTCATATTGAAGAACCTATTATGCCATAATGGTTTACGTGACTTCAATCTGGGAATTCTAATTTGTGGAAAATATGAAATAATTGGGAATAAATTGGGAAAAGAATGATATTTATTCCAAGAATTCAGAGCTGCAGTCTAGTCTGTCTGCGAATATGGGGAGGGACAGTGTTAGACAATACTGGTAACCAATGAACCGGTGTTAATCTTATGGTGCCAGTAATTATTCTCATGGATGTATTCAATTGTGCATCAATTTTTTGTGTATGTGCACTATTAAACCAAACAGAGCAACAATACTCAGCTGCAGAAAAGACTAGGGCTAGAGATGCTGTGCGAAGAGTGGAAGCATCAGCACCCCAAGACGATTCAGCTAATTTCTGAACAATATTATTCCTTGTTTTCAGTTTTAGTAGGCTCAGATCATTTAAATGAGCCTTGTAATTGAGAGATGAATCTAATTTAACTCCTAAGTATTTTGGATAGAAATTATGTTTAATAGGAGAATCATTGAAAGTTACAGCTAATTTTCTATATTTTTCATGATTATTCAGATGGAAACAAGATACCTCTGTTTTTTTGGGATTTGGACATAATCGCCACTCAATAAAATAATTCTTTAACATTTCCAAATCAGATGACAGTATGTTTCCCAGAGTATGGAAATCCGAATATTGGTAAGCAATAGCAATGTCGTCAGCATAAACAAATTTTTGAGATGATGTAGTGGGCAAATCACTTAGATATAAATTGAAAAGTAAAGGAGCTAAAACTGATCCTTGAGGAAGACCGTTTTTCAATGTTTTGAAGTTGCTAATCTTATTATCAATAAAAACACGAAACCTTCTATCAGATAACATATTTTCTAATAATCGTACCATTTTCCCACATTTCAGATGGGTATAGAGTTTGAACATTAATCCATCTTTCCACACAGTGTCATATGCCGAAGATAAATCGATGAAAGCAGCTCCTGTTTTCAACCTATCATTGAAGCCTGATTCTATGAAAGTTGTAAGGCTGAGAACCTGATCCGATCAATTTCTGTTTTTCCTAAAGCCTCCCTGGAAATTTTGTAAAGCATTTTCTATAGAAGATTGAATTCTAAAAAGGATTAGCCTTTCTAATATCTTGAAAGAAACACTCAATAAACTGATGGGTCGATAACTATTAGGATCACAAGGATTTTTTCCTCGTTTCAAAATCCCTATTATTTTAGCCTTACGAAATTCGAGGGAAAGTTTCCCGAATTCAGAATATTG
Source organism: Micraspis discolor (assembly GCA_030674115.1). Taxonomy (NCBI): domain Eukaryota; kingdom Metazoa; phylum Arthropoda; class Insecta; order Coleoptera; family Coccinellidae; genus Micraspis; species Micraspis discolor. Next base: position 161,406 of record JARTUT010001751.1, read on the forward strand.
TTATAGAAAGACAATAACCAAGACAAGGCCTTTTTTCCTAAATGTTTGATGAATTCTGGATAAATTCCGTCAAAACCTGCTGCCTTTCGAGATTTGGTAGATTTGATTGCAGCCCTCAATTCATCTATATTGAATGGATGTGACACATGTTCTAAAGTAGGAGCTGATCTCCTGAATATCTGTAATTTTTTCTTCACATTCCTCATTTTAGATTGGGATAAATTGACTGATTCAGAGACATTAACTAGGCGGCGTGCGATTAAATTGGGATCAATTTTTGATGATGAGGAGGAAAGAGGATTAGCTTCGCCTAATTTTCTCAATATATCCCATGAACTCCTACTCGAATGTGTAGAATTCATTTTTGATACAACACTATCCCATTTCTCTTTTCGGCTTGTATTGATAGAATTCATAAGCCTTTCACATTTATCAACGGATGGTGATTTTTGATAGTCCTTGTACAGATTATCGGTTTCTTTCGACCAACCTGGAATATAATCTTTCCGGAAACCTCTTGGAACGAACTTTTTTGCTGCGGCTTTCACAACACCTAAGAATCTATGATAGTTATCATGAGTGGGTTTAATCCATCTAATATCACTGTCTACCTTCTTAGCAAATTCAATCCAATTCGCTTTCCTGAAATTCCAACGAGGTGTTTTTAAACATTTATCAATAAATATTGCTCATCAGGAGCGGCGTCTAAAAAGTATTCAAACTCCTCTCTTGTGAATACCTTCGACTTCTTTGCTATGTATCCCCTGGAATGTTGCTTCAATAAGGCGGTGACTTGGTGAAATCTGCCGATGTCTATTTTTTCTTTCAGAGCCAACATTTTCTTGAGTTGCGAGTAGTAGGATCATAAAGACGACGACTAAGCTTTCTTGGATTGTTCATAAATATACGCCAAAATTATTTTTCCGTTGACACCTTTGGCTTTTTTATTATTTCTCCAGGCACAAAATGCCATATATTGCTTTTCGTACAATATTTTTGATTTTAATGGAATTACTGCTTCTGCTGCCTCATTTGGTTCTAGTATAATACACTCAGGAACTACAACCTCTTCGTCACCGCTCAACATTTTTTCGAAATAAAAATTCTTTGACGGTCCTATAATTTTTATTGACACTAGCAAACAATTAATTACATAGTGCCCTAGCAACCATCGATTGAAGAGAAATCTCGTTATGAATTTGAATTATACCTAATATTTCCTCTTAAAAGTATTCATTATTTCAAATATCATCAAAATGGGATTTTGTATACGACACGTGAGTTAAAAATGTATATTTAATCGAAGAAATTAACCCACTCTTCTCATGAATAAATTTTCATTTAACTCACTTGTTGTATAAATAACTATAAATGTAACTATCCATAAGATATAAATGATAAAGATGAGCCCAAACTTGTGTGTGCATCTCTGTAAATTGAGAGGATACAACAATGAATATTATCGTAAATGTTATACAGGGTCTTCCACGAGGAACCTTACCCATAATTATACGGGAAACTACTGAACGTATTTTCATGAAATTCAGCACTTATAAGTAGGTATTTCAAGATGCTGATGAAATCTAAAATATTTTCAAGGCATGAGCACCTCCGGTTTTTCCGGAAATGACGTCAACTTCCGTTTTTCAAATAAGAACACCATTTTTTTATAGCAGAAATAGATTCCTTAGAAAATTTCAAGTTATTTTGATGTAACATTTTTCAGTTTTGGTTGGAAAATTCTCTCTGAGCGGGAAAATTAAAAAAAAAATCGAAAATAGAGCTCCGCTGAAACAAGAATAGCCTGTATAGGATATTTGACACTTTGAGTGAATTGTGTGGAGGAGCGCCATCTTGTTGATACCATAAGTCATTATGGTTCTGTACTAGTGGCTCAATTATTTGAATCAATATGTCAGAATATCTATCTTTTAAGGGAGAACATTCTTTAAATAATGCAAACATGTGTAGTGTTCTATCTTACCAGTTAAAGTCCCATCATAAATCGAGAATTGCATTATTTTTGATGGCGCAAAAAACATTGAAACTCCAGGTCTCTTGAAAGTTTCATTGTCTGAAGTGGTGGTTGTTCTCTTCATCCCAATAATGACTGTTATGCCTATTGAAAGAACCATTCTTTTTGAATTTAGATTCATCTGTCCAAATTATACAGTCCAAAAAGTTTTCATTCTCTTGAAATCGAATCATCATAGCTTCGCAAAACTCTGTTCTCCTGACGAAATCAGTTTCCTTCAAATGCTGTACCCTATTGAATTTATATGGGTGCATTTTACGTTTTTTTAATATTCTCCAAACACTCGATTGAAATAATCCCAGAGCAATCTCGGCATCTTTGAGAGAATTTGAGGATTCACACGAAAATATGCAAGAACTGTAATTTCGTTGTTCTCATCTTCTACTACACTTTTTTCTCTGTGTATAGTTTTCTTAACGAAAGATCCGACATTTCTCAAGTTTGTCATTGTTCTGTTAATGGTATCTCTCGTTGGTCTGGGTAGGTCAGGAAACCTCTCAATAAACAGTCGAATCGTTCTATTTACAACTTTATTACATTCTCCATGAAGTAGAAAGAGATTTAAATAATCTTCATTGGTAAAATTAGGCATAGTGATCGATTTTATATTTAATTCGAATATATCACCAAATTAATAGTAAACACAAAATGCTACTGAATAAAGAGGAATTTGGCAGATGTAATTAATGATATCTATCATTAAAAAAAAAGAATGTAAAACATGGTAAGTTTTTGCATATCGTTCATAAGGAATTATTTATTTATCACTGGAGAGAAAACCGATGACCGATTAGTTGAAATAAAGAGGTTTCCGATACAAATTCGAATCCAAATTCGCCATCTATTTAGGAACAACCTGTAACTTTCTTCTCTTGCATATTAGGGTAGTAAAATCTAAAACATGGTTTAAGTAACAGTTCCTGGAAATTTCATCTTTTTGGCATGAAGGGAAAAGAAATAGTTGAAAATTCAAGACGAAAAACAGTTTTTTGTGAATAACTCAGAAAATATCCACTTTAGGGCAAGGGTGTGATGCATACACTCACATTATTTTTTAACGTAGATTCAATATCTGCCATAAAAAAAAATGGGGTTCTAATTTGAAAAAATTGATTTCTCACGATTTTGTCATCCCTAATTTTGAAAGCGATTTTTTCACCCCCTGTATCATGAATCGCGATTTCGATTCTCAAAGTGGATACATCAATCTTGACATGAGCAGAATAACAGACACAAAAAATCAAACAGAACATCATTTCCACCCAGGTGCTTCTGGATATGACATTTGAGTTCCTCTTTATCTCGTAGAATATCCATCGGATCAAGTTGCAACCTGACAGTTATTTGAATTGGATCGAAACAAATGGACAAAATTTCGGAGAGATTGACAGACTAGAAAAGGAGATATCCGACGTATTTAAATAAACATTTGTGCATGTATGTACGTTATTGATATATTACATGTTCTTAGATTTCATTGTCTCAGCTTTCTTCCACATGAAAATATAATAATTTTTGGCGCTCTTTTCTACCTAAACAAAGTGTTTATAGAATTGTCCAAACATCTCTATTTTTCGAATCTTTATAAGAGAGGTATCAATTGATTCGTAATGACTCACTGACGAAGATTCCGTGGTCAACATCAATTTTGTCCGTCCGTCCGTAGGCACGATAACGTCCGTAGGGAATGAGCTACAGAGCTGAAATTTTCTGGGCAGTCGGAGAAATTAATATCTCGGACGAGTTTGTTATAGCGCCAAATATGTCTAATGATTCGGGAGTTATGAGAATCTGAAAATTGTTTTCCTTTATAAATCCTAGAATATCCATAGGATCAAGTTGTAACTTGAAAGATATCTGAATTAGGTTGAAACAAATACGCCCGCAAAATTTCTCAGAAATCGAAACGGTAGAAAATAAAAAAAAATCTATATATGTTTTCGTTTACTTGAGAGAAAATTTAGAAAGCACTGACGTGAGGTCAGATTGCTTTGGCGCTCTTGTTGAGCTACTTGCCAGTAAATATTCAAACCATAACAAATCTAAAAGCACTCTGATCAGGTGAACAATAGTCTCTTCCCGTACTATGGGACAATGTGATGCAAATATGAACTCCTAATGAATGAACAAACCTAAATTTCAAATTAAAAATAACTATTCACACAGCACAGAAGTGGTTACTGAAGATAATATTCAGAAGACCATTTCGTTTTCCAACCGAGAGATTGTATGCGGAGAGCGGAATTATGGACCCTCGAAAACTATTTTTCCTTTCGCTATCCATACATCAGAAGAAACATTTGGTGTCTGCGGTATTTAATGATCATTTATATGATACAAGAAATAGAGGAGCGTGGATAACTCATTCGAGGACGAACAGGACAATAGGTCAAAGATCTCATGCCTATCTAGCTCCGTTCATATTCAATAAAATACCGCCTGAAATTAAAAATGTTGTAATGAACGCCTTCAAAAGAAAAATTAAAGAGTGGCTTGTCTCGCTGCCGACATGGAAAATTTGCCAAATGATAGACTTGAAGAATTCTTATATCCATACTTAAAGACGAAAAAATTAAACATGGCTCATAACAAATGACATTCTATCATTAGTTTTTTTTTTCTTTGTGCACCTTTGTAAATACAGTATGAACTTTTGTTTATGTCATAATGATTCATGAATTTTCCTCACAAGACAATTTCATGAAATTGTCTTCGGAAAAGAATTATCTGGGATGTTTTTTCAACAGTATATTTATGCATAGAATGAATTGGAAATGTGTGGAAATTGTTCTTTTTTTCTTTGTTTTTGTGACAATATAGGATGTAACTACTGGTCGAATAAACGTCATAATTATTATTATTATTATTATTCATAATTTTCCCCAAGTTTTGTTCGAAGCTATAATTCCCTTTTCCTAAAAACTTACGTCAGCGCTTTTCTGAATTTTGACAACGTATATTATTTTAGCCATCGAGATTAAATTCTATCTCTATGATTTCCCGTTATAAAAAATTTTGATTAATGTTACGCCAACTGACACTGATTAATGAGCCCTGCATTTGTCAATCGAATATCGATCTGTGATAGCCATCGTTCAAAGAAAATCATCGGGACGTATGTCATTTCTCTTTTGTCTTGAGTAAATTAAAAAAATGAGCATATCTTTAGATGGACAAGAGCTACGACAATGAAATTTGAGGATAAGTAAGATATCGATCACCTCAATATATTCACGAATATTTATTGAAATCCGAAAAATATCTTATGAGATAGTGAGGATTGAAAAATTTTTTTTTGGGAATTTTTTAAAAATTTTCTAGCATGACGATTCCTGCGAAATTTTGCGAGCTGCTTTGCTACAGCCATCCTCAACAATATTTCAAGTATCGATTTGATCGGATGGATATTCTAGTAGTTATTGAGGAAACAAAATTTCAGATGCTCATAACTACTGAACCATCCTACGGATTTGCCCCAATAACGAACTTGACCGAGATATTTGGACAATTAATCTATTCTGAAAATATGAAAACTCTAGCTGATTCCTCTTGGATGCTAGAGAGGATACGGCCGACCGGCCGGACGGCCCGACAGACTCAACTTTCGCCACGAATTCTTCATCAGGAAGTCGAGCCCAATCGATTGAGACCATTTTCGGATCGATATTCCAAAATTACAGACATTCAGGCAAAATGATAGGCACTCTGTTCGGGTGAAAAAGAGCGCCAAAAAGAGAAATGACAAAAAGTCAGACCGTAGTATCACTCTATGCTAGCACAAATACGTAGAGGAGTGTCAGTTAAGAGAAAATAATTCAAAATGGTTCATTCTGGTGAAATAATGTACGTTGTCGAAATTTAAAGAAGCACTGACGTAGGTTTTTAGGAGAGAGGATTTAAGTTTCGAACAAAACTGAGGGAAAACTATGGGTGATTATTTTTAATTTGAGATATAGGTTTGTTCATTCATCGTTGAGTTGGTAATTGTATCACATTGTTCCAGAGTACGGTAAACTCTAAACTCCTAAATCGGAGTGTCTACAGATTTGGTATAGTTTGAATATTTAGACGCATGGAGCTCAACACGAGCGTCAAATCCATCTGACCTCACCTCAGTGCCTATTTAATTTGTTTCATTAACTTAACTCAAGCAATAACAGAAGAGGAAGTTAATGGTAATCAAATACGTTGACATTACGTTCTAAGTCGACTGTTGGCTCTATTAAACTCTGGGCCTACCTATGTCCCTAATTCAAAACAACTATCCACAGTTTTCCATTATTAGCGATGAAGTTGATATACTATATATACTTTTGATTGGTTCCAAGGAGAAGGGAATTCGAGCATCAATCAAAATTTAAGGAAACCTGTGGGTAGTTATTCACAATTGGAGATACGATTTTTCAATCATCGTGGCGGTTATCTTAGTATCACACTGTTCCAGAGCTTCTCGCCCCACATCATTGTTTTCCAAAATGTTTTGGTATATTTGTTTGAAGAATTAATCGTAAATCCTGTTTCCCTCCAGCCACACTCAAGTTGAGTGTTAAATTTCTTTTACGAGGGTTACCTTCCATATTTTGGGATTAGAGAACAAAAACAAATATTAATCATCGAAAATCGCTTTATTGTTTTTCAAAATATTCCCCATTAATATCTATACACTTTTGCATGCGTTTGAAGCAATTGACGATACACTTGAACCATTCTGATTGGGGTATCTCCAAAACATGCATTCTGAACACATCAACCACTTCTTCAGGTACCAAAAAACGTTGACTTCTTCTTTTATTTTTTACTTACGGAAATAAAAAGAAGTCATTCGGTGTCAAGTTAGGACTATACGGCGGATGACTCATCAAATCGATGTTTTGAGTGCTCAAAAATGCAAATGATTGATCCGATGTGTGAGTGTGGGGTGGTCAATAGTGATCCGTTTTCGATGGTTGCTTTTTCTGATTTCTTGGAAGGCAACTGGCACAAAAATGGTTGTGTACCACTCAGTATTGACTGTTCTGCGTTTTTCTAGTGGTACGATTGCGACATGTCCAGTTTTTCTGAAAAAACAGGTGACCATTTACTTGAAAGTGCTTTGTTCGCGTGCAACTTTAGTTGGATTTGGCTCATCTTGAAACGAATCTAGATCGTATTTCTGGAGCATTTCTTTCGACAAATCGGCACGAGCTTTTTTTTTGGGCGATTGACTGCATCAATGGTTTTCGGATCAAAAACTGATTTTGGACGACCTTCACGAAAGTCGTCTTGAATTAAACTACGACCTCGGTTGAATTTACCATGCCATCGATAAACACTGGTCCTTGATGAAGCTTTATCGCCAAAAATTGAATCAAGTTAATCGATGCAACGCTGTTGAGTTTATCCACGTCGAAAGTTGTAAAAAGTAATTCACAAAAACTACGTATAACCTTGAAAAGTTCAAGCTTTATGGTAAAGCTGTCAGTTGACAGATTGCAACACTAGGGTTGTCCATTCCCGAAATATAAAAGACAACCCTCGCAAGTATATATGCAAGTCAATGAAAGCAAGCCCATTAATAATGTGTTCCCAGTTGATGATTTATTCAGTACATTTCCTCTTCCCTAAAGCAGACTTAGAGTGAATTTACATTAATTCTACAAAGAAGCAGAGGGGGGTCTTACAGCCATCAAAACAATTGGCCGTAGCAGAAGATCTAGAAACTTAGATACTGGTGAATAAATAACTCTAATAATAGTGTGGAAGGCATCCCAATACCTGTTAGGAATTCGAATACGAGCTTTGTTTTTGGAGGTTTTACATAATAGAGTGAAATCCTGGCTATGCCTTTTGTTACAAAATGGCGAACACGCCGGGTTGGTGAAAGACAATTCATAATTGCTCAATATTGCCGATGAAATGAAATGAAGATAAATCTAAACATTATATTCTTCGTGGTGATGAAATGTATGCAGAAAAGGTATATTGGGTGGATTTCATTTCCTTCTGCTACTTATGGATTCACCCAATATACCTTTCCAACATAGAAAAAGGATAATTTCGCACTGTAAGCCCTAGTCATATGAAATACCTCAAACATTCGAAACCAAACTAATGACAGTGATTATTGATTATTCTTCCAAATAGAATCTCAAATGACACAAATGGACCACATACAATATTTCAGTTTGCGACCTTCTTAACACTGTTCGTCCTAATGCACAAATACCCTGTTCAGTAGTGAAGACAACTTTGCGAAGAAACGATACAAATTCAACAGTTAGCAATGCACCAAAAAGTGGACAGAATGCAAGTAATGAAGGTGTAGCTCAAAATATTGTTATATCTTTGGAAAAAAATCCTCACTTATCCACTACCGACCACTCCAATATGCATGGAACTAGCCGTCGTTCACTAGGAAGAATATAAAGGCGAGAAAAATATCATACATTCAAAATTCTTCCGGTTCAAGAACTATCCGAAGACGATTCCGACAGACGTTTGCAATTTTGTGAAACGATCATGGATATCCTAAATTCAAATTAGTGATCCAAAATTATATTTTCAAAGGCTTAATTGGTGGTAGCAGGATCAAAGAAACGGGAAAATGAAAACTATGTCAGTACGCCGACGTTTCGGAAATATATTTTTCCATCTTCAGGGCTCTACAAAAGAATATGGAGCATATAATTAAAAATTCCAAAAAACACACATGTAAATATATAAAAACAGCAGGAAAGACAACCAAGACAACACCTCTTAATTACAGTCTAAAATGTATAACATCAAATAATTAAACATGGATACTTAGGGAATCGACTAATGTATGAGATGTTACAGATAGCAGTTAATAACTCAGTTAATTCAAGATCGGATATCCAACATCCAACATCTAAGCCGAATATATTTTCCCTTATTAACAATGAATAAACACCCTGTAAAGTTTTCATCGCCTCCTGTTAACATATGAACGCTTGTTCGGGTATTTCCATCTGAGAAATCGAGAGCTCTTATATTGGTTCCACCTCCGTGTGTCGACGTATGTCACAAATTTACCACTTTGTTTATTTTCGTTGCGGTCAGATAATTTCTTCCATGAAAAATACATACTTGAGATCTGTAAACTGTATGATTTATATAGAGGATAATGGGAGGATACAATTGTTTAGTCTGTAAGTACATCTTGGTTTTATTTATTTTTTCACGAGAACCTTCAACATTATTGCTGATTGTTTATGTTGTTTTCACTTTTTGATCTGTATCCATGTTTAATTATTTGATGTTATACATTTTAGACTGTAATTATGAGGTGTTGTCCTGGTTGTCTTTCCTGCTGTTTTTATATATTTACATGTGTGTTTTTTGGAATTTTTCATTATATGCTCCATATTCTTTTGTAGAGCCCTGAAGATGGAAAAATATATTTCCGAAACGTCGGCGAACTGACATAGTTTTCATTTTCCCGTTTCTTTGATCCTGCTACCACCAATTATGCCTTTGAAAAGATGATGGATATTTTCAACCGTGATAATAATTTTATAAGAAATGTGGTGTTTTCAAACGTTTTACATTACATTTACATTTGGTACAGTTAATCGACATAACTGCCGTAACTGGTCACAAACTAATCCTCATTGGGTTCAAGAGGCTCATACACAGCATTCCCAAAAATTGAACATTTGGGCCGGCATTCATAACAACAGAATCGTGGGACGCTTCTTCCTACAAGGAACTTTAAATGGAGATAGGTATATACATCTGCTAGAGACACAAGTGATTCCGGCAGTGGAGCTGAATGGACAATTACGAAATAATATCTGGTTTCAACAGGACGGAGCACCACCCCATTACGCACGAATTATTTGAGATTATTTAGAAGGGACATTTTATCACAGATGGATTGAAGATAGGGGTACCTATGAATGGCCTGCACGAAGTCCCACCCTTAATCCACTGGACTATTTTCTGTGGGGTTAATCAAAGTCTGAGATATATATTGATAGACCAAATTATTTGCAAGAAAAAGCTACAGGAATATCTCACGAGATACAGAGAATCCCATCATAAGTAATAGCTAATATTACTAGAGAATTTACAATCCGACTTACTTATCGTAAAAAAGTAGGAAAACGGTGATGAGTTCGTACATCTAATACATCAAGTATATTTAGTTAAGTTTCAATATTTTGAAAATCACTTAGTTTTAATTAATAATTATGATAAGTTATTTCTCTAATGGATATTAGATTTTAACTTTCTTTATATAATTTTCTGTTAATATTTCGGTAGGTATTGAAATAAAAATTATCGAACCCGATATTTTTTTACTCGAATTAAAATGTTCAATTAGAAACTGAAATAATATGCAGGGTGTTCCATTGCAAATTTTTTAATAGACATTACTTCCGGAAGTCCAAAGTTTTTAAAAAGTATGGAAAAAATAGACAACCTACTGCAGTATCCGTATTCCAAATTTCTAATAATATCTAATAATTCCGGAGATATCTACTTGGATCCACACATTTGCCCATTACTGTATAATCATTTTCATATCACTTTCTGATGGAATTTCCTTATCAGAAATATTCATTCGCTGAAGGTATTGTTGAGCGTTGATTGAAAGCAGAACCCTTTGTAGAATATATTATATTACCCACAAAGCAGCAGATTGAGGTTCCTTTGACGAAGGCTCTATATTAATTTCCCGAATATCTCCTTGAGGGAAAACTAGAATGGGATGTCTAATGATGCACGCAATTGAGTAAAAAGTTGTTCAAAACTTTTAACGAGAGCTTTATTCTTCCCCAGTTAGCACAAAACATTATGTAGTCCCTCCTCTTACAATCCAGTACGAAAAATTTGCTGATATGAAAAGCTCCAACCGACGATAATTTTGTAATATTTATTCTGACGGTTGCAGATAATGTAGGTAATATAGACGTCTGCAGAGGAGTCATTCTGAAGATATGAAAAGAGTTATTTTATAATACTTGGATTTTTCCTCATTTACAGCGTACTCAACAGTTTTTTCCTCTACTTGAGAAGTTCAGTTAATTATGATGAAAAAACAAAAATAATAAGAAGCAGTCAAGAAGTATTTGGTAGTTTTTCGTGCTGTTTTTATGAATCTCACCTCTGTCTGTATCGAATATCCCAAAAATTATGTAAGAGAATATTATAAAATGATTATTGTAGCTGTGTGAATAATTTATTGATTACTAGCTGACTCGACAGACTTCATCCTGTCAAAAAGATTTGTAATGTGGCAGTTTTTGTGCCTACGTATTTTAAAAAATTCTCCTGAACAGAACCGTCACCCTGGTGATAGGGCGTTGTGAATAAATAATAATTAAATAAAACATATATAAGGATTTAAAAGTAAGTAATCGCTTTATTGTTAATCATGTGAATCATAATTATTATTATTATCATTGTAGTGCTTTGTGGTATACGATGTGTTTTGTTTGATTACCTGGCGCATAGATAAACAAACCTGATGGTTTTCCAACACGGAACCAGGCAACATACAACGGACCATGTGAAACATGGGTTTTCTAGATTAATACCACAAACACTTAATTATTGCCCCTGGGACTTGTTTATAGTCATAGCAAAAGCAAACCGCACTGGAAACTGTAGTCGTTTAAACTCAAATGGCACATCAGTCGGAATCATTAGGATGCGCGGTATGAGAACATCTTCTCCTTTATACTTTCCTTTGAGTATAGTTGCTTCTATCACATTGTTTATTAATTTTTTTATCGCTAACCGTGTACCGTTGCAAAGACGCGGTTGGTTGATATTTCGCAACATTATAACCATCGATCCAACTTTTAATTGAAGATTGTGAGTTTAAAAATTCCGGTGGATAGTTGACTACATCATCTTAATTAGTAGCCGAATCAACTGATTTATATATCCTCAATTCGCCTGTACTTTGTTCTTGAATTTTGAAATTTAATTCATTTACATCTATGTTTTTTGCAGCCAGTATAGCTCGTTCGCTCAACCAATCATTGTTTCTGTAATTTTGAGAAACATCTGGAAACACCTTCTGAATAAGTTCATCTTCTGATCGAGTTAACTGACAAAAACTTTGAGGAAATTTAATGCAGCCAGTCAACATGTCTATAGGAAATTTGCCATTACCAATGTCAATGAGTTGTTTAGAGAATGTTTCCAGATTGGTCATTTTGCAACTCGACACGCATATTCTTGCTTAAATGAAGTACTTTGACATGTTTCCACAAATTGGAGGACTTTAGACATGCATTGAGTTCATCAGCTGGCGTTGATCGTGGAATCACTGGCAATTTTTGACGAAAAATCTCCTGCTAATAAAATCATTGCACCACCAAATCGGTTATTATTGCTCCATAGATTTTTTAAGGTTCTGTCTAAAGCCTCCAAAGATTTTTTTATGTGTCATCGTGCATTCATCCCAAACAATCAATTTACATTGCTGCAAAACCTTTGCCATTGCATAGTTCTTCGAAACGTTGCAGGTTGGAGTTTCATTGCTTTGCATATTTAATGGCAATTTTAGTGCTGAATGGGCTGTTCGACCACCTTCAAGCAAAGTTGCTGCGATTCCCGACGAAGCGAGTGCAAGTGCAATTTTATTTTGTCAGCGAATTGTTGCTAATATTAATGAAATCAAAAAAGTTTTTCCTGTACCACCAGGTGCATCTAAGAAGTAAATCCCTCCAGTTTCATCATTTGTTACTTTTATAAGAGTTTCAAATACATACTTCTGTTGTTCATTCAACAGTGGAAGATTTGTTTGAATCAATTCTTTCAAAGCGTTGAGATCATACAGTTTTTCTCGATGCAACTCTTGGTTAAAAGCGTCATGCATTGGATGATTGGGCGCGGTCAGGCCTAATTGAATTAATAGTTTATTTGACATTAGCAAGCACATGTCCTAAATTGAAATCAATGCTTCATTGTAAATTTCTTCACTGATTTGTATATTTTGATTTCCCATTCTATTCCGTATTTGATACAAAATATCATCACACATATAATCTTTGTACTTGATCCACAAATCAATTGGGTTTGATGGGAAGCATGTAGATATGATTATACAAAACAATGTTCGTATTTGATGAGCGTGTGATGATATTACAGCATCATTGAGAGTTTGATCCCAATGAGCGTCATTTTCAAGCCATTGCAAACGTTGACAGGCTTCTCTGTAGGATCCACACAATTCACCATCAACAGTTCGTAACTGTTGGAATGATGTTGGGCCACGTACATTGACTAATAGCAGTCGTAAATAAAAACATTCATCATTGCTTGGATGTACTGAATAAATCCGGCCAATCGCATCGGTGGAATATACATCTGTATATCCTGGAACTGGTTTTCCTTGTTTCCGTCGTATAAATCTCCTTGAGGATTGATTCCAGGTATATTATTTTGGCATTTCAGAATATAACAATATTTGTGCGAAATCATCGTTTTGGCATGTCTCAAAAAAAAGCTGGTTAATGTAGTAGATGGTGGCTGAGCAGCTCTTTGTACTGCGTTCTGTGCTGTAAAATACACTCTTTGTCCATTTTCTGAATGCACAGCTAAGTGAACAACAGAAGGGTGGCTCTCATGAATAGGAAAAGAAAATATTCGCCAAACTGCTTCATTACTACTGACATAGCGGCCCATTTGGTATTGGGTAACTTCATCATTGGAATTCTCTGCTATTTTTAGGGTTTTTCCAGCAATAATTCTAATTTTTCTCGCCGTAAAAGCCATCCTTGAAATTCAACGAACATTTTAAAAAAAGATTTGGCCAAATTGGTCCAGGCGTTGTTCAGTTATGCGCTTACCAACACATTTTGCGATTCATTTTTATATTATAGATTTGAAAAATGGCCTAAGATTGATTTCCTGTAAAAACGATGAGATAAACACAAGCAAAATGATCTACAGAGCTGAAATTTTCAGGTTGGGTTGGAAATTTAAATATATTCGCTGAGATCGTTGTTTGTTCAAAGCGGCCATGTAGTTTCCGATCAACAAAAAAAATTTCAAGACACTTTTCAACTATTTTTTTTCAAGTTGACGTCAATCCTGAAAATAAAGGGTCATGTAAAAAGCGCGCCTACATGTTTCTATGAAATAAAACACAAAATGTTTGCAATATTTCAAACTGTTTTTTTTTTCATTTAATGTATGATCCATTATAAGTGAAATAGAATATCATTCAAATGTCCACCATGACTGCGTATGCAGGAATCAATCCGAATATCGAAATTTTCAATGACTTTCCGACATGTTGCTGGTGTTATTTCACGAATTGCAACTTGAATGTTTTTGTTTAGATCATTAATTGTTTGTGGCTTGTTAACCTACACTCGACTTTTCAAAAAACCCGACAAAAAAATCTAATGGTGTTAGATCACATGACCTTGCAGGCCAATTGAAATCTCCATTTCGTGAAATTACACGTTGAGGTAATGTTAATGGCAAAAACGTAATGTTTTCTCGAGTTGTGTGACATGTAGCACCGTCTTGCTGAAAATAGACGTCAGACACATCAATATGACGCAACTGTGTCCATAAAAAGGCTCTCAACATTGATAAGTATGGCTCAGCATTCACAGTAACAGCATTTCCAGCATCATCTTCTAGGAGAAATGGCCCAATGATTCCATTTGCCCAAAATGCAGACCAAACAGTATTTTTTTGTGGGTGTAGAGATTTTTCATGAATAACACGAGGATTTTCATTACCCCAGATATAACAATTTTGCTTATTCACGAATCCATCCCTTGCGGAATGAGCTTCGTCATTAAACTAAATTTTGCTTTAAAACAATGGATCTGTCATTCATTGTTCAATAATCAATTCAATTAGCGAAATTACGACGTTGTAAATGGTCTCTTTCTTTCAATTTCTGGGTTAATAGAATTTTATAAGCGTGTAAATCCAAATCTTTATGCAAAATCCTCCATAAGGAGCCATAAGATATGCCTAATTCTTGCGAACGACGTGAAATGAATGTTGTCGGTTCATTTTCAACACTTTCACTAACAGCACCAATATTTTTATTTGTGCGTACAGTTTTTGGTCTTCCACTTTGTGGTTTATCAGTAACATAACCAGTTTCTTCGAATTTTTTCCCAAATCTTTGAATTGAAGATTGATTTGGCCGATTATTTACACGAAACAAATCACGAATTTTCCGATGGGTATCTTTCAAAGATCGTCCATTTTCATAATGACTTAAAATAATGTAAATGCGTTGTTGCAATGTGTACCTGTCCATGGATAAAACTGTACCTACTACCTTCTAATAGAACAAAATGGCTTATGTCATTTGAAAAGATGTCACATGTAAAAATTATATAGTACTAACATCTAGGCGTCACATTTGGATGACCCTTTACATTAATAACATTCTCAACTTTAGCAAGCTGATCATTTCGGAGATAGGATTTTTCAGAGTGAATTTTACTACGGGAGCTGCCTATAGCACGCAAAGATCGTTTCGAAAATTCCAATGTATTAAAATGAATTCTTCAACTGTTAGTTGTAAGCGTCTCAGAATAAAGATATGCCGATTATGCCTTGTATTTCTCAGATCACGTGGGGTTTGGCATGTATCTGTGTTGGAGATTATAGATTCTTGTGTGATTGTTATACAGGGTGGCCATTTGAAAACGAAACAGACGAGATTACAGACGAAATAAGTTTTTTCGATAGAAATGCTCGGACAGGTCGATTTCTGTTTCGAGGGGGACAACTTAAGATGTAGGTTACGGACGCATAGCGCTTCAACCCTTGCTACTACAACCCTCACCCCCAATTTTTGAATAGGGAAGATGGGGTGAGTGATATCTCAATTTAAAGGTATTTTTATACTGATTTCAGCACAGTAATTGTTTTTTCATTTCATGCATTAGTTCCTGAAATATTCATGCGTTAGTTAATTTTATCACTTAATTTAATTTTTTGCGAATAATTGACATTTCGTGCTTCGAAACACCAAAATTTCCGTACTTGTATTTGAAATTGCAAAACATTTACCACTGTGCAAATGAAGTCATACCGTACGTGTGAATGCTACTAGGGTCAGATGTTCGACTAGCTGTTTTATTCACTGAAATCATTCTCCAACTGTACGGTATCAGAACGATTTGAAGTATTGATCTAAGAAATAAGACTTTTCAAAGTAAAATAAATAATTTATCAGAAACTCACATCAAAAAAATATTCAAATTGTTCACCATTAGCTTCCATACAATGAAATCAGTTTGGTTCGAAACGATGGCGCACATTTTGCAGCATTTCTGGAGTGATTTTTCTTCTATGGAATCGGGCTGTGTAGAGTGAATTTTACTCTTCAAGTGGCCCCAAAGAAAGAAATCTAGTAGTGACAGATCTGGCGATCTGGATGGCCATTCAGTGGGACCCCTTCTTCCCATCCACCGATTTGGAAAACTTTGATCCTGATATTCTCAAACTGGTAAAGCAGAGTGTGGAGGAGCTCCATCCTGTTGAAAAACAATATGATCTTCCACATAATTTCCAGCATTGTTTTCAATAATTTCCATCAAAATTGTGATTTTCCAATAAGTGTTACCGCATGTTATTGGAATTACTGCAAATTATATCAAAGATAATTTAGATTGAGTTTCAGCAAGATTGAGCTCCTTCACAATACGCTTTGTTTGTTCGACATCTTGATTAAAAATTTCTGTCAGTGGATTGGAGGAAGGAAGCCACAGCCATGGTTGTTTTGAAGCTGAAAATGGATTTTTCACAAAAAACCATTACAAGTGCCATGAAAAGACCACTTCATTTTCAAATACTTACTTAAGAATATTTCGAGAACTAATGCATAAAAACAATTACTGTGCTGAAATCAGTATAAAAATACCTTTCAAATGAGGTATCACTCACCCCATCTTCCCTATTCAAAATTTGGGGGTGAGGGTTGTAGTAGCAAGGGTTGAAGCGCTATGCGTCCGTAACCTACATCTTAAGTTGTCCCCCTCGAAACAGAAATCGACCTGTCCGAGCATTTCTATCGAAAAAATTTATTTCGTCTGTTTCGTTTTCAAATGGCCACCCTGTGTAAGTAGACATGTGTGGTTTATGAGTAATTTTTGTTTGGTTTTTAAAGTTCTTTTATTTGCTCTATTGCCGATCAAAATTTTTGGCGACGAAAAAAACAGAAACACACAGGCATAATTGAAATAATTCATAACAAACAAGATGATAGATCCAATCAATAACCTACATCGAAGTCATTAAATGTGAGTTGACTCAAGAAATATTTGAAGTTGAAAAGGTTACTTATAGTTCAAAGAATAGATAGATAGATAGATAGATAATTTAGAAGTAATTTTCTTGTGGTTAGAGCACTGGATCAAAATTAGGATTTCATCTATTTTTTGTATATTAATGCTTTACTACTTATGTTTCGGCGTACATTGAGCCTTTTTCAAGTTTATATGTTACAAATACAGTGACAATCACATCTAACATGTATAACTAGATTATTAAGTGTTTTGTAATATTTTGATATTTTATGCTAACCTACCTGTCCAACAATTCATCTTAAAACTCAATAAAATTAAAATCATATTCATCATGTTGTATATATATATATATATATTCTTTTGAACTTTTGGCTGACAATATTTAATTAGCAAACAATAAAGCATATAGATCAGGGGTTAGTGACGGGGTGTCATACAGTTCGGCGTATGACATAAAAGCCTAGGGAAAAAACCCCTGTGAAAAAAACCCTGGCTCCCCGTCTAAGTGTGAAAATACAAAAATCAGCTGAAATATATTTCAGGGACTTCTATCTTCAAGAGTGATCTTCTATTGGTGGAGACAGAGACTTCTTCAAGGTGTTCACATTGAATCTGGAAATAAAAAGACAAAAGCAGAAAAAATAACTAAATAACAAAAATACCTATCATATTCGTTTGAAATTTATAACCCATTCCAAGAAAGAGTTGGAAACATCATGAATAGCCCTAAAACCATCTTGAAATTTATATATGGGACAACTATCGATGATGAGGTATTGTTTCTTCTGCTTCTCCACATTCACAACTTGCACTAGGAACTGAGTTCCATTTAAATAGCATGCCATTGGTACGACCATGACCTGTTCTCAAACGATTAAGAACTGTCCAAATTTTTCTTGGCAGATGAAAACCAGGAACTTTTTCAGAAGGATCAGAAACGAGATATTTATTGAACATTTCGTAAGAGTTCCACTCAGTCTTCCATAATTCTTTATCACTTATGTTCATATTGAAGAACGTATTATGCCATAATGGTTTACGTGACTTCAATCTGGGAATTCTATTTTGTGGAAAATATGAAATAATTGGGAATAAATTGGGAAAAGAATGATATTTATTCCAAGAATTCAGAGCTGCAGTCTGTCTGCGAATATGGGGAGGGACAATATTAGACAATACTGGTAACCAATGAACCGGTGTAGATCTTATGGTGCCAGTAATTATTCTCATGGATGTATTCAATTGTGCATCTATTTTATGTGTATGTGCACTATTAAACCAAACAGAGCAACAATACTCAGCTGCAGAAAAGACTAGGGCTAGAGATGCTGTACGAAGAGTGGAAGCATCAGCACCCCAAGAGGATCCAGCTAATTTCTGAACAATATTATTCCTAGTTTTCAGTTTTAGGCTCAGATCATTTAAATGAGCCTTGTAATTAACATGATGTAGCATGTTGTGAACGCTGTCAATTAGAATTATTCTTTCAATTATTTCTTTGTACATGCAGGTTTCCAATTTATCATTTGAAATGCCATCTGTGTATATGTGTGAACATTGTTGAAGAAGATATTTTATTTCATTAATTCATTTTCATGATGTTTTCTGAATATATTCACAGATGCCACTTCGACATAAATTTGATATTATCCAAGAATGCTATAGTAAATTTTGGATAGGTTTTTCAGGTCTGTTCTATGATTTATTGTGTGTTTTTCTTTTTGAATGTATATCATTTCTTGGAATGTCCGTATTTTGCTGTTGGTTTCTTTATGCAGAATTTTAAAATTGTCAAAGTCAAATCTATGGTCATTCTCTCGTTCGTGCTTTTTAAGGGCTGTGGAATTTTTTGAATATTTATGGCCGTTGATTCTTTCTTTGATGTATTGTGTTGTTTGGCCTATGTAGATTCCTGGACACTCTTTGCATTTTAGTTGGTAAACACAATTCGATATTTTTTCTCTAGGAGTTTTGGCTTTTAGCTTCGTGTAGGGAGGTCTCAGATTGTTTGTGGATTTATGTGCAATTTTGATGTCAGTGTCAAATATGGTTGATTTTTTCGGACATAGATAGATAGATAGATAGGTTTATTCATTGCATAGTATATACACAAGTAATACATAAAAAAATGTCAAAATAAATTCAATTCATGGATAGCAACTATTATGTTCACAGTAATCAAGATTTTCTAGTACATTTTATGCTTCACATTACATAATAAATGAAAACAAATTTTCACTGGTGATGCAATGAAATTGTTTTGGTAGTGCGTTAAATAATTTAATGCACATACAGGGTCTTTCACGAGGAACTTCACCCATATATATACGGAAAACTATTGAACGTATTTTCATGAAATTCAGCACTTATAAGTATTTCACAATGCTGATGAAATCTAAAATATTTTCAAGGCATGAGCACCTCCGGTTTTTCCGGAAATGACGTCAACTTCCGTTTTTCATATTAGAACACCATTTTTTTATTGCAGGAATAGAGATTCCTTAGAAAATTTCAAGTTATTCTGATGTAGCATTTTTCAGTTTTGGTTGGAAAATCCTCTCTGAGCTGGAAAATTCGAAAAAAAAATAGAAAATAGAGCTCCTCTGAAACATGAATAACTTCGAGGTTTTTGGATGGAAAATTTCATTTTTGGGATTTTTCAAGATGTAAGATTGATGTATCCACTTTTATAATTGAAATCGCGATTCATGATACAGGGTGTGAAAAAATCGCTTTCAAAGTTAGGGATGACAAAATCGTGAAAAATCAATTTTTTCAAATTAGAACACAATTTTTTTATGGCAGATATTGAATCTACGTTGAAAAAAAAAGTGAGTGTATGCATCTCACCCTTGCCCTAAAGTGGATATATTCTGAGTTATTCACAAAAAACTGTTTTTCGTCTTGAATTTTCAGCTGTTTTTTTCCCCTTACTACCGTAATATGCAAGAGAAAAAAGTTACAGGTTGTTCCTAAATAGATGGCGAATTTGGGTTCGAATCTGTATCAGAAACCTCTTTATTTCAACTAATCGGCCATCGGTTTTCTCTCCAGTGATAAATAAATAATTCCTTATGAACCATATGCAAAATCTTACCATGTTTTACATTCTTTTTTTTTAATGATATCATTAATTACATCTGCCTAATTCCTCTTTTTTCAGTAGCAATTTGTGTTTACTATTAATTTGGTGATAATTCGTATTAAGTTATAGAATCGTTCACTATGCCTAATTTCACCAATGAAGATTATTTAAATCTCATTCTACTTCATGAAGCATGTAATCAAGTTGTAGATAGAACCATTCGACTGTTCATTTAGAGGTTTCCTGGCCGACCCAGACCAACGAGAGATACCATTAACAGAACCATGACAAACTTGAGAAATGTCGGATCTTTCGTTAAGAAAACTATACACAGAGAAAAAAGTGTAGTAGAAGATGAGAACAACGAAATTACAGTTCTTGCATATTTTCTTGTGAATCCTCAAAATTCTCTCAAAGATGCCGAGATTGCTCTGGGATTATCTCAATCGAGTGTTTGGAGTATATTGAAAAAACATAAAATGCACCCATATAAATTCAATAGGGTACAGCATTTGAAGGAAACTGATTTCGTCAGGAGAACAGAGTTTTGCGAAGCTATGATGATTCGATTTCAAGAGAATGAAAACTTTTTGGACTGAATAATTTGGACAGATGAATCTAAATTCACAAAGAATTGTTCTTTCAATAGGCATAACAGTCATTATTGGGATGAAGAGAACAACCACCACTTCAGACAATGGAACTTTCAAGATACCTGTAGTTTCAATGTTTTTTGCCCCATCAAAAATAATGCAATTCTCGATGTTCACATTTATGATGGGACTTTTACTGGTAAGATAGAACACTACATATGTTTGCATTATTTAAAGAATGTTCTCCCTTAGAAGATAGATATTCTGACATATTGACTCAAATAATTGAGCCGCTAGTACAGAACCATAATGACTTATGGTATCAACAAGATGGCGCGCCTCCACACAATTCACTCAATGTGCCAAATATCCTATATTGGCTATTTGAAGATCGATGGTTGGCGAACAATGGTCCACATCTTTGGCCACCACGTTCTCTTGATTTGACTCCTTTAGACTATTATGTTTGGGGTAGGATAAAAAATATTGTCTACTCAACTCCCCTGACTGATAAAGAGGACTGCATAGAACCAGTCAGAAATGCGTTCAGGTTTGTTTAGATTTTTAGATTCATAGTTTTGAAACTCAATTTGGTTTTTAAACACTTTTGCAGAGCTCTTCCTCCCGATGAAATAAGAAGAGCAACAATGCACGAAGCAATCCTGAGACGTATAAATAAATGTCTAGAAATTAACGGTCAAAATTTTGAGCATCTTCTCTAGTTATAACTGCGAGAGTTTGCCATGGTTCTCCTGATAGTAACTTGAAGTCGCTTTCAAGAAGGGGTGAAAAATCTACAACATGGTTCAAATAACAGTTCCTGAAAATTTCATCTTTTTGGCGTGAAGGGAAAAGAAATAGCTGAACATTCAAGACGAAAAACAGTTTTTTGTGAATAACTCAGAAAATATCCACTTTGGGAAAAGGGTGTGATGCATACTCTCACATTATTTTTTAACGTTGATTCAATATCTGCCATAAAAAAATGGGGTTCTAGTTTGAAAAAATTGATTTTTCACGATTTTATCATCTCTAACTTTGAAAGAGATTTTTTCACCCCCTGTATCATGAGTCGCGAATTCGATTTTTAAAGTGGATACATCAATCTTATATCTTGAAAAATCTCAAAAATGATAATTTTCCATCCAAAAACCTCGAAGTTATTCTTGTTTCAGCGGAGCTCTATTTTCGATTTTTTTTCGAATTTTCCCGCTCAGAGAGAATTTTCCAACCAAAACTGAAAAATGTTACATCAAAATAACTTGAAATTTCTAAGAAATCTATTTCTGCAATAAAAAAATGGTGTTCTAATTCGAAAAACGGAAGTTGACGTCATTTCCGGAATAACCGGAGGTGCTCATGCCTTGAAAATATTTTAGATATCATCAGCATCGTGAAATACTTATAAGTGCTGAATTTCATGAAAAAACGTTCAGTAGTTTCCCGTATTAATATGGGTGAGGTTCCTCGTGAAAGACCCTGTATACATTGCATTATTTTCTATGAGAATAAGATTATGGATGGGATACAGATATTTATCAACTTGCCTAGTTATCATATTTTTATTCTTGAATCTATCAAATCACTCCTTATGCTGGATAAGAAATTTTATACAATTGTACATATAAAGCCCCGTAAATCATATAGACTACTTAAATAATAAATTAAACTATACAAGCTATGCTCTTAATGTTTTGAAAAAATCAGTGAACTTATCCATCCTGAAAATTGTGTATTTTTCAATCAACCTTGTCATATGGGATTGTGTGGTGCGTAGGCAGTTCCTACTCGAAATGTCTATTTGTGAAACAAAAACTAGCTTTAAGAACTATGCTAAATATGAAATACCGACAGACCTGCAGGAGCGTTTTTCGCGCTAATAGCATCAGGAGGCACTACCTTGGATTTCTCAGTTTGGAACGTTATGCATTCTGTTCTTTTAACATTCATTTTCAGGAAATTTTCGGAGAACAAATGTTTCAAACTCAAATAAGCATCATTCTTTTTCTTCTTCTCTTTTTGACTCCCTGTAACAATGTACTATCACACTTGGTGCCAGTACGAATAACTTTACTAGTATTCGATTGTTTATTCCTTCCTTTTCGAATAACAGTTTTTCATTCACTCTCATTATGAAATGACCTTAAATGAGATCCAGTATTGTTCTCCAAAACAACTTCAGCCTGATTTATCTTCCAATTGTTTTGTTTCACTATAAAATTGTCACCTTGAAATTCATTCTGCGATTTCTGCTGTTTCTGCGATTTCTGCTGTTTCTGCGATTTCTGCGGTTTCTGCATAGTTTGTTGTTGTTTCTGTTGTTGGCCCGAAATTTCTGTGATGTCTTCTTCTATAATTTCAAGAACGGTTGTTATGTTCGATTGTAACGTACTCTCTTTATCAACATTTTTTTATTGTTGTTTACCATCGTATTTCTCCATTGTTTTGATTTTATCCAGCAACAATTCATTATTGAGCATTAGGATATCGTTTTTACTTCTGCATTCCATTAATAGATCTCCGAGATATTGAACCCTTATTTTCAGCAATTTGATCTCAAATTGCGGATTTTCTTCATCCATTATTTCAGCATTCACTCCATCACTGGTCTCATGAACACATTTGGCATTTCTCATTGTAGCCGTCGCTATTAGGCACCCTCGATGAAAAAAATCCTTGCATTTAATGCACAGAAATGCTTCCGTTACAGTTTGTTTACACTGAGCACAAAAAATGGGTTCTTTATCACCTGAATCGACAAATTTTTCCGAGCGTTCGTTTGTCTGACCTTTACTGTCCGACATCTTGACACATTAATATAATATGATATGATGATAATAATAGGTATCTGAGTTGAATGCGAAGGAAAGTTACAATTAATATGTCATTTTTTAAATATTACTTTGGAAAGATTTTAGGTTTTCAAAGTCGATTTCTGTTATTCTAATTTTTTGTTGTGGATAAATTAGATTCGAAAAGGAAAAAGAGCAGAATGGAGCTGGTATATGATTGAAAGTCGAAAATATATTTAAAATCTCGCTTAATCGATTTTTTCCCTAGGCTAACGAAGATGTATAAATTGGAGTTATAATAACAAATGTTATTATTTCATTTCAATTGATCTCACTGAAAATTAATAATTAATGAGGAATTCACACATCACGTAAATTCCTGGTCCAATTCCCACTCCATCTCATAAATTTCAAATGGACACCAAATCTCTATACATTGGGGTTGTTTCCAGAAATTCTGCACACGTCTTCGAATCTGATTGAGCTGTCCGAAACGAGTGATGAGAATTAGAGGGAGAATTCTCATCGTTATACAGATAAGACATGGAGTTACTTGAATTCGTGTTGAGTATTAACCCTCTAATGGATAGGTCAGCGGCCCAGTCGAACAATTGACTGTCTTCATAGGATGTTCTCTGCAATATTACTTAAGTGAAAAAAAGTCTAACGAATCGTTGTCTGCAAGAGAATCAAGAGGTGGTGAATATAGCCCAAACGATAATTTTACACTTGTTCCGTCATGAAAAAATTGTTGAAAATTTCTATTTTATATGCTCATGCATTCAGTAGTGACCATTTTTCAGATAGCAGAGTACCTTATTCGACCACGTGATCAAATATTGCAACCAAATTTCGAACAAGCAGGCAGAACGGTTTTACTGATGATATACGAGGGCCGTTCAGAAACTAACCTCCGGTTAATTGAAAAAAATACACCAAGTTAAGTAAAAATATTTTAATATATACATCTTACAACTACATCTTTGCACTATTTTTCGACATAGTCTCCATTACGATTGAGGTACTTATCGTATCTCTTCACAAGCTTTGAAATTTATTCTGCATAAAAATCACCCGCTTGTGCCTTGAGGTACCCATCGTGCACAGAACTTACGGTAACCCAATCTTGCTGTCACTATCTCGTACAAAAGAGTCTTAGAAATCTGTGGAAAATTGTAGACAACTCCGCCATTGTGAAACGTCGATTTTCACGAACTTTTGCATCAACTGCCTGAACGAGTTCGTCAGTCACCAATGATGGTCTACCACTCCTCTCTTCATCATGAACGTTTTCTCGTCCACTTTTAAATAAACGTACCCATTCACGGACAACTCCTTCACTTATAAATTTTGGTCCGTACACGGCACAAAGCTCACGATGAATAGCTGCTGCAGAGTATCCTTTGGCTGTAAAAAACCTTATAACAGCACGCACCTCACATTTGGCGGGATTTTCTATTGCAGCACACATTTCAAACTGCCACAAAAACTAAACTAGCGCAGGTACGATGTTCACTCGACTACGGCTTGATGTCGACTGACCTGCTGAGCGCGTGAATGCACAGATGGCGCGCTACTCCCCCCCACTATCCGCACTGTGACCAATCGGAGGTTAGTTTCTGAATGGCCCTCGTATTTATAGAACTAGTATTACTATCAATAACATTTATAGTTTTAGAAATATTTGAAAGCATAATTAATTCTTTCTGTAGTTTTCGAATTGTTTGTAATTATAATAAAGAATGAAATTATTCTTTTTGCGGGCTTCTTCTAGGAGAGCGGCTTGCTAATGTGTTGTCCAATGACTCAATCGATTGGGTTTGACCTTGTGATGAAGAGTACAGGGTTGAACTGGAGTATTTCCATCACCCCTGCCGGCCGGCCGTATACCCTCTATGTTCCACTGAAGATGTGCTAAAGTTCACTTACTTAAGGTCCAGCAATCATGAAGATAAAGTTGATATTTATTAATTCCATTGATATTTACGTTCCGTTTCGATTTCTTCTAGCTTAAAAAAAATATTTGAATTGGTCTTTTGTACAATGGTGATGGTCCCAAATTTGAATGAATGTGATACTGGTTTAGTTACTTCTGATTCATACCATCCATGGAGGTAAAATTCAATTGATGCACCCATTGAACTATACGTACATTTTCCGAGAACTAGTCAAATGCGCTAGGAATTTTCAAAATGTATAAATGTCAGTAAAGCAAATTGCAGAATCAATACATTTTTCTCAGACCATGAAACAATGGTTCTCACCATCAAGATAGAATAAAGAAGGGACCCTAACATGCTATGGAGCAATGCAAAATGGGACCACTTGTTTGACGTAAATATAGGTAGCACCAATATGGCGGAAAAATCAGTGTCCGATTTTTAATTTTCAAATCAGATGGATTCTGTAATTATTGAGCACTGATCGTAAATACCTGAAGGGTTTAGATAAAATATTAGTGTATTAATTTATATATGAAATTAGAACTTTACTTAGATGAATAAAACCAATGAAATATTCAAAAAATGTCAACATTTGACTGAAATCGCACACCAATATTGCGGATCTGATCCCATTTTTGTCATCTCTTCATTATTTCACCTCGATGATTTTCACCGCGATGGCGAAGGAATAGACTCGTTTTGAGCTGACCGCGAGGAGCTACCAACATAATCACGGTACGAAAATCCGACTTAAAAAAAATCAAGTTCTTTGTATTCGACCCCATTTCATGTGAAATGATCAATGTCTAGACAATTGTCTAGCTTTTATTTTGATGGAGAGAAGTATTGTTAGGATCGAGATCTTTAGGACGAGATCCGAAGTTTTCCTCTAATGGCTTTTAAATGTCTTCGGGAAATTCAATTTCCAGCGCCTTCCAATTTCCATAAAACGCAAGGGACTGATCTGCACGGGAAACTTGAATTAAAATAATGCATAGAGTCATTTCGGATGAGTAAGGCTCCGCTAGAAAAATAAATCTACCAGATAAATCTCATTTGATGACGCTGACCTTGAAAAATTCAATGTGATCTGCCAATTATGGCTTGCATTATCAAGGAATGAATAAATGTTCCATATCTTTGACGTAGATACTTCGAGAGAGGATTGCTTGAGTATTAGAAGAACGCATTTCTCACACAAGCTATTTTTGTGCCCGTGAAGTAAGCACTCGTATTTTCGAAAATAAACATTTTTTTGCATTGGTTAGTAACTATCGGTATGTCCAGAATTTTCGGTTGCGAGTCAGAGATCCTAGAGGACAAACATCGTATTCCGCTTGGTACTGAATTAATGGGCAGCCACTTGGTGATTTCTTTCGTAAAATGGAATATCTTTCAAGCCAGTTCATGCTAACGACGAAGCTGGATTGTAGTGGGTATTTTTGAAAGGGTGGATATTAACAGGTTTCTTCTCCAAAACCAAGGTTTGGTAGACCAAAAAGCAAGAAGTTGAAAATTCAATTCTGTTTCGACCAATTCGACTCTGGTATTCTCTTTTTGACGCTCTTGTTCACCTGAACAGCTTATAGATTTGCTCAAATGTATGCATTTATTGAATATTTGGGTGTAAGTGGTAGCAATCGTTTCGTAAGGACTCGCTGATAAAGAATTCATGCTCACAATCAATTCTGTCAGTACAAGTCTGGTCAATTTAGACATCCAAGGTTACAAAAATTCCCACTTGGCTGAATATTGGTAGGATTGTTCAATACACTATTATAAAGGAAATGTGAAAATTCCTCATTGATCCGGCACGTGCAAAAAAATTTACTCGGGGTCAAGGGTCACAAAAACGGGTTTTTCGCGATTTTCAGCAAAATGGTGAGTTTTATCATAAAATTAGCTCAGACAAAAATTGTAGATCAGATAATTATCTATGAAAAATGTTGATATACTTTTTTCCCTAAGAGCCACCGTTTTTGAGATATAACGATTCAAAAAGTTGAAAGAGTTGTAATCGTCATAATATGCACACGTTTCCACGCCACCTTTGAGGTAGTGTACTTAACGCGTTTTTTTTTAACGTGGTTTCCCCGGAAGACCTATTCCACTGATCTTTTATGATTCTGCTTAATTTGAAACTATTGAATAACTGTAGATATTGACAAGGGTTGAAAATGATGAAAGGGGTGTAAATTACAAAAAATAAGCAAATTTATCCGTCTGAATCTAAATCATCATTAACTTCTGCATTCTCTTGTTCTTGTTCTTCTTCTCTTCCTTCTCCTTCTTCTTCTTCTTCATATTCTTCATTCTGGGTGTTAATAAATTGTCCCAATAATGACACATCGCATGTCTCTTCGTCAACATCAAATGAATCTTCAATTGTTGGCAATTCAACATTGGAGCATGACCAACCTTGACAGTTTGGACATGCTACAGAACGAAAGAGTCCGACTTTTTTGCAACCACATTTTGCACTACATCCTTTTTTACAGTTGCAAAAAATGGTGTTTAGTAGTTTTTCTGGTGCAGGTGGAAGTAGAGTTTGAACTGTCTGTGATGAATTGTCGACCAACTTCCAACCCCAGTCTTTTTGGCCTAACTGATTACCAAGCCACACTTGAACTTGGTAATATACCCGAAAAAAATGTTGATGAGCAGCCGCTAAGGTTGGAGGAAGACATGTTAACTGCACTTGTTTTTTATTTCGAGTATTTTTAACGAAACATGCATATCTGAATTTATCTGAGCACATAATTTTTTTAGGAGCTCCATACATAGCGAGAAGAAAGCGAATGATTTATATTCAGATGGATACATTTTCTTATTTTTTGTAATTTACACCCCTTTCATCATTTTCAACCCTTGTCAATATCTACAGTTATTCAATAGTTTCAAATTAAGCAGAATCATAAAAGATCAGTGGAATAGGCCTACCGGGGAAACCACATTAAAAAAAACGCGCTAAGTACACTACCTCAAAGATGGCGTGGAAACGTGTGCATATTATGACGATTACAACTCTTTCAACTTTTTGAATCGTTATATCTCAAAAACGGTGGCTCTTAGGACAAAAAATTTTTAGACATTTTTCATAGATAATTATCTGATCTACAATTTTTGTCTGAGCTAATTTTATGATAAAACTTACCATTTTGCTGAAAATCGCGAAAAACCCGTTTTTGTGACCTTTGACCCCGAGTAAATTTTTTTGCACTTGCTGGATCAATGAGGACTTTTCACATTTCCTTTATAATAGTGTATTGAACAATCCTACCAATATTCAGCCAAGTGGGAATTTTTGTAACCTTACCCCTATTTTTTAGTCTAATTTGACCGTCCCTGGGCACGATTACGTTCGAACGGTATGAGCTAGAGAGCTCAAATTTTCAGGGTAGGTCTGAAGAATGAATAACTCGGGCGAGTTCATTATCGGGCCAAATCCGCCTGATTATTCAGGAGGTATGCGCATCTGAAATTTGGTATCCTTCATAACTCCCAGAATATCCATCGGATCAAGTTGTAATTTGATATCTGAATTAGGTTGAAACAAATAGGCTTGTAGAATTTCACGAAAACCGACATGCTAGAAAATTTACAAAAAATTCCCAGATGAAAAATTTTTTTACTTAATACCTCATAAGATATCGGACGTATTAAAACAAAAATTTCTGCTTGTATGGACGCAATTAATATCTCACATATTCTCCAATTTTATTGTCGTAGATTCTTTCTTCCTGAAGATATGATTTTTGAAATGTCAAAACGTCCCTCAAAATTTTCATTGTTCAATGCTATCACAAATGCGTATTCGATTGATATCGGTCGGACATACTAATCAGTGTCAGTTGGGGGCATCGAGGTAGAATAAAGAAGAGACGACATGATTCGGCAAAAATGGGGTCAGTTCCGCAATATTGATTCGCGATTTCATTCAAATTTTGACATCTTTTCAGAGGCTTTGTGTATCTGCATAAAATATTAATTAGGTTTATACATAAATGTACTCAAAATTCACGCATAAGCTTCTAGTATTTGTTATGAGTGCTTGATAACCTGATCATACATCTAATTGGAAGTTTACAGAATCTACTCTAATTTTTCCGCCATATTGGTGCTTTTTGGCGCTCTTGTTCACCCGAACAGAGTGCCTATCATTTTGCCCGAATGTCTGTAATTTTGGAATATCGAGCCGAAAATGGTCTCAATCGATTGGGTTCGACTCCCTGATGAAGAATTCGTGGCGAAAGTTGAGTCTGTCCGGCCGGCCGTATCCTCTCTAGCATCCAAAAGGAATCAGCTAGTGTTTTCATATTTTCAAAATTGGATAATTGTCCAAATATCTCGGTCAAGTTCGTTATTGGGCCAAATCCGTCGGATGGTTCAGTAGTTATGAGCATCTGAAATTTTGTTTCCTCAATAACTACTAGAATGTCCATCCGATCAAATTGATACTTGAAATGTTGTTGGGGGAGACTGCAACAAAAGAGCTTGCGAAATTTCGCAGAAATCGTCACGCTAGAAAATTTTTAAAAAATTCCCAAAAAAAAATTTTTTAATCCTGAGTATCTCACAAGATATTTTTCGGATTTCAATAAAAATTCGTGAATATATTGATGTGATCGATAGCTCACTTATCCTCAAATTTCATTGTCTCTTTTCCATCTAAAGATATGATCATTTTTTCAATTTACTCAAGGGAAAACAGAAATGACATACGTCCCGATGATTTTCTTTGAACGATGGCCATCACAGATCGATATTCTATTGACAAATGCCGGACTCATTAATCAGTGTCAGTTGGCGTAATATTAATCAAAATTTTTCATAACGGGAAATCATAGAGATAGAATTCAATCTCGGTGGCTGAAATAATATACGTTATCAAAATTCGGAAAAGCACTGACATAAGTTGTTAGGAAAAGGGAATTATAGCTTCGAACAAAACTTGGGGAAAATGATGAGTAGTTATTTTTAATTTGAGATATAGGTTTGTTCAATCATTAGGCGTTCATATTTGCATTACATTGTCCTACAAGACGGGAAAAGACTATTATTCACGTGATCAGAGTGCTTATAGATTTGTTATGGTTTGAATATTTACTCGCAAGTAGCTCAACAAGAGCACCAAAGCAATCTGACCTCACGTCAGTGCTTTCTAATTTTTTTTTTATGTTAAACCAGTGGTAACATTTTTTCTTTGCTCGATTGCATATCATGTCATCTCCTCCTTGTTCTATCTCGAAGTTTGGAGGAAAATTTTTCTAAATTTTTCTTTACGGTGCTATAATAGACGTTGTTAATATTTAAAAAAGCACTGACGAGGGTTTTTAAAAGAAAGGAATTCAAGCTTCGAGCCAATTAGGAAAAATTATAAAAAGTTATTTTCGATTTGTGATACAGGTTTCTTCGTTCATCGTGGCGTTTGTATTTCTACAAAGTGTCCAGAAAAGGTATTTGTTTTCGCGCCATATTCGGAACAGGGCGTCTAAAAGGAGCGGAGAGGGGTTCATAGCGTTCGCCATTTTGTATAGTTTCAGTCACGATCGATCAATACTCGGGGACGCATCGTGCATTTTGCTTACGAGCGTATTATCGTAATGGTGATTCATTAGTGACTGCTACACGTCTCTATCGTACGGAATATCGTATAAGCCACGTGCCAAGTGACGATAGCACTAGGAAATGGATCAGTATTTTTGGATATACAGATGCGACAGTTAAAATTCAAAACTCTGATTGTTCTCGAGTAGTTCGCGACTAAGAAGCAATTGAAGAAGTTGACGCGTCCGTTCGTTAAAATCAGTCTCTATTCATCCGAAAGCGAAGCCAAGCGTTGAACATCAAAAAATTGTCTTTGCATTCGATTTTAAAGAAATACTTACATCTGAAAGCCTATAAAATTCAATTGGTTCAAGAAATGAAGGATTCGACAGAATTTTGCGAACGAAATGCTTCAGTGATTTAACAACTTTAACAACATACTGTTTAGTGACGAAGCGAATTTTCACCTAAATGGTCATATTAGGCAGAATTGGGTATATTGGGCAGTGGAGAATCCGAGACATAAGCATGAACGACCCCTGCATTGCCCAAAGGACGTGGTTTGGGCCGCTATGTCTGCTGAAGGTATAATTTGTTGTTATTTCCATGAAGATCAACGAGGCCGAGCAATTAATGTGAATAGTGACAAGTACATAATTTGGACTAGAATTTTCCGCTCTACAACTTTTGTTTGAATCTTTTTCTCACTAAACCTTCTCATTCGCGAAAATATCAGAAAAACCGTATTTTTTTTCTCTTTTTTCAAGAATTTTTCAATGTTGCTGAAAATTTTAACACCTTCATTTTTGACCATATGTTTCTCTGTTTATAACAATCAACATATCAAAAATGGAGCTCTTTCCCAGAAAATGTGATTTCAGCCCTTCCTTCACTGGACTATAGAAGACTGCCGGCCACGCAACGGTCATCATTTGGATAGCATGATCTTTTCCTAATAATTCTCCAATCATATGTTAATAATAAACAATGAACCTTTTTATTGTCCACAAATATTTTTTGTTTTATTGAACTTACAAATACTCGATACCCTTTCTGGACACCTTGTATGTTCCAGAGTACAGGAAGAGACTCGTTCAGCTCAACAGAGTGCTTTTTAAAGTTTTTGTGTTGCGAGGTAATAATGTTTGATATGTAGTTCATAGTCAGTAGCGTTTTTAGCAGCTATATCTGCTTTCTCGTACGCCTTTTCATCACTATAAGATGGTATACTGTAAATTTTTTTTCTTTCGTTTTTAGTACTGTTTACTAACATTGAGTATTTTTCCCTTGTGTATGAAATATATGGATTAATTTTAATATCCAATTTGATGTTTGCTGAACATTGTAATGTACTAAGAGAGTCAGTGTGGTTTTTATTTGAGTTTGATACAACACACAGCAATGAATATCGATGTTTCTTGGGTTAGCTGCTAGAAAATTGCAGACCAGTTGTTGAAACCTTATTTAACGAAAAATGAGTAGGCTGGTCTATATTCTGCATAAGATGAAATACCTAAGAATGTGCAAAAATTAAAGAAAAAAACACCACAGAGCTCTACAAACCTAACATCGTTCAACACAATAGAAATATCTCACAAAATCGGAGATAGTGAAGTAAACTTTAAAGAACTTGTATAAGTTATAAGGCTACTCAAAAATAAATAAGTAATAGTATTAGCTAATCATCTAGTTGGAATTCATTAACCAAAAATTCAGTAACCTACATTGTCCTATGAATTCAGATTCTCTGAATAAAAACTCCATCCCTTGCTTGGCACGCAGCGGAAAGGAATTCACATCTCTTCTGAGCAGGAATACGAAAAATGTTACCGAATCTCCCATCTGCGATACACCCCACATTCGTGCTTAATTTCTCAGAAAACGAAATATCGTTGAACAGGGTTGCCAGGTCTAATAGAATTTCTGTAAATCTACCGAATTTACCGTTGGATTGAATTCCCACCAAACATTCCAGATAGCATGAAATTAGAAGGTGAAAGTCTTCAGAGTACTTTTTCGAGAAAGCAGTTAGGATTTTTAATTTTTTGTTTTAATTTCATTATTTATTGAATCAAATTCTCCTACTTTTCCTTGTTTCTAGATAGAATATCAGAATGTATTTTTCTCAGACCATTAAATAATGGTTCTCACCATCAAGATACAATATAGAAGAGAGCGTGACATGCAATGGAGCAAGGAAAAAATGTTACCACTTGATTGACATAAAAATAGCACCAATATGGCGGAAAAATCAGTGTCGGATTTTGTAACCTTCAAATCAGATGGATTATGTTATTATTGAGCACTCATTGTAAATACTTGAAGGGTTTAGATGAAACATTAGTGTATTGTATGACACCCCGTCACTAACCCCTGATCTATAAGTTTCATTGTTTGCTAACTAAATATTGTAAGCCAAAAGTTCAGAAGATAATATATATATTAGTGTATACCGATATGAAATGAGCGGTTTTTTATGAAAATAAAACACTTAATATTAATGGGAAAGTAGAAAACATTTCATTCAAAGTATTGACTATTGTTTTCTACACATTTTGACCTCCTTTCTGACAATTTGTGGATACCACGTCAATAAAATTGTTCGTTTTTTAAAGCAAACCAACCAGACATCCAATTTTCGACCTCCTCGTAGGAATCAAAGTGATGCTCAGCCAATTCGTGTCCCATCGATGAAAACAAATGGTAATCATTCGGAATAAGCCAAGTCTAGTGAATACGGCGGATGGGGTAGCAACTCCCAGCCAAGGGTTTTGATTGTACCCTGAACCGATTTTGCTTTGTATGCAGGTGCATTGTCATGCGGAGCAAAATACTTCTGGCCCATTCTAGTCGTTTCTCAATAAATGCATGGTTCAATTTGATCATTTGTTGTCAGTAGCGATAAGTATCAACGGTTCCACATGGTTTTAGGAGCTCGTGGTACAACACACCTTTCTGGTACAGCCAAACACACAGCATTGTCTTATTGCCGAATCGATCTGGTTCTGCTGTCGATGTTGATGGTATTCCCGGATTAACCCATAATTTTTTACGTTTAGGATTCTTAAAATACATCCATTTTTCATCGCCAGTAACAATCCGATGCAAAACCGATTTTCTTTCGTGTCTTCGAAGCAAAATTTCACAAGTGTTTTTCCGGTTTTCCATCTGTCTTTCATTCAATTCATGTGGCATCCATTTTCCACACTTTTATATCTTTCCCATAGCTTTTATACGTTTAGAGATTGTTTGTTTTGCAACATTTAACATTTCTGCTTCAGCATTAGCATTAGCTTTTGATTCAAAGTGTCATCTGCATCCAATATCGTTTGCAATTCGGCGTCTAAAAACTTTTTTGGTAGTCTTTCACGTTCTTGATTTCTCACATCAAAATCATTATTTCTGAACCGTTGAAACCATCTTTTGCATGTTGTTTCTGATAGAGCATGACCGCCATATGACTCGACAACCATTCGATACGACTCTGCAGCACTTTTCTTCAAATGAAAATAAAAAAATAATGCTTTCCGCAAATCATCCACTTTCTGGTACAAATTCGACATTTTTAACACGATGAAAAAAACATTATGTTGTCTGTAGAGCTGTAGCAAACCGTATGTATTCGTTACTGAGTAACGGGTACGCCATCTATAACCGAGTAACGAAACGTTACCCACAAATTATTTTTCGTTACTAGCATTATTCGCATCATACACTGATTCGTCCACGCAATGAACTTCGCATACACATGTCAAGCAATAAATCACAAAGTTTACGACTCTGGCTGGACAGATAATAACCGATTGGTCAGTTTGAAACTGTCTCCACCAATGTTTTCATTCAGGAATCAGGAGTCAATTAAATTAGTTATGAAATTTACTACTCGACGATCCCTTAATTGTGGTCAGGAAATATTAAATCAGCAAGGAAGATGTTTCTACCATTTTTTTAGGAGAAAGCACACAGGATAATATTCAGAATCCTCTTCCAATTCTGTAGTTATAAATAGCATTATAATGATGAGGCAGTATCTAGAATCTAGAAGAACGATTCATTCCTCGAAATGAGTGTCTTTTGAAGTGGTGGCAGGCGAGGGCCATTCTGTACCCCGAGCTCTCAAACTTGGCTGTAAAATAATTATCAGTTATGGCTACCTCGGTGCCATCTGAAAGAACTTTTTCAAAATCGGGCCAAATATTAAGTGAAAGGCGCAGCTCGATTCAGCCCAAGAGAATGGAAAAAAATTTTATTTTTAAACATGAATCAAAGATTCATGTCGTAGAATGTTTTCATTATTTCTTATTGTTTCTGTCCTAGTTTTGTTTGAAATATGATTTTATTATTATGTTTGATTTCGTTGTAAGAATTAAAGAATTTTGTTGTCATTTTAATCTTAATAAATAATTTCCTACTCCTTCTTCTAGCTTTCCCATTATAACAGAATCACAAATGGGTATTAGTTCTCCAAGTTCTATTTATAAATGATACGATGACGCGCTTAGTACATAAATATTATAATATGTGTCTCCCTGGAACGAACACTTCGCTCTAGCAATACGACGAATACGGCTCTATTCTTTTCTCTAGCATAACAAACATCAAAGCTAGTATGAGGTATTAAAAGTAACGAGTAACGATACAACAGTAACGACTATTGATTATGATAGTAACGAATACATACGGGTATGTCATTTGTCGTTACTTTTACACCTCTAGTTGTCTGTTCAATGACTTGATGTATACTAATCATGTTTCACAGATGTCATAGCAAACAAATAAAAAAAATAAAGTCTCGTTCAGAAGCAACAATCGAGACATTTATATCTTGACGCTAACTTCAAACCGGTATACCTGGTGTACGATAAACCACAGAACACTAATATACATGAAATGAAAACTCCTAACTAAATTTTGGCAACATATATCGGCATGTTCGGTAGAGTGGAATCAAATCGGCGGGAAATTTGAATTACTAGAACGGCGGGAAATTTGAATTACTGTAGCAGCGGGAATTTCAAATATTCTCATATATGCATAGTAAATATGCACTTAATATTTTATTCACATTACCTTGAGGCATATACTAAATGATTGAGATGAAACAACAAGAAGTAATAAATTTTCATCATTTTATTGTTCATTCAGGAATATAATATACAGAGTATTATTGTATAATATGAACTTATTTCCAAAACTAACAGACTAGTGTTTAATATAAATATAATTTCAAGACTTCACATAAAAAATCAGTAGAGCGAATATCACATTGAATAAAAATAAACTTCAAGAATTCAACAGAATTTATAGGAACATAAAGCAACAGTCATGCTATGTAAATAATACTTCTGCTACATAAAAAACACTGATTAAAAACAAAAAACAGTCATTTTACGTAAATAACACTTATGCTGCATAACAGTCTTCCTATGTATATAACACTTATGCTGAATTAGAAAATACATATTAGAGATAAAAAACAGTCATGTTATGTAAATAACACTTATGCTACATAAAAAACATTTATTATAAATAAAAAAACAGTCATGTTACGTAAAAAATACTTTTTCTAAATAAAAACATTCATGCTAAATTAACATGAAAAACAACAAATTTTTAGAATATCACAATGGACATAAAATATTGTAGAGAAAACATTACAACATATCACAGGATATCACATATTGTCATTATTAGCCCTTATCACTTTTAATGTGTTGATTGCACTAGTATCTGCCCTGCAGTTGTTTGTATCATCCAGGTGTCCTAGAAAAAAGAAGCATTATCAAAACTTACGAAGAAATTATTATACTTATTATATTTATCTTTGGCATTAACGTTTTTAGAATATTCAACACCACTCGAAGATGAGACAAGGTTACAGAAGTTATTTTCTTTGGACAGTAATAATACTGCCGTAGTATTTTTATTTTGGGTGTTAATAGAGGGAGGTGAGCATTGAGAAAGAATAGATGAACTTACAGAGCTAGACGAAGAACTTTCTGAGAATATAACAGAAGATATACTGGAATTTATTTAAATAGAAGTAGGGGTATTTTGGTGGAGGAATTGCAGAGATTCGTCAGCATAACTTTGATCATCCTGGTTGATTAAACTGGTTTGACATTTTAGTACAGCCTCATCAGGAAGGCGAGTAGGCACCCTCGGGTTATTGTAGTCAGATAAAGAAAAGTGATCACTACAAACTCTATAATAAGAAGTGTTTGTGTTTTGACTAATAGAGCAAGCTTGTTTCTAGAAAGAGTTCAAGCTTCTCTCCCTAGAAAGAGTTCTGGGAAATGTCAGAAAAGCTTTGTGCTTTTTTGAAAGCACTCTAAGCACTTTTGCATCCAGAAGGAGCATGAGAATAGTAATCCGCTAAAAAGGCACTCAGGTACATGAAGGATAATTTGCAATTATAGGTTTTTATCAACATGATCGTTCTGTCCAAATGTCTGTAATTTCATAGCGTACAATCTCCAGAAGATATAAGAGTTTTTCTGAAAAAGAAGTCACAGATTATCTTTCTATCTATGAATTCACATCACATCAACTATAAATCTCTATGAGGGTGGTTTTAATTTTATGACAAGTTGTCATAATGAGTGAATATTGAGCCGAAAATGAAACTAATTCTGTGGGTTCATTTTTATGACAAACTAAAATACTGGTGTGTGCAGTTGTCATATTTTGAATGGAAATGTCATTATGAATTTTGCGACAAGAGGACTATTTTTTTTCCCAAATGTCTGTAATTTCTGAATATCGAGCTGAAAATGATCGCCATCGGTTGGATTTGACTCGTGATGAAGAAACGGTGGTCCAATTTGAAAATGTTTGGCTGAATATTCTCTATCTTCCGAAAGAGATGAGATAGAGATTCCATATTAATAGAATTAGTTTATTATCCAAATATAAGTCAAGTTAGTTATTGGGCCAGACCTGTCCGATAGCTCAGCCAAAGGTACTACTGCAATTTCAGACATTTTAAATGCAAAATAGAGAACGTGAGATGGATAAATCGGATTTCAAAATATTGTGTTACAACTCACCCAATCATATGAATCAACAGAACACTGAGTTCTTTCAACATTCATAATCTTTCCTCCATATAAAATATATCTACTCTTAACCACCATCCTTTGTCTTACTTCTCTACTGCTTCTGTTTTGAACAAATTGTGTTGTAGGAACTAATCTTCAGCATCATTGAAGTGTCTAGGTCCTAAGTAATAAAAATCAAATGATGAAATGAAAAAACAATTTCAACAATTTCAAGTTGTAAACAGAGGTAGAACTCACCTGATGAATAGAAGAAAACGTCTGTATGGTCATATCTAGCACTTGCACAGGTTCTTCGCTGTGGTTTACATAGTAGTCTCCAATCCATTCAGCAATATCTACAAGATTATTATCAATTAAAGACAAAAATTTTTAATCATCTGAATACATCGATATAACTATAGTTAAAAAAATTTTAAATGAAAACCAAATTAATCCTACCTTCTATATAGATGAATATATGAGGATTTTCAACTAGTTGAAATAACACTATGAGGTCTAGATACTAAAAAAAATTTTAATGGCTAGAGATATTTAGTTTACTCCGTGCTTCCCATAGATAAATAAAAGTATATGGTGCTTCCCAACCAACATCTGTCCTTATGTGTCTTCCGTCTGCCCTACCAAAAATCTCCTTTGTTCTTTATAAATAATAATAAACATAATTATCCAAGCTTACATGAAATATCATTAACATACTACATTTGTTTAACCTCCCAGTACAAATCAATTCGCAACCAATTATTCTCCGAATTGAAAAAAAAAACTATGATTCATAAAAATTAAGTATCACACACACAAAGTAGCCACTTGCTTATTCATAAGTTTGCTGAATATCATATAGTAGGTCCGGGAGAGACTAACCACATTTTGAAAAAACGCTTGTAACTTTTTTGGTTATGGAGATAAATATATTCTCAACAATCAGCATTTCAAATTTGTTTTTATGAACAATTCTCAGTTTGCTATAAGCCCTTTGTAGACAGGCAGATATATGGATTGTAAAGCATAATTCAGAATCCAACCAAACTCCCAAGTCTTTAACTTTGTCACACAAACCAACCACACTTGACCCGATTTCAATCGTATAATTTTCATTCGAAATTTCAGACCTATCACCTCTCCACACCCTCAAGAACAACTAATGAGATAAGACACGTTTATCTTTCCATTTTAGTCGCTTTCCACTCACTTCTGGTAATTCTCGTCCTCTTTATGAAGGGAAACGAATTTACTGAAAAGGGCTTGAGTAGATGCCTTATTTGGCGACTGGAAAGCAGCTTACGTGAAAGATCATCAAATATTCAATGAATGTATAAGGAGACAACATCGATGATTTACATCCTTTCGTTCATCAAGTACAAAACTGGAGACTGAGAGATCGATAAACCGACACAATCTCTCATAAATTGGCTCGCACCCTGTTGCAATCATTGCAAGTAACATTGACTTATCAAAGCATGATCAGAGTTAATATAGACCGTACTTGGTGTGCCTTTAATGATAACCATATCTTTAAAAAGGTGCTTGGATAGATTATTTTCACGACATAATATAGGTACTCAGGTTGTTCAAATAAAAACTGTGACACTTTGAACACAATGCGTTGAGAGCCCGGTTGTGGGCCTCATTAGTCAGCCTCAACAGCCATTATTGTTGACGAGAAATTTGTGATGTGAAGTCGGTTATTATGTCGCACCTATTTGTAGTGTTTTTGTTATGTTATCAATTTCCTCATTTTTATCTTGTTGGGAAGATCATTTATTAGTTGCTCATATAAATCATATGAACATTGGGAGTGGCAAATTGATGCAAGGTGGTCAAACATGTTGTGGATGAAAATCACCTGATAAAATGGCATAAATTATCATTCATATCTAAAGAAGATAAGCCTACATGATTGAAAATCAAAGAGACAGCATTCATGAATATCGCTCTCAATATCATAAGTGCACCACCATCAACTGTGGTGCCGAAAGATTGGAGGCCAATTGTTCGAAGTAACTTGAAGAAGTTTTCAAACCACAATGCACAAACATTAGTGTTAATTTTATTAAGTGTCCTCAGTCAGTCTATATGACGCTTCTAAGTGAAAATTGAAACATTTTCTGAACTTGTCATCTTTTTAAAAGCAAATTTTTACCTTTAAAATGACAGATGTCGTTGGGAATATTATTGCTAAAATAATAATTCTACTCAGTCATTATTGTGTTGCTTATTTCTTCCAAATATTGTTCAGCCTGACCTACATATTTAGATATACAACCCCTACAATCACCACAATTAATATCCCGACTGCTTTCTTAAAGGAAGACTATCTTCAACTTTTGAAAATATTTTTTAAGGTTACAATAGCACAGTAAACGCAAATGTTCAACCTAATCGTTTATTGGTGAGTACGGTGGCTGGTGGAGTGAGAGTATTGAACATATTATGAGACCTTTGTGTGCTGCAGTTGTCACTTAACTTACTTAATCGAAAAATGAAATTGAGTTTGGAAATTTTTGACAAAAAGAGCATGATCAACTTTTTTGAAAAAATCTTTTTGGAGACCCTGGTCAAGTCACAAATTGAATTCAATGAAATTGAATTCTTGTTTTTGAAAGATGATACAACCTTAGACTATATAAGAATAGACCCTTTATTTACATTGAAAAGTGTCGCATCTGAAACTTTTTCTCCAGTTTGCATTCAAAACATTGTATAAAATTTTATACGAGGTATGTTTTTTAAGTAAGTACTGTTTTGCGATTCCGCCACCGTAGCGCTACGTCGGCGTTCCGCGCATGCGCGCTGGTTACCTACATCTCTTGTCTACGCACTGACGCCATTACAGTCTGATTCTTCATTGTATACGTTGTTTACTGAGTGTTTAAGATGCCTTCGACAATCGTGAGTCCCGCTGATTGCGAAGTACGGGCTGTTATACGATTTCTTAGTGCTAAAGGAGGAATACCAATCGATATTCATAGTGAGATCTGTGCAGTTTACGGACAAAACATTATGAGTGATGGAATGGTAAGGAAATGAGTGAAAGCATTTGAAGATAGCCACACAAATGTGCATGATGTAGGGCGGAGTGGGCGTCCTTCGGTTGTTAATGAAGATTTGGTGCAGAAAGTGGACGAAAAGCCCTGATCTGGCACCCAGCGACTACCATTTGTTCCTGCACTTGGAGAAACATCTGGGTGGTCAGCGTCTGCAAGACGATAATGAAGTCAAAACATTTGTGACACAGTGGTTAACAAGTCAGGCGGCAGAATTTTATGAGGAGGGTATCCAAAAACTGGTGCCACGTTATGACAAGTGCTTCAATATTCACGGAAATTATGTTGAAATGTAGATTAAGATACAGGCTTTTCATGTAAAAATAAAATTATTGCGATATCTTTACACGTCTTTTCTTAATTCCAAAACGGTTTTTACTTATAAAAACATGCCTCGTATTTTGAATTGAAACTGTCTTATCGGATATATTAGCGAGAAGTAAAAGAAAAACTTCAGTTGATTCTGCAATCTTATGTCAGAGACCACAGATCGAAAGAAATTCAGGTGAAAGTCAAGACAACGCTGCTCCATTATCTGCTTGACAATTTGAGGTCACATGTTCTAAAAGTCACACGTTGCCACCTCTGTATAGAAAATAAATACGCAAATTGAAGAAATTTTGTGAGAGTCAGTGTTAGGTTTTTCATATTTTTTATTGTTTATTACTTTTCATCGCACTAAAAATGGTTAGTAAGTGTGAATGTTGTAGTAAAGACAGGAATTTTAATCTGAATTCATCGTTCAATAAATAAGTGTACTGTTAGAACCGAAGTATTCAGTTATTTACATATTCAGTAGCGTAGAAAGTTTCAATAGGGAAGTTTTCAATGAGATTGTTATAAGATAAAATGAGATTTTCTTGAATTGAGGTTCCCAGATGACGATGGAAAAAGAAGAATTAGGGCTTCGCTGTTGGGATGGTCAAGTATTTGCTCAAAGAAAGCAATTTTCATTTGTTCAGATATATTACATATTATATTGAAAAAAATTTAGAAAGCACTGACGTGAGGTCAGATTGCTTTGGCGCTCTTGTTGAGCTACTTGCGAGTAAATATTCAAACCTTAACAAATCTATAAGCTCTCTGATCGGGTGAACAATAGTCTTTTTCCGTACTATGGAACAATGTGATGTAAATATGAAAGCCTAATGAATAAACAAACCTTTATCTCAATTTGAAAATAACTACTCATAATTTTCACCAAATTTTGTTCTATGCTTCTTCTAAAAACTTACGTCATTGCTTTTCTGAGTTTTGACAACGCCATCAAATTCTTTCTCTATGATAAAAAATTTTTTTATTAATATTACGTCTGTGCTTTTCTGAATTTTGACAACGTCATCGACATCGAATTCTACCTCAATGAATTCTATGAAAATTTTGATTGATATTACGCCAACTGACACTGATATCTAGGTCCGCAAGTTGTCAAACGAATATCGATCTGTGATGGCAAATCTTGCAATGACAAAGCTCGGACTTCATGACATTTCTATTTTTCTCTTGAGTAAATGAAAAAATTTAGAAAGCACTGACGTGAGGTCAGATTGCTTTGGCGCTCTTGTTGACCTACTTGCGAGTAAATATTCAAACCTTAACAAATCTATAAGCTCTCTGATCGGGTGAACAATAGTCTTTTTCCGTACTATGGGACAATGTGATGTATATATGAAAGCCTAATGAATAAACAAACCTTTATCTCAATTTGAAAATAACTACTCATAATTTTCACCAAATTTTGTTCTATGCTTCTCCTAAAAACTTACGTCATTGTCATTGGAGTTTTGACAACTCCATCAAATTCTTTCTCTATGATAAAAAATTTTTTGATTAATATTACGTCTGTGCTTTTCTGAATTTTGACAACGTCATCGACATCGAATTCTACCTCTATGAATTCTATGAAAATTTTGATTGATATTACGCCAACTGACACTGATATCTAGG
This sequence comes from Micraspis discolor, assembly GCA_030674115.1. Classification (NCBI taxonomy): domain Eukaryota; kingdom Metazoa; phylum Arthropoda; class Insecta; order Coleoptera; family Coccinellidae; genus Micraspis; species Micraspis discolor. Next base: position 204,701 of record JARTUT010001751.1, read on the forward strand.
TCCGCAAGTTGTCAAACGAATATCGATCTGTGATGGCAAATCTTTCAATGACAAAACTCGGACTTCATGACATTTCTATTTTTCTCTTGAGTAAATGAAAAAATGATCATATCTTCAGAAGGGGAAAGCTACGACAATGAAATTTTAGGATGAGTAAGATATCGGTAACCTCAATATATATACGGATTTTTATTTAAATCTAAATGAAGTCTTAGGAGATATTGAGTATTGAAAATTTTTTTTTTGGGAATTTTTTAAAAATTTTCTAGCTCGACGATTTCTGCGAAATTTTGCAAGCCGTTTTGTTTCAGCCTCCCTCAATAACATTACAAGTATTAACTTGATCGGATGGATATTCTAGTAGTTATTGAGGAAACAAAATTTCAGATGCTCATAACTACTGAACCATCCGACGGATTTGGCCCAATAACGAACTTGACCGAGATATTTGGACAATTAACCTATTCTAAAAATATGAAAACTCTAGCTGATTCCTTTTGGGTGCTAGAGAGGATACGGCCGGCCGGCCGGACAGACTCAACTTTCGCCACGAATTCTTCATCAGGGAGTCGAACCCAATCGATTGAGACCATTTTCGGCTCGATATTCCAAAATTACAGACATTCGGGCAAAATGATAGGCACTCTGTTCGGGTGAACAAGAGCGCCAAAAAATGATCATATCTTCAGAAGGGGAAAAGCTACGACAATGAAATTTGAGGATGAGTAAGATATCGGTAACCTCAATATATATACGGATTTTTATTTAAATCTAAATGAAGTCTTAGGAGATATTAAGTATTGAAAATTTTTTTTTTGGGAATTTTTTTAAAATTTTCTAGCGTGACGATTTCTGCGAACTTCTGCAAGCCATTTCGTTTCAGCCTCCCTCAATAACATTCCAAGTATCAACTTGATCGGATGGATATTCTAGTAGTTATTGAGGAAACAAAATTTCAGATTCTCATAACTACTGAACCATCCGACGGATTTGGCCCAATAACGAACTTGACCGAGATATTTGGACAATTAACCTATTCTGAAAATATGAAAACTCTAGCTGATTCCTTTTGGATGCTAGAGAGGATACGGCCGGACGGCCGGACAGACTCAACTTTCGCCACGAATTCTTCATCAGGGAGTCGAACCCAATCGATTGAGACCATTTTCGGCTCGATATTCCAAAATTACAGACATTCGGGCAAAATGATAGGCACTCTGTTCGGGTGAACAAGAGCGCCAAAAAAAAAGGTAATTTCACCGCATTATCTTCTCTTTGAATTACATATTATATATACATAGATATAATTGTTCAGAAAAATATTTTATGCGGTGTTGCCAGGTGAGGTTTCCCAAGAGACTTTCAATGAGAGAGTCAAAACAAATCGACATTTTACAAAGGAATGATTTGTCTATCTTATATAGTCTAAGGATACAACCATCATTGGGATTCTTCATGACTCGTGACGATCAGATTATTTTTCAATATTGATGTGTTATGTCTTCGTAAAAAAATTAGAGTTCCACCAGTGTCTCTCTTTTATTGCAAAAGATAACAAAGGATCACCACAAAACGTTTCTGAGCTGAAATCTAGCTTTATCGAAAAATTAAAATCGAAATTGAGTTCAATAATTTTTCGCAAAACGCGCTAGATCTAGGTACTTTCTAGAAATAAAATCCAGCAATTTTTCAAAAACCAGGTCTAACGTTTGTTTTTGAAAGACAAAAGATCGACCTTTCGGGTGCTTTATATCTCCTTAAGATCGAACCATTTGTAAGAATGTTTTTGAGGTTTGAAATTTCAATATGCTTTAAGTAATTTCAGCAGTGTATCTTCATTATTCCTATTCTATCCGAGGTTAAAGAATATGCGTGTGGCAACACTGTCTCTGAGCAACCCCTTCTGAAATGAAAGTCAAAACAATGGAAAGGCGCCAACAAAAAGATCAGAAAGATTCACATACGAACGTCCTTTTTTGCATTCGTGCGTTTTGATGGAGAATTAAAAGTGGAAAATGGAAAAACGGGGTTGATGAGGGTCGAGGGCACTTCGGCAGTTGGTGGTGACTGGGGCGCAATTGAAAATGCTTATGGATGGCCTTTTCGTGATTTTCGGTCATGCCAGGGCTGATGAGGTACTTTCGCAGGCTGGTAACTGGCTCCTGAGGATAATTACATCGGAAAATCGATTTCGATTGGATTTTTTACGTTTGACAGATGATAATTGTTTGCCCAGTCGGTTTTTTGTTGGGGCTCTAATGATCGAGCATCTTTCGACAGTTTTACAACATAATTTCGTGATAATGTTCCCGAATTATATTCATTCTGATTTCTGGAATATCTGGTCTATAAACTTTCAAAGAAATATATCAAATAATTAATTCGAACGGGTTTTTCTTGAGAAGTGTTTTTAAATTAATAATAATCTAAAAATGACAATGATACTCTTACACTTTCGCTTGAAGTATCTTTGATACATTTATTTTTTATTCTAGAAAACAAGATTTTCTTGAGGAAAAAAGAATGTTTTCATCCTTTTCAAAATATCAAGTAATTAGAACAAACTACAGAAGAAGTAAATAAAATATGAAACAGAACACGACACCTCTGTTTCAAATTTTTCCTCTTCTTTTTCAGTTTTTCATAAAGGCTTGACGCAGGAAAGTTTTGAAGCTTAATTTTTCTCCCAGAACTGACTAATGGCATTATCAGGATGAAAATATGTATTAAGTGATGGTTAACAGTGCGATTGATCTATTGGTAAGCACATTCTAGAATATATCTATATCTTAACACCTCCATTTCGAATTTTCACTCTATTCACTCTACTGGAGAAATCCGCTGTTCAATCAAAATAAAAAGGGGAGTTTCTGAAGGATCATAATGCAATATTCATGAACATAATCATATCTGCATCGAATTCATATTACCTTGAGAAGAAAAATGAATTCTGTATTCGTAGTGAAAGATTACCTTTTTCGCTTTTCATCTCGAAAATTGATAACATCCTACCTGAAGAGTAAATATACTTTTCTCATATTTGCCGCGTCTACATTCGCGATCATGAAGATTATTCCGGCTCATTTTCTATTCAATATAATCCCTTTCTGAGACATTTTCCGGGGATTCAACAGCCACGTAATGAATTTTTCCCTCGGAGCCTTCTTCCTCGTTGACAGTTCGATATGCCAGATTTCAATATCTGAATTGCCTCTCGGTGCTTTCCCATTCGTCTTCTATTTTCGACATTTGTCCAATTGGTTTCAGTATCCTTATTATGTTTCTTCTTTTGATCTTGTTCAGTAAACTAGTTAGAGAGTAGATGCATTTATTAATCCCTTAAGACATATATAGATGTATGTGACCATCAGAAAAAAAGAAAAACAAACGTATATCAACAATACATCACCTGTAACGATGCCATAGACGTATTTCGAAGCACCGCAATCGTATTTTTGGAGGATTTCTTGCTACCAATCGACACGATCCTTTCATTAAACGATTGACAATCTGTGTGGGATCCAACGCGAACCAATTTTTTTGATGGTCAAATGTTCCTGCATTATTGAATACATGCTGGTCTCACTTATACCAAAGGTTGTCTCAATATCACGATAGGTCACATGAACATCTTGCAATATCAGTCGGCGCACATCATCAATGGTTTCGAAATAACAACTTATTTTGGACGACCTTTACGAAATTCGTCTTGGAGTGATCAACGACCTCGGTTGAATTCACCATACCATCAATAAGCGTTGATCCTTGCTGGAGCTTCATCGCCGAAACTTGAATTAAGTTAATCGATGCACTGTTGTTGAGTTAATCCATTTCGAAAGTTGTAAAAAGTGATTGTACAATTCCATCATGAAATGAATCTTTTAAGTTACTTCAAACAATAAAAATAGTAATCGTATGTCAAAAGGTTCTGACTACCTATAATCTTTAAAATGTCAAGCTTTACGATAGAGCTGTCAGTTGGCAGATTGCATCACTAGGGTTGTCCAACGCCGAAATATAAAACCCTCCTATTTATTTATTTACTAGCGGTACATGACCTTTGTATGTAAAATAAAACACAAAATAATAAAATTTAAGTAGTATAACAAGAAAAAGAGTAGATGTAGAGGTAAAGCAAGTATAAGTACAAATATATGTGTAATATAAAACTGAAAAACAATATAAAGCACAAATAAAAATTAATCTTAAATATCACAATCTTATCAGGTACTTCAATCCTCTCCTCAACCTCGAAATAGATACATGAAATATATCAACTCCTAATGAGTCGACGACATTAGCGTTTCGCATTAATCTCGAAACCGGGGAATAAAAACCATAATTGGTTCTTGATTGGGCGAGTCGAAATAAGTCAAACCTTCGGATGGGTCGAGGTGGAACATATATGTTGAATTGTGACAACAAGTCTGGGGAGTACAGAAGACCCTGAAAGAGCTTAGCAATGAATTTTACATCCGCATGAAATCTTCTCGTCCCCAAGGAGGATAGTCCAAGGCGTTCCCACGTTCGACTGGCGCAGTATAAACTGAAAACGTACCCGTTCTAAGAGCGGCATACTTTAGAAGTTTGTTTTGGAGCCTCTCTAGGAAGGAAACGTCGACCTATAAGTATGGAGACCACACTACAGAGGAGAACTCCAACATTGGTCTAACCAACGAGATGTAAAGATGGTGAAGAGTCTCGATGTTGAAGTCCCTAGTATTCCTTATTATGAACCCCAGAGTCCTGAGAGATGACGCAGAAACGTCCCGAATATGTGCCCTTAAAGACAACGTGCTGCCAGATGAAACACCCAGGTCTTTGTAAACAAATACTCTATCTATAGGCTTACAAACAATATCGTAATAGGGTGCTCCAGACGGGAAATCGTCATAAACTTACACTTATTGATGTTGATAGTCAGACAATTGGCAGGACACCACTCCTCAACCGCCTGTAAATCCGATCTCAACCGGTCAACATCGAATAAGGATTCTAATGAGAAGAAAAGTTTTAAATCATCCGCAAAGAGCAGACCTAAACAAATCGGATAACATGACTTAAGTCATTGATAAAAATCAAAAATAATAATGGACCAAGATTACTACCCTGAGGAACTCCCGAAGTTACCGGTATCGAAAAAGATAATGTTCCACCAATTTTAACGGTTTCTTATCTGCCTGAAATATAAGACATCAAGCACCGACAAAGATTATCATGGAGACCAAACATCCCAAGCTTTATACCCAAAATTTTATAGGACACACTGTAAAAGGCCTTAGCAAGATCAGTGTGTCATCGACCTTCTTGTGATCTTCTAAAGCTTTAAGAACATACTGAGTGAAAACCAGAAGATTGGTTTCAACCCCGGAAAAATCTATGCTGCTCAGGAATGATCCCTCCATAAATTCTCTATTTCACTTGCTCTTGAATGATAGATTCAAACAATTTGGGGATTATGCTAATCACAGTAATCGGTCTGTAATTGGAAACGTACCTACTCTTTGGAACCTGATTAAAAAATAGGCTTGATGAACCCAGTCTTCCAGGTATTCGGGAAAACACCATCATTTAAGGACTTATTGAATAGGATCTGAAGTGGGAGATCAATGAATTCCTTGCATTTCTTTAAAAACGAAACGGGAGAGTTATCAGGTCCAGGACCCTTATTTATGTCTAGAGATTCGATACCGTGCAACACCTGGTCAACATGAATCATCGAGAAAGAAATGGTGTCACCACTATCACGAAACAGACTTTCGGAGGCGTCATAGATGTTATCATTGTCGAAAGCATCGGCTATCTCTCTCTCGGTACTACATTCGCTACCCTCGTACCACATAACACTGGGTAGACCATTATCCATTTTCCTAGAATTCACAAAATTCCAGAATTTTTTAAGATCACTTTTAATAGATTCTTCGGTTTCCCTGATAAAACTGTTATAACATACATTAGTGTATGTATTAGAAAACTTATATTTTTTTATGTGCTAAATTAGAGTGTCTGATTGCAATTTTTGGAACAAATCTTTCAATGGCATCATTTAATATCTTGTAGAAAACATCAACCTGAGAGTCTATGCTTTGGCCAGCCACCCTAAGCTCCGCAGTCCAATCTATGCCCGAAAAACGCTTATTCAAACCTTCATAATCTGCGGTCTTAAAATTAAAAGTAATAATTTCCTGAATTTGCCTGAGGTTTTGACTAGAAGGAACACATCATTGTTCTTCTTCCCAACAAGAATCATCTTCTGTCGTTTTAAAAGTAAAATTAGCTTTTGCAAAAGCTGGTGATTACAAAAAATTTTTCAAGTTTCATAAATGTCACAGAGACAGACTACCAAAACTAGATGAACTAGATGAAAATTAGCAATTCTCAATAGTTTGACGTTTTCTTCAAGTTCATGGAACAATTGGCCTCCAAACTTCCGGCAACTCAATTGATAGTATGTTATTATGTATTGTTATTATTGAGAGCAATGTCCGTGCATGCATAAGATATCGGAAGTATTTGAACAAGAATTTGTGCATGTATAGACGTTTTTAATATCTCACATATTCTCAAATTTTATTGTAGTTGCTTCTTTCCATCTGAAGATATGATTGTTTTTTCATTTACTTAAGAGAAAAGAGAAATGACAAAAGTCCGTTAGAAGTACCTCTGATCGATGCTTTCACAGATCCGTATCTGATTGACATTGCCTGAACTTATTAATCAGTCTGAGTTGGGGAAAAATCATTGAAATATAAATAATTCATAGAATTATTTGGGGACAATTTATCGAAATTTTTTCTAACGGTGAAATAATATACGTTAAAATTTAGAAAACCAAAAGTTTTTAGGACGAATTTAAGCTTCGAACAGAACTTGAACTATGAAAAGTTATTCTTGGTTTGAGATATAGGTTGGTTCACGCGAAAAACACTCGTTCACCTGAACAGAGTGCTTATAGATTGATTATAGTTCAAATATTCACTCGCAAGTATCTCAACAAGAGCGCCAAACCCATCTACCTCACGTCAGTGCTTTCTAAACTTTTTGTTTTGAATTTTGTAGAGGAAAGATTGGTTTCAAAAACTAAGTGAATACTATTTTCTGGTTTTGGTCCGTTGTATTCCATACCTCGTCGTTAAATAAATAAATAAAATCAATGGTGCAGTGACAGGTTATTGAAATGCAATCTTTTTTTTGCAACAGTACATCCTGACAATTTTATCGATATAGAGCCCAATCTTAACCTTTTATGATATAGTTATGCCACTGAAGTAATCATTGGTTATTACAATAAATCTTTGAGGCAAAAATAATAACATTTATTGATATTCCTAAAAGAATTTTGACAAGGTTTATTTATAAATATAGAAATGAATTTCCTGATCCATACATTAGATCGATGCTAACACCACACTACATCAATCCTCCACATCTATATGATTTACCTAAAATACATAATATGAATATACCTTATTACGGCTCATTGTGAATTCCAGAAATTCACTGTCAACAATTGGCTAAGTTTCTACTGTAAATTATATCTCCCATAAAAAATCATTCAACATTTATGTTTATAAATGAAAGACATATGTAGATTATACTACTATCATCATTTGGCAATATGAAATGGACACCATAGATGGACTCCTTCAACATCTCAACAATCAAGAAGAGGCTATTGGATTAATAATGGAAATCGAAAAAGATAAACAATTCTCCTTTTCAGATGTACTTGATCATAAACAAAATGGAATTCTAAGAACCAATGTAAAACAAAAACCATCAAAAACAAGTCAATATCTGCATTTCAATTGCAACTATCAACTAAATACTAAAATGCAAAATGCAAAATGTTTATATAATAAAGCAATAAATATATGCTCTACCCAACAAGATAAAAATGAGGAAATAAATCACAACTTAAAAGTAATGATAATTCCAAAGAGACATTGAAAAGAGCGAAACAAATAACAGAAAATCAACTTGAACCCAATACAATATAAAAAAAATATGTAACAAACTATAAAAAGCGTTATTTCTTATGTGACAGCTTTATCTGACAAAATGAGAAGAATTAGAAATAGGTACGACATAACAACCGCCTTCAAGATCTCAGATACCGTCAAAGTTATCAAGTTATTTTGATGTCACATTTTTCAGTTTTGGTTGGAAAATTCTCTCTGGGCGGGAAAATTCGAAAAAAAAATCGAAAATAGAGCTCCGCTGAAACAAGAATAACTTCGAGGTTTTTGGATGGAAAATTTTCATTTTTAGGATTTTTCAAGATGTCAGATCGATGTATCCACTTTAAAAATCGAAATCGCGATTCATGATACAGGGGGTGAAAATATCGCTTTCAAAGTTAGGGATGACAAAATCGTGAAAAATCAATTTTTTCAAATTAGAACCTCATTTTTTTATTGCAGATATTGAATCTTCGTTGAAGAATAATGTGAGTGTATGCATCACACCCTTGCCCTAAAGTGGATATATTCTGAGTTATTCACAAAAAACTGTTTTTCGTCTTGAATTTTCAGCTATTTCTTTCCCTTCACGCCAAAAAGGATGAAATTTTCAGGAACTGTTACTTAAACCATCTTTTAGATTTTACTACCCTAATATGCAAGAGAAAAAAGTTACAGGTTGTTCCTAAATAGATGGCGAATTTGGATTCGAATTTGTATCGGAAACCTCTTTATTTCAACTAATCGGCCATCGGTTTTCTCTCCAGTGATAAATAAATAATTCCTTATGAACCATATGCAAAAACTTACCATATTTTACATTTTTTTTCATAGATATCATTAATTACATCTCCCAAATTCCTCTTTATGAAGTAGCATTTTGTGTTTACTATTAATTTGGTGATATATTCGTATTAAGTTATAAAATCGATCACTTTGCCTAATTTTACCAATGAAGGTTATTTAAATCTCATTCTACTTCATGGAGAATGTAATGAAGTTGTAGATAGAACGATTCGACTGTTCATTGAGAGGTTTCCTGACCGACCCAGACCAACGAGAGATACCATTAACAGAACCATGATAAACTTGGGAAATGTCGGATCTTTCGTTAAGAAAACTATAGACAGAGAAAAAAGTGTAGTAGAAGATGAGAACAACGAAATTACAGTTCTTGCATATTTTCGTGTGAATCTACGTTAAAAAATAATGTGAGTGTATGCATCACACCCTTGCCCCAAAAAAGGATATTTTCTGAGTTATTCACATAAAACTCTTTTTCGTCTTGCATTTTCAGCTATTTCTTTTCCCTTCACGCCAAAAAGATGAAATTTTCAGGAACTGTTATTTGAACCATGCTGTAGATTTTTCAACCCTTCTTGAAACCGACTTCAAGTTACTATTAGAAGAACCATGGCAAACTCTCGCAGTTATAACTAGAGAAGATGCTCAAAGTTTTGACCGTTAATTTCTAGACATTTATTTATACGTCTCAGGAATGCTTCGTGCGTTGCTCTTCTTATTTCATCGGGAGGAAGAGATCTGCAAAAGTGTTTAAAAACCAAATTGAGTTGCAAAACTATGAATCTAAAAATCTAAACAAACCTGAACGCATTTCTGACTCGTTCTATACAGTCCTGTTTATCAGTCAGGGGAGTTGAGTAGACAATATTTTTTATCCTACCCCAAACATAATAGTCTAAAGGAGTGAAATCGGGAGAACGTGGTGGCCAAAGATGTGGACCATTGTTCGCCAACCATCGATCTTCAAATAGCCTGTTTAGGGTATTTGACACATTGAGTGAATTGTGTGGAGGCGCGCCATCTTGTTGATACCGTAAGTCATTATGGTTCTGTACTAGCGGCTCAATTATTTGAGTCAATATGTCAGAATATCTATCTCCTAAGGGAGAGCATTCTTTAAATAATGCAAACATGTGTAGTGTTCTATCTTACCAGTTAAAGTCCCATCATAAATGTGAACATCGAGAATTGCATTATATTTGATGGGGCAAAAAACATTGAAACTCCAGGTCTCTTGAAAGTTTCATTGTCTGAAGTGGTGGTTGTTCTCTTCATCCCAATAATGACTGTTATGCCTATTGAAAGCACCATTCTTTGTGAATTTAGATTCATCTGTCCAAATTATACAGTCCAAAAAGTTTTCATTCCCTTGAAATCGAATCATAATAGCTTCGCAAAACTCTGTTCTCCTGACGAAATCAGTTTCCTTCAAATGATGTACCCTATTGAATTTATATGGGTGAATTTTATGTTTTTTTAATATTCTCCAAACTTTCGATTGAGATAATCCCAGAGCAATCTCGTCATATTTGAGAGAATTTTGAGGATTCACACGAAAATATGCAAGAACTGTAATTTCGTTGTTCTCATCTTCTACTACACTTTTTTCTCTGTGTAGAGTTTTCTTAACGAAAGATCCGACATTTCTCAAGTTTGTCATGGTTCTGTTAATGGTATCTCTCGTTGGTCTGGGTCGGTCAGGAAACCTTTCAATGAACAGTCGAATCGTTCTATCTACAATTTCATTACATTCTCCACGAAGTAGAATGAGATTTAAATAACCTTCAATGGTAAAATTAGGCATAGTGATCGATTTTATAACTTAATACGAATTATCACCAAATTAATAGTAAACACAAAATGCTACTTCATAAAGAGGAATTTGGGAGATGTAATTAATGATATCTATCAAAAAAAAAATGTAAAACATGGTAAGTTTTTGCATATGGTTCATAAGGAATTATTTATTTATCACTGGAGAGAAAACCGATGGCTGATTAGTTGAAATAAAGAGGTTTCCGATACAAATTCGAATCCAAATTCGCCATCTATTTAGGAACAACCTATAACTTTTTTCTCTTGCATATTAGGGTAGTAGAATCTAAAACATGGTTTAAGTAACAGTTCCTGAAAATTTCATCTTTTTGGCGTGAAGGGAAAAGAAATAGCTGAAAATTCAAGACGAAAAACAGTTTTTGGTGAATAACTCAGAATGTATCCACTTTAGGGCAAGTTATTTTTTAACGTAGATTCAATATCTGCCACAAAAAAATGAGGTTCTAATTTGAAAAAATTGATTTTTCACGATTTTGTCATCCCTAACTTTGAAAGCGATTTTTTCACCCCCTGTATCATGAATCGCTATTTCGATTTTTAAAGTGGATACATCAATCTAACCTACATCTTGAAAAATCCCAAAAATGAAAATTTTCCATCCAAAAACCTCGAAGTTATTCTTGTGTTCAGCGGAGCTCTATTTTCGATTTTTTTTTCGAATTTTCCCGCCCAGAGAGAATTTTCCAACCGAAACTGAAAAATGTGACATCAAAATAACTTGAAATTTTCTAAGGAATCTATTTCTGCAATAAAAAAATGGTGTTGTAATTTGAAAACTGGAAGTTGACGTCATTTCCGGAAAAACCGGAGGTGCTCATGCCTTGAAAGTATTTTAGATTTCATCAGCATCGTGAAATACTTATAAGTGATGAATTTCATGATAATACGTTCAGTAGTTTCCCGTATAAATATGGGTGAGGTTCCTCGTGAAAGACCCTGTATATGATATCATGCCAGTGCGGAAGATCTTATATCTGAGTAACAAAGCGCCCTTTGAAGGTGAGAATAAAGGAACATCAGAAACTTTCTCAAGTAATACACACTAATAGATCCAAGTTGGTCCAACTTGATAAAATGAAACGAAACTATAATATTCATGGAAAAGAAACCTCCACAAAAACATCAAGGAGGCAGCATTTGTGAACATCGCTCTCAATCCCATGAGTGCACCATCAATTGAGTTGTCGGAAGTTTGTAGGCCAATTGTTCGATGTAACTTGAAGAAGTGTTCAAACCACACATAAGTGACATTTAAAGAAGTTGAAACTTTTCTGAAATTACCAGCTTTTGTGAAACTTAATTTTATCTTGACAACGACAGATGTCTGTTTAAACGTTGGTTACAAAATCAATATTAAATGATGTTTATTGTCCAAATAATAATTCTATACGAGTGAAATTTTAAATAATACTTAAACGTTTGTGATAAATTATATAGAAAATTTTATATTACGGAGAATAAAAGTTTTTGATTAACACGAAACAGAAATATCAGTCTATGGGAACCCAACCTTAACAGTTTTTCATAAATTCAGCAGTCAACAATGAAAATCATATGTTGTACCAAACTAATTAATACCTAATCTAAGAAATATCACCATAAATCATAACATACGAAATCATGAATAATATGTAGTTGAAAATTATTGAAAATTGATTAAAGATAAAAAAATTACACACACAGTATGTATCAAGTTATCAAGATCAGATAATGTGAACTCTCAAAAAGAGGAATAAAATGTAAACAGTAATTAACGGAGATAACCAAAGAAGAAATTTCATCAAATACAAAACTCAAGGCCCCTTAGTTGGGCGTCATAATTATGTGTAACGTATTTTTGAATTGAAGATGTTAAAAAAATATAAATATCTGACTACACACAGCAAACGGCTGCTCTAATATACGGTGGGCAAATAGGGGTGGGTTATGAAAGAATTTGAGTAATGTATCCCGATGTTTGGGCGCCAATTGGTTATTATTTTCGAATTAGTTTTGTCGATTGCTAGAAACCAATAACTAACAATGAAAAAAGTCGTTAAATACAAATAAATAAAAAGTCTATACAAACAGTTTATTATAGAGGGTTGTTCGCTTCTACATGCATTTCCAAATCTCACTGGGGGATGAGCCTCCAGAGACTGTTTTCTGTGATGTGGTTGTAGAGATGTTGTCGACCATACCAAAATTAAATTTCCTCCGCAATTTTATTTAACGACGTTGTCTTCTGCTTCGTCCAGATATGATGAATTAGCAGTAATAATTTTACGGCAGTAAAAGAAAAAACCCTGAAACGATAAGTTCTAAGAACTTGGTTTCGTATGCCAATATGGCCGCTTCATATTTGAGAAAAACTCACCTTTCAAAAAGGGTTTCGATAAATTCTTACGGATGACGATGAATCTGAATATAATTTCACTATATTTATAGTAAACTCGACTCAACTGAAGATAGAAATTATTCAAAAAGAGCGATAATACAACTGATCCCTTAAACAGGTTCTACTCTAAGTGAAATCAAAAATGGAAGTGAAATCTTCGAATTAATTAATTTCAATATTGAATCGTTAAGTACGGCATCTGGCAGAAACAGAAGGCGACAATGTTGAACAGAGAACGACAACTGCTCGCGGAGATATGAATGAAACATATTTTAAAAATTGAAAAGTAGATGGTGTTATTAACAATATTTTAATATTTTAAAATATACCATAACTTCAACTTCTGATGTAATTTATGAATGCTACACCATTATCAAAAATTTCTCGTCAGCAGCAAGGTTTATTCTATCTTCAATCTGCTTCAAAGATTCATTTAATTATTTATTATAAATGATATCAAATGTCATCCATGTTTGAAAATATTCGGGTATGACTCAGTTCTTATGCAAGCAATAATGTAAAGCGTGACAGCACCTCATAAGAGTAGTTGTTATTATAACTTCGACTAGTTTATTCTATTCGAATATACTTGATAGCATCAGATATTCATTGAAAAATTCACTCAGCTGGTGATGAATTCATCGTACACGTGCTGTGTGCACGTTTTTTGTGAAATTTTAAAAAATGCAAACAACATCTTCATTATTCAAGTACCAACAGACTTTTACATACAAAAACCTTCACGTTTTTTTTTCTCCAAATTAGAATCATTTACTTTTTGCTACTATACTATCCATGGTTTAAAAAAAAATGAAATTTAGAGCTCCTTCTGGGTGTTTTTTTGTAAGTTAGAAACATCCAACCGACTATAAATCAAATTGACTCATAGAAAATATGATGTGATGTTCCTCTCAGCAAATACTGGTCAAATAATAATTGATATTGATGTTTTATGTTATATGGGTCGATTTGCTCGAAATTATAGAACTGCTTTATAACTAGAATGCTATCGGTTCGGTGTGCTCTTCTATAGTTTCTGATTTTGCTTTTCATCTCGAAAATTGATAAAATCCACCCTAACAAGATATCATTTTCTCATATTTGCTGCGTGCTCCGTCTATATTCGCAATCACGAAGATTAAGTAAAGTATTCCTGCCCATTTTTCATCGAATGTAATCTCCTATCTGGGACATTTTCCGGAGATTCAACTGGGGCGTAATGAATTTTTCTTTCAGAACCGTCTTCACCTTCACCAGTTCGAAACATTAGTTTTCAATATCAGGGTTGTGTCGCGGAGCAATTTCATTCGCCTTCTATTTTCAGCTGAAACAATTTTGGGAAGGTTCGACATGGAATTGAATGCATGACACATTTTTCATCGTACTCTCTTGAGGTTCATTGTGAAGGTTGGTGTGACGGAAAGAATACGAGAATTAAATTTGGTTCGTGAAAGTGGCAAATTGAATTTTCTGAACCAACAAAGAACGATATAAACTCCGGTTAAAAATTGAATTGTGGGAGACGGCATAAGAATATTATATTTCTGAATTCATCACGAAGAGAGTTCATTTCTTGTTGCAATTCGAAGGAATTGAATAATTTTTTCATTCAAAATATTGCACAACTCTGTCTTACTTTTCACTTTGTGAATTCTATATGTATACTAGATTTTCGCTCTTTACGGCTCGGGGAACTTCTGAGTTTAAGTTCGTTGTAATAATAATACCAGTTGATCTGGTGAATTTCGTGCCACCTCACAGTCGATTCTTTAATTTTTGAGGTTTTACTTTGCTTATTCTGCTATTTGATGAGCCTTGTCAGCAAGTATATAAAAAAGAAGTAAAGCAACATATATTTGATGGATTTGGTCTTTACTTGTTAGAAATTCATTTCAATTACTTGATTAAAAGAACACAGGTTCACAGGTTGTTACATTTAAACTGACTGAAGATGCCATATTATGGTGGAGCAGCTGTCGTTGTGAACATAAGGTTTTTGGAAATTGGAACTGTCTCTTTTTAACCAAGTAATTAGGAATGAAAAGGCCAAAAATTAAATTTTGGCAAAAATACAAATTACGAAACGTCACAATTGAACTTTAATGTCAATAAAATATCGCAGTTAAAACCACAATATCGGACTTTTTATTGTAGGACTTTATGGCACACGATATATTTGGTTTCATTATCGGTCGCATAAACAATTTCCATCTAGTTTTGGTATTCTGTCTCTGACATTTATGAACGTTGTTAAATTTTCTGTAATCGACAGCTTTTGCAAAAGCTACTTTTAATAACAGAAGATGTTTGTTGTTGGCAAGAAGAACAGTACGAGGGTTGCCAGACGGCTCTATCGTAAAGCTTGTCATTTTTGAGATTATATGTAGTCAGGACGTTTAAAACATACGAGCTCTATTTTTGTTGTTTGAAGTAACTTAAAAGATTTATTTCACCCTAACAATGGAATTTAATCGTGAAACATTTCCGTGCGATTATTTTTTACAACTTTCGTCGTGGATTAACTCAACAACAGTGGAAACTGGACACGGCCACAATCGTATCGCTAGAACAACGCAGAACGGTCAATTCTGAGTGGTACCATTGAGTATAAATCTAACAGAATGCCGTTTCTTCCAGAATGTCATTATAAGCAGTAATTACGGTTTTGAACTAATAATAATAGTAGTCCATTTCATTTCCGCTTGCAGCAGTGAAGTAGGTAAAGCAGGTAACATTTCAGGGTAACAATTCCCTGAAATTTGTCAGTGTATAAGATTATTTTTATAAGTTGTCTGGATATTGGTACAGTGGACTTGTTGATAATGAAATCATTTATCCTGAATTCATTAAAAAATTTAATGAAGCTAGAGTCAACACGAAATTTATTTCCACAATCGTTTACCTGAAAAGTTATTGAAACGAAGACCTATCGAAAACAATTTATGCTCAATAGTTCTACCTACTAAATATTCAACATCATAAATGGAATCAAGAAGGTGCATGCAAATAATGAAAATAAAACAAATATTACTAATTACAGGAAATAATTTTATACCATGGTAGGTTATTCCATAGCAGGTACTAATCTTAGTCTTATTGTGTTTATAGTTTTGCAACTCATCTAAAGTAACGAAATGCTCGCAGAGGAAAAACGGAATAAAACAAAAAATCTGAAGAGAATACTGTTTTATGTTTGTAGGATGAATATCTAGCCCTGGTCATTATGAAGTGATTTTGGCGTAATGAAAAATGTTTTTCAGGATATATTCTTCAAATAATAAAATAAACAAAAATACAATTTGCATTATTCTCACTAATTACCATTTTTATTTCGGAAAGTGGTGTAAAAATCGAGACTTCCGTCAAGACGATCACTCTCGAATGGAAGGAAATATAGTGTGAAATTTTCATGGTAGGTTTGTGGGTTCAATAGGTAGTCATAGGGTGATTTTGAAGTATCGTTTTTTCTTACACATTATACCATTGCTTCATAAACAGACGGATTTGATGCGAAAAAAAACGAGAAAACATTAAATTTCACTATGAATATTTCGCTCTGTTGCTTCAAACATCCGAATACACCGAAACATTTCACGTTCTCTTCTTTTTCGTTCACCTGAACTGCTTCAGATTCATTTCAGAAATCTAATTTTTTTTCCGCAATTAACTGTGCGCCAAAACTATCATTTTTTTTGGGCTCAAAACAGAGGATAAAAAATATTTGGGGAAAAGCCAGTTGTTCCTCAGAATTAGGGTGTAAAAATAAGAACTTGATCCATTTATTGCTCATTCAAATATATATGTAACATACAATTTTCTTGTGTACATGCGTAACTGATCTAAATTCACTTGACGTATTTGATATCATCAACAATATGCCCATAATTCATTCATTAAAATCGTCATCTAAATATAGACAGATCATTGGACAGTAAGTCAATATATCTAAATATTAAAATATTCTGAGAGATGATGTCGAATAAATCCGGCCCTGGCTCAAACAGAGAGACCAAGTCGCTGCAACCATAAATACAATTAAATAAAGGTAACCGTCTTAAAACGCTTGAGACCATTTCCCCTCTAGGTAGATTTTTACCATGATACTAGGACTAACTAGTCCTAGTATCATGGATTTTTACTCAATTGTGGTACACAACCATTTGTTCGACAGACACAGATGTGTCTCACACATCGACTCAAACAACGGCATTTTTGAGCACCGAAAAAATCAATTTGATGAGTCATCCGCCGTATAGCCTTAACTTGGCACCGAATGACTTCTTTTTATTTTCGTACGTAAAAAATAAAATGAGAGGTCAACGTTTTTCGACGCGATTGATGCGTTCAGAATGCATGTTTTGAAGATACCTCAATCAGAAAGGCAAAAGTGCTTCGATAGTTGGTTCAAACGCATGCAAAAGTGTATAGATCTCAATGGGGAACGTTTTGACAAACAATACAGCGATTTTCGATTATTAATATTTGTTGTTGTGCCCTAATCCCGAAATAAAAAAGGCAACCCTCATATAGGTAGATACAAAGTAATGAATACAAAAATATGACTTATTTTCATACATACCTCCTTGCGACGTCCCATGAATATAATTTTCAATGAGTTTCGCAACGATGAAGCTCGCCATAGAAGCTTCAAGTTAGTATACTGATGTTGAATTCTCTACCTTCGCTCTTTACAAGTTAACTGGGGTAGGTTTCATCAAGAATACTGGGATAAGATGTTTCGAATTGCTGTAATATCAAGCTTTGATGTTGGATAAACGGTGCTTATATCTCACTCAAAAGGATAACCTGATATTTAAAATTCATCTGCTAGGATTAGGTTACGTGAATCCGGAACTTGGAGCTTAGTTCGCAGCATTGAATATATTTTTTTTGTCAGATATTCGATATCATATATGAAAGTGATATCAAAGTAATACTGATATACTAGTGGACTCGGCAGAATTCGTTCAGCAGTTATGAATATCTTAAATTTCCTCAACAAATCCGATCAAGTTGTAATGTGGAAGATGTTCAAATGAGGCTGAATCACATAGTCTAGCGATTTTGTTGAAATCGACAATATTACTTATATTAATTTTATGAATATCAACAGATTTGGTTATACCTGATGTTTTTACTAAATGGTTTCGAGATATAAGGGTTTGCGATTCTAACGGGGGGAACACTTATGTTTGGTCATTCCTAACCTAAGATTTATATTCGTTGATTTGTTCATAATCATTGTGTCATCTAGAACATATTTGTATAAGACTGTTCATTTAAGAGTACCAAAAAAACTTTCAAATGAAGTCCAAACCAATAAACATTATCTTAATGAAGTGGTTTTGTTTCAACTTAAAACCTACATTTTCTAAAAAGCCATTCCTTTTTATTTGCCTATAATTTTACTTCTTAAGTATTCATACAAATCACTTAGAGAACCAGCGCACCATACCTCATGTCAGTGCCTTCTATGCATTATCATGTTGAATCTAAAAAAAATTACAAATCTGAAAAACTCACAGCAATAAAAGTGACAAATCAAGCGCTATAATTGAAAAAATTGTGAAAGAACTCTTCTTGTGAGCAAAACTGTTTATCGACGGTGAACATTTTCTTCCAGGCTTCATCGCTCCATCTCCATTTATTTTGAGAGACGTCTCGTACACTGAATAAACAGACGATGGGTTGGAAAAAAACTGCCGTCATTACTGAACCCTTCTAATTTTGTTTTGTTTTCCTTCCAGGGCCAGCAATGTATCTGGGGAGCGATCGCCTTTCGAAGGGTCTTGCTGCGGCTCTGGATATCATACTGTAGATTCGACGCCCTTAGGATCGCCTGAAGAAATTGAAGTACCCAAATATAGGGTCGTCATGCTCGGTGATGCAGGAGTAGGGAAGACTGCTTTGGTGTCTCAATTTATGACATCGGAATACATGAACACCTACGATGCGAGTTTAGGTAAGTGGTAACCAAAAGTGTAGCGGATTTCATCAGGGTATTTTCTGAGCAGAAATATTGTAAATTCTCCGTCTTCCTTATTCGCATCGAGTGGATTTTTGCGGTAAACATCACAGGGAATAATTTTATTTGGTTTTTCACACATCCATATTTATTGATTCAGTATTTGAAAAGAAATCGGATCCATTCAAGGATCTATTGATCACATTCGTTAGAAATGCAGAAACACACTGAATTTTGTTTGGAAAAGTTAAATATTAATATTTTGCCGATCCACTAAATCTCTCATATTCTTAGTTATCATCCTATGGAAAATTAAAGTAACATCCTGTCATTTTTTACACCCCAATCGACCACAAGATGCACAAATAACCATTTTGATGTTAAAATTCCAAGTGATGAGTAATAAAATTGGTAAAGTAATATAGCTGTTTACGTCCACACTTTCATTTGTAGGAGTGAACCTTGTGCTCCTTTCTGTGATTCTATGTTCTATGGAAGATACCTGCTGTGATACAGGTAATCTGGGGAGCTTCGACTCGGAGGGTTACTTTGACATTTCTCGGCGATACATTGCAAAAATTCGTCTTTCACGATGCAAATCTACGTTTACTTACACATTGCTTTCACCTATTATAGTTAACTATCGTTGGGTGTTTCTATGATAAACAATCAACATATATTTGGATGTGTTTTGAATGCAAACATGAATGACAGCTGAAAGTGATCAATATTCGTCGTACATTATTTGAGAGCAGAGCTATGTCAAAGCATTGTTTTTAGTGTTCGAGAAAGCACTCGAAGCAATTTTGTGTTCCCAAGCACTGTGCTCTCGAGCAATTTTCAAATATTAGTGCTTAAAACTTGAATTACGTGAAATGCTTAGTAATCTTTCAGTGCTCGCGAGCTCTTTGGGGATTACTAAGTACCTAACCACTCTATCGTGACCCCAGTCCATAAGGGTGGATCATTGGATATTGTGACCAATTATAGGCCAATCAGTCTCCTTAACAGTGTTGCGAAAATTTTTGAGATTATCTTGCACATCATTTATGAACATGTTACACCAAAATTGTCAATAGACCAACATGGATTTGTGTGCAATGCTTCCACTGTCTCAAATCTGCTGATTTTTTCTGAACATGTGTCTGTTGCATTGGCTAGTGAAACTCAGTTAGACGTTGTCTATACTGATGGGCCAAGGCATTTGATACAGTCTGTCATCTTACTCTATTGAACAAAGTAGCTGTTAATTTTGGCTTTTCTGAAGAAGCGGTGTCGTTCATGAGATCCTATCTTTGTAATAGATCACAAAGCGTCAAAATTTCTGGTTTTTATTCTCGACACTTTATTGCAACATGTGGGATAGAATAGAATAGAATAGAATAGAATATTTATTTATTTTCTCAGAGAAGATAGAAAACAAGTCACCAAAAATAACAACTATCAATAACAAAATTATTATCATAATACAATATCTCCACACATTTTATCTATGATCTTAGATGCTTACAAGACAAGTAATATTCTTCCAATGTATATGGTTCAATATCAAGAATCAATGCAAAGATTTTCTTTTCAAAAACTAATGAGTTTTTCTCATTTTTTATATTTATCGGAAGATAGTTGAAAAGCTTCAAGCCTGTGTAGGATGGTTGCTTTTCAGTCAGCGTAAGTCTATGGCGTGGATAAAAGACCGGAAATGTTCGCCTTGTATTGTTAAAATTATTAGATACATTATGAAATTTATAAAAAAATAACAATGTTCTATACACATATATTCCTGTTATGGTAAGAATACCATTCAGCTTGAAAACTCCTCTACAGGTCTCTCTAAATTTCAACCTCTGCAAAATTCTTATGGCTCGTTTCTGTATTACAAATATTTTCATCATGTGTGTGCTGCTGTTTCCCGAAAATGACACCTGTAGTCCAGGAGCGATTGAAAACTGGCAAAATACACCATCCTTAGAACATCATGCTCCACCTGATGTCTCAGCACCATCAAAGAGTATACCACGGAGTTCAATTTATGTCCCAGCTGTTCCACATGTTCATGCCATTTCAGATGTTGATCAAGGTGTATTCCAAGGGTTTTGGCGAAAGGGAGCATGTGAAGAACCTCATTCTTGTGATGTATTTCCTTTGGGAATTCCTGTCTAGATCTATCAGTAGAAAACACTATATATTCTGTCTTTGTGGGATTCAGCATAAGTTGATTTTCAAGACACCAATCCTCCAGTCTTGACAGCGCCCTTATAACGATCTCAGCAAGAGGCTGAGCATGTGGTACCCTCACAAGTATCGTTGTATCGTCTGCATAGATGAAAAGTTGCATAGATGTATCCTCAAATGCCGATGGTAAGTCGTTTATATAAATAGCAAAGAGGATGGGTCCCAGTATACTACCTTGAGGAATTCCCATTTCAATAATTTTTTCGGTCGATACATAGGTCGTATTGTTTTGAGTTAAACAAACCCTCTGCTTCCTACTTCTCAAGTAAGTCTCAAATAGTTTTAGTTGCTCATTACATATGCCATAGCGTTCCAGCTTGTGAAGAAGTCTAGTGTGGTCCACACAATCGAAGGCCCTAGATAAATCTGCAAATAAAGCAACTGGGGTATCACCACCTTCCAAAGAGTTCATTATTGCTCTAGTTAGTTCGAAAATAGCTGTTTGTGTGCTTCTGTTCCTTAAAAAACCATGCTGACATTTAGTCAATATTTTGAATTTATCAAGAAATTTGACCAGCCTTTCTGCCAAAACCTTTTCAAAGAGTTTTGCAAAGGTAGTTATTAGGCTTATTGGACGGTAGTTATTCATGTCATTTAAATTTCCTTTTTGTGTAATGGTTTGATAATTGATATCTTTAGTCCTTCTGGAAAATACCTTCCTTAAATGAACAATTCATTATATAAGTAAGTGGTCCTATAATAATATCCAAGGCTCTCTTTATAACTTTGAGTGGTATACCATCATAGCCCGTTGATGGTGTACATTTCAAATTCTTTATTGCTTTTCTTATTTCCTCTTCAGATATATCAAACATAAAAAATGAATTTATATTGTATTTTACATCTGATTTAAAATTTTTGGTGATTTTTGGCAAAGAAGCTGTTAAGTTTGGAGCAATGCTCACAAAATATTCATTGAAATCATTTACAAGACGTGAAGGGTTGCCTTTTTTCATTGCATTACAGGATTTATCAGACTTTTGAGTTATATCTTTAATTATTTGCCAAGTTGTTCTTGATTTATTATATGACTGAGATATTTTCTTCCCAAAAAAATCCTTTTTTTCAGCAGCAAGAATTTGATCATATTCACATTTCACTAACTTATATAAATTTTCATAGTTTGGATCTGATATAGACACAACATATGCTACCTCAGGGGAGCACTTTGAGACCTTTATTGTTCATATTATTCATCAATGATTTGCCTGAATCCCTTATATATTCTGGTTGCTGCTCTTTGTTGATGATTTCAAGCTGTTTAAACTTATAGCAAATGTAGAAGACTGCTTGAAACTTAAACATGACCTGGCCTCTGTTGTGGATTGGTTTGGCAGAAATCGCATGAAGCTGAATACTGGCAAATGCTTTCTTGTTACATTTACAAACAAGAAAGATTTTATTCTTGAAGATCACCTTATTGAAGGAAATGAAGTTGAGAGGAAGTATGAAGTTATCGATAAAGGAGTAAACTTTCAATGTAATCTTAAATTTAACAACCATTATAATATTATAGTTAACAAGCACTTAGTCTCCTGGGATTCATTATGCGTAACAGTAAGAATTTTCAAGTTGCTACTATTATGAAATTGTACTGTTCATTTGTCAGGCCCCAGCTGGAGTACGCATCCATTATTTGGTCACCTGGGACACAGTCAGGGAGATATCAAGTTGATAGGGTTCAGAAACGCTTTTTGAGATATTTATATTATAAATGACATGAAATATATCCTTTCAAAATATCATATTTATCAATGTGAATGGATTTTTCAATATCCGATCTGTCTGTCTGAAGAGACTTTCAATCTGTGGTGTTTATTTATTATGTACTAAACGATCTGAAGTACAACCATTGCAACCTGATAGACCGAATAGGTTTCTAGATGTCAAAGATCTGGCTGCGTACTACTAGCAGGGATCTTTTCCAGATTGATTCTATCAATCGCTGTCCATTATCAACTAAATTCCAATCCACTCGAGGCGGCAGGTTTTGACGGAATTTATCCAGGATTCATAAAAACATTCAGGAAAAAAGTCCTTGTCTGGGTTATTGTCTTTCTATAACAATATTCTGAATTCAGGAAACTCTCCTTCCGAATTTCGTAAGGCTAAAGTAATACGTATTTTGAAACGCGGAAAAAATCCTTGTGATCCTTGTAGTTATCGACCCATCAGTTTATTGAATGATTCTTTCAAGATATTAGAAAGGCTAATTCTTTTTAGAATTGAATCTTCTATAGAAAATGCTCTACATAATTTCCAGGGAGGCTTTAGAAAAAATACAAATTGTTCAGAACAGGTTCTCAGCCTTACAACTTTCATAGAATCAGGCTTCAATGATAGGTTGAAAACAGGAGCTGCTTTCATTGATTTATCTTCGGCATATGACACTGTGTGGAAAGATTGATCAATTTTTGAAATCTACACCCAGCTGAAGTGTGGGAAAATGGTACGATTATTAGAAAATATGTTATCTGATAGAAGGTTTCGTGTTTTTATTGACAATAAGGGTAGCAACTTCAAAACATTGAAAAACGGTTTTCCTCAAGGATCAGTTTCAGCTCCTTTACTTTTCAATTTATATCCAAGTGATTTACCCACCACATCATCTCAGAAATTTGTTCATGCTGATGACATAGCTATTGCTTAGCAACATTCGGATTTCTATACTCTGGAAAATATGTCATCCGATTTGGAAATTTTAAAGAATTATGTTATTGAAAGTGGAGAAGCAGAAGAAACAATACCTCATCTCATCAATAGTTGTCCCATATATAAATTTCAAGGTGGTTTTAGGGCTATTCATGATGTTTCCGACTCTTTCTTGGAGTGGGTTATAAATTTCAAACGAATATGATACGTTTTTTTGTTATTCAGTTCTTTTTGCTGCTTTTGTCTTTTTATTTCCAGATTCGATGTGAGCAACTTGAAAAAGTCTCCATCAATAGAAGACCACTCTTGAAGAAAGAAGTCCCTAAAATATATTTCAGTTTATATTTATATTTTCACACGGGGAGCCAGGATTTTTTTTACTGGGGTTTTTTCGCTAGGCTTTTATGTCATACGCCGAATTGTATGACACCCCGTCACTAACCCCTGATCTATATGCTTTATTATTTGCTAACTAAATATTGTCAGCCAAAAGTTCAAATAATATATATCAACTATGTTAGGTATCTGCAATAAATTACTGAACAAAGATGTAAATTTGGATCTATTCGATGTAGATATATGTAGCTTGAAAGCCTCAATCATCAGGTACTTATAGTATATTTGAAAATTGTTTAATAAAACATATAGATATTTCTTATATGGATTAATTTATTATTATTTTGGGTATTTGCTGTATGTACAGCGTACACGCCGTCTAGGTATGGTTTTTGTTGCTTTTTATGGCCTTTTCCCTTTTATAGTCTTATTTGTAATTACAAATATTTGTGTTTATGAAACTGAATAAATAAATAAACTCTTTCAAAAATTTCAACAATATTAATCACCAAATGTGCAATGTTTAGCTCGTAGATTATAGAACCTTTTTTGATGAGGCCATTTATTTTGGAAGGAATTTCGTTGAGTGCAGTTGTGTACTCCTCTTTTTAGTTAACATCCACTTCTATTCTTCCTTATTGAATCCACAATTTTTTCAAAGATTGTGGGATTTTCATTCCTTACACTTAAATAGTCACAATAATCATAATTGTGCAGCAATTCCGTCTTTACCATAAAGGTACACGGGGCTCATTCCCAGAGCCCCCACTTTCAGAGGGAGCTGAAGCACTGACAATTTCTATCACATATTTATTCTCCTAATAATAATCTATATCTGACACTTTAGCCTTTTTCATAATTTTTTCGCGATTTGACGAATGGTGTGAGTCATTGGAAGAAAACTGATTTCTGTTTATTCTCATATTTTATTGACTCTCTTTGTAGTTCCAGTGAGCCAAAACCTATTAGTTTCAGTCATTGCATCTATAAGAGTTGATGAACAAATAGAGTGCTCTTCCATTAATTCTAAAAACCTCGCAATAATTCTCTATGGCTTTCTCGTTCAATTTGCCAATATGTTTCATCTGCCCTGAGTTCATTCTGGGAAAATTCTGAATGAATGTTGAATGCACTTATTTTAATTATAATATTCTCAGAAATATGAATAATGAAATTCCGTATTGAACGAGGAGTGGAAAAACCATTCAGATCGATCTTGGGGGGGGGGGGCTGGTATGTGTATACCCTTCAGGAGTGCAATAATATGCATATTATTCGAGTGGTATCATTAATTTCAACATTTAGTGACGCAAGATATTGTACAATTATGTTTCGAGAGAATGACGATGCCCAACAGGATTCATTACTTTTAAGGAAAAAAAATCAAATAATTCTTCAATGAATATCGAAGATAATTTTGTTTCATGGAGAGGAGAAAAACACTTTATTCATATAATATGCTACTAACTACATATGGGAATAATAACGAATAATTTTTTGGCAGATGACGAATTTGGAGAAAGGACTGTTTCGATTCTATTGGATGGGGAGGAATCTGAGATGATCTTCATCGACCATCCTGCTTCCGAAATGTCGGTAAGTTATATAATCTAACTGTACAGGTCGTCTTTAAGCACTACATATACTTAAAACGAGAAGAAATACATTTTTCCTCTACCACATTTTCCAATTCTCCCCAGTTGCAATGTTAGATGCGATTTTGAGGTTTCAACTTGGGTTAAGCCGCCTCCTGATTACACGAAAAAGTCAGCTTATGCTTTATGTGAGATCACAAAATTGTGGAGACATACTTGCTTAGGCATTCTCTTCCTATTTAAGGCTTCAAAGTGGTATATTTATCATCAAAAAACATGGAATCCAAAACATAATTTCAGATAAAAATCATACTGAATTCCTTGATTGATTGAACATTTCACTAGCAGATAGGTACTCATATTCAATATCGAATTTCCCAATAATTTGAATACTGTGATTGTTTCAGATTGTTTCAGATCATCAAGTCAACACTATTGCAATGTTTTATTTTTATTTAATATGAATATCAAAGATGTTTTATCTTCGATGTGTAATTTTGAATCTGTAAATTCCAATGTTTTATTTGATAATTCAAAGAAAATAAGTGTCATAGTCATCATAATCGAAGTCAAAACCTATTCGAGAAACACTTTCAAATTAATTTCAACACCAATGAGGATAGATTACAAAGTTAAAAACATTTTTCTGATCACCATTTTTCTACTAGAATAATTACTCTCAAAATTGTAGTAAACACCGTTAAATTCTCGAAGAAATTTCATTATGTGAATTGTTTGTGTGATTAAGGTAATGATACGAGGGTTACCTTTTATAATAGGTTGTCAAATATCTCCCTTCCGCTTTTTTGCTCTTTATTCAATGCTTTATAAAAATTGTTTCAGTGATCGGATTTAGTTCAAATATGCGCCGTTTTGTTCGATAATCTGTTTCCATTTAGACGGCAACATAATAATACCTGCTTCGTTGAAGCCCCCCTCCTTATTTGCAAAGAACTCGGACAGCCACTTTTCACAAGCCTCTTTTGATTTCAACTTTACACCACCAAGGGCGTTCGCCATGGACAGGAACATGTGGTAATCACTTGGCGCTATGTCCGGGCTATATGGTGGATGCGATAAAACCTCCCATTCGACCTCCCGTAGCTTCAGACGAGTCATCAACGAAGTGTGTGGTCTGGCGTTGTTCTAGTGGAACACTACACCCTTCCTGGACGCTTCTGGTCGATCGCCTGCTTCAAGCTCATAGTGCATGATTCCCTTCCAATCTCACCAAACACACAGCTTATCCATAGTGTCGTTTTCACCGGCTCTGAATCGTCGAAACCATTCCTCCGCGGTTCGAACTGATAGAGTACCATCCCCCAAAACACCATCAATCTCACGGAACGTTTCTCTAGCGGATTTGCCTTTAACGAAGTAAAACTTTAAAATAGCCCGAATGTCGGCGTTAGTGAACTCATGTTTACACGTCTTTAACTGTTGAACGCAATATCCAAACTGATCGTCGTTTTGTAGGTTATGTCAAGACCTTTCAAATTATGTATAGTATTGCCAGTTACGAGCTCTGTAGCACTTTGTACATAGCCGCGAAATTCAAAATGGCGGAAGGAAGATATTTGACAACCTATTATTTCGGGATTGGACAACCCTAGCAGGGATTCATCAAGTCAAGTAGCTTGATTTTTTTAAGAAGAACTTGACTTGAAAGTCAAGCTTGTAACTATTACATACTTGACTCTTAACTTGACTTTATTTGAGATATTTATTACTTGACTTGATATCAAGATACTTGGTATTACTTGATCATGATACGTACGAGTCGTGCTACGTATCATTCTGCAAGTTCATGCGTGTTTAGACAAATTTAGGGGGTTTCCCGAGGTCCGTGCTGAATGAAGCGATCGCGCAGTCTTCTTAATTTTATCTAGGTGAATAGAGAGGTATTTTTGTCCAAGTGTGTGAGTCGTTACGTCAAATAATTGAGTGTTTCAACCTGTGCAAAAAATGAGTATTTCATCGGAAATAATGGAATTAGAAACCAACGGGTCAGAATAAGTGTTTGAGGAAAATACTCAATCCGGAGATCGTGATCTTATACAAGAGCCAGCACACAAAAAATCTAAGAGCAATGGAAAGAAAAAAATCATAGATTATTTCACAGTTGAACAAGATCCGAAGAGTTCGAAAAAGACTGATAAGCAAGGGACATGCAAGCTTTGCACAACGAAACCCACTGTACCAAAAATGAAAAATTGTGGAACATCTGCATTAAAAATGCATTTGCAATCCAAGCATACTAAAATCTATGAACAAGTATTTGGGATAGTAGAAAATTCGACTTCTCATGCAAATTCCTCTGAAAGCACTAATGCTAATAAGGAGAGTACAATTTTAAGCTGGCTTAGTAGTAGTGGCAGTAATACAAATGAAAGAGTAAGTAACTGTTAAATGTAAAATTTTTGTAAATGGAATGACGTGTATATTTTGAGATATTCTGAAACAAAATTTAATATAATGTATTATATCCCTATTCCTAAAATTTAAAAAAAAGTACTATGAAATTTGCATTATTTTGTAAAGTCTGTCTTTTTATAATCAGATGTTAATTAAAATTGTTCTACATTTTCAGGATTTCCAACAAAAAAAGTTTCAGAAGCTACTTGTGAAATATATGGTGAAAAAGTACCTACCGTTAAATTTTTGCGAGGACGAAATAAGTTTACAAATTTATAGATTCTTAAATCCTAAAGTAATTTTGCCTGGTAGAAATAAAATGAATTCTTTGGCAATGAAAATGTTTGGGCCAGCACAGGATTCCCTCAAAGATTTACTAAACAAAAACAAATCGAAAATCTCATTTACCATAGATGGTTGGTCCTCATTTAGTATGAAAGGGTACTATGGAATCACTGCTCATTTTATTGATGATAATTGGAGACTACATGCCATCCTTTTGGATTTTGGCGCAGGGACAACATACTGGCAGATGGATAGCAAAGCTATTTGCTGATACATTGGAAAATCTACCATTTAACTAATTCTGTGGAAGGAATTACGACCGACAATACAAACAGCAATTTCACATTTATGAATAAGCTGACAGATTTCATTTCCGGCATTGACCCTAAAAATAGTCATTTCGTATGTTTTGCTCACATTTTAAATTTGGGGGCAAGAGATTTTATAAAAATACTTGATTTGAATTCTGAGTTTCAAGCGACAGATGATACCCTCTCGGATGTAGACAGTGGTGAAATATCTGAAGATGTAAATTCGCTATCGCCAATAAAAAAATTCATTGCCTCGGCAAGAAGTTAAAAAATTCTGAAAATCTCCGTTAAGATTTCGAAAAATTTTGCATTACTATGAATTTAAATATGGCTTTGCCAAAATTAGATGTCATAACAAGATGGAATTCAACTTTGGATATGCTGCGGTGGGGCCTCAATATGAAAAAGTCGTTAAACATTCTTTGTGATAACACAGAAAATATGAAAACTTTGAAGCCTACAGACACGGAGTGGCCGATCATAGATCGAGTTTGTAAATATCTGAACAGTTTCAAGACGCTTTCCAAAACATTAGAAGGTGAAGCATATTGCACACGTCCGATGGTGATAATTGGTATAAATATGCTCCTGGATAAGCTAGAACAATGGCCTATTGAACTCTACAATAATCATAGTAGAGATGAGTGATGAAAAATTCATTTATAGTATACAAGCGGCTAAAGATAAAATTATCAAACATTACCAAAGAACCAACTGGATGTACTGTGTTGTTTTAGTCTTAGATCCCCGGCATAAAGTGGAAACATTCTCCAATACAAGTTGGGGAAAAGACTTGGAGAAGGAAGCAGTTTGACACTTTGAAACAATTTTTGAAACAAAATATTTTCAGCCAGGTCTACAGAGCACAACAGCATCATCTTTACCTTCATCTTCAAATGATGAGTTCGACATCGATCTTCTAAGCTTATTCAAGAAATCTCCAATGAATCGAGCAAATGAATTGGCTTGGCGTTACGAAATAGACAAATTCCTTTCGGAACCACATGCTGACAGTTCTGAAGATATTTTAGAATGGTGGAAGAGGCACGAACACGTTTTTCAAAACTTCTCCATAATGGCCAAAGATTTCTTATCAACGCCAGCATCTTCAGCTCCTGTTGAAAGGCACTTTTCCAGAGCAGAACTGACGGTTACAAAAACTAGGAATAGATTAGGCGACAATTCTATAAGATGCCTTATGTGTCTTAGATCCTGGATGGAAAATGAGGTGGTCAAACAGTGCTTAGAAATTATTATTTTTATTTTTTTTATGTATTCTAGCGATAAAATTTGTGTTTCCATTTTGAAATAGTTGATATTTTTGATTCTCATATTCAAGTTTGATAAATAAAAGTATTTTTTGCAAAGTTCATTCTCATTCCATAATTCATTGATGTGTAGACTGAAATAAAAATTTCTAATTAAAGATCAAGTAGTTTGGTAGAAGTAATTGGTTTTTCGAGTACTTGATAAATTAATACTTGACTTGACATTGAAAAACTATGACTTGACTCGAACTTGACTTGATTTCAAGTCAAGTCAAGTCAAGTTGCTTGAATATCAAGTCAAGCCGTGAATCTCAAAACCCTAGTGCTGCAATCTGCCAACTGGCAGCTCTGTCGTAAAGCTTGACATTTTTCAGGTTATACGTAGTCAGAATATTTTGACATATCGAATTTATATGCATAGAAAACCGCAGAACAGTCAACTCTGAGTGGTACACAACCATTTGTTTGCCAGTTGAAATCAGGAAAACCAACCGCCGAAGGCCAATTACCCTTCACCGCGACAATGCGAGCTCTCACATATCGTCTCAAACAACTGTATTTTTGAGCACTCAAAACATCGATTTTGAGTCATCCGCCGTATAGTCCTGACTTGGCACCAAATGACTTCTTTTTACTTCCGTAAGTAAAAATTAAAATGAACGGTCAACATTTCGACAATTGGTTCAAACGCAATCAAAAATGTATAGATCTTAATTAGTTATATTTTGAGGAACAATAGAGCGATTTTTGATGATTTTGTTTTCTTATCGTATCTAATATGACTTCATGAATTTGTATTTCAGAAGTGAATATAGCTCTACAAAGCATTATAGCTCATATGATAGTGTTTTTAAATTACCTCAAGATTATTAGATATTTCATAGATATATTTGATGTGATATATTTGAGCTTATGTGATTCAGGAAAATCCTGCATCCAAAATTCAACAATGATTTTCAAACGGATAACTTATTAAGTTGGAAGGTATATTTTCTCTCATAGAATAGTATATAAATTATCATTCTTCATCGGTTTGTCACAAGAAATATACATTCATAAGAATTTGAGATCGAACCTTTTGGCTGGGTTTCCGGAACGATGATGGAGCAATCATATATCCGAAATTCAGTAAATTTGAAATTCCATTAGACAATTTCATCGTATTATATCATTCGTTCAACGATCGTTCAACGATCTTTATGAAACCCATTTTTAGATTTGCATATTAAATAACATTGCAAATAAGTTCGTATTCATGCACTTTGAGAATTAATTTTGCAACTTTGCTCTCGAGATTGGTTAGATCCAATTTCGCATCGTATTTAGTAGTTCGCCTGTTCTATTAAAGAACGGTTATGAATCAGGTCATGACATGCGTTTAAGATCTATTTGATGTTCAAAAATTCACAATTATAAAAAGAGGTCCAAATACACAATTCCTGTGTTATCAGATGGAATTGAAAAGGCAAGAAATATTTATGTTTAATGTACAATTCAAAATAAATATTTTTAGTATGTCTTCTTAAATTTCATCGATCCATAGAAAAGGTGAAATTTTTCATTTGATTCAATAGCAAGATTCTCAACGATATGACAATGATTTCGAAAGAGGAAAGGCGATGGCATCGTGAAATTATTTCGGCGGAGTGATTTTTTTCGGAAAGGGTTGAATCCAGGAAAAGAAGCATTTTCTCAATATTTTTTAAATTTCAAATCATTCAACTTCAAATACTTCGGTGCATTTCGGGAAGATGAATGTGGAATAATATATTCTCCCAAAATATTCATGTGAACAGAAAATGCTAAAATGTGTGCAAAACTCCCTATTTTACAGTTTTGATGGTTTCACGAGTTTGTGATCCATCTACTGGAAGATCTTAGAGGATGGAGCGAATATAGTGTCTTCCATTTGTTCAGAGCGTCCTACAACATTTGAATTTATTTGGATCATTCACTACGAATATTAAAGCAATTTTTTTTATGAAATATGAACACATCCTGTATATTCATGACGGAGCCGAATTTTAAAAAATTGTATATGATAAGTTTTTTTTTCAGTTTCAAGATTCTATTACTCAAATTAATGATTAGGTAAAGGCACATACTGGGTGTAGTATATCAATGGAAATGAATTGATGTCGGGCAAACTCAAGAACGTTGATTTGGCTAGTTTCAGTCTTGATATACAGGGTGACTGGTGAGGTAAGGCACAACGGCTAAGTGGAGATAGAGGACCTCAAACTGAATGAGAATTCGAAAGTTTCAAATGACCCATAAGGGTATTCGTTTCGGAGATATAGGGTGATTTATGAAAAAATGCTAAATCTATGAACTCCCATATCTTCGTTAATATGATATGTTTTTCGCTGATATTTTACATAATTGTTCATAAAGGATTCTCTATTAGCATAAGAAAAAGAAACTGGAAAGTAAGAAATATCACACGGTATATGAGATAACATAAAATCAAATAGAAATTTGGACAAAGGGAAAAAAACTGATGAAATATCTGTTTTTTGTTTGAATGGTACAAATTTTTTTTATTTTTATGATATGTTGAAGTGAGAATATTACAATATTTTAATATTCAAATCATGAAAATTAGTACTACTGATAGAAAAAACCTTAAATTCTAGAAGCTAGAATGGGCCTGGCTTGAAAATATTCCTTCAAATCTTGAAATCTATTTTTATCAATTAATATTTCGATGCCATATAAAATTTCAAAATAAAATTTGTTGTAGATGGGGTGATGAAGGAGTTGGATACTCAAACACAAGAATAGAAAAATAAACATTCCGGGCTCCGTGA
This sequence comes from Micraspis discolor, assembly GCA_030674115.1. Lineage (NCBI taxonomy): Eukaryota > Metazoa > Arthropoda > Insecta > Coleoptera > Coccinellidae > Micraspis > Micraspis discolor. Next base: position 237,548 of record JARTUT010001751.1, read on the forward strand.
GATGTAATCCCTTTCTGAATATCAACTATTAAATATCTTTGACTTCTGTTTTATCAAGAATATTATTATTCGTGATGGGAATTTAAAAATATTGTAATATACTTACTTCAACATATCATAAAAACGAAACAGAATTTGAGCAATTCAAACAAAAAACAGATATTTCATCAGTTTTTTTCCCTCTTTCCAAATTTCTATTTGATTTTATTTTATCTAACGAATCTAACGAATACCCTTATGGGTCAATTGAAACCCAAATTCTCATTCAGTTTGAGTTCCTCTATCTCCACTTAGCCGTTGTCTCTTATGCCACCAGTCACCCTGTATATTCGTTGAAATTCTAGGAAGGGTTTCAACTGTTATTAAACACGGACAAATTGCCAGAGAATCGTAAAAAATAAAGAAAAGCTTTAGCACGATTGTTGTAAAGACTTATCCCCGACTTTGTAATACTGCAAAACAAACAATGGAGATGAATAATATAAATGAGTTTATGAACGAAGACGAGTATCTTCAATTAACAATCAGCAAGCTTATAGTTTGAGTTTATTCAAACCACAATCCTTCTCTACATGAAACTGTGATATATAATCTTATTTAATATCCTCACATGGGATTTAGACTTGTCATTTCATAAAATAATGCATATTTTGATGAAGCTACAAACCACATATAAACATTTTTATGATTACCTATGTCTCAATTATAGCAGTATTGGCGCGTATTCATGTCTACGGACTGAGGAACGGAGATTGGAAGAGCGTATTTACAAGAATTTGAGGATATCTAATACCTGATTTCTTTGATTTTTATATAGAATTTTATTCACAGATGTATTGGGAATATAAGTATAATCATTATTACTCAATTCTTATTAATTTTAAATTTAGGCCGAACTGAAATTTTAGGGTCGGCAGTGCCGACCCCTGCCGTCCCTGACGAGCCGCCACTGATGTCAAGACCTTTCAAATTATGTATAGTATTGCCAGGTACGAGCTCTGTAGCGCTCTGTACATAGCCGCGAAATTCAAAATGGCGGAAGGAAGTATTTGACAACCTATTATTTCGGGATTGGATAACCCTAGTGTTGCAATCTGCCAACTGGCAGCTCTGTAGTAAAGCTTGACTTTTTCAGGTTATACGTAGTCAGAATATTTTGCCATATAGAAGTTATATATATAGAACAACGCAAAACAGTCAACTCTGAGTGGTACACTACCATTTGTTTGCCAGTTGAAATCAGGAAAACCAACCGCCGAAGGCTTATTACCCTTCACCGCGACAATGCGAGCTCTCACATATCGGCTCAAACAACTGTATTTTTGAGCACTCAAAACATCGATTTTGAGTCATCCGCCGTATAATCCTGACTTGGCACCGAATGACTTCTTTTTATTTCCATACGTAAAAAATAAAATGAGGGCTCAACGTTTCGACAATTGGTTCAAACGCAAGCAAAAATGTATAGATCTTAATGAGTTATATTCTGAGGAACAATAGAGCGATTTTCGATGATTTTGTTTTCTTATCGTATCTGCTATAACTTCATAAATGTCTATGTATAGATTTCAGAAGTGAATATAGCTCTACGATCCATTATAGTTCATATGATAGTGTTTTTAAATTACCACAAGATTATCAGATATTTTATAAATATATTTGAGCTTATGTGATTCAGGAAAAACCTGCATCCAAAATTCAACAATGATTTTCAAACGGATAACTTATTAAGCTGAAAGGTATATTTTCTCTGATAGAATAGTATATAAATTATCATTCTTCATCGGTTTGTCACTAGAAATATACATTCATAAGAATTTGAGATAAAACCTGGGTTTCAGGAACGATGATGAAGCAATCATATACCCGAAATTCAGTAAATTTGAAATTCCATTAGAAAATTTCATCGTATTCTATGTATCATTCGTTCAACGATCTTTATGAAACCCACTTTTAGATTTGCATATTGAATAACATTGCAAATAAGTTCGTATTCATGCACTTTGAGAATTGATTTTGCAACTTTGTTTTCGAGATTGGTTAGATCTCATTACGCATTGTATTTAGTAGTTCGCCTGTTCTATTAAAGAACGGTTATGAATCAGGTCATGACATGCGCTTAAGATCTATTTGATGTTCAAAAATTCACAATTATAAAAAGAGGTTTGAATACACGATTCCTGTGTTATCAGATGGAATTTAAAAGGCAAGAAATATTTATGTTTGATGAACCATTCAAAAGAAATATTTTTAGCATGTCTTCTTAAATTTCATCGATCCATAGAAAAAGTGAAATTTTTCATTTGATTCAATAGCAAGATTCTCAACGATATGACAATGATTTCGAAAGAGGAAAGGCGGTGGCATCGTGAAATTATTTCGGCGGAGTGATTTTCTTCGGAAAGGGTTGAATCCAGGAAAAAAAGCATTTTCTCAATATTTTTAAATTTCAAATCATTCAACATCAAATACTTCGGTGCGTTTCGGGAAGATGAATGTGGAATAATATATTCTCCCAAAATATTCATGAGAACAGAAAATGCTAAAATGTGTGCAAAACTCCTATTTTACAGTTTTGATGGTTTCACGAGTTTGTGATGCATCTACTGGGGCGAATGGGGCGAATATATTCAATCTGAATAGTGTCTTCCATTTGTTCAGAGCGTCCTACAACATTTGAATTTATTTGGATCATTCACTAGGAATATATAAGCAATTTTTTTATAAAATATGAACACATCCAGTATATTCATAAGAGGAGCCGAATTTTGAAAAATTGTATAAGATGATATATTTTACATAATTGTTCATACAGGCATTCTCTGTCAGCATAAGAAAAGAAAATGAAAGTGAGAATATCACACGGTATATGAGATAAAATAAAATCGAATAGAAATTTGGAAAAAGGGAAAAAACTGATGAAATATCTGTTTTTTGTTTGAATGGCACAATTTTTTTTGTTTTTATGATATGTTGAAGTGAGAGTATTACAATATTTTTATATTCAAATCATGAAAATTAGTACTGATAGAAAAAACCTTGAATTCGAGGCGCTAGAATGAGCTTGGCTTCAAAATATTCCTTCACATCTTGAAATCTATTTTTATCAATTAATATTTCGATGCCATATAAAATTTCAAAATAAAATTTGTTGTAGATGGGGTGATGAAAGAGTTGGATACTCAAACACAAAAATAGAAAAATAGACATTTAGGGCTCCGTGAGATGTAATCCCTTTCTGAATATCAACTATTAAATATCTTTGACTCAAATTTAGTGTTTTTGTTTTATCAAGAATATTATTATTCGTATAAATATAAATGTAATATAAATTATATTACAATATAAAAATATTGTAATATTCTTATTTCAACATATCATAAAAACGAAACAGAATTTGAGCCATTCAAACAAAAAAACATATTTCATCAGTTTTTTCCCTCTTTTCAAATTTCTATTTGATTTTATTTTATCTCATATACCGTGTGTGATATTTTTCACTTGACATGTAAATTGAAATTTTTGAGTACGGGCCAGCAATTTTTTCAATTTTTTTCTTATGCAGACAGAGAATGCCTGTATGAACAATCTTGTCAAATATCAGCGAAAAACATATCATATTAACGAAGATTCATAGATTTTGCATTTTTCATAAATCACCCTATATCTCCGAAACGAATACCCTTATGGGTCAATTGAAACCCAAATTCTCATTCAGTTTGAGTTCCTCTATCTCCACTTAGCCGTTGTCTCTTACGTCACCAGTCACCCTGTATATTCGTTGAAATTCTAGGAAGGGTTTCAACTGTTATTAAACACGGACAAATTGCCAGAGAATCGTAAAAATAAAGAAAAGCTTTAGCACGATTGTTGTAAAGACTTATCCCCGACTTTGTAATACTGCAAAACAAACAATGGAGATGAATAATATAAATGAGTTTATGAACGAAGACGAGTATCTTCAATTAACAATCAGCAAGCTTATAGTTTGAGTTTATTCAAACCACAATCCTTCTCTACATGAAACTGTGATATATAATCTTATTTAATATCCTCACATGGGATTTAGACTTGTCATTTCATAAAATAATGCATATTTTGATGAAGCTACAAACCACATATAAACATTTTTATGATTACCTATGTCTCAATTATAGCAGTATTCAAGTATTCTCAAAAAAAAATTACATAATTTGTCAAAATACTTAAAGGAATGCCCATCAATGTAACCTTGATTTTCAGAGAAATGATAACACTGGTCAACAGTGGTTTTGGTACCGAAGATTTTGGAGGTGATTTCATATGAATTTGATGCCCTGAATTCAAATATGCTATTAGTTTTTCCCTGTCAGCTCGATTTTTGAAGATTTTGAAGAACATTTTTGTGAATTATATATTACACTATTTCAGAAGAAAAACCATGGTTTAAAGAAACAAATTAATGGAGAAATTTTTATTATATTACACTGATATTACAGATATTATTCATTATATATTATAGAAAACAGAGAAAAAGTCATAATTTGAACCAATTTCTCACTAAACTTTTCGGAAACTTTATTTGCGTGACATTCTTGAATGTATTTTATTTAGAACAATCCCGTTTTAAAGACCAGCAGTGATCTGCCATCATGTGAGTATCCCATCTTCCGTGATAGCGATCCTCCATACATTTGATATCTTGGTGAAATCTTTCACCTTGCTCCTCACTAATGTCGACTAAATTATCAGGAAATCGGTCTAAGTGGCTGTGTAAATAGTGCACCTTAATGCTCATGTTACACCCAAGTGATCTGAAATTATTCAGCAACTCATTGACTAATTCAACATAGTTTTTAGCTTTGTGTTTACTCAGAAAATTTTGGATAACTGAAACAATCGAATTCCAGACATTTTGTTCAATCTCAATCATTGAATTTATGAAGTCAGGGTCTTTAATCAGCTGTCTTATTTGTGGGCCATCAAATATTCCTGCTTAAATTTTCTCCTTTCTCAGCTGAGGCATTTTTTTCCCTATATATGCAAAGCATGATCCATTCTTACAAGAGCCTTTACAAACTGCTTCATTAGACCCAGCTTGATATGCAGGGGTGGAAACATGATTGTCTCTAGCGGAACTAAAGGATCATTGATGATATTCTTTCCCCCAACATCCGTTTTTTCTCTCTGCTATCCCAGAGGCACAAGAAACAAGGATACTTTGTGTGTCCACTTTGCTGTCCAAGGAGAAAGTTTACCATTTTTAAGTCTACACAAATCACCCACTGGTGTTCATGATACTTTATTTTTATCAAAACCAAAGCTATGTTGTCATATTGCTTTTTCATTTTCGTTGAGTGAGCAATTGGTATTGAGCCATATTTGTTCCCATTATGTAGAAGAACACATTTCAAACTTCGCTTTGAGCTGTCAATAAAAAGGATAATCCGGAAAATATTCAAGAAGACCCATTTTTAACAGGAGTTCTCTAATATCATGGCAAAATACAAGATTTTGTTCTTCAGAGAAAAAAGGTAGCAGATCTTTCTCCCTTATGCGATAAAATATAATTTTCGTTCCTGGTTCAAGTAAATTTTTTTTGTTCAACCTGCAAGCTAGGAATTCAGAAGCTTCTTTCGACAAGTCGAGATCTCTAGTGAGGTCATTTAACCCATCTTGGTTGAAACCTTGGGGAATTGATGACATCGTTTCAAAATCACTGTCACCTTCAGTAGTGTCAGAATTCTGATCAGAGAGACATGTGTCCTCACAGAGTTCTGGTAACTGCTGAAAAGTTGGAATTGGCACTTTTTCTGAGTGAGGGATGGGGCGTCTTGCAGAGACTAAATCTGCATAAGTTCACTTGTTACGGTTATTTCGATTGATTCCAGTAATATTTACTAGGAAGAAATATCAGTCATCGAAGTGATTTTTTGGTTCTCCCCAAACCATTGGTACTCCGAATTTCAGACTTTTCCTTTTCCCGGTAGTCCACTGTCGTAAATGCTCTGTACAAGTTTTACAGACAATATGTGGTGCTCAGGTTTTATCCTGATCACCAAGCTTAACACCAAAATATCCAAGATAAGCCCGTTTTACAAAGTAACTAATAGTTTTTCTGTTTTCCAAGAACGTGTATTCTCCGCATATGTAGCAAAAAATAACAGGATGATGTACACAGCTTCTTCTACTTGAACTTATTTTTATTCAATAACACAAATACAACATTTCACATTAACAATCTATTTTTTAGATTTTTACTTTTCAACCACTCGTTACTAAAGAGAAATTTGACGCTATGTTCTATCTATCTGCACCGCGGGAATTCAGAAACTCACCTCAACTCTCAACTGCAGTTGAAGTTCACTTCAGACTGGACATCTCCATATATCGAATTTCTATGTAACTGACTGGATGACACTAAATAGTATTAAATCCCGCTTGTTAACAGTTTGTCAACCAATCAGTTATATATCTCATATTGTTAGTCTTCTATTTGAAATAATGAATTAAAATAATAATTATAATAAATATTATTATTTTAAATACAATTTGTTACAAATGAAGACTGACAATAAGGAAAATATACAAAAATCTATATCTTGTATAAATTTTACACACTCATACTTGAAAGTATTAAATAGAAAAAAGCATTGATAGATAAGTGAATTTATCTAAAAATCTAGAGCTGATACAGAAAAACTGATATCATATTTAGATTCAGCAATAAAAATATAGTTAAAATCAGCTCAAAAATTCTAGGCACCAAAAAAATTTTTTTTTGTAAACCTGTGTAATATATGGTAATTGGGAATATCGATTCATAAAATTCAATACATTCTCGTTGGATATGCACCATTTACCCTTCATGAAAGTACAAACCAAATATCATTTCTTCAGTTTATTTAATGATTTTCGGTCATATCTTCCTATAATGAATTAACTCCTACATCTTTTCGTGAATGATCTATGATGATGAAAGTTCAGAATAGCAAGATATCAATAACCTCCATAAATGTTCAAACTAATTTTGAGATCTGATGAACGTCTTATAAGATATCAAATTAAAAAAAAAACTTTTAAAATGTCAATATTTCTTCCAAGGGCGAAAAAGACTTAGCCAATTCTACACATATTGTCTACCAGCTTATCTCAATGAATGGCTTTCATCAAAATCAACTTCAAAACTACAAAATAAATGAATTCTTGAGGAAATGAGCCAGATATTCGGGAATAACTCAAAATTCACTTTATCCCATCCCTTCACGCTTCTGTGGTGCTAAGGGCCGCCGCGTTCCATGAATCAAAGCGATTAACGCCCACTCATTACATCTAAAAGTCCGACTGAACAGAAGACAAACGGCTCTCTTGGATCTCCACCAATCCTCCATCGAATCCCTCGTCCTTTCTGTCTTCGTGAATGGATTGTCCGCCTGGCTATACAAAGGGTTTCGTCGAATAGCCATTTTTAATCTCCACACTTTTCCGTCACCATATCCTCGGTGCGGTCGTGATTTCCCAAGAGTTCGTTTCTTCGGATGCAAGGGGTTGATGGAATTCGTACCTACTAGAAGTGGACTGGAATTAGAATACTTCGTCGGAGGACTCTGACGTAAACCGCTTAATAAAAATGCATCGTCTGAAACTACATGCTAGAAACAGATGCTCGTATTGTACACGTGTGTCAATCTCAGAAGTGACACTTTCCTCAATAAGCAACATTGGTGATCGAGTTTGAAAAACACTTGAGTTCTATCATCATATATTCTTCGTCATTCTCCATATCTAACATGGAATCAGTTAGGCTAACTTCGTACAGTCTTATAGTCAATTCTTATTTTTTTTAACTTATTCAACGCTTATTCTGCTGTTCGGTACGTCCGCTGAGCACAAATATACATACAACTCATCTACGACTTTCAAATGCATATTATGTCTCTTTGGCTGTGTGACAAAAGTCAAATATTCCAAAATTCATCCTATACGTGTCTTTGTCCTTAAGGACTTATAAATAAATACTAATAAGCCAATAGATTCATAGGCCCGTAGATCTATAGGCCAGTAGATCCATAAGCCAGTAGTTCAATAAGTCCATAGATCAATATCAATATAGACCATAGATGAATATAGACCATAGATCCATGAAGCGCACAGAAACTCGAAAGAACGCAAAGAAACACTGAAGAAAGCAAAGAAACACGAAAGATAGCAAAAATCCCAAAGGAACCCGAAAAAACCCGTTGAAAGAAAAAAAACATAAAAGAACTGGAAGAAACACGAAGGTATGCGAAAAAACACGAAAGAACCCGAAGAAATACGAAAGAAAGCGAAAGAACACGAAAGGACCCGAAGAAACACGAAATAACGCGAAGAAACACTTAAGATCGCAAAAAGCCCAAAGGAACCCGAAAAATCCCGTTAAATGGGAAAAAACATAAAAGAACTGGAAAAAACATGAAAGAACCCGATGAAACACGAAAGAACGCGAAAAAACACGAAAAAACCCGAAGTAACACGAAAGAACGCAAAAAATCCAAAGGAACCCAAAAACCCCGAAGGAGCACAAATTAAACGAAAGAACGCAAAAATTCCCGAAAGAACTTGTAAATTGCACACCCTGTACATCAATCGATCGCAAATTCATTGTAAATTGCATACCCTGTATGACATTTTATTAAAATTAGCTCCCGTACGCGGAAAAACACGAAAACTTGAGAAAAACTTTGGTGAAAGTCAGCGCTAGGAATGCGCAACTCATATGTGACATCCTGTATATGAATTGAAAATATTTTATCCAATTAAGAAGTGGTAAGCAGAAACAGCCAAAATAACTCGATCGAAGGTAGCTGTTATACATAGGCAACGCATATGAGATACCCTGTATATAGTTGATTCGCAGTGGGTGCTTTTTCCATCGAAAAAAACCAATAGAATATCGTTTCAACTCCAACGATTCGCGCTTGGTGAATTTTACAAAGGTAAAATAAAAATTATTCGATAAAAGTATAAAGGTGTAACCATGAACAGAGTGTGTCGCCGATTACTTCGAATTTCGTTCCATTCGTTCACGCATAAACTAAGTGGGTCCGATTTACTTCTAGAATATAACATAAGAATATAACATAAGAATCTACATAAGATTAAAATGTCAACGACAATTGTCATTTCAGAGTAGGAATCGACAGGGGTGAAATGAATTGGCTAGGATTGCAAAACTGGTTCTATGCTGGGTAAATTTTTGAATTTCATAAATACATATCTTAGACTGTTAATCTATAAGAGAATACCTCACCAGGGCTCTTACACATCCTATGAATTGAAGAAATTTCAAAATATTATACGAGATATGGGTTAATATTGTGATTGGAATGATCTGACAAAAGTTCTGTGAACGTCGGACGTCACTGATGATCTGGAAATTTGTGTTTGAGCCGAAGTAAGCTGTTTTCAGCAATTAATTTGAAATATTTTTACTTGCGATTGGAAGATATGAATAGCCCTATCCAAACGTCATATTCTCGGAGAAGACACGTACGAAAACGGCTTTTCTTGATCGTGTCAGTGGAAAAAGCCTTTTTCAATTTTACCGGACCATCTTTCGCGAAAAACCAGGAAATCTGTGTTCTGGATAAATTTTTTTGAAAATGTTAACGTGGCCGTAAGGCATGTGAAATGCACCTAATGAAAGGCCGTCTTAAGAACTTTACGGTGCTCGCTTCGCTCGCAATATCCTCTTTCTACCTCGAAATATCTCATTTCTAAACGCCTCGCCAACCGAAAGTTTTTTGATCTCCTTCGGTGGTTACCTGTATCGAACCATAGATTACCACAGAAATATTTCTTATTGCTTTTAATATATTGGGATCACATTTCATGGATTTTTCAGAATTAAGAACATAACTAAGATACGTCGGCACCCGATCTATCCCATGTGAAAGAAGAATATAATACTTATTTTATTTTATTTACATTTATGTATACTTCAGTTCATCTTTTTCGTGATAAGGATACCGGCAACTTGGTTTTTTAAGGATCGATCGGTTTTTAACTAATCCTACACCTTATGTAGATTATATAACAAAATATCTTGATGGTGGAATCCAAGTTGATACCATGATATTGCAAAGGCTTTTGATAAATTACATCTCGCCACCATACTCAAAATTCTGTCAGATTTTGGAGTTGTGGATTTCTTTCTTGATTGGATAGCTTCGTACCGGATAGGACGTGAATAATTTGTGGTTGTCAATGGTGTAGCATCTGATACCATTCATATTATTACATCGGGGGTTTCTCAGGGTTCACAACTCTGTACCTTTTTATTTCCTATATATCAACGATGTTTCAGATTGCTATTTTCATTTACTATTCGAACCTTATGGTGATGATATCGAAATCTATAAAAGGTGGTGAACAGAACTACAAGAGTTTACAGGATGACTTGAATAATAGTACCGTTTTCTGCTCGAGACGTTATTTCGAACTGAACATTAAATGTGAACATAATACATACACGAAAACTATTAAGATGCAACTTTCAGCATTTTATTGAAATCACTTCCCTATAATGTAAGTAGATCAGGTGAAAAACTTAGGAATTATCCTAGATGGAAAAGTATCCCTTGAAGACCATATTGAAAATATTGTTTCCAGGTCATTCAAAATTTAAGGTTTGGCCACCATTTTTTTGAAAATATATTATGAGAATTGAATTAATGAGTTCATAAAAAGTTTTTTATGTACCTATTTTGATTATAAATTTAACCATGTTTCACATCATAAAGAATGAAATGTATTTTTGAAATATTAAAAACTCATGAGTTTGAAACCCAGAACGATCTGTTTTCTTCAAAATTATGAATAACACGTATAAATTTTCTATAATGAATCACATCACTTTTAGGGTTTCACAGTTTCACATGCGTGGAAGCTAACTCCTGTGGATTCCTAAAGCTAGAACATCACTCTACCAGTCAGTATTTCTGCGAATGATGATTTTTATAACTGCCACACCTGCATTTCAGACATATTCAATGTCACCTTTTCTGTTTTTTTCCTATAAGTAGCAAATTCAATTTTTTTAAGGGTCGATTTTTGCCTCTTCCTAGCTGGTATATATCACTGATGTCTGATTCGGCAATATCTGTCTCAAGCAGACGATTCACTTCCTATTACACTTTCGGTTGAGACGTTTTCTTCGTTTTGTAGTCCATATATCACTATATTATTCTTATAAAATTTCCTCTCCAAATATTCTACTCTGTCCAAAAGTTGTTTATTTTCCCTCTCCAAGTTAACCACTTTACAATTTAATTCTTCCAGTCTCTGCGTTGTTTTACTTTCATTCTCTGAAATAAGAGCCCTTAATTCCTTTCGAGTGGTTTGTATTTCATCATATATTGTCTTCAACGTTATTTCTTCACTCATTTCCGTTGAAACAAATAACTCACACTTTTAAATATCAACGTGTATGTACCGCTTTAACACAAGATTCACTGAGTCGCTTGATGACTGCCTCGATTACTTATCGACTCAATCAATAACAAATCTTTTTCAAACGGACAATATTGTCATATCTCAGAAATATATGTGTAAGCTTTTAATAAATGGTCTAAGGGTTATGATAAATTTCCGCCTACAGAAAACGGCTAACGTCGAAATAAACACGACTTTCGTATTTACAAGTTTATATACACCAAAAGAATAAATTATCATCTAATATAGGTACAGGGTGAGTTTTTGACCACTGCGTTAATTTTAACCATAGGTTCTTGAGATCAAAAGAAACACTTTTTCCATTACGGTTTTTCCATCTTCAGCTGCGTTAAAAAGTTATAAGCATTTTAAGTTTTCACATTGGGCAAATACCCCTCTGTAGTCCAGTTTAGTTTGAATGAAAAATACCTTCCACAGCATCCACTAATTAATCTGAATTATTTAAAAACATTATATTCCCTCTAAAAAATGATTCACTCACTCATGTTTCATCCGGTGAGGTCCATATCCAGAAGGAAGATACAAAATACTAATTTTCTGGTAGAAAAATTCAACACCATAAACATAGATTTTTGTTGTTCTACTATAATTTCTTTCTAGTTTAAGATTATAAACCGTTCCTTTCTAGTGAGAAATTCCAAGAAAACCTCAGAATTATTGGATGTTATCATCATACATTTGTAATTTTCTTCTTAAAATTTCCAAATCATGAAAACCATCATTTTTATGAAAACTTCCAAGGCAAGAGGTTGTCACTAAGCTTTTTTTTCAGCAAAGGCCAGAAAAAATCATCTATGTATTTCCAAACACTGATATTCCTGAAGTTTCTTCTCCTTAACAGAGAGCAGTAAACAGGTCTATGAGGTCTCTTGATATCATACTGTTAAAAATATGAAAATCTTCAACAACAATGAATGATGTCACTACGAATAATTATTTTAAAGTGATGTTACTTTGCTTGATGATTATATTCTGTACTGAATCCCAATAACAATTTACTTGGATAGATTAAAAGTATTCCCAGATTTAGGTGTGCAATTATACTTGCTTGAAGAAATTGAGTTTGATTACCTAAATTTGATTCTGAAAAATCAACTTTAATCAAAAATTTTTTGTTAAATCATTTATATGAATCTATTCTGTCTAGACTACAATTAATCATTGAACATGCGTAAATTTTCGGTTTTTATAATCAGAGTATCTGTTTTAATTACGTAAACAAAAACATAAATATTGAATAATGGTTATTCATAGATTATGTCAAATTTTGATACCTTACCGTAGAATATTGATTTATTACCGAACCCCAGGAGAGAGAAAATTTATAATTGCAAAGTTTTTTTAAATGAAAGATAAATATCTGCAACCATTATTGATCTTTAGTTATAATTTTCATCAGAATAACTAGAGTGAATTATTATCACATTAAAATATTATATGATTTAAACAAGATATCGTTCAAATGGCCTCCACGAGCTCGTTTGCAGACCTTAATTCGTTTGACCCAATTTTCCATGACTCGGCCTAGCATTTCCTGTGGTATGGCCTCGATACACCTCGTAATGTTCTCCTCAAGGTCTTGAATTGTCGCTGGAGAGTTGCTGTACACTTGTAATTTCACATATCCCCATAAAAAAAGTCCAAGGGCGTTAAATCACACGATCTTTGTGGCCAGGCGATGGGGCCGTTTCTCGAAATTAATGAGTCGCCGAACTTATCGCGCAATAAAGTCATGTTGTCGTTCGAAATGTGTGGGGGGGCGCCGTCCTGTTGGAAATAAAGATCGTCGTCACCAATTTCAACAAATTTCGGGAAGAGAAATTCACGCAGCAAGTCGCTATAGCGCTGGCCGTTCACAGTAACGGCTTGTCTGGCGTAATTTCGGAAAAAGTAAACGGCCCGATGATGCCACCACTCCACAATCCACACCAAACTGTGATCTTTTGTGGATGCAAAGGTCTTTCTTGCACCACTTGTGGATTGGAATCGCTTCAATATCGGCAATTCTGCTTGTTAACGAAGCCGTTCAGCCAGAAATGAGCCTCATCAGAAAAGATGATTTTCTTGTGGAAATCTGTATCAGCTTCTAACATCTCTAGAACCCAATCTGAGAACGCCCGACGCAAACATGAGGCTTCAACTCTTGTGCCAGCACTATCTTGTAAGGATGTAGGCCCAAGTCAATGCGCAAAATTCGCCACATTGTCATCCGAGAGAGCCCCATTTCTCGCGAGCGGCGATTTACGGACACATTTGAATTGTCGTGGACACTGGCCGAAACGGCGGCGATATTTTCAGCGCTGCGAGAATTTCTGAGTCGTACAGGCACCTTTCTATCATGGAGAGAAAACTCACTTTCCAACTTTTTGATTACACGTCTGATTTGCTGCACAGATGGAACGAAACCATCACCATTTTTCCGTTGAAACACTCTTCGCGTGGCCACCGGCGAACGCGAATTTGCGTAATAAATTTGGACGATTTCCAAACGTTGTGTGAGCGTGAAACTTTTCATGGTAAAACTTTGGACCTTTCTGAATAAAATGACACTTCGAACGTTAAAATTGATAAACAAATATGGCCGCCAGAACCTTACAAAGTTCTACAACCTTATTGGGAAACACTATACCTAAGCCTCAACTATGCAGCTTTTCTCAAGGCGAATAAAAACAATCCGGCCTATCATTCTACTTATACAGACCGTTTTGGAGATTTATTAAGAGGACGAAAACGCATTCACCTTCCCTTTCACCAACGCATAAATCAATATCTAGAACGCCTCAATACTGAAGTACCTGATATAATTGAAGACTTTCAAATTGATACTCCACCTTGGATGATTCCAGATCCTACTTGCGATATCAGCTTGCTTGAATATGACAAAAATTCTACACCAAGACAAGAACTTGTGAATTCCTTTCTTGAGATTGTTGGAAAGTACACAGAAGTCCAAAAAATTTATACAGATGCCTCAAAGAGTACAATGGTAGTGGCCACAGCCGTCATAGCATCAAATATTTCAATCTGCAAGAAACTGAACCCTAACAATAGCATACTATCAGCGGAACTATATGCTATCCGAAGTGCTCTGGACTACATCATCGATCTATCGGTGAAAAATTCCTTATCATATCTGACTCCCTGAACAGTATGGCTGGACTTCAACAGATTCTCCCAAAATCCACGCACTTCAAGATGATAAAGAGCCTACTCAGCAAATTACTGAGGAAAAACAAAAACGTCCATTTCTGCTGGGTTCCTTCACAAGTTGGCATTAGTGGAAATGAAAAAGCTGACCAAAAAGCCAAAAATTATAATTCCTCTGTAGATATCATAGACAACAATATAATCACTAAAGACGATTTCAAATCACCTCTACTACATAGAATTAAATCAATCTGGCAAAATAAATGGAAACAGAGCCATAGGCAGCTGCTGAAGATCAAGCCTAGCACCAAGAAGAAACTCATAGCTGAAGCAGTGTCGTAACTAGAGAGGTGACGGTGCTCAGGAAGGGCGAAACTCATAGGGCTGAAGTGACCAGAATACAAGGGCGCAGTTTCAAACACTCGCACCGGACGCATAAAAGGATTACGGCACTGAGCTTGACCAAATACTTTTGAACCGATTACGGATTGGCCATACCCGTTTAACCCACAGCCACCTTTTCACTATAACGGAGAAACCCAAATGCCCTGAATGCAACTCTTCAAACAATACAACACATTTTCGAAGACTGTCCCATACATCTAAATGCTCGGCACCGCCACAAGATGACTTCAATTGAACAAACTTTAGGTATAAAATGTGATATTAGTAAAGTGAAAAATTATTCAAGTGAAATAAATGTATTAACAAAATTGTAAACCGTATTTTGGTCTCTAATAACCGGAAAGGTTGATGAGACCTAAAGCTTGTAAATAATAAATAAATAGACGGCGTCTAATGAATGAACGGGAATAGTTTGTTATCTTAAGACTATCGATACATAAAGACGCACTAAGAAAAATATCCGATTTCACATTTCGATTGCGAAGCACAGGTCCGCACTGGCACCCAACTAAATTCTACATATAAATGGATTTTTTTGAATTGTAATGTACCTGTTATTTTTTATATCGAAGAAAACTCACTTTTCTGCGGTATTCATTTAGAAGATTGTTAGTTTTAGTTTTATGTTTGCTCCTTGACTTGTAATCAAATTAACAAATTGAGAGAATCTCAACATGCCCTTTCTGATTTTCGGGATACTCAGTTGTACAACATGTTCTGTGGAACCCTTTCACTTTCAGAATAGGTGGAGTATCAAACTCCTTCGTTGAATATTCAATAGACCCTTGATCCTGCTAATTGCTTATATTGGAGGCAGAATTCGGCAGGCAGATTAGGTTCAACTTGCAAACATACATATAAGGTGTTTCAATTTCATTATGTTAGTTATTCTACGATTCCATATTCGCGTACGTGTATGATAAAATGACGAAGGATAAAGAGATGGAGTCACGAAAATTCCGATTGCTAGGGAAATACGAGGTAACTATTCACAGTATTGAATTTTCCAGGACCAGAATCCACAGGTGTGTAGGTCGGAGCAGAGGCGTAGTCAGCACATAAATTCGGAGTATCATTTCACGAATGAGGAAATTTTGTCTTTTTTATTAATATTTTGTCTCATTCTGCGGGATCCAGTCTTTGTTTATCCCTCTGAAAGATTTCAATATATATCTTATATATGTTAATAATTTTATTCTAATTTTGTGCGCTTGTTCCTAACGTTTTACCGGAGTTTTCGAATGTCGGCCCAAAAATGGACCTAATCGAATGGGTTTGATATTCTGATGAAGAATCCGTGATGAAAAATTAACGAGAATAAGATGGAAAAGTGAAAAAGCATTTTTTAAAATTGGTTGCAGTTCAACAATTATAATGATCAAAGCTTCTGTTGTTATGAAAATTTTAAATGTAGCAGTGTGATGATGGATTATTATAATAAGTAAATGGATACCTAATATTGTTGACAAGAAATTGTTGATGATGGAACTCGTGTCAAATTATTATTTGGACAATAACCATCATCTATTATTTTTTTTTCTTCGATCGTTTCTACCGAGTTTTCTAAAGACATCAATGTTTTCAAGACAAGAATTAGATTTTTAAAATGCTGACAATATGAGAAAATTCTTAATTTCCACTAATGAGTGTCGAAGGACAGAACTCAGAAAACTAGATAAAATTGGTAATTATCTGTGATAAGATGACTTTTTCGAGTTAGCTTGAACAATTAGCCTCCAAACTTCCTGTAACTCAATGAGATTATAAGATTAAGAGCAATATTCATGAATACTGCCTCTTTGATTTTTTTTCTTGTAGATTTCTATTTTTTGGATGTGCTAGATGGTCGTTCCATTTTATCAGATTATTTTCATCCATAGCATGTTGGACCAACTTGGAACTATTGTTGTCTAATACTTGAAAGAGCTTCTGATGTTCTCACTTTCGAGGAGAGTTTTGTTTCTACGATACAAAATCTTCCTCATCCGCTTTTTATCACATATACAGGGTGACCATTTGAAAACGAAACAGACGAGATTACAGACGAAATAAGTTTTTTCGATAGAAATGCTCGAACAGGTCGATTTCTGTTTTTAGTGGGACAACTTAAGATGTAGGTTACGGACGCATAGCGCTTCAATCCTTGCTGCAACAACCCCCACCCCCAATTTTTGAATAGGGAAGATGGGGTTACCATCATTTATTATTGTTCATCTCTCCAACGTTTCAATAGACATTTTATGTCGTTTTCCAGTTAAAAATTAACCTTTTAAAAAAGCTAAAAAGCTCATAAAATTCTTCAGTTTCAGTGAGTTTCTGAAAAATTCCCCAAAAATATATTTTAAAATATTGATATTTTCCATATTCTCAAATTTCATTGTCGTAGCTTTCTAAAAATACAATATTTTTTATTTGCTCAGGGGCAGGCAAGTTCAGACGAGGAATCAAATTGATCCAGGTTTCAAATTTCATGTTTTTCACTCACTATGACTAACACAGATTTGTGAGTCTACGTAGCTGTCAATATGTCAGTATGAATAAATCTGCGAATGAAGCAAGTTGTTTCTTCAGACCAGTTATCAAAATTTGCAAAATATTGAATGAAATAAAGATTAAAAAATAGGCTGCAGAAATTGATAGTGGAGATATTTACTTTTACACTGAGCAGTTTGAGCTACGAATGAAGACGAAGACAAACTGTGAATTATTAGTTTTAATTTGAGATATAGCTTGGTTCATCCATTGTGGATGTAGCATTTGTATCACACTGTTTCAGAGTACGTGAAAAGACTCTAGAACCAGCGTGCAAATACTTCTGACCTCACATCAGGGGTTTTATAAATTTTCTTCATAAAGATATATTGATCTTTGTCATTGAAATAACCGAGAACCCGAGAATGATGATTTAATCAGAACCATACTTCATTTAATAATTTCGGGCAACGCTTTCGAAGTTGGTAATTACATGATAAATAATATTAGACGTAAACAAACAAGATTTATTCGAAACACAGTTGAACTCGGCTTCAATTACTTGTAAGGAAATTGAGGGCTTATACGGCAAGCAATTTTGATGTTATTCATTGACCAGCAAAAACCTTTTCATTAAGTTAATAAAGATACTACCTTTTCATTCAACATACACATGTACACAGATGATGAAATGATGGAACATTCTCTGAAGTAGGAAACAGAATTTCCAGCTGCGAAGGAAATGGGGAATAACTATTCACAGTATTGAATTTCCCTACAGCACAATCCACAGGTGTTTAGCCAAGCAGGGGCGTATTGAACATATTGCCAGAATCATATGAAAACGGTTTGCTGCTTCAAATCATGATATAATCTCTTAGAAATTTTTATTACGGATCCGTAGAATAATTTTTTCGGTATAATCCAACATTTCTCATTGTTCTGGCTACCAACGTTTCGATTGACGTCGTTTTCGATGCAAAATAGCTTTCAAAACACTGAATTGAAGATATGCAAATGATACTTTTATTATTCGGCAACATGAAATGAACGCTATAGATGGATACCAGTATGAAAATAGCCGGTAAAATTCCGAATGTCCATAGATGTTCGTCAACGATAATGTGGAACGTTATGCAGCTAGGGGTGATATCAGAGAAATCAGAGATGAATTCAACAAACAAATATGTTTAAAGTACCACTTCATTACACAGGGTTTTTTTTACAAGGGTTTTTCCCTAGGCTTTCATGTCATACGCCGAATTGTATGGCACCCCGTCACTAACCCCTGTTAAAACTACACGCTCATTTGTTTGCTAACCAAAATATTGAAAAAAAGAATATATATATATATACAGGGTGAGTCTTCAACCACTGTGTTAATTTTAACCATAGGTTCTTGAAATCCAAAGAAACACTTTTTCCACTACGGTTTTTCCATATTCAGCTGTGTTAAAAAGTTATAGCATTTTAAGTTTTCACATTGAACAAATACCCTTCTGTAGTCCAGTTTCGTTCGAATGAAGAATACCTTCTACATTCTTCTCAAAGAAAATCGAAAAGGCGTATCCTCCTCTAGGAGAAGCGACCCCGAAAAGCCCCCCCGGGCGCTCTTAAAGTGCCCGAAATTTTCAAACGAAAATCGCGAAATCGGCGTTTTTCGTCGAAATCATCAAAAGTGTCCCCAAGGGGGAAGATCTCACGAACGAACGAGGCCGTCTCGCCGGCCGAGATCGGCCGCTATTTCAAGTAAGAGACATTTCTCATAATGTGGTACCGGTAAGGACCAAGGAAATATCCGAAATCATTACGAAAATAAGGCAGATAAAACGGCAATTTTTCGACCCGCGGGTACCGAGAAACGTCAAAAAACCGCCCCGATATTTTCGTTTTGTGGGGGCGGTAGAAGCCCTTAAACGCCCTTTCGGTGGTACAGTATGAAACTTTGGGAAACTCGCAATCTGTCCATATCGATATTCATATCCAAGTAGCGAGATAACACTTTGAAATTTACCTCTGAAAATGCCCATTTCCCGACTACATTTCGTCCATCTTGACGTTATTTATTTCGATGTTCGTTCGAGCCCGGTCAGTTTCCATAATACGTCAAACGACGAACGAGGAATAGATTATTTCAAGTATAAAATTGGTGGAATTGGCCGTTATAGGTAATAATATGCATTATATTCGTGTCTCATAACGATTTATTCTCTTTATTTTCAGTAAATAATATCAAGGAATATCAAGATATAATGCAATCGATGTCAATACGACATATTATGTAAATACATTTCTGGAGGTACAAAAAATTAGCTCGAAATTGCTTTAAAGAGAGATTCTCAGGTATTTATTCGATTATAAATTATAATTATAAATTATAAATCAAAGTTAAAACAATCTACCGTATCGTTTCATTTCAGCTATCTTTAAAGAATAAATGAATATATCGAAATATTCCTATATCCTTCATTCGTGTAAACAATGGATATTCTCAAAAGAACCTTCAAGCAGGTAGGATTTTCCTCACATATAGTGTAACCTTTCTTTTAATTCAGTTCAAACTGCCTCAGAAATCATGGATAGACCGAGATTTTCCGTTTTGAAATTTGCTAATTTTATATTCATTCATTCCTTTCTGTCACAATTTCCACGGAGAAACCCGAACGGGTTTCGCGATTCAATCGTCTTAAAATCATAGACCTTGAGGCAATTGTATAGAATCACAGAATAAATAGTTGGAAACGCAAAACTTCCGATCGACGATCGGATCTACTCGGTTCATGCATGAACGAAATTCCAAGTTCACAGTTACATCTTCAGACTATTGTCGAATAATTTTTATTTTACCTTTGTGAAATTCACCGATCGCGAATCAATCGAATTGAAAGGATATTCCTAAGGAAATATAATTTTGGATTAATGGTAAACAAGCAACACAATACACGTACAATAGAGTCCGTAACCTAAAAAGGTATAAATTTTATGAGCACCGCACTGAAACTTGCCACTGACGTCAAAACAAATAATATTTTCAACCTAGCCACACAACAAAGAAATTAGGATGGCAGATATGGGGTATTGGTAATAGGACAGATAGAAGATAATTCAGTTGAACACAACAGACATACATGTGTCTTATCGAATTTGGAAAAAGCGTTTGATCGTGTTCCTTAAATATCTTTTACATCTACTTTACAATGGGCTGATCTGGCATAACCTGATTCTAACCATTTAGAACATATATGAGGAAAATTGAATTCAAACGAGAATTAACAGTGTCATGACTGAAACAATAAATGGTTCAATTGGTTACATGGTTTAACATTTTGATGGGGAAATTCATTCGAAATATATGTGCACTGAAGGGATACAGAATTGGTGCCCGTTTAATAGCCATTATCTGTAACGATGATGAGGCCATACTAATTGCAGAGTAAGGACGATCTAAAACAGTTATTACATCGATTTAAGCGCATCATCCATCAATATGATGATATTAATCCATAAAACACCACTAAGGAACAATATGAAAGTGGATCGAAAGTTATTCAACAAAAAATGAAGTTTTGGAGGGTAGAAAACGTATGTACCCATCAGTAGAGTGGATGAGGATATAATGGTTAGAATAACACGGGACAAATTTTCACTATAGTTCTCAGTTGATTAGAACATCCTCGAAAACGATGATAAGGGCATTAAACAGTTTATGCAAAAATGTATAGCGATTCACCCTGACTCTAGACGAATGAAGCAAGAAAATGTAGAAAATCACTGACGGCTAGTCAAGAAATAATTACAGTCGAACTTGTATATAACGAACCTCCAAGGGGATTCAGAAAAGGTTCGTTATAACAGAGAGGCCGTTATATCCGTCGCGTTCATAAAAAAACAATTATATACATATTTAAGTAAACTTTAATCGAGTAATTCATAAGTGAACATAAGAGGATGTGAAAATGAAAATAAAAAAATCAAAATATGAATTGTATATACATTGTACATTTGTATTAGGTACCTATACGTACATATATGGTACGTACATTCTTGAAAAGTTTTATATGAAAAATGAAAATTCACTTAGAGCTGTTGAAAATAATCCGTAATGTTGCTCTGTTTTTACGGAAAAACAAAATGTTTCTCTGAATTTCACTTTGAATTAAATGTATTGCTTGAA
Organism: Micraspis discolor; assembly: GCA_030674115.1. Taxonomy (NCBI): domain Eukaryota; kingdom Metazoa; phylum Arthropoda; class Insecta; order Coleoptera; family Coccinellidae; genus Micraspis; species Micraspis discolor. The sequence continues at coordinate 259,221 of JARTUT010001751.1, forward strand.
AACATTTACTATCTAGTTTATGAAAGTGGAGAAACTTGTTCACTACATCCAATGAATGTAGGGCATCCAGTGCTGAAGGTTCACTCTGATTTTCTTCCTCAGCTTCATCGATCAGTTCATCTGCGAAATCCATTTCTTCACTGTTTATTGACGAAATTACATCTGCATCGGAAGGAAAGTCGGCAACAATTAAATTGTCATCAAGAGAAACGAATTCGTTCAAATCAAGATCATGAAATTCTGATATTGAATTTTCTTGAGTCCATTTTGTAAGTCTGAATTCTCCTCAGAGCCTTTATCTTTTTGCCTTTCTATCCAGAAAGTGAGAGGAAGCTCGTCTTCTTCATCAAAACTATAATCGGTTCGAAGGCCTGAATGGCGGAAACAATTGGATATGGTTGAGGTACTCACTTTTTCCCAAGCATTTACTAACATCATAATGGCATCCAATACTGTGATTTTGAAATCAACGTTGCTGTCTAGAGCAGTTATAAGTTTTAAGAGAAGTTCTTGTCTATAATAATATTTTAAGCAACGTATGACACCCTGGTCCATAGGCTGAAGAACTGATGTGACATTTGGTGGCAGGAACACAAGTTCAATGCACTTCAGATGGGGTACTTTGGGATGGGCAGGACAGTTATCTACTAGTAATAGAATGTTCCTCTTTTGTTGCATCAATTCACTATCCCAATCACTTAAGATTTTTGTGAAGAGTTCAGAAGTGATCCATGCTCTTCTATTTGAAAAATAAGTCACTGGAAGATTCTGAACGTTCTTAAAACATCTTGGTGTGGCTGATTTGCCAATAACAATGAGTTTTCTTTTTCAGTTCCACTCATATTTGCGCACACAAACACAGTAAGGCGCTCCTTGGACATCTTGCCTCCGGAACATTTATCCCCTTAAATTTTAGCGTTTTATCGGGTGTCATTTTGAAAAACAAACCTGTTTCATCTCCATTAAAGATATCACACTCTCTGTACTTTCGCTTCAGATTTGGCCAAATTGCAGTGAGCCACTGATTTGTTACCTCCAAAGATACATTGGCAGATTCACCGTGAATTTTTCCACATTTGATGTCATATCTTCGTTTAAACCTGTCAATCCAGCCTCTGGAGCATACAATTTCAGTTTCTGGTGTACTCGAGTTTTCTTTCAATGAACGATCCTGCTGTTGACACATTTTCTCAAATTCTGAAGCTTTGGCTTGAAGAATGGGTCCAGAAATGGGAACATTTTGACTTCTTTTCAAAGTGAACCACTGCAATAGAGCTTTATCGACATCTGGCTTAGACGAACTTCGTAGTTTTTAATTGAAGGTGCGATTGAATTTTGAACTTTGAGGTATTTTTCTTTGTTGGCCCATATTGTTGACACAGTCGACTTTGACAATTTATATTCTCTGCAGATTCCGGCATTTGCTGCACCGTTTTGTATCTTATTTACAATCTCGATTTTTGTTTTTAAACTTATCGATTTGCGCTTGCCACTTATCGAAGAATTACGCTCCGCCATTGTCAAGAACAATCGAGAAACTAACACGTTGTAACAGGAAAAAATGGTTGTTTCCGTTTGCATACGCCGCAATAAGGGGAAATCCATACAGCTGAAAGATCTTCGATAGTTCGTTATACCCGGTAAAATCATAATCAACTTCGCTCCTTCGATGGAAAAAATAGATCGCTATATAAGAGCGTTCGCAATAAGCGGGTTCGTTACAGCCGGACGTATTCATATGTAAGAATACATAGTTTTGACTGGGATGTTATATTTATTCGTTATAACCGAACGTTCGTTATATAACGTGTTCGTTATTAGCGAGTTCCACTGTATTATTATTCATATAATTCTTCGGGCATGCTGTAACTGGTAGAAATGGAACACGGTCCTGCGTTTTCCTCTGCTTGATTCAGGCTCCAAAATACTTTACTTTGGTATTAGCTTGGTCTGACTCACTAATAGAACTTCACCATTGTGATCTGTTGGCTTAATTTTGCCGATAATTCCCATCAGAAGTAGGTACCTAATAGTGAAATCATATTATAACGATGTTTAATCACACCCTGATTTTACCCTAATGGAGCTTTGACGTTCGGTTCCAATAGAATGGTTTTTTCAGAATGAAAATGATAAATAGGAACATCGAGTCGAATAGAAACATCCGAAAATGCTACGAAATCAAAGATGATTCCGTCAATTTCAATGCTCACTCATACAATTCGATTGGTTATTTCTTAACTTAAAAATGAGTTAATGTCCCAATTAGGTGTACAATGGTCTGCGAAAAAAGGTTCTTTTATTTTACATAACTATGAAATGTTATTAATTATGAATTCAATAAAAATAATAGCACCTACAAATATGGTATCATTTATGTTTTGTTTTTGTTAAAAATTAGCTTCATTCATCAACCTAATCTACATCAAGAAGATAATTTTTTCTCTGCTATTTTTTCAATGAAATAAGTGTTATATCACAACCTTCCCCAACTATGGATGATGATTTCCCTTTGAATGGGTTCCATAGCAGACTTCAAACATCAGAAGATCTGAAAAATCATCACTTGGACCGCAAGACCCGATTCGAAGAATACTCCATGCAGATTGGCGACAAATTTTGTGTATTAGATGTGAATATAGAGGATATTTCTGAGAACAAGAGTGATTATATTTCTAAACTAGCAAAGGACTATGGTGCTGAGATTATTCTCCTTCAACCATAAAAGGTTATGTATTCATTGATTATCTCCTTAGTAAAATTTACGGTTTAGCTTGTTATGTTGAAAAAATCCTTGATTCAAAATATCAAGTTCATCCCAAAAGGCTAATTTGAGGGTGTTTCCTGTATTTAAATTTTGTATTTTGGTTATTCAGTTCTTATTTCTGCTTTTGTCTTTTTATTTCCAGATTCGATGTGGACAACTTGAAGAAGTCTCTGTTTACATCAATAGAACACCACTTTTGAAGAAACAAGTCCTTAAAATATATTTCAGCTTATTTTAGTACTTTCACACTTAGGCAGGGAGCCAGAATTTTTTTTTTTACTGGGGTTTTTTCCTAGGTTTTTATGTGATACGCCGCATTGTATGACACCCCGTCACTTAGCCCTGATCTATTTGCTTTATTGTTTGCTAACTAAATATTGTGAACCAAAAGTTCAAAAAAATATATATATATATATATATTTGCAGTGTTTTAAGGGTCTCAGGTATATTATATGAATTAAAATAAGGGTTTGTCGACTCAGATTTGGAGGGTAAATTAATGATTACTATTTATTCTACGCCAAACTTTCGCATTTTTATTCAATGCATCCTCAGGGCTTCTATAAAAGTACAATAACTATAAGACAATATAAAATGTTTTGATGTTTTGTTCCATAACTTACTAAATGTCAGATTTCTCAAATTATTGGTATCTATCAATAAGAGATTCGTCATATTATAAAATCCAAGTAAAATTAATAAATCAACAAAAAGTTTCACGCTAACATATTTTTACAATTTTATTGTTTTGATAAAAATCATAGGTTATGTTTCTATCCTCTATGATATTGTAGTTACTCCTCTGTGATCTTCCTGGGTACATTACTCATTCAAAAGACCATCGTAAAATTTGTTGTATTTTGACACATTCAAGAGGTAACTATATATTGAGCTCAGATTGTTGGTATCAGTTTTTTTGTTTATAACATCATTATTTTTGTTTATTTAAATCATCTCATGCACCAATCTCTTTTGGTAATTAATTTCTGTCTTTAACACAGTGACATTGTCGAAATCCATTGTATGATTTAAATTATGTGCATGCAATGCTAGAGCACAGCTTTGGTGGTGTTTGGTTACATCTGATTTATGGAGTGCCACTCTATTTATCACCTTTTGGGATGTTTGTCCAATGTACTCACGTGCACAATCTGTACACCCAAGCTTATAGACTACATTACTCTTATATTTAGTTGGTATAGGGTCTTTCAATTTGCTGTATAGGTTTTTTACGGTTTTTATATTGTATGTGGCAGTTTTTACATTTTCGTCCTTAAATATATTTTTTAGTTTTGATGTTAGACGTAAATATTGGGATATGATGCGATATATACTCTGCTTGTATTTAGGTTTTCGATTATTTGGGGTGATACTTCATTGTCTGCATATAAAAGTTTCTTAAACTTCAACATATTGTTGGGATATGCATTTTGTTTTGAGATCTGATATAATTTTCTTATTTCTTCTTGTCTGAATGAATCATGACATATTTTGTTTATTCTATTTTTCATCTGTTTTATGGTGTTTATTTTTACATTCAAACTATGATCGGAATTGAAGTGGATGATTTTATTGATGAGTTTTATTTTGTTGTTATGTCTGTGTACTTTAATGTCTAAAAACGGTACTGCTTGTTCAGAATTTTCAGTCTCTAGGGTGAACTGGAGATTTCTGGAATAGGAATTGAAGCATGTTTGTATTTTTTGAATATATTCTTCAGGTAATGCTGTGATAACATCATCTACAAACTTTTTCATAAAGAGCATGTAGATATATATCTACATCAAGTGCAACGCAACCATTTCAGCGCCACTCTATCCCTTAAATACCTTTTTTTTTGCATAGAAATAGTCCTCAGTTTTCTTATACTCAAATGCTTATGCAATATAAAGCCAACACAAGCCAACAGATCTTTTGATATCTTCTCGATGTCAGCTAACTCACGCAACTCCACTTTTCGATCATTCGAAACGATTTTGTGGATTTTTTCTTATATTTTCTGGTGTTATCGCCTCATTTGAACGTTCTGCATTCATCATCAGTGTCTCTACGACCACGTCTGAAGTGAGCAAACTAACGTTTCATTGTTGTTTCTGATGGAGCAAAATCCCCATAACACTTTTCAAGCCATCGCTTCGCTTGAATGGTATTTTTCCTAAGTGTAAAATTAAAACACGAAATTGTTTTTTATCCATTGTTTTGAGAATAACAAAAGCAGCGTCACTTTAAGCACATTAACTAACAAGATAATGAATACAATATCATGAAATTTCAACAACTTATTTTGAGGGTTAGTATTAACTGAAAAAAAGTTGACTGCAATAAAAATAGCGCCATCTATGTGTTAGGCCCAGGACTTCTCAGCCCACGTAGTGTCAATCCAGATTCATAGATCTAATAGTCCGGGAGGCAGCGGCTTTTTAAACAAGTCATTTTATGCCGGCTGATGTTAATATAGAAAACAGAATGCATGTGGCTTATGACGAAATCGATCGTCAGCTGGTCCAGTTGCGGTGGATGCGAGATTGGGAAGCTGCGGAATACGTTAAAAAATAAAAATCTGAAAAGTATTTTATACCACATGAAATTTTTTTCACTTGTTATTCACATTGATTACAATTAAAAGAAAGTAGTCAGCTGCACAACTGAGGGTGGATTATGCGTCAGCTGAGCGTGCGAACTAGCCAAAAATAAAATAAAATAAAATTATTTTATGCCGATTGAATTTTTTTTACATGATTTTAGACATTTACAGAAACTTGATATTGATAATCAGCTGCATATATAGTGGGGGAAAACACGTCAGCTAGAGCAGGAATGTATGACTGCGCGCATATATCTCTATGACTCGCGGAATTTTCAATGCTCCGACTGACGCCTTTTTCCCCAACGGACAATCAGCTGACGAATATTTTCTTGTATCTATATATTAACACTATTATATTTATACATTCCATGTCGTCTTTTAACAATTTACCCAAGATTCATAGGAGTGAAGCGGTAACAACATTAATATGATTTTTATTAGTTTGTAATATTCGGATTAATTGAAACGTAATTTTATTAGATTATTTTTATTAAAATTAACATAAAAATCTTAATATAAATCAAAGAAATATTTTTTTATGAATCATCTTCCTTTGCATTCTTTTTTGCAAATTCAATGGATTGCAGTCATCGTTATTGCCATATGATTTGGTGAACGTCATCACACGAGCAACATTGATATCATTGACTCTCGTAAACGCATATAATCTGCATACATATTCTTCCAGTGTTGCAAACAATTGATCCAGATTACAATTCGGTAAATTGGAAATGTCACACAATGAAGTTTTGATATTTCCGTTGGTGACAGCATATATTAAATCTTCGGAAAATGATTTAGCGGTTCTCGCAACATTATTACTAAGTTTTGCAGGATACTTAGTGGATATAAGTTGACTATAAAATTTTATTAATTGTTGTGGGACGTCGCATTCTCCTTTTATCAACGAATCAGTCGTCAAATCCTCAGTCAATCTATTATGCTTTATATTACGAATACTTTTTCGCAATATTAACACGGCCCGGTCCAAAATATCATCTTCCTGTAGAGCATTATAATCAGTTTTAATCAGCACTCCAGTATAAGGTTTGACAATTTTTTTTCCGTTCATTATGACCACGTTAATTTTTTTTGGAAAGGCCTTCACTAACCTGCTTTCAAAATTATATGGCCCTACCTGTGTTGATTTAGTGGGGTCGTGTATAGTGACGGACTCAGCAAAGAGCGCTTGTAAAAAATCCAAAAAGTAAGAATTGGTGTTTGGTTACATCTGATATTATGGAGAAACCTTTTGGGATGTTTGTCCAATGTACTCACGTGCACAATCTGTACACCCAAGCTTATAGACTACATTACTCTTATATTTAGTTGGTATTCGGTCTTTCAATTTGCTGTATAGGTTTTTATGGTTTTTATATTTTCATTTTCGTCCTTAAATATATTTTTAGTTTTGATGTTAGACGTAAATATTGGGATATGATGCGATATATACTCTGCTTGTATTTAGGTTTTCGATTATTTGGGGTGATACTTCATTGTCTGCATATAAAAGTTTCTTAAACTTCAACATGAATCATGACATATTTTGTTTATTCTATTTTTCATCTGTTTTATGGTGTTTATTTTTACATTCAAACTATGATCGGAATTGAAGTGGATGATTTTATTGATGAGTTTTATTTTGTTGTTATGTCTGTGTACTTTAATGTCTAAAAACGGTACTGCTTGTTCAGAATTTTCAGTCTCTAGGGTGAACTGGAGATTTCTGGAATAGGAATTGAAGCATGTTTGTATTTTTTGAATATATTCTTCAGGTAATGCTGTGATAACATCATCTACAAACTTTTTCATAAAGAGCATGTAGATATATATCTACATCAAGTGCAACGCAACCATTTCAGCGCCACTCTATCCCTTAAATACCTTTTTTTTTGCATAGAAATAGTCCTCAGTTTTCTTATACTCAAATGCTTATGCAATATAAAGCCAACACAAGCCAACAGATCTTTTGATATCTTCTCGATGTCAGCTAACTCACGCAACTCCACTTTTCGATCATTTTCTTATATTTTCTGGTGTTATCGCCTCGGCTGAACGTTCTGCATTCATCATCAGTGTCTGTCGTCTGAAGTGAGCAAACTAACGTTTCATTGTTGTTTCTGCAGCAAAAATAACACTTTTCAACGCCATCGCTTCATGGTATTTTTCCTAAGTGTAAAATTAAAACACGAAATTGTTTTTTATCCATTGTTTTGAGAATAACAAAAGCAGCGTCACTTTAAGCACATTAACTAACAAGATAATGAATACAATATCATGAAATTTCAACAACTTATTTTGAATAGTTAGTATTAACTGAAAAAAAGTTGACTGCAATAAAAATTCATCATGCAGGCCCAGGACTATCAGCCCACGTAGTGTCAATCCAGATTCATAGATAAGTCTGAGCAACATGCTGTGAATAGGAACGATATAAGATGTTTATCGAATCGTTGGTAAAAAGAAGAGCAATAGTAGATGGTGTGAAGCCCAAATGATCATTCTACAAGAGTTACACCATCAAAATTTTCGTCATCGTTGTAAAGTACAGTTTTATCGATCAGTTAACACGTAATTCCAATCAACTGTTCGTGAGTTCAGGCTGAAGAAACAAATTTGAATTCCAAATTCAACAGTTAACAGTCCTAGGGAAGACACAATCATAAACAAAACATCTTTCATTTTCAGTGGTCTTAATCGATTCTTCACAACAACTCACGAACGAGAAGAACTAAAGTACAAAATGTCAGAAAGAGTATGTATTTGTTTTTGCGCTTTATTCGGAACGGGATCTCTCAGGGGTTCATGATGTCCGCCATTTTGTGGAATTTTAGTTTCTATGGAACAGTACTCGGGATCGCATGGCGCATTTTGTGTACGAGCGTATTAGTTGGTGATTCAGTAGTGCTGCTCATTCTTTCATCCGGAATATCGTACACGCCAGTGCCATCGATAGTATTGGTATTGACGAACAGATGTTCGCTTCAGCACACTGTGCAACAGCTAAAATTCAAAACTCGTTCAGTTCGCGATGAATTTGAGAAGTTGACGCGTGGCCCGTCCCTCTTCATCACACTAAGAACAATATAATTTTCATTATAATTTAACATGATTAACTTTCATTTTTAGAGATTCCCTATTATAGAGTTAGTAATTTATTATCAACTAGCTGACCCGACAGACGTTGTCCTGTCTTACCTACGACAATTTAATTCAAGTTTATATAATTAATAAAAAAAGTGTGTTCATTATTCGAATGCTTTATAATATACAATATTCTTTTTTTCTTTCAAATAAAAAATTTTGGCTGAAATGACTGTGTAAAGGCGTCCTAGCGCATTGTAGCACTTTTCATATGGCCGGTAATATGTAGGTATTTTTATTTTTTTTTATACTTTCCGAACATTTTTTAATTTTTTTCTTTCATAAGAACCTTCTCAACCAAGGGAAATAGGGATTCATTTTTATATATACATATATAAATTTATTAAACAACTTATATAAAGTTATTACTTACTTTGCTATTGTAGGAATAGTCGTAGATTGGATACATTTTCTATACCTCGGTGGTAACGCAGTAAACACTCGGTAGCATTGAGAATGATGGCACTTGCGCATCACTCATTGCCAAATCATTAGTTTGACGTATTTTTAATATGTTTTTACACTTCTGCATTGTATCAGCATTAAAAATAATCAGTTTTGCAGTTTTTTTTTACAAAACACACAAAATGGTTGTATTGACGTCATGTTCTTTTCGAATAACACCACACGTTCACTTAGTAGGAATGTCTTACTTCAACTGTTGGGGATAAATGAACAAAGCCGAAACACAGATGTCCCTTTTGGGGAAAGGGACGCAGGAAACTGAGTATGAAATACCTCTGTAGGAAGACAATAAGCTGTAAGTTAAATCTTGGGTAAATTGTTAAAAGACGACATGGAATGTATAAATATAATAGTGTTAATATATAGATACAAGAAAATATTCGTCAGCTGATTGTCCGTTGGGGAAAAAGGCGTCAGTCGGAGCATTGAAAATTCCGCGAGTCATAGAGATATATGCGCGCAGTCATACATTCCTGCTCTAGCTGACGTGTTTTCCCCCACTATATATGCAGCTGATTATCAATATCAAGTTTCTGTAAATGTCTGAAATCATGTAAAAAAATTCAATCGGCATAAAATAATGTTATTTTAGGCTAGTTCGCACGCTCAGCTGAAGCATAATCCACCCTTAGTCGTGCAGCTGACTACTTTCTTTTAATTGTAATCAATGTCAATAACACGTGAAAAAAATTTCATGTGGAATAAAATACTTTTTAGATTTTTTTTTTTTGACGTGTTCTATGGGGTCTCATAGCAAAACGCCCCGCTGGTGCGTCAGCTGACCTTCACTTTTTATTAGAAAGAGCTTCTTCACTAGTATTTTGAAGTAAAGATCGGCATAAAAACACTAACCAAAATAGCCGCTGCCTCCCGGACTATAAGTCTGAGCAACATGCTGTGAATAGGAACGATATAAGATGTTTATCGAATCGTTGGTAAAAAGAAGAGCAATAGTAGATGGTGGGTGAAGCCCAAATGATCATTCTACAAGAGTTACACCATCAAAAATTTCTCGTCATCGTTGTAAAGTTTGTACAGTTTTATCGATGGACCAGCAGTTAACACGTAATTCCAAGCTCAACTGTTCGTGAGTTCAGGCTCAGGAAGAAACAAATTTCGAATTCCAAATTCAACAGTTAACAGTCCTAGGGAAGACACAATCATAAACAAAACATCTTTCATTTTACGATAGGAGTGGTCTTAATCGATTCTTCACAACAACTCACGAACGAGAAGAACTAAAGTACAAAATGTCCAGAAAGAGTATCGGGTATTTGTTTTTGCGCTTTATTCGGAACGGGATCTCTAAAAGGAGCGGGGAGGGGTTCATGATGTCCGCCATTTTGTGGAATTTTAGTTTCTATGGAACAGTACTCGGGATCGCATGGCGCATTTTGTGTACGAGCGTATTATCGTAATGGTGATTCAGTAGTGACTGCTCAACGTCTCTTTCATGAATATCTTCTTTGTCTTTGTTGGATGATTCTGGGGAAATAAAATTTTTTTTCACTCTGAATTGTTGAGAATAAATTAATACTACTTCAAAGATCTCATCATAAAAGCACAACTTTTATTATTCACATATCTGAATAAATGAATATTTCGGAGATGTAATTTCTCAATGTTTGAAATTGATATGACCGTCAATGCAACCTGACCTCTCATCCGTGCTCACAATATTTGTTTTACTCAACAAGATAAATATCAATAGCAATTCTATTTATGGTTTTTCATGTTCGAACAACCCCGTCATAAATACTCAAGATGTAGAAGATGAATTGGTGACCGGGGAATTGTCCATAAAACGATACATCATATTTAAGGTCTTATTTCTGCCGTCTAGAACAGTTCGAACGTAATCCCTAGGGAAAAAAAAAAGTTGGTGATATATCGAAAATCGTATCTCGGACCAATTTGGCATCAAGCCGGAGTACGATTAAGCCTCACTAAGAGATACAATAATTTGATTCTATAGCTATATAGCTATATTTTTTTTTCAGAGTTTATTACTCCTCCAATCTACTTTGCGATGGGAATTTATTCATGAAAATGAACAGAACTTGGAGATTGATACGTACATTCAGGAACTTCATGTCGAAATATATTATTAAAATATTCAATACAAGCCATTAGGACCTTTCAGAAACTTGATCATGTTGATTCCATTTTAAGAGCTTGTCTTGTTCATGATCAAACAGCGAGCTATTTTTTTGCACTTATTCTAGTAACCTACTAACAATATTCGGAAAGGTATCACTATCATAAAAACAATAAAAAAATTATGACAGTTTTATCATAAGAATTGAATTCTAATAAATAAAAATGAATTTCAAACAGGTAATTTCGAGTGGTTTGAATGACTATCCGAAATTGGTTAAACCAGACCGCCAATTCGAATTAGTCTCACGTCAGTGCTTACAACTTTTAACTGTTATATTCGAAATTATTCGGATAAGTAGAAAAAAATCAATAGAAAATGCAAGTAGTAGTGTTACCTAAATCATCAATTCCAAGTATTCATTAGGGTCCCATTTGTGGCTACAAAATGGTGAACACACCGGTTTCACGTACTCCATAGTGAAACTTTAATTATAATTTATAAAATATAATATTCAATTCTAAAGAATACTGATGAGGAAAAAGACATATAACTAATATATATTAATATTATTAATGAACTATTCAACTGAAATTATTACGATCATATAGGCAGAAAACAGCTAGTGAATGTTGTATCAAATTTTTTAAAATTCATTTCAGTTACTAAATCGGTCGAATGATTTTTACTATTTTCTCAATATCAATAGCTAAATGAGCAAAACTTAGTGGATCATGTGAATGACGGATAAAAATTTTAGATCGTAATAAAAAAAGGAATCAAGAGCCTTAATTCGAAATTGATCTGACGTCAATGATTATTTTATCATTTTACATTACACGCGACATTCATATCAGTGAGAAGAAACAATGAAAAATCAAGAATAGGAAATTATTCAAGTAATCAAATCAAATTATTTCATAGTGGTCATGGGTAGTTACAAAATAGCGAATATGTACTTAGGTTTCATTGGATTCTTCAAGATATAATTATAAACTATAAAAGCGATTGAATCTTTAGATTTACGATGGAGGATGATGAGACAAGCTATTCAAATTATTCCAGTCTTTAAAAAGCAAACATGGTTAGAATAAAATCTGCTAATCCTTATTCGGTAACAGGCATACAGACATGTAGTTGAGACTAGTCAGAAAGACTTACCGGTTAGGTGCCCCAAAAATCGGGAATATGTTTGATTTTCTGATTGCTCTCCATTTCCGTCTCATCTTCGTGAAGCTCAAAAATTCTTTGCGAAAATTTATATTATACACACTTGGACCTCTACGAAAATAAATCAGCACAGCAAAATCTAATACTCATAATTGAATACCATAGTAGAAAAACACAGGTATGATCTTGAAATATGGTGTATGAACATTTTGAAGTTCTATTTGAGACAGACATTTTCACTAGATATTATACAGGGTGTTACCAGATGACTTCTGACCGGAATGATATTAAATTGATGAGTAGTTCGATGTCACAAAAAAAATCATTTTTCAGTTTACTCTCTTCAAATTAATTCACCAATTAATTGTCATTTCATGCCTGTTGATTAGACAATCAATTTTATCTACGTGCCTGCTAACTTGAACAGTTAACACGTCTCTGATAAGCAGATATTTCGGATGTACGAGTATTTGTATTTTTTGAACGTTCGAAAAATTACTGGAAGCGGTTCAACTCAAGAGTATCAGAGCCATCTGATCTCACGTCAGCGCTTTCTAATTTTTTTCTGCTTCATTTCACTGAAATCATGATTTTTTCAGGTTGAGAACTCCTTGAGTACATATGAACCTCATGCCTGCGTTGTGATATATTCAATAGTTGCTAGAGCCAGTTTTCAACATGCCGAAGAAACTTTGAATTATTTATGGAGGGAAGGATACACCCAGGAGAAAAGTGTCATAGTCGTTGGTAACAAAGCAGACCTGGCAAGATCCAGAGTGATCACAGCGAACGGTGAGCATAAAAATGATTCAAACACCTATCTATAAGCTCCAGATACAGTCAACCTTAATTAACTGGTCTTTAAATCTTATACCTTAGATCACCTCTTATAAAGCGATTTGACATCTCTAAAGACTTGAAGGAAAAAATTAACTTGTTCTAGTTGTTTCAAAGAAAATTAACCCCATTTCTGAGGTAGTTAAAAATATGATGAATAATTGAGATGGGTTCGCTGCTCTACTGCTGAGTTCAAAGTAGACAAAGGTTAAGCATAGACTTCTATATCAGTGTACACGGGGTGGCTGCCAGAGTTAAACAATGCCCGCTCCAAAATTGGTTGTTAGGGAGGGTTGGGTTATTCGATACTAATGATCCCAAATAATGGTTGGAACTAGCATATCGCTACCCAATTTTGATAATAGCACTTTTTCTTATTAATTTCATTTCTATGAAATTCTTACTGCATGAATCATAGGATCTTCGAGATTCCATCATTTTGATTCAGGTAGGGCTGGAAGGAGAAATACCTCTCACTGGGCACTGGGTAATGACATTCACCTACAGAGTGCTCGTCAAAATTATGGAACAAATTCAGAACAAAAATATTTAGCAACAAAATCCTGAATCAGGTCAATTTTGTTTCACTTATACAAAATTTTTATGCATTTTCGAAGGATTTTTGTTACACCCAGCGGAATCCCAATCAACCCTCTAAATTTTTTGAATTGGGAAAATGGGTCATTAGGTATTTTTTTGGCAAAGTCTTTGTGTCTACTTTGCAGGAGGACAGAGGTTTTCAAGAATATATATATATTCTTTCGAACTTTTGGCTTACAATATTTAGTTTGCAAACAATAAAGCATATAGATTAGGGGTTAGTGACGGGGTCATACAATTCGGCGTATGACATAAAAGCGTAGGGAAAAAACCTCAGTAAAAAAATCCTGGCCTCCCGCCTAAGTGTGAATTACAAAAATAAGCTGAAATATATTTTAGGGACTTCTTCAAGTTGCCCACATCGAATCTGGAAATAAAAAGAGAAAAGCAAAAAAAAAACTGAATAATAAAAATACGTATCATATTCGTTTGAAATTTATAGCCCATTCCAAGAAAGAATAGGAAACATCATAAATAGCCCTAAAACCATGTTGAAATTTATATATGGGACAACTATTCATGAGATGAGTTATTGTTTCTTCTGCTTCTCCACATTCACAACTTGCGGTAGGAACTGAGTTCCATCTAAAAAGTATGCTAATGGTACGACCATGACCTGTTCTCAAACGATTAAGAACTGTCCAAATTTTTTTTGGAAGATCAAAACCAGGAATTTTTTCATGAGGATCAGAAACGAGATAGTTATTGAACATTTCGTAAGAGTTCCACTTAGTTTTCCATAATTCTTTATCACTTATGGTCATATAGAAGAACGTATTATGCCATAATGGTTTACGTGACTTCAATCTGGGAATTCTTTTTTGTGGAATATATGAAATAATTGGGAATAAATTGGGAAAAGAATGATATTTGTTCCAAGAATTCAGAGCTGCAGTCTGTCTGCGAATATGGGGAGGGACAATGTTAGACAAAACTGGTATCCAATGAACCGACGTAGATCTTATGGTGCCAGTAATTATTCTCGAGGATGTATTCAATTGTGCATCAATTTTTTGTGTATGTGCACTATTAAACCAAACAAAGCAACAATACTCAGCTACAGAAAAGACCAGAGCTAGAGATGCTGTGCGAAGAGTGGAAGCATCAACACCCCAAGAGGATCTAGCTAATTTCTGAACAATATTCTTCCTAGTTTTCAGTTTTAGGCTCAGATCATTTAAATGAGCCTTGTAATTGAGAGATGAATCTAATTTAACTAAGTATTTTGGATAGAAATTATGTTCGATAGGAAAATCATTGAAAGTTACAGCTAATTTCCTATATTTTTCATGATTATTCAGATGGAAACAAGATACCCTACTGTTTTGTTGGGATTGGAACATAATCGCCACTCAATAAAATAATTCTTTAAAATTTCCGAATCAGATACAGTATGTTTTCCAGAGTATGGAAATCCGAATGTTGGTAGGCAATAGCAATGTCGTCAGCATGTACAAATTTCTGAGATGATGTCGTGGGTAAATCACTTAGATATAAATTGAAAAGTAAAGGAGCTGAAACTGATCCTTGAGGAAGACCGTTTTTCTATGTTTTGAAATTGCTACTCTTATTGTCAATAAAAACACGAAACTTTCTATCAGATAACATATTTTCTAATAATCATACCATTTTCCCACACTTCAGATAGGTGTAGCGTTTGAAAATTAATCCATCTTTCCACACAGTGTCATATGCCGCAGATAAATCAATGAAAGCAGCTCCTATATTCATTGATGCAATAAAATAAAGAAAAAAAAAATGAAAAAAAGAATAAAAATATTTTTTTGAAAAATTAGTTAGTTCAAACAGGTTTCCACTATGTGCCCTTTGTCATGGCTCATTTACTTAGAGACGATGGTATCTAATGAAAGGGGTTGAAAGTTGTTCTGAAAAAATGAATTTAATCCATAATTTTAATGCGCACTGTATAATTCTGTCAATATATGCAGCAAACCGACATATATCGTTACTTGAGGTAGAAATGTGCATCTCACAGTCAGCTCTACAAACGGGCATTCAGCACTTATATACAGATGGAGCAAATGGAATTGTTTCATAAGCTAAACATATACTCTATTCATTTTTATTCAGTCACTTGTGGTGCAATGGAAATCTTTGACACATTTCACTGTATACAATAAAATTTTAGAAATGGAATTACATTAGGTAAGGAGTTTTGCATGCTTATTCTAGAGTCTATTTCCATACTCTGGAGCGATGTGATATTAATACAGCTGCCACGATGAATGATCACACATATATCTCAAATTCAACATAACTACTTTTATTCTTAAGTTCTGTTCGAAGCTGAAATGTCCTTCTCTTAAAAACCAATCAAAGAAGGACATATCAACTCTATCGAAAACCAATTATAACATCTTTCTTTTAATCACTTGTCTTTTGAAATTCTTAATATATTCGAGTCCAAATTACAAATGAATTAAAAACGACCAAAATAACATTTTCCTTTTAGTTTCATGTCAGCCTCAATCCTGTTTCACTCAAAATTGTACTACTTCATAATATAATCATCCAATGCATTTAGCAATATAATCAGTTGAGAATAGCTTTAGCTGACTGGATGGAAGATAAC
Source organism: Micraspis discolor (assembly GCA_030674115.1). Classification (NCBI taxonomy): domain Eukaryota; kingdom Metazoa; phylum Arthropoda; class Insecta; order Coleoptera; family Coccinellidae; genus Micraspis; species Micraspis discolor. Next base: position 275,482 of record JARTUT010001751.1, read on the forward strand.
AATATCTATTTAATTTTTGATGGAAAAGATGTACCTTCTTTTCATTCTTCTCGATGGAATAGAGGCTACAATCCTGATCTCTGCCTAGTGTCTTGTGACAATACTTGCAAACCGCTTCCTGTAAAGCGTCAAATTTTAGGAGTTTTTCCTTATAGCCAACATAGGGCTATACTGTTGACTTCAAGAAGTTTAATTCAATATTCAGAATGTTTAAAAAGACCTCGTTGGAATTTCAAGAAAGCGAATTGGATTGAATTTGCTAAGAAGGTAGACAGTGATATTAGATGGATTAAACCCACTCATGATAACTATCACAGATTCTTAGGTGTTGTGAAAGCCGCAGCAAAAAAGTTCGTTCCAAGAGGTTTCCGGAAAGATTATATTCCAGGTTGGTCGAAAGAAACCGATAATCTGTACAACTATCAAAAATCACCATCCGTTGATAAATGTGAAAGGCTTATGAATTCTATCAATACAAGCCGAAAAGAGAAATGGGATAGTGTTGTATCAAAAATGAATTTTACACATTCGAGTAGGAGTTCATGAGATATATTGAGAAAATTAGGTGAAGCTACTCCTCTCACCTCCTCATCATCAAAAATTGATCCCAATTTAATCGCACGCCGCCTAGTTAATGTCTCTGAATCAGTCAATTTATTTCAATCTAAAATGAGGAATATGAAGAAAAAATTACAGATATTCAGGAGATCAGCTCCTACTTTAGAACATGTGTCACATCCATTCAATATAGATGAATTGAGGGCTGTAATCAAATCTACCAAATCTCGAAAGGCAGTAGGTTTTGACGGAATTTATCCAGAATTCATCAAACATTTAGGAAAAAAGGCCTTGTCTTGGTTATTGTCTTTCTATAACAATATTCTGAATTCGGGAAACTTTCCTTCCGAATTTCGTAAGGCTAAAATAATAGGGATTTTGAAACGAGGAAAAAATCCTTGTGATCCTAATAGTTATCGACCCATCAGTTTATTAAGTGTTTCTTTCAAGATATTAGAAAGGCTAATCCTTCTTAGAATTGAATCTTCTATAGAAAATGATTTACAAAATTTCCAGGGAGGCTTTAGGAAAAACAGAAATTGTTCGGATCAGGTTCTCAGCCTTACAACTTTCATAGAATCAGGCTTCAATGATAGGTTGAAAACAGGAGATGCTTTCATCGATTTATCTTCGGCATATGACACTGTGTGGAAAGATGGATTAATGTTCAAACTCTATACCCATCTGAAATGTGGGAAAATGGTACGATTATTAGAAAATATGTTATCTGATAGGAGGTTTCGTGTTTTTATTGATAATAAGAGTAGCAACTTCAAAACATTGAAAAACGGTCTTCCTCAAGGATCAGTTTTAGCTCCTTTACTTTTCAATTTATATCTAAGTGATTTGCCCACTACATCATCTCAAAAATTTGTTTATGCTGACGACATTGCTATTGCTTACCAACATTCGGATTTCCATACTCTGGAAAACATACTGTTATCTGATTTGGAAATTTTACAGAATTATTTTATTGAGAGGCGATTATGTCCAAATCCCAACAAAACCGAGGTATCTTGTTTCCATCTGAATAATCATGGAAAATATAGAAAATTAGCTATAACTTTCAATGATTCTCTTATCAAACATAATTTCTATCCAAAATACTTAGGAGTTAAATTAGATTCATCTCTCAATAACAAGGCTCATTTAAATGATCTGAGCCTAAAACTGACAACAAGGAATAATATTGTTCAGAAATTAGCTGGATCGTCTTGGGGTGCTGATGCTTCCACTCTTCGCACAGCATCTCTAGCCCTAGTCTTTTCTGCAGCTGAGTATTGTTGCTCTGTTTGGTTTAATAGTGCACATACACAAAAAATTGATGCACAATTGAATACATCCATGAGAATAATTACTGGCACCATAAGATCAACACCGGTTCATTGGTTACCAGTATTGTCTAACATTGTCCCTCCCCATATTCGCAGACAGACTGCAGCTCTGAATTCTTGGAATAAATATCATTCTTTTCCCAATTTATTCCCAATTATTTCATATTTTCCACAAAATAGAATTCCCAGATTGAAGTCACGTAAACCATTATGGCATAATACGTTCTTCAATATGAACATAAGTGATAAAGAATTATGGAAGACTGAGTGGAACTCTTACGAAATCATCAATAAGTATCTCGTTTCTGATCCTTCTGGAAAAGTTCCTGGTTTTGATCTTCCAAGAAAAATTTGGACACTTCTTAATCGTTTGAGAACAGGTCATGGTCGTACCAATGGCATGCTATTCAAATGGAACTCAGTTCCTAGCGCAAGTTGTGAATGTGGAGAAGCAGAAGAAACAATACCTCATCTCATCAATAGTTGTACCATATATAAATTTCAAGATGGTTTTAGGGCTATTCATGATGTTTCCAACTCTTTCTCGGAATGGGTTATAAATTTCAAACGAATATGATACGTATTTTTGTTATTCAGTTCTCTTTTCTGCTTTTGTCTTTTTATTTCCAGATTCAATGTGAGCACCTTGAAGAAGTCTCTTTCTCCATCAATAGAAGATCACTCTTGAAGAAAGAAGTCCCTGAAATATATTTCAGCTTATTTTTGTATTTTCACAGTTAGACCGGGAGCCAGGGTTTTTTTTTTACTGGGGTTTTTTCCCTAGGCTTTTATGTCATACGCCGAATTGTATGACACCCCGTCACTAACCCCTGATCTATATGCTTTATTGTTTGCTAACTAAATATTGTCAACCAACAGTTCAAAAGAATATATATATATCAGGAAAATTGATCTATCTGTAAACAAGGGCTTTTTTATTATCATACCAGAGCTTCAGACGGGCAAACACTTTTCCTTTGAAATACCTTATCTATTCAAATCCAAATTACACAAACATGAACTTCGGAATCGAATTTTCTGAAATCTCTACATGGCTTATACAAGCGTTAGATTAAATTTTTTCAGAGCACTATCTTGGATTTACAATACTTCTGTAATTGCCTGCCCTGGAATAGATGAAAAAAATATATTTCCTAGTGCACGAAAGCTACGATGACGAAATTGAAAATAATTAAGATATTAATATAAAATTCGTAGATGCATATATTTTTGTTTATGATCGACGGATGTCTCATTAAATATAAAGTAATAACAACGATTCCTTTGGGAGTTTTAAAGAAATTTTCAGCTTGTCAATTTCTACGAAATTCTGCCAGCCAATTTTTTTCAACCTCATTCAAATATTTTCCATGTAACAATTTGATCTGATGGATATCCTAGGAATTATTGAGGAAAGCGAATATCAGATGGTCATTGCTCCTGAACCATTCAACGGATTTGACCCAATAACGAACTTGACTGAGATATTTGAACAATTATCCTATTCGGAAAATATGAAAACTACTTCATCTCTTTCGGGAAATAGCGAGTATACGTTCGGCCTGATGTCATACCAAAGTTTGATCACGGATTCTTCATCAGGTAGTAGAATCCAATCCACCAAGACCATTTTCGGCTATATATTCGAAAATTACAGACATTTGGTCAAAATCGATAACACGCTGTTCTACTAGAACATGCATGCAAGAAGTTGGGATAGGCTTGTTATTTTCCTGTCAGATTAATACGTACTGTTGTCTATATGTATTGCAAAAATGTCTGTAACTTTCGAATATCGAGCCAATGATGGTCTCAATCAATTGGGTTTGACTTCCTGTTGAAGATTCCAAGGTCAAACTTGAGATTGTCAGTCAGGCAGTCAGGCCGTATACACCCCATCTACCGAAAACAATGAGCTAGATTCTTCATATTTTCAGAATTGAATGATGGTCCAAATATCTCTCATATCTCACGTTTTTGGGCCAAATCCGTAGAAATATCCATCTGATCGAGTTGTAACTTGGAAGATATACAGGGTGAGTCTTTGACCACTGCGTTACTTTTAACCATAGATTCTTGACGTCAAAAGAAACATTTTCTTCCTATAATATTTTTCCAAATTTGGCTCCGTTCAAAAGATATAGGGTGTTGAAATATCATAAAAAAATTGCATTTTCACCTGTAATATTCAAACGACAATATCAATTGAAATGATCTCTTGTAGAAGGTTTTTGATAACACTCGTGCATATTTTGGCATCAATAGATTTATTCCACTTCTTGTGGGTTTCTCACTACTACTCTACAGATTGGTTGAATTGCATGAAAATCAAATATCGCTTAAACTAAAGGTCCGTATTTCGCACTTCCTGGAATCATTAGTCTTTTTTGCATATAAAATCATTCCTCCTCTTTTCTCCTAAATTGCACCATTCTTGAGATATTTGAAGTTGAAAGGAATTGAATCGATATAATTTTGTCCAAATTTTCTGATTTTCCCAAATCCAACTCTGTGCTGAAATGATTCAATAATCAGATTTGTTCAATGTTGCCATATTTTATGTATTTATTGAATATTTCTACAAAAGGTTGGGGAAATCTCTCCAGTCTATGGTTCCACCACTAAACACTATAGATGAAATTAACCACTGAACAATTTTTGTCTTACATTCACCACAAAATCTAAATTGCCATTTGCTGTATTCATTGTTAATGATGTCTAGCACCTTGTTTAATATTTAATCCAGAATAATAGAGTTTTCCATCACTCTTCGGTACTTCGGTATATTTTGACCGTTGAAATAGGTAAAGTATTTTCTGTCAGGACCTGTTACATTGAAGACTTGTCTTTTTGAAGAGCTAGTTTTTTATAGCTTCAGACTTTCAGGGTTCATCAAATTATATCTATTCTAACATAGGAATGCTGCAAATTGAGCTCATATGAGTTTTAAAAACTTCGAACCCAGTCTCCTAGATTTGTTTTATACCTTTATTATCTTTATTTCATAAATCGATTCAACCTTGTTCACAAACTTAGGAGATAATAGAATTTGACATAGTTTTAATATTTCTGAATGTTTGTTATGATGTATGGTTAATTAAAATTCAATCAATATTGAAACTGGAAGCTATAAGCTCATAAACAAGAAAGATTAGAATAGAATGCATTTTCTGACCATAATCATACTGAATCGAATAATTTAAAACTATCGATATTATCCTTCCAATTCTTTCCACATTTTTCTGAAAGAAAGCTACAAATAACTGTTGATAGTTTCAAACAGAATCAAAACCACAAGGAACCAGGAATCACAGAACACTTTTTTATTGGGAACTACCCACCACAGAGACGTTATAATATTTTAATGTGATAATAATTCACTCTAATTATTCTGAGGAAAATTATAACTAAAGATCAATAATAGTTACAGATATTATCTTTCATTTAAAAAAACATTGCAAATATTATTTTTTTCTCTCCTGGGGTTCGGTAATAAATTAATATTCTATGGTAAGGTATTAAAATTTGACATAATCTATGAATAACCATTATTCAATATTTATGTTCTTGTTTACGTAATTAAAACAGATACTCTGATTATAAAAATCAGTAATCAGTAATCATAGTCTAAACAGAATAGATTCATATTAATGATTTAACGAAAAAATTTTTATTAAAGAACACCTAGTTGATTTTTCAAAATCAAATATAGGTATTTCTTCAAGAAAGTATAATTGCACACCTAAATCTGGAAATACTTGTAATCTATACAGGTGAATTGTTATTGGAATTCAGTACTGAAAATAATCATCAAGCAAAGTAACATCACTTTAAAATGATTATTCGTAGTGACATCATTCATTGTTGTTGAAGATTTCGAAAAAGATTTTCATATTTTTAACAGCATGATATCAAGAGACCTCATAGACCTGTTCACTGGTCTCTGTCAAGGAGAAGAAACTTCAGAAATATCAGTGTTTGGAAAATCATAGATGATTTTTTCTGGCTTTGAGTGAAAAAAAAAGCACAGTGACAACCTCTTGCCTTGGAAGTTTTCATAGAAATTATGCTTTTCATGATTTGGAAATTTTAAGAAGAAAATTACAAATGTATAATGATAACACCCAATAATTCTGAGGTTTTTTTGGAATTTCTCACTAGAAAGGCATGGTTTATAATCTTGAAGTAGAAAGAAAATATAGTAGAACAACAAAAATCTATGTTTATGGTGTTGAATTTTTTTTACCAGAAAATTAGTATTTTGTATCTTCCTTCTGAATATGGACCTCATCGGATGAAACATGAGTGAGTGAATCATTTCTTAGAGGGAAAATTATTTTTTTAAACAATTTAAAAAGATCATTTGGACAGATGAAGCAAAATTCAATAATGAAGGACTATTTAATAGAAAGAATTGCCACATTTGGAGAATTGAAAATCCTCATAGAAAAAGACAAAGAAACCCCCGGAACAAATTTAGTTTTAATGTGTTTACTCTTTTGATGAACAATAAAGTGGTGATACTTCTAGTTGAAGGCCCGGCAGGTTCTACTAATAATGGGAGCTTTGTTCTTTCATCCTCGCGGTTGTATCATACAATTACAAAGTACGGGAAAAGGCCAGAACCAGCGCGTAAAAGCTGCTGATCTCAGGTCATTGAATTTGTAATTTTATTTTATTGGTAACGAAATGAAATTTGACAACCGGCAACGTCATGATCCGAATTTACCGAGGAAAGGAAGAAAGGCACAATTTTAACTCATAGCTGACTTGGTGACTAAATGAAAATGAATATTTATGTTCCTTTTCTTCACCTATCCTGGCTGAGGGCCAAATAATTTTCAAACACCCTGTATAAAACGGAATTATTCATTAATGTTCAAAATTAAGATACAAATGAAAACATTGCCTCGAATCTCCGTAAATATTCAAAACAAATTCCTCTGCCTTCCTCATTGTTAAGTCTGTAAGCATTCAAACTAAGCTTTCCCTCTCAGCAATAAATACCCTGTCGAGCCGCATCAGAATTGTAATTCAATTCCTCCTTTAATTAACTATTGATTTTTCCAGAAGGAAAAGCCCTGGCAGTGGCGAGAGATTGTAAATTCATAGAAACCTCGAGCGGCATCCAACACAACGTAGACGAGCTTCTGGTAGGTATCTTGAAGCAAATTCGTCTAAGGGAATCTAGAGACAAGAAGAAGAAGCCCAAAAAGGATGGTATCAAGTTACACGGCTCCAAGACTAGTCTCAGCCTAAATATTGCAAGGGAAATCTTACAGAAAATCTGTATGAACGATATAAGCAAGTCTAAGTCGTGCGAAAATCTGCACGTCTTGTGAAATATTAGAAATATTTTCTGGTGAATTATTTTGTGTACAAAATGAGATGGAACTGTTGATGCTCTTGCTTTACTGGAGAACTATACGATCATATTTTTTATTCTCTCCTGCATAAAATCAAAAGTATTAGTTTCAGCATTAATATACCGATATAGAATAAATATTATAACAAATCCTATGTTTAACTGTAAGATGCGTTCTTGCATTAATTCGAAGGAAGAAAGTTTTTCCCCTTCGAGTAGTAAGTATCAGTTGTACATAGGCGTACAAATAGAAAACCGGCGTTTTACTTCATAATTTGAGGTTCTATTATAAAAAAACTCGTTACGTACTCATTCTTCAAAATATTTTCCATCGCTAGCCAGAACTTTCTTCCATCTTTGTGGCAACTTCTGAATTCCTCGTCGAAAAAATTGTTCGTCTTTTGACGCGATCCACGAATCGATCCAATTTTTGGCTTCTTCGTAAGAACGAAAGTGCTAGTCGGCGAGGTCATGCTTCATCAATCGGAAAAGGTAGAAATCAGAAGGGGCGATGTCAGAAGATTACGGCGGGTGGGGTAGGATGTCCCATTTCAATGTTTCCAGGTATGTTTTCACGACCTTGGAAACATGTGGCCGAGCTTTGTCATGCAGAAGTATTATCTTGTCATGTCTTTCCGCGTATTGCGGGTGTTTTTCGTTCAACGCTCGACTCAAACTTAGTAGAGGGCTCCTGTAATGGTTTCGCCTGTTTGCAAGAGTTCATAGTGCACTACGCCAAGCTGGTCCCACCAAAAACACAGCATCAACCTTGAGCCATGAATGTTTGGTTTCACTGTCGAAGTTGATGCATGGCCAGGGAGGCCCCACGATTTTTTCCGCTTCGGGTTGTCATAGTGTATTCACTTTTCATCTCCGATACAAAAAAAACCTTCTGTTTTGCCGTTGGAGGAGTTGTTCGCACGTGAAAAGGCACCGTTCGATGTCCCTCGGCTTCAACTCGTACGGTACCCAATGTCCCAGTTTCTGGATCATTCCTAAGCATTTTAAGCGATGAGAAACCGCTTGCTGAGTCAAGCCTAATAAATTTGCAAGTTCCCGTTGCCTTCTACAAGAATCCTCATCCAGCAATGTCTCTAAATCTTCATCCTCGAACTTTTGAAAAAGTGAAAGTAAAAATAAAATAACATCAGGAGGTTACTTGAATTGGACAACAATAGATAGATTAATGGTCCCACATGCCGTAAATGAGAAGCATGGCATAAAGAGAAGAAACTAACTAAAAGAAAAATCAAGGAAGCAGCATTAATAAAAATTACTTCTGATCATATAATTGCTTCATCAATAGAGTTATCGAATATTTGGAGACCGATTGTTTGATCTAACTTGAAGAATCCTCAAAATCATACATTAATACGATTTTTATCTAATCTCAAAGTTCTCTCAATCTTGACTATTGTTGAAAATTGGAATTTTGTTTTAATATAATCTGCTTTTTCGAAAGCTTACTTTAACTTTAGAACGATGTCTATCGAAATGTTGATAAGAGACAGAAGAATAAAAGATGGTATGTAGCTCAAATAGTCATTCTACACAAGTTTCATAAAAAATTTCTCTGACGAGTTAAAAGTAGAATGCAACTTACATTGTTTCAACAAAATTCAATATTGAAAAAGGATATCTCACTGAATGTCCAGTTAAGTTATCGATAGAGCCCATATGATAAGGAGTGATAATTTTCATAAATGCTCAGTGCTTTATTTTTTTGTTGTGAAGTTTTTCTTCAGATAATATCGACAATTTATCCGTCTTTAACCGATCATCTTCCTTTATAAGATATTGGGCCAAATTAGATCTATCAATCCTCGATACTTGAGAAGGCATCTCCGTTCCTTAATTCCTACATTTATAGGATGTTTATCTTTCGCGCTGCCAAAATTTTGAGTATTGTTGAATGCTACTGTTATTTTATTTGTTTCCATACTTCTTATTATGTTAGAACCTCTTCATATGAAATGAAGATTTATTGTTATTTCCTCTTGATATTGAAAAAAAAATAAAATATTTATTGTTTTATTATCCGAAGAAATATTTAGAGGATGATCTTTATCGTGATTTCGCTATGGGTTGATACAAGTTTATAATGACCACTGCCTCTCTGAAATCATGAGAAATAACCTGAGATTAATACTCAAATTGGTGTAAAAATATTTTGGAAACGAGAATAGTTAGTGGGCATTACCCTCTGAGGTTGTTTATAAACGCTGGTATTTTTTTTTTGACTTAAGGCCTTCATCAGTGTGGTGCAAAAGTGAAGTTCTTAAGCCAGAAACACTTATCTGCGGTTAAAAACAAGCTCTTAGAGTTATGTTCACTAATTCTTCTCGTTTGTTTTCCTGAGTATCTTCACTATTCCTCATTCTTACACTGTAAAAATAAAATTCTGCGCTCAAACTCCTCAGGAGTTTGAAAATTTTTTTACCGAGGAAAGGAAGAAAGGCACAATTTTAACTCATAGCTGACTTGGTGACTAAATGAAAATGAATATTTATGTTCCTTTTCTTCACCTATCCTGGCTGAGGGCCAAATAATTTTCAAACACCCTGTATAAAACGGAATTATTCATTAATGTTCAAAATTAAGATACAAATGAAAACATTGCCTCGAATCTCCGTAAATATTCAAAACAAATTCCTCTGCCTTCCTCATTGTTAAGTCTGTAAGCATTCAAACTAAGCTTTCCCTCTCAGCAATAAATACCCTGTCGAGCCGCATCAGAATTGTAATTCAATTCCTCCTTTAATTAACTATTGATTTTTCCAGAAGGAAAAGCCCTGGCAGTGGCGAGAGATTGTAAATTCATAGAAACCTCGAGCGGCATCCAACACAACGTAGACGAGCTTCTGGTAGGTATCTTGAAGCAAATTCGTCTAAGGGAATCTAGAGACAAGAAGAAGAAGCCCAAAAAGGATGGTATCAAGTTACACGGCTCCAAGACTAGTCTCAGCCTAAATATTGCAAGGAAATCTTACAGAAAATCTGTATGAACGATATAAGCAAGTCTAAGTCGTGCGAAAATCTGCACGTCTTGTGAAATATTAGAAATATTTTCTGGTGAATTATTTTGTGTACAAAATGGGATGGAACTGTTGATGCTCTTGCTTTACTGGAGAACTATACGATCATATTTTTTATTCTCTCCTGCATAAAATCAAAAGTATTAGTTTCAGCATTAATATACCGATATAGAATAAATATTATAACAAATCCTATGTTTAACTGTAAGATGCGTTCTTGCATTAATTCGAAGGAAGAAAGTTTTCCCCTTCGAGTAGTAAGTATCAGTTGTACATAGGCGTACAAATAGAAAACCGGCGTTTTACTTCATAATTTGAGGTTTTATTATAAAAAACTCGTTACATACTCATTTTTCAAAATATTTTCCATCGCTAGCCACAACTTTCTCCCATCTTTGTGGCAGCTTCTGAATTCCTCGTCGAAAATATTGTTCGTCTTTTGACGCGATCCACGAATCGATCCAATTTTTGGCTTCTTCGTAAGAACGAAAGTGCTGATCGGCGTGGTCATGCGTCATCAATCGGAATAGGTAGAAATCAGAAGAGCGATATCGGAAGAGTACGGCGGGCGGGGTACGGATGTATCTCATTTCAGTGTTTCCAGGTATGTTTTCAGGACCTTGGAAGCATGTAGCCCAGGTACGTTGTCATGCAGAGTACCATCTTGGCCTGTCTTTCCGCACGTATTGCCGCAGGTACGTTTCTGGATTCAGCGCTCAAAATCAAACGTGGTACTTGCGTCCAATGGGAGCTCCTGTAATAGTTTCGTCTGGTTACAAGGGTTACTTAGTACGCTACGCCATGCTAGTCCCACCAAATACAGCATCAAACAGCCAGGCCATGGATGTTTATGGTTTCTCTTCCTCAGAAATTAATCCCAGCAGCCAGAGGAGGCCCATGATTTTTTCGTTTCAGGTTGTCGTGGTGTATTCTGCTTTTCCATCTCCGGTCACGATATAGTGCAAAAAACCCTTTCTATTCCCACACATTCTGGGGGATTGTTCCCCTATACGTAGAAAAGGCACCGTTCGATGTCCCTCGGCTCAATTCATTCTGGCATCCAATATCCCAGTTCTGGATGGATCATTCCTAAGCATTTAAGCGATAGACCAACATGATCCATTTAATAGTTGCAGTTCCAGTACCTTCTACAAGAATCCTCATCTACAGTATGTCTCTCCAAATCTCTTCATCTATCAGACTTTTATGAAAGAGTGAAAGTAAAACAAATAACATCAGTTATTGGTTGGATTAACAATAGATAGATTAATGGTCCCACATGCCGTAAATAGAGAAGCATAAGCATAAGAGAGAAAAACACAATAAAAATCAAGGGAAGCAGCATTAATAAAATTAACTGAGTCATGTAATTTAGCCATCAATGGGGTTGTATCAGATGTTTGGAATACATTGATTGTTTTGATCAACTTTGATCAAATATCAAATCTATGCATGATACGATTTTTATCTAATCTCAAAGTTCTCTCAATCTTGACTATTGTTGAAAATTGGAATTTTGTTTTAATATAATCTGCTTTTTCGAAAGCTTACTTTAACTTTAGAACGATGTCTATCGAAATGTTGATAAGAGACAGAAGAATAAAAGATGGTATGTAGCTCAAATAGTCATTCTACACAAGTTTCATAAAAATTTCTCTGACGAGTTAAAAGTAGAATGCAACTTACATTGTTTCAACAAAATTCAATATTGAAAAAGGATATCTCACTGAATGTCCAGTTAAGTTATCGATAGAGCCCATATGATAAGGAGTGATAATTTTCATAAATGCTCAGTGCTTTATTTTTTGTTGTGAAGTTTTTCTTCAGATAATATCGACAATTTATCCGTCTTTAACCGATCATCTTCCTTTATAAGATATTGGGCCAAATTAGATCTATCAATCCTCGATATTTGAGAAGGCATCTCCGTTCCTTAATTCCTACATTTATAGGATGTTTATCTTTCGCGCTGCCAAAATTTTGAGTATTGTTGAATGCTACTGTTATTTTATTTGTTTCCATACTTCTTATTATGTTAGAACCTCTTCATATGAAATGAAGATTTATTGTTATTTCCTCTTGATATTTTCGAGTAGATAAAATATTGTTTTATTATCCGAAGAAATATTTGGAGGATGATCTTCATCGTGATTTCGCTATGGGTTGATACAAGTTTATAATGACCACTGCCTCTCTGAAATCATGAGAAATAACCTGAGATTGATACTCAAATTGGTGTAAAAATGTTTAGTAAACGAGAATAGTTAGTGGGCATTACCCTCTGAGGTTGTTTATAAACGCTGGTATTTTTTTGACTTAAGGCCTTCATCAGTGTGGTGCAAAAGTGAAGTTCTTAAGCCAGAAACACTTATCTGCGGTTAAAAACAAGCTCTTAAAAAAAAAAAAAAAAAAAAAATTTTTTTTTTTTTTTTTTTTTTTTTTTTTTTTTTTGAAAATTTTTCAATCAAACCATTTTAATTTGATTTAATCTAAAATTGATTACTCCAAATGAACTATTTTTCTTGATTAAAACAACCTAGTTGATTATAGAGAACAGCTAAAACATTCGCTTGAAACTTTTCACATTTCAGCGAAATGAAAGAAACAACTGATTCAACATAAACATACAATTACAAGAAATTGTTTATGCACTTGTCTCAATATCCATAATTGATTGATACAAATACATTATTCTAAATAGGTTTTAACGAAACCATTCGTTCGTTTCATTTTTATTTGTTCAATAGAACGAAGGTACGGTTGTCGTAAATTCTGTAAGTTGATGCAACGACTACAGTTTCTTGAGACAAGAATCTCGTGAGATTATATTATTCGCCTCATTTACTAGAAGAAAACTATAAATATTTGAATAAAATTGAACATATAATTGTTGCAATATGAAGTGACATTTTTAAAAAAATATTGCGTAATTGATTTAATAAAACGAATTAATTGTAGCAATTTTTTATATTGGCTGCAATTAAATCAAAACTCTATCTCTTTTATATTAAATATATCCCATTTAAATGCAATTATTTGTGCATTTTACTCACAATATTGTTGTATTCGGTGATAAAGATGACATGGAATACATGACGCGCAAGCTAATTAAAGAATACGAGAAGTGGGGCTTAAATGTCAACTTAGATAAAACCAAATATCTTTGTGTTGATGGAGAACCGGGTGATCTGGTATTGGATGATGACAGGGATGAGATGATAACCCACTGCCTGGACTATAGCTATTGTAGCGGCAGGGAGTGTATAGGGATCTCTTGGCGGCACTCTATATAGCCACGCATAGCTTAGTTCACAGCGCTTCGGTAGCCTAGAGGTTTGCGCTCAAGTTTCACACCGATTAGGTACTAGGTGCCGGGTTCAACTCCCGGCGGCTCCTCAAAACTTCTAACCACTGCGTCTATGGCATGGCGCACACAAGCCTTACTGATGAGTCCATGGAGGAGTTGTTCGCACGTGAAAAGGCACCGTTCGATGTCCCTCGGCTTCAACTCGTACGGTACCCAATGTCCCAGTTTCTGGATCATTCCTAAGCATTTTAAGCGATGAGAAACCGCTTGCTGAGTCAAGCCTAAATTTGCAAGTTCCCGTTGCCTTCTACAAGAATCCTCATCCAGCAATGTCTCCAAATCTTCATCCTCGAACTTTTGAAAAAGTGAAAGTAAAAATAAAATAACATCAGGAGGTTACTTGAATTGGACAACAATAGATAGATTAATGGTCCCACATGCCGTAAATGAGAAGCATGGCATAAAGAGAAGAAACTAACTAAAAGAAAAATCAAGGAAGCAGCATTAATAAAAATTACTTCTGATCATATAATTGCTTCATCAATAGAGTTATCGAATATTTGGAGACCGATTGTTTGATCTAACTTGAAGAATCCTCAAAATCATACATTAATACGATTTTTATCTAATCTCAAAGTTCTCTCAATCTTGACTATTGTTGAAAATTGGAATTTTGTTTTAATATAATCTGCTTTTTCGAAAGCTTACTTTAACTTTAGAACGATGTCTATCGAAATGTTGATAAGAGACAGAAGAATAAAAGATGGTATGTAGCTCAAATAGTCATTCTACACAAGTTTCATAAAAAATTTCTCTGACGAGTTAAAAGTAGAATGCAACTTACATTGTTTCAACAAAATTCAATATTGAAAAAGGATATCTCACTGAATGTCCAGTTAAGTTATCGATAGAGCCCATATGATAAGGAGTGATAATTTTCATAAATGCTCAGTGCTTTATTTTTTTGTTGTGAAGTTTTTCTTCAGATAATATCGACAATTTATCCGTCTTTAACCGATCATCTTCCTTTATAAGATATTGGGCCAAATTAGATCTATCAATCCTCGATATTTGAGAAGGCATCTCCGTTCCTTAATTCCTACATTTATAGGATGTTTATCTTTCGCGCTGCCAAAATTTTGAGTATTGTTGAATGCTACTGTTATTTTATTTGTTTCCATACTTCTTATTATGTTAGAACCTCTTCATATGAAATGAAGATTTATTGTTATTTCCTCTTGATATTTTCGAGTAGATAAAATATTGTTTTATTATCCGAAGAAATATTTGGAGGATGATCTTCATCGTGATTTCGCTATGGGTTGATACAAGTTTATAATGACCACTGCCTCTCTGAAATCATGAGAAATAACCTGAGATTGATACTCAAATTGGTGTAAAAATGTTTAGTAAACGAGAATAGTTAGTGGGCATTACCCTCTGAGGTTGTTTATAAACGCTGGTATTTTTTTTGACTTAAGGCCTTCATCAGTGTGGTGCAAAAGTGAAGTTCTTAAGCCAGAAACACTTATCTGCGGTTAAAAACAAGCTCTTAGGGTTATGTTCACTAATTCTTCTCGTTTGTTTTCCTGAGTATCTTCACTATTCCTCATTCTTACACTGTAAAAAATAAAATTCTGCGCTCAAACTCCTCAGGAGTTTGAAAATTTTTTTTTTCAATCAAACCATTTTAATTTGATTTAATCTAAAATTGATTACTCCAAATGAACTATTTTTCTTGATTAAAACAACCTAGTTGATTATAGAGAACAGCTAAAACATTCGCTTGAAACTTTTCACATTTCAGCGAAATGAAAGAAACAACTGATTCAACACAAACATACAATTACAAGAAATTGTTTATGCACTTGTCTCAATATCCATAATTGATTGATACAAATACATTATTCTAAATAGGTTTTAACGAAACCATTCGTTCGTTTCATTTTTATTTGTTCAATAGAACGAAGGTACGGTTGTCGTAAATTCTGTAAGTTGATGCAACGACTACAGTTTCTTGAGACAAGAATCTCGTGAGATTATATTATTCGCCTCATTTACTAGAAGAAAACTATAAATATTTGAATAAAATTGAACATATAATTGTTGCAATATGAAGTGACATTTGTAAAAAAAATATTGCGTAATTGATTTAATAAAACGAATTAATTGTAGCAATTTTTTTATATTGGCTGCAATTAAATCAAAACTCTATCTCTTTTATATTAAATATATCCCATTTAAATGCAATTATTTGTGCATTTTACTCACAATATTGTTGTATTCGGTGATAAAGATGACATGGAATACATGACGCGCAAGCTAATTAAAGAATACGAGAAGTGGGGCTTAAATGTCAACTTAGATAAAACCAAATATCTTTGTGTTGATGGAGAACCGGGTGATCTGGTATTGGATGATGACAGGGATGAGATGATAACCCACTGCCTGGACTATAGCTATTGTAGCGGCAGGGAGTGTATAGGGATCTCTTGGCGGCACTCTATATAGCCACGCATAGCTTAGTTCACAGCGCTTCGGTAGCCTAGAGGTTTGCGCTCAAGTTTCACACCGATTAGGTACTAGGTGCCGGGTTCAACTCCCGGCGGCTCCCTCAAAACTTCTAACCACTGCGTCTATGGCATGGCGCACACAAGCCTTACTGATGAGTCCAAATGTGTGCGCCAGGGACGAAACGCATAAGTAGGGATAAATTCCTTCGATTCTACATTGGTGACCCCGACGTGATGGGAACGGTTGTCTTTACGACGTGTCTTGAAAAGCAGACGGTTGACGCTTGAGGTATACTCGCTCCCTCTCTGCAACTTCCAACGAAACTCTAGACGCCTTTCCCATTCCGTACAATATTCATGGTCTGCCGCGGTATTCCGGTATTTATTAATATAAAAGAGAAATTATTGTTCTGCGAAGAAAAATAATTGTTACATACAAATGTTTTTTCTTTGTTTTATCAAATCAGTTTCTTAACCCAAGAAACTTTCACTTGACATAAGAGATACTATCATTTTTATCGACTGAATTCTCGACCCATTCAACTAAGATCCTTTAAATCAACTACAAATCGAGTTTCAGTGAAATGTAATATTTATTTACATGAAACCAAAATTTTTATTCTACGAAAAGTATCAATAGTTACATACTAATTAATATTACCGTTGGATCAAATTTTTTTACCACCTGAGTCAATAACTCTGAGCTTGGTGGAAACTAATCAGTTTCTTAGCTCAAGAAACTTTTATTTAGGGTAAACGCCATTCTCAACCGTAGAGGGCGGTAGGGTCAAGTACTTTATGCATTTGGCTGTATTCAAACGTACGGAGTACTTGAGACAAATTAATATGGTTTGAGATGAGGAACTATTTTTTACAGTGTAATAAAAATGAATTGAGTACTTTATCTCACTACGATAAAATGAGTTAAAGTGTAAACGATTCTATTGTCTTATTGTATTTAAGGTAATATTTATGTACCTAAACCAGTTGAACACTCGCTGAAATTCCAAACATGAGTCGAATAATTCTCCAGTATGAATAAATATTTCCGTATCAACAGTCCATTTTATCTCCAGGAAAATTGCCCCTTTATTCAAATAAGTTTCAGATTTCGTGTCAGAATGGTATGCATGTGGGGAAAATCTGTCTTGAAAATATAAGCTTGAAGTGGAAAACTTGATGAATCACAATCCAGCATAATTCTAAAAATTGTAGGAAATCACCTGCTGAGACAGGGATTGATGAATAAGTCTATTCCATTCGTTGACCCAGCACCGACAAAAATAGTCGAGTGAAATGATATGGCAGCACGCGAAATATTTCTGAATTATGCAGCCTACGTCAGTGAACCAGCGTTTATTTTTGAATATTTGAAAATTCATCAATTTTGCAAATATGATTTTCAGCGTTCAGTTCAATGTTTACGGAAATATCTTTGTGTTTAATTCTGAAAAACGAAAACAATATTTTTGTAGGAGATTCGACAATTTTTGAATCAACTGAATATACCTACCTCTGATATAATGCTATAATACTTTAAATTCACTTCGATTCACTTGAAATTGTCAATAAGCCTTCTGATACAAAGACCGTTCAATAAATTTTTATAATCCATGAATATGAAACTAATTGTTGTTTTTAAACGATCAACCGTTTTTGCTGTAGAAAATAAAGACTGTGACGCGCACAGTTAAATATGGCCTAGTGCAATATTTATTTATCATTAAATATAGCATATCCATTGATTGAAATCTGTGTTCAAATATTAAAAGAATTTTTGTTGATTTTAATTAAAAAACAATAATATGAATTACGGATGAAGCGGATCCCAATGATATAATCCATTTTAAAATACATAATTAATTCTTCCTTTCAACTGCGGCCTCATGAATTTCACATACGGTGGTTTACAATCAAAACCCGAGAGCTTTCACAGAGGGATACGATCGTTAGAAGCACGTAAGCAAGTATGTACACTACTGGAAAAAATTAAGGGATCAAAAAAGTTCGAAATTTTTAGGCAATTTTCAATAGGACGTAACTTCGAGAGAAATGGTTGTACAAGAAATCAAAGAAAAAAAAATTGTAGCTCCATGTGCTTAGTTTTTGGATTAGAACTTGAAAATTTATCAACCTCTGCGGTTTTTATGTAATTGTAGAAAAACCAGCAACAAAAAAATTCTCAACATTTTTTGAGTTTTTTTTTTGGTCTATGGACGTGGAAACATTTTTTTTGGCTTAATTTTACGAATTGGATACTTCATTCAGCTTTAATTTCTTTTTTATATGCCTTGATACGTCCACTTCCTGTCGAGATATCGGTCTTCAAATGGAAAAGCATCTATTTGTCTTTGATTATCGATATCTCAGCAGCCAATGACCGCACAGAGAGTTAAAGGTTGGTTTCAAGAACTTGAATGAATACTCCTTAATAATTAGTCATTGTTTTCCAAAAAAAAATTTTCTTCTCGTCACATGAATTTGAAAATGCAACAAAAATAGGGGCTTTTGGTGGTTTTTTGGAAAAGCAAGCGTTAGATTGAAAATATTGAGGAAATCAACAACAGTTCAATTTGCCCACAAAAAGCCTACAAAAAACCAAAATAGTCCATCCGGCCGTTGTTTCGTTTCACTCGATCGAAAATTATGAAATTTTTAAAATGAAAAAAAATTTCCAAGTTTTTCTCACATTTTTGCTCCAGAAAGTGCTCAAATTCAGAGCAAAAAAAGTTAAATCATTCAAGTTCTTGAAACCGACCTTTAACTTTCAGTGCGATCATTGATTGCTGAGATATCGATAATTAAAGACAAATGGACGCTTTTCCATTTGGAGACTGATATCTCGGCAAAAAGTGGACGTATCAAGGTGTGTAAAATAAGAAATTAAAGCTAAATGAACAAAGTATCCTATCCGTAAAATGTTTAAGCTAAAAAAAATTTTAGACTGCCGAAGACCAAAAAAACAATTTTGAAATTTTTTTTGTTGCTGGTTTTTCTACAATTACTCAAAAACCGCAGAGGTTACAGAATTTTCTAGTTCTAATCCAAAAACTTGACACTTGGAGCTACAATTTCCTTCACAACTATTTCTCTCGAAGTTACGACCTGTTGAATTTTATCCATTAGTGTATGTATAGACCCCGTGCTGACAATTGTGAATTCAAATTAAACAGGCATAAATATAGAAAGCTATTCGATAAAAAATTACATTTACATTCAGTTGTATCAAATGAAACTTTCAATTTTAATTTTTCAGTTGGAAGTTGCTTGAATAATTTGGCGATCATTAAATTTCCAAATTCCTATCCTTCGATATAACTTGACTACCCCATCGCAACTGATGTACTGAAATGGCGGGTATAACGTCAAATAACTTTTCTACTTTTTGTTCAGTCTTTCCTAGAATTGTCTTTAGGATATACTATCGTATATCTAGTATAATTTTATAAATCAACCCATCAATTCATATCGTGCATATTTCAAGTCTTTGACTCAATATAATTTCAAATTGTATTCACAAAAAGAAGCAGTGTCCAATGAAATAGTAGCAACCAGATAATATTGTAGTTACTCTCATCGTCGGTCAATTTAAGAACGAGGTTGTAGTTGATCCTGGGCTGTTTATTTCATGAGAATACAAACAGACATGGTAATTTAGAGTAAAATATCTTTCGAACAGTTCATAAAATTCAACCATATCTTTTTGAAGTCTTGAGAAATACCTTTCTCGTATACCACGAACAAATAGTTTCTCGAACAGTTTTCTCTTCGGCATATTGAATCTGAATGAAAGATAAAGACCTAAGAGTGTATAATGAAGATTATATAATCAAGATTTCCATTTCAACCGAAATGCATCAACAGCTTTCATACAAATTTATGCAAGAAATAATTCCCAGCAACCATTCTTAACTCATTTCATTACCAGTATTATGAAAATTTGGGGCTATTTTTTAATATGTAAGATCTCTATTTTCTTATACTTCCACTGAGAAGGAATTTCAAGAGTACGTAAGAGTGCATACCTGTATTTAAAGGTTTGGACATGTGCATAAATTATTGATTCAATAGAAAAAGTAGTTAAGGCCTAAACAGTGTAAAATATTTGAAGTTAGATATCTATATACCCACATCGGAAACTGCTTCCCAATAATATTCATATTGAGGAGGAGGAAAATAAAATGACCGCTTCTCTTTTTCTTATTAGGAAAATGATAAGTATTATGATGAAATGCCATCTATTCTTAATCGTTTTTGAAAAAATACCTACCACTAAGCCTTCTACATCTTTCATAACACAAGCATATCCGTTTAGCATGTATTAATTTGTATTGAAAAAGAGAGATTTTCCAGAGGGATCTGAACCCATGATAGACACCAATCTCAGTAATAATGGCATTTGAAAAAAATTGTATGTACAGGACATTTTCAAGTTGACCCTTCATTCAATGATTATCAACGTTTGCGCAAAATTTAACAATTTGAATTTATTACATTTTATATTTATTATTTTTACAAAAATTGAATAATTTTGATCGGATAAGAAGCCAATTTTTTGACTTCACTTGGTACTACGAGTTCTCCCGCATTTCGTACTATTCGATATTTATAGCTGTAATAGCTTTCTTTATTGCTTATGTTGTGGAATTTAATAGCAACTATGTAGTTGATTATTAGACCAATCATTGTCAATACCTCAAGGTGTGTTGGACATCATTGATCTTGTTTATATGTAGCACTAAGAATACACTACTTGATGCCCTGCGAAATGAAAAAGAAAACAAGTTATAGAAATTAAAAAAAAATGACTACAAATTCCAGCTAATAAGAATAAAGTGGTAATCCAATTCTAGTCTCAACTAATGGATTGCTTAAAATTTTTATACAAACACACGAGTTAAAACAGTTACATAACCCAATCGGTTTCTTTCGACCAACCTGGAATATAATCTTTCCGGAAACCTCCTGGAACGAACTTTTTTTACGCGGCTTTCACAACACCTAAGAATCTGTGATAGTTATCGTGAGTGGGTTTAATCCACTTAATATCACTGTCTACCTTCTTAGCAAATTCAATACAATATGCTTTTTGAAATTCCAACGAGGTCTTCTCAAACATTCAGAATATTAAACTTCCTGAAGTCAACAGAATAGGCCTATGTCGGCTATGAGGAAAAACTAGAATTTTACGTTTTATAGGAAGCGGTTTGCAAGTATTGTCACAAGACACTAGGCAGTGATCAGGATTATAGCCTCTATTCCATCGGAAAGAATGAAAAGAAGGTACATCTTTTCCACCAAAAATCAAATACAAATTATTATCTTCCATCCAGTCAGCTATTCCACTTCTATCATTATTATTATAACCCCACATTACGTGGTGAGAATTAAAATCACCGCAATAAATTGAAGGATGAGGAAGAACTATATCCAAATTTCTTGGCAAAATGGAGGTTTATAAATATTAACGAAAGAAATATTACAAAATTTGAAAGAGTTAAAGAATACACCCTCAAATTCGCCTTTTCGGATTAACTCGATATTGTGAATCAAGGATTTTTTAACATAACAAGCTGAACCGTAAATTTCACTAAGGAGATAATCAGTAAATACATAACCTTTTATAATTCCTCTTTCACGAAGATTTTTTTCAGTATCCGCATGTGTCTCTTGAAGGAGAATATTCTCTGCACTATAATCCTCTGCTAATTTAGAAATATAATATCTCTTGTCCTTAGAAATACCCTATATATTCAAATCCAATACACAAAATATGTCGCCAATCTGCAAGGAGGATTCTGCGAATCGGGTCTTGCGGTCCAAGTGACGATATTTCAGATCTTCTGATGTTTGAAATCTGCTATGGAACCCATTCAAAGGGAAATCATCATCCATTGTTGGAGAATGTTGAGACTTAATAATTTTTTCATTTAAAAAATAACGTAGGAAAATTATCGACTGACATTCATTATGACTGATGTCATAATAAATAATAATAACCCAATAATGGCAACATTCAAACAAGATTATGGAAATTATACTTAGGTACCTGATTTAGACAAATATACGGAACTTGGGCAAACGATTCAATTATGACAAATAGCCTTAACAATTAAATACTTACTTTGATTTCGGAGATCTCCACTAAAATAAATCACAATTACTAAACAATTATTTAATGTTAAAGTTTTGAAATTTTTTTCTCTTTTAGTGTAATTATTCTGCCAAATTATGTATACAGAAAAAGTGTTTGTTTAGTAATAGTCACGAAGAGGTTATTTCTTTACCATATTCAATAATACCTCTGTAACTTTATTTGTTTATTTCATTATAATATTAGTAGAATAAACTATTATTATTATTATTATTGATATATTATTACTTCTGCATTGAAATTTCACCATTATTTTAAAGTTTTTCATTTAATATGTCAGATTTCCTACATTTTCTGGAATAAAGTAGAATTCCATGAAAACCTGGTGGTATCCTGAATAAAATAGGAAACTCTACAAAAGTCTGAAGGGACAAATTTTATGGACTGTGAGAGTAGTGATATTAATTGTAAAACTAGACGAATGTATTTTATCAACAAAGTTAAGAACTAGGTGATGACAGGTAATATGGAAGCCTTGTACCATATTCCTGTTTACGCAAGTGTTCGAACCTCAATTTTTATGGGATGCAGATGGAATCTGTAGTGCAACGGCGCAATCTTTCATCAATTATCTCATTTTATCATAATTATCTTTCATGATTTAATTCTTCAAAAAATTCATAGGTTCAGCGGTTCACACAATATAGTTGAAGACGAAACCTTTAAAACCTGGCGCAATAAATTTAGGTTTCATTAATACTGAGATTGCTGGTAATTCTGCATCATTGATTAATATAATGCGGAAAACGAATAAAAGAAATTGGTTAAAGACTGATATGTGTTGTGAGAAGGAAAGAAAACACTACTTCATACTTACTTGTCATACTTGTCACTAATTGGTAATGATTATTAATTTCTCATTTTAATTCTTAGCTATAATTTATAGGTATTTTCATTGTAGAATTCTTTAATAATAAAATGAAGTATTTTTATCTACATTTCTACTTTGACAATCAATTGTGTAATCCTTAAATCTATTTGTATATAATGAGAACTTGGAATTATTGGATTAATGTGAAAATAAAGAGCAATATAGCAAAAAATGTTTCTTCATTATTTAAATTATCATTTCTGTTACCTACAGTTTTAGGTCAGTGTAAATGGAACTTGAAGTGAAGAATTTAAATGTGTGTAATCTTTCTGTTTATGTGCTTCACTTCTGTCACTCAACCTTTCAAAACGCCCCTTGTAGCGATGACAAAAAAGCACTGACGTGAGGTCAGAAGTTTTTGTGCTCTCGTTCTAAATTATTTTTCCATACTCTGGAACAGTGAAATTTTTATATAACCGTCACAATCAATGAACAAAACTATATCTCAGATTTAAAATTACCACTCACAGTTTTCCTTTAGTTTTGTTCCAAGATAAATTCCTTTCTCTTATTAACCAACCAAAAATAGGTATTTATCCTTTATCAAAAATCATTCAGAATATCTTTCTTCCAGTTAGCACTTGTCATTTGTAATACATTTTATATTCAAATTGAAATTACATAAAAGTTACAATTCTTCGGAATCGAATCTTCTGAAACCTCTACAGGGCCCTATCGAGCGGTGCATTAAACTTTTTTAGATCACAACTTTGGGTTGTCAAATGTGACAACCTCAAATTAACTCAATTTCTGGAGTGCGTTCAGAATCAACGTCGGGTAAAGAACGTACGTCCGGCGTAGAACGCACTTGGTTGTCAAAATCTTGTCGAACGTTTTAGAACGATTTGGGGCGACATCTCTCCTCTCTTTCTATGTTAGTCTCTGTCTATTTGAAGTGGGCACGTGCAGTTCATTTATTTATTTGATATTTGAGGTTAAGTTGCGTTTGTGGAATAATTTCATTATTTGATTTCTTCGAACATAATATTATGGTTTTCTGAATTAGAATTTTGAACATACAAAAATGGATAGTGTATTAAATTGCGATGAATTGAATATTAATATTCTATCTAATATATTGAATGTCGTTATTCACTGTATAAATGAAATTTTTGATGAGTATCCGAGTAGCGAGGAGGATGAAGAAAATACAATAGTAGAAGTAATACAAAATTCCCGAGAAACCCCACTACGAGTGCAGAATTATTTTGAAAATATCATTCCTAATATAAGTGATGAACAATTCAGTGAACATTTCAGATTGAAAAGATCCTCATTTTGTATTCTGTTTGATAAAATAGGAGTACATCTACATACAGCGTCGATAAATGGATCTGGAAGACCAACGATTGCTCCCGAAAAGCAGATATTAGACATATTTTATCCCCACAATAAATAACCAACCTTCCGCATTCGTCTTTGAGAATTTCATGACTTCTAGTCGAAATGGAAAATGTAGCCATTTTCATTAAATATAATATACTAGCACTATAACGATCCTATCAATAAGTTTACTTATACACAAATGCAACAGAAAGAAGCTTCATCCCCAACTTTTAAAGTACTTTCGTAATTGGGAATTCCCTTAGACTAGAGAAGGGACTTTCTATTATAGTCTTTCTATTATAGACTTTCTATTATATTCTAAGAATTTGAATTTGAAATTTTCGTCACTGCGCCGGACGAGCATATCTTTCCGATGTATTTTGCAAGATGCAAAATTTAACACCCGGGTAAACGTTCCGATTCATTACGAACGGGGGTATTTTATATCCGACGTCAATTCCGAACGGCCAGGGTGCACTCCGAGCGACGTCGGACGTTGATTCTGAACGCACCCTGGTTTATATCTTCTTCAAATGTTTAGTATACCTATGTGTGTTTACTGGATGGAATCTCAATAAAATTAAATCAATCAAACAATAGAAATCATAATCTCAATTTTCAGATTCCGATTATATCCAGTTCTCCATCAAAACCTCTAATATGCACTTGAACTGAAAACACTCTGTATAATGTGAACCTAATGAAAATGGGTACCTTAAAAAGACCCACAAAAGTTTCCATAACGGCATTTATTTTCTTTTATGTGTAGGTAAGCTATTATAACCAAAATAGTAATCTGTATTTTCAGTACGAGTTTTTTTTCAATTAAGTCAAACAAAAATCATAGAGGATATGTGTCTGGATTTTTGAGCATATCTACTGAATGTCACCTACAAAATTCTATAATTCATACTTTGGGTATTTCCGGGATCAAACCAAGGAATTCCACATAAAAAGTAGGAGCCTTAAATATCACATGTTCGTATTTTTTCTAAATTTGAATTATCATATCTATAATAATATTAGCTTGTCGAAAATAAAAATGGTATCAATGTATTCCTATGATAGAACTGAATCATAAAATTATCATTTTAGCAGTAAAATTTGAAAAACCTGCTTCGATTTTGGACCGATTTGGCAGAATATCGACCTTAACAGAAATTTTCCTCAAACCTACCTGAAAATTTTCTGCTTTCTAACCTCTTCTGTTTATGTCAGGACGTTATGATGCTCACGGACTGGCTAACAGCTAGAATCGATTTCGGTCACGAAATCAGTCATCAACCAATCCTTACGAAACTATTCATTACACTTTTATTTAATTGATTATATTATATAATATAATTAATTTATTATGTAATATATTATTATACATATTTTATTTATTGAATTATTCGAAAAATACAGACTTCATTCAAGTGAACAAAAGCGTCAAAAAAGAAAAATAAAATGCTCACCTTAACAAACATCCGTACATTCCTCGTAAATTTAATTTTTAATTCTGCTTCACATCCCCCTAAAGAAGTTTGTTTGGATGACCTTCCTTGATGGTATTCTTTACCTAAATATTTCCTCCATTTCAATTTGCTTTTATTACCTACCATAAATCGAAAATTAAACATTAAATCACAAATTATTCCCTTCATCAATAAGTATAGTAGTTCCATCTATGTGTTATTTTTATAACTTCATTTATGTGTTATACAGTGTAAAGTATTTTTAGTTGCCTACATCAGTTGAAAAACCTTATAATTCAAAATTCAACTGTTTACTTAAGTTCGGTTAGAGATGTATTTCTCATTCACAAAACGAAATTATCAAAAAAGATTCTCTTTCACAAATATTTCCACTAGGTAGTTCCAGAAATTCAACTACGTACTTGTACTTGAAGTTTAATATTCTCTATGGTTGGAATAGATATAATATTTTGTGATCTGGAGAATGTTTGGTTTTATATGTTTTGAAAACAAAACTGAATAATGGGAATTTTATGCAATTTTTTTTCATACCAATATTGAAACTGACAAAAAATGGATGATATCGAATGGACAATTGTCAATGAAGGCCAGCTTTTAGACGCAATGGTTGGGCACAAACCAGTTGGTAAACTTTAACCTAGAGAGTGGCTTCAGCATCAGTTCTCAAATAACATGTTTCTAGGTATAAATAAACATTTTCAAATGGCTATGATATGCGAAAAATTCGGAAACAATATCAATAAAGATGTAAATCCTGAACGAATATGGGAACATTTGAGAACTATGTATAATTTGGAGGCTTTAGATGAAATTGAAGCCATTCCTTTCCCAAATCATGAAAAGGAATTTGCTTTGCCAGAAGATGAATTTGCTGTAATGATGTCATTCAGAAATGAATACAAGGCTAATGATATGAATAAATTATTGAAAGAAATTCCAAATCGCCAGGGTAAAGATTCTAAGGATGGCAGTGGTAGCTTAAGAGATACAAAAAAGGATTCTGATAAGATCAAATCGACAATCAGGAATCGTAATTCTAATGGCTCGAAAAGTAAGATAGAAGAAACTCCAAAATCATTAAAACGTCCACTTAGAGGAAGTATTAAAATAGATGATGGTGGTCCTAATGGTACATCTAGTCCCACACTAAGTAAAAGGAGAAGACCCATTTGAAATTCTCTATTCGTGGAAGATTAATCAGGGTATTGATTGTGAATATATTTATTCTTTAAATGTTTGTAAAACTGATGCACTCTTCTACCATTTTATATGGAAATTTGTAAGATCAATATGAGAGTGTAAAGGCTATTGAGAGTATCCATAGTGATGTGAAAAAAATATTTCAGTACTTAACAAAAATTCTCATTAGTTGATTTCGTTATGGGACCAGACATAATTGAAATTGTACATTAAGGCTTTAAATAGTGTACTTACATATCAATAAAATTTCCTTAAAATATTTTATTCATGGAAGTTATGAGTTAATATCAAGCAATATAATTTGCTTGCTTCAGATTTTCTCTAGTCTCAGTTAAGAGCTTGAAATAACGGCTTTGATGATAAATTCTGTATCAGAAAAATTGAAATCCATTTCTTTGTGAAACTAAAATTACTCTAATGAATGGCAATGAAATGTTTCAAAAGTTACCTTTTTTTTTGAGCTCTAGAATTTTTAATTTTGAATTTCTATCAATGCTCTAAATATTCTAAGGTTTTAGTATTATGAATTAGAATGTAGACCAACGTTGGATAGTCAAGAGATTATTCTTCCAAACAATTTTTTATTGATCATTTGCCAAAAATATGTTTTGTAGTTATTTTAAGTCATAATATTCAAAGTATTTTTTTACTTGCACTGTTAGTATTGATAAAAATAAGATTTTTTATATTTTTTAAGTAGGAGTTTGTATACTACAATTTTACCAATTATTGGATTGCAAAGAGTACCAACATTTGTTTCGAAAAAACATCTAGTCATTTCAAATGGAGACAATAGTTGCTTTCTAGTCTGGTGCGTATAACCCCAGGGGTGCTTGAATACAAAGGGCTAAAGTAGATGGGAGCAGCTAGGGGCCTCTTAATTGGTGACTGGAAAGCGACTACTGTAACACCTTAATTATTTCTATCTCATCTACTATTTATACATTGTTTGTTCAAACCAACATTGGATTTTTAAAATGTTTGACAATAATTGTTCTTGTTTATATAGAGTTTATACAGTGTTTAATGTATTATTATTCAAATACCCAATAATAACATTTTTATTTCATGAACAATATCTTCAATGAACTCCTTTTTGTACATCAATTGTACACCTATTCAAGGAATATGATGGCACTATTTCATTGAAATGTTATCAAAAGTCTAGACAATAATATTATTATTGACAATTATTGGGCAAGGAGAAGTTTTTGCATGTTTATTCTAATGTCTTTTCCAAGACTCTGGGAAAGAGTAAAAGAAACAAAGAACTTATATTTTAAATTAAAAACAAGCACTGACCGTTTTCAATGTTTTATTATTTCAATTATTTCCTATAGCATGTATTTCAACTCCTGATAATTTTAATGTGCCAAAATAATTCCTTTTGCTCCAGCTGCATGTGAGTATAACAGAAACTATATCGCCTCAGGAGCGTGTGTGTCGTAATCTCGAAATACTATATTTTCAATATTTGTTGCTTCGCAATTTGAGTGTAATTAGTTTTTTTTTAATGTCACGCACCAGATTATGTTTTGATCGCAGTGCCTCTCTCGAAATATTTATGAATTCAAAAAATAACATATTTTATTTATCTTTCTGATATAGAAATAAATTTTTTAATCCTTTGAGACTTGAGACACATCTGAGTAGGTATAGGACAAGTCATAATAATAACAATACAGGCAGTAAGGAAAAAAAACAAATTTACAACTATACTATAACATAACTGAAGAACTCATCCCTACTATAAACGCACCGTTCAATTAGAATTTTCTTCACTTTTTTTTAAACCTACAATATTTCAAACCCTTCAGTCTCCCAGGAAGATGATTGTATATTTCAATGCCACTATACATTGGCGATTTCTCAAATTTAGATGTTTTATGAGTCGGCCCAGAAAGAGTATCTTCGTGCCTAGTATCATATTCATGGTATTGGAGCACTTTTTGAGGAACGGAAGGTTTCTATGTATACACAATAAATAGTTTAAAATATAAATGCTAGGAAAATTTAAGATATTATATACTTTAAACACCGGTCTACAAAACTCCTGTGGTTGGCACCAATCAGTGAAATACTCAAGAAGTCATTCACATCTGATCTTGAGAAGTGTCATCCTCGAATAATAATACTCTCATCACAAACATATCAGTAAAATAAGCTCTTATAGATTCCGGCATATTATTCACGAACAAAATGAACTACAACGGCCCTAAAACAGATCCATGGGGAACACCCATCTCTAGCGGATATTATCTTGAGTTTTCTTGATTGATATGATCAAATAATTCTCTATTTATGAGATAACTTTGAATGCATTGCAAAAAGACTCCCCTAAAACCAACATTATATAATAAAACCGAAATTCAGGAGTCAATTGCTCGAAACTCTACTAAACGAATCAGCAACATAAATACCGTCGTCCACGCAGCTATAAACAAATTCTATCAGCTGGCATGCCGCAGTTTCCGTCGATCGGCCAAATCGAAAGCCATGTTAACAGAAAATTTATTCAAAAAGTTGGACATTCTATAATATATCAATCTCTCAATGACATTTGATATTGAACTAAGGATCGATGGACGATTATTGGTCACATCATCTTTGGCTCCTTATTTGTTGATAGGAACCACCCTGGCCATCTTTAGATTGGAAAAATCACCAGTCGAGACAGATAAATTGATAACAGGAACAAGTTACAAGTTACAAGAACATTACCTCTCACCATTTGCCGACTGTCTTCCGATGCCTTACAAAAAACTTGTTTACTGCAACACCCACTGGCCAGAATTAAGAACTCATTGCCTGTTCCATAAATACAGTAGTACAGTAGTTCTAGTCAAATCGATATTTTTCCTATCGAAGATGTCGGAATATCTTCAAGAAACATGATTCAAAAGGAGAATTCTAGAATTCCTTATTTAGCACTTTGAATGAAGTTCACTATACCATCTTGCATAGGTTATTTTAGTTTGTACAAATACTTGCGAACTCAAATTCTCATGAAATGCCGGCTTTCTCGCCTGGATTCTCAAAGGTATATGGAATAGAAAAAAAACATTATTCTAATCAACAACGCCATAAATGAGGATTGGGTTAATTGAACGTTCAAATATTTGAATGCAGACGCCGGCAGTGAGATCTATCAAAGTTTTACTATATAAAAATCACAGAAGCAGTCGATGAAGTGTTAAATGGACAAATATGTGGTCATCCGACATTCGTGACCCACTTTACAGGCAAGGAAGCCGAACAGTGAATTGAAGCAAACCTGATTTTTTCACTTCATTTTCAATATGTTTATTGGAATTAATCCAATAATCTTCAGATTCAAAGACCATAATTTTTTCACGCTTGTTCTAGTTAAAAAACGTTTGGCTCCTTGTCCGTTATTTTCGAATATCGAGTCAATCGATTGGGTTTGACTTCCTGATGAAGAATCCGGTCGTATACTTTCTATCATAAGAAGAAAACGACCTAGGGTCGTTTCAGATTTCGTTAGTTGTGCAAATATCTCGTCCAAGTTCGTTATTTGACCGAATCGGTCAAATGGTTCAGTAGTTATGAGCATCAGAATTTTGATTTCCCCAATAATTTATGGAATATGCATCCGATCGATTCGGAATATGAAAATGGTTTGAATAGATTGAAAGAATAAAAATTTTTTTGGAAGACCTCGATTACTTATAAGCTATTGGCCAGATTTCAACAAAATTTTGGGCATGTATGATGCTTATTGATATCTTGCATATTCTGAAAATGAATTTCCGTAGACTGCATGAAGTTAATAATGAATATATATTTTTCGAATCATGAATGGTAAGAATCAAAAGATGATGTATTGAAGTTTATAAATCTTCATCGATTTAACCATCACGCATTGTCTTTTGAGAGGAAAATCATACAACTCCTGGACATTTCTATAATAAATTCTATGAGTTTTCAAAAATCAGTCAAAATTTTTTCGTGATTTGTATAAAGTAATCAATTTTACATTTTCGAAATGATTCCAAGGCAAGTAGTTTGGATTTGAACGATTAAGGTTTTTCAAAGAACAGGAGCTGACTAGAAAAAATAAACTGAGGAAAAACTGTCAGTGCTTATTTCGAAATCAAAATATAGGTTTGTTGATCCATTTACATGTATGTCCGCTAAAAGTACTTTAGAACAAGCGGTTGAAAGTTACCTCAATTAATTCAACTGATTGATGATAGAGAATTAATTGAAAATTGCTCTTTAGATATCGCTATTCAATTATTATTGATATGGAATTGATGTGGAATTGAAGAAAGCCAGAACTTTACAGTATTCAAGTGTTTTCCCGTGCAAAATTCTGAAATGATGATGAAGAAAAAAAGCCTTGATTTCCTAAAGATGAATTTTACTGATAATGTTATTATATGCATTTGATTATATTATTATATTTATTATTATATATTATATTATATTATATACAGGATGACCATTTGAAAACGAAACAGACGAGATTACAGACGAAATAAGTTTTTTCGATAGAAATGCTCGGACAGGTCGATTTCTGTTTCGAGGGGGACAACTTAAGATGTAGGTTACGGGCGCATCGCACTTCAACCCTTGCTGCTACAACCCCCACCCCCAATTTTTGAATAGGGAAGATGGGGTGAGTGATACCTCAATTCAAAGGTATTTTTATACTGATTTCAGCACAGTAACTGTTTTTTCATTTTATGCATTAGTTCTCGAAATATTTATGCGTTAGTTAATTTTAGATATCATCTAAATTAATTTTTTGCGAATAATTGACATTTCGTGCTTCCGAAACACCAAAATTTCCGTACTTGTATTTGAAATTGCAAAACATCTACCACTGGGCAAATGAAGTCATACCGTACGTGCTAATGCTACTAGGGTCAGATGTTCGACTAGCTTTTTTATTCACTAAAATCATTCTCAAACTGTACGGTATCAGAACGATTTGAAGTATTGATCTAAGAAATAAGACTTTTCAAAGTAAAGTAAATAATTTATCAAAAACTCACATCAATTAATTAAATATTCTAATTGTTCACCATTAGCTTGCATACATTGAAATAAGTTTTGTTCGAAACGATGGCGCACATTTTGCAGCAGGGCCGGATTAAGGGTGTCGTAGGCCCTAGGCAGCGTAGGCCCCGAAATACTAAATATTTTTGAACTGAAATTGACCGCTAATATTAAGTAATAATTTTGTATCTACTTAGTAAACCAAACGTTTTGTATTCGTATTTTTCGTTTATTTGTAATTAGATATATTATTTTGACCTTCACTATATAATAATGTAAAAATGTTTATAAGTTTTTGGGGTATTTTATTTCAATATATTTTTTTTCAAAGCCCTAAGACCTTTGGCCTTCGTAGGCCATAGGCACGTGCCTACTGTGCCTAATTGGTAATCTGGCCCTGTTTTGCAGCATTTCTGGAGTGATTTGACGACATTCGTTCACTATAAATATATATATATTATTATTATTATTATTATTATACGTCTTAAATCTTCTATGGAATCGGGCTGTGTAGAGTAAATATTACTCTTCAAGTGGCCCCAAAGAAAGAAGATGTTATTGAACTGGTAAGGCGTAGTGTGGAGGATCTCCATCATGCTCAAACACAATCTGATCATCCACATAATTTCCAGCATTGTTTTCAATAATTTCCGTCAGAATTGGATCAATGTGTCATGGTTGTTTTGAAGCTCAAAATGTCGATTTTTCACAAAAAAACACTACAAGTGCCATGAAAACACCACTTCATTTTCAAATACTTAGTTGAGAATATTTCGAGAACTAATGCATAAAATGAAAAAACAATTACTGTGCTGAAATCAGTATAAAAATACCTTTCAAATGAGGTATCACTCACCCCATCTTCCCTATTCAAAATTTGGGGGTGAGGGTTGTAGTAGCAAGGGTTGAAGGGCCCTAGAAACAGAAATCGACCTGTCCGAGCATTTCTATCGAAAAAATTTATTTTGTCTGTAATCTTGTCTGTTTCGTTTTCAAATGGCCACCCTGTATTATATTTGAGTAAAACAAGATTGTGGCTGAAATGTAACTAGAGAAAGACTGTTAGTTTGGTTATTTCTAATTCAAGATATTTTTACTTTGGACTTGAATATATAAGGTATTTCCACGAACAAAAGCTTACCGGAAAAAAGATATTCTAAATGATTTGATTGGTTTTTAGAAGAAGGGAATCCAAGCTTGGTGCAAAACTAGAGGAAAAATGTGGGTATTAATTTTTAAGATGAGATATGAATTTGCACGTTCATGGTGGCGCTGGTAATAGTATAACACTGTTCCAGAGCGGGGGAAACTAGTGAAGCGTCGTTTTCCCATTGTTATTTGACGGAGCAAATGCCCGTAAAGAGACCATTATTCCCTATACACATCTAGCTATATATTATTCTCCTAGTGATCCAGCATGGATTTCAAGGTATAATCATGTAGGGCTAGAGCGCACTCTATGGGAAGGATGAGACCATAGGCCATTTCAGTTATTATCGATTCTCTACAATCTCAGAAATACATAACTAATGTCTCGAGGAAAAATCTCCGACTAATTTAACGGTTCTGTTTATTTCACCGACCGAAGTATCAGATGTAAAACATTTTAAATGAACATCAATTATTTAAAGCAATTGAATGTCAAACAATATCCATATCTCATTCATCGCTTCGGGTTCTCAGATTAATGATTACACAGACAGAGCCAATAGAAATTATGGGTTCTTACAATTTACACCTTCTAGATAAATCTGAACAAGAGATTTCTACACCAAAAAAATGGCATAAAATTTACGAAAGTAGATTATCTATTTCCTACAACGAATTGGATAGAACTAATGAATTTTACTGTTTTTCACTATGTTGAAAAACCTAATATTAATATATGAACTATATTTCAAATATGGGTAGTACAAAGTATTTTTTCTTATGAATAAACAAGACGTACACAAATATATGGAAAAACATACATATTGACTCGGCTGTATGTAGGACTACTACTCAATCTCTGTCTTCCATTTCTGAAAAAAAATTGTAGTCAGTACACGCTAGAAAGAAGACTATATTTTCCGTGTACTAAATGTTAGCTTTATTCTGTCTGTCCTGCATGATCAACAACAATTGTGTTGTCCAGAAATTCTCTCATGTTGGCTCATGGCCGGAACTCTGCGGACATCCATTGTCGTCGTTACTCTCATCTAGTAGAAGAGTGAAATAGTCTAGTGAAATTTGCAGGATTTCTTCTAATAATTAAAAAACATTTGTGAAAATAAATATAAGGGACCGTCAGAATGCTATTCCTGATGACGGGTGTTCTACATGAGGAGAGTTAGCTGATAATGAAAATCGGACGTATTATTTTATTATATTAATTATAAATTATTATATTTTGGTGTTAAGAATATTCTATTATTGTTATTAGAAGCTCATCTTTATATAAGGTTATATTGCAGAGGTGAACTAAATTTCAACTTATTTATAGCATAATAGGATGTACCCCGTTTTTTACACATAACATAAAACTTCATGAAGAAACTGTATAAAATAAATGAGTTCCTAGGACTATATGAAAATGACAAGATTGGTCACAGGAGAATGAAAAAGAAACTTAATCAAGAATACCTGGAGAAGATACCTCAGAACTAACAACTGCCAAAAACAAACTATCAGCTATTACAATGCTAGTAGTCCGAGTATTGCAATGCAGTTTCAAAATCATCGAATGTACTTCGGCTGAATTCAGAGACATCCACAGGAAAATGTGAAAGCAGTTAACATGGTGCACTACCTACAAAATCAGATGTAGATAGACACCATGATTCAAGGAGAAATGATGATAGAGGACTCACAAATATGGAAACCACCTACGAAATAGCAAAAGAGGAAGTCGAACAATACCTGGAATTGACACAGAGAGATGAATACCTTGACATGATTCACAGGCAGAAAATAAGGAAGATAAACAGGCTAAATACTTCATCCAATATTTCTGCAAGTACAATTGATACACCTAGATCATCACAAGACAAGTGAAAAAGCTCGAAGTCAAAATCGAAGAGAAAAAAAAATAGAAAACAATTGAAATATGGAAGAAGAAAAATACGTATAGGCAAGCACTCGAAGAAATAGAGAAACAATCAATAGGACGAAAAATGTTACATGGAACCATTTTTTAGCCTGTATGAGTATATCAGCTTCTCTGCTCTGCAGCTATACTCTGTCATCATCAATAATGAGGAATTATCCACAAAAGCCAGTATGGCGTCTAATTTTACATTTGGTGGAAGGTCATGTACATATAGTGGAAACAAAATAGGGCCTGAGGTACTTCAAATTGAACTTTTCTCCATTCTGAATGTCCATCTCCCACAGCTTCTTTCTGATATATGTCACTCAAGTAACTTTTCAGCAACTGTAATGGAATTTCCTAGATGCCATAACGTTCCAAAATCTGCAGTATATATATATTATTTGGATCCTTTGGCTTACAAAGCAAATGTTAGCTGGGGTCGGTGACGGGGTGCCATATAATTCGGTGTTTGACATGAAGCCTAGGGAAAAAATCCCAGTAAAAAAAACCTCTGTCTCCTCGCCTAAGTATTGTACAAAATAAGCTTGAATATAATTGAGGGACTTCTTTCTTCAAGAGTGGTCTTCTATTAATAAAAACAAAGACTTCTTTAAGTTGCACATATCGAATATGAAAATAAAAAGACAAAAGAAGAAACAAGAACTGAATATAAAATAGACGTGTCAAATTTGTTTGATATTTATAACACATTCCAAGGAAGATTCGGAAACATCATGAATAGCTCTTAAACCATCTTGAAATTTATATAAATTGTATATATATAAATAAAACTTGCACTTGGAACCGAGTTCCATCTGAATAGTATGCTATTGGTACGACCTTGACTCAAACGATTAAGAATTGTCCAAATTCTTCTTGGAAGATCTAAACACGGAAGGACCAGAAATGAGATTTTCATTGAACATTTCATGAGAGTTCCACTCAGTCTTCCATAATTCTTTATCGTTAATGTTCATATTGAAGAACGTATTATACCAGACATATTTACGTGACTTCAATCTTGGAATTATATTTTGTGGAATGTATGAAATAATTGGAAATAAATTAGGAAAATAATGAAATTTGCTCCAAGAATTCAGAAATGCAGTCTGTCTGCAAATATGGGGAGGGACAATTTTAGACAAAACTGGTAACCAATGAACCGGTGTAGATCTTATGATGCCAGTAATTATTCCCATGGATGTATTCAATTGTGCATCGATTTTTTGTGTATGTGTACTATTAAACCAAACAGAGCAACAATACTCAGCTGCAGAAAAGACTAAGGCTAAAGATGCTGTGCGAAGAGTGAAAGCATCAGCGCCCCTAGATGATCCAGCTGATTTCTGAACAATATTATTCCTAGTTTTCAGTTTTAGGTTCAAATCATCTAAATGAGCCTTTTAATTGAGAGGTGAATCTAATTTAACTCCTATGTATTAAGGATAGAAATTATGTTCGATAGGTGAATCATTGAAAGTTACAGCTAATTTCCTATATTTTTCATGATTATTCAGATGGAAACAAGATACCTGTTTTGTTGGGATTGGGACATAATCGCTAATCGATAAGATAATTCTTTGAATAATATAAATAATTCTGCAGTAATACTTCATGTTGAACTGTGCCAAATGCATTGCTCTGAGTTCAGGGTATAGTGAAAGGATGTTTCTTCCAGCGATAAACTTGATGTTGCCTTGGACATCCTGAAACAAAAATTAAAGATTTAGGACATCGTATACGACGCTGCACTAAACCAACTAAACGATACAGAATAATCATATCTTTTTCAAAATCGAAAACAGTTCGGAATTTTGATAGGAGTAAGGGCAGAGGTGTTAGCTCTCTGGATCCAAAGACAGCATATTAATTCTGAAGCTCCATTTGGCTGATGGTGCGGCCCATAATGACCGGGCATACTAGATTGAGAAAGCTGGATTCCGTATTTCAGATGTTCAGATAGATGAAATACAAATCACTGAAGATCAAATGGAAGAAGTTTAAAAGGGTTCAAAGAATCACAACCCCGGATTTCTTTACGCCGAGTGTAACTCATCTTTTGTCAAAAAAATGGTGATCTGCAGGACCCGAAGAACTACCCACACATAATTTCTTGCGGCATTGCTCACTAAGTACATAAGCCACCATTTGATAAAAAACAACTTCATGGCTCATGTTCTAAATGGCGGTAGAGTGAGTTATAAAGGATGCACAGAACTGTTGGTGATTGACCAAGCAAATCCGACACCTTATTACCGATTAAGGTGAAATGAGTGATTTGGACTAAGAAGGGGAGAGAATCAGACGGGGAATTTTTCGGCAGACATCCTGCGTTCTATATAGTTCTACATGGAACCCAACACGCTTAGCATGCTGCTGAATAATACAGCCTTACTGATACGTCATCAGCAAACCAATGAAACCATCAGCTTCACAATGACAGGATGTTGTTAGTGGGCTTGAATTGTCATTCATTTCAAGTATACAGCCTACAATCTTCACTTCCTTCCATACCCACACCTTTGGAAAGTCAATCAAGAAGTCGTTATTCGATATTCGTAAATAACAGAAATTTGGGCTTGCTGTTCAACTAGGAATAAGCGCCGAAAAGAAAAAGCTACGAGATTTTGAAATTTATTGAAATTTTAATTACTTCATTCATTGCGAACTTGTGTTAAGTCAACGAGTTATAGAATCAACATAATGAGCATAAATTTTACTAATACTGACCGGACACGTACCAAATTGACGGAAGAAGAAAGTTTCCGTTAGCTTTAACGAACGAAATTTATTTGAGCATGTCGTCATATCATCGTCTTTTTCCCAGATAATGTATTCATTTGTGAATCAGATATCTAGAACACTTATCATATTTGGAGAGTTGATGTCTATATTCTTACAGTAGAGGTGCAATTTGGATAAACGCCTAGTCGTTTCAGGTAGAAACGTGAAAAAAAGATAATATATTTTTGTCATATCTATCCGTAAAGCTCTTTCTTACCTGTACAGAAATCATTTGACATAATCAGAAAATGTGAAATCTCCTTCGTATTATAAAGAGTATACAGTCAGACGGGCGGACCCTGGATTTTTCATCTAGTAGTCAAACCTAATAATCGATGATATTCGAGAATTGCAGACATTTGGGCTAAACGATAGTATGCTAATCTACTAGTTTTTAAACTAGCACAAGCGCGCAAAAGGCGATGATTCTTCAGAATTGAATGTTATGAAACCTCTACAGGATCCTGAGAAGCATGAATCATCTCGTATATACATATACAGTAATCAAATTATGTAGGAGTTTAAAAAAAAATGGGACCCACTTGCTCATTTAAGCTCTTCTAGTTAATACATCACCAACTCGTACAACTATCAAAACTTACAATAAAATAGGCAGTTACTCAACACATCCTAGCATTTTTGAGATGCCTGAATATTTTAGATTTTATCATTTCACATTTATCTTCCTAAATTGCATCGTTTCCAATATATTCAATGTTGAATGATATGAAATTTGGAAAAAAATTGGAAATATTACTCTTTATCCTGGATCCAACGCTGACTGGAAAAAATCACTAAGCCGAAATGATTCCACGTTGCACAGTTTTCTTCTTTAGAAATCATTTTCATCATTTAAAAATTATGCTGAAAAAAACGACAATTATAAATAACCATCGTGCGAGATAGTCTTTATTGACGTATGGACTTCTTCATTCAGCTCTAAGCAAAAGATTTTTAAGTTTCAAATCGATCGGTTCGATATTCTAGGAGTGATTGAGAAAACATAATTACAGATGCAAGCATCTGAACTATTCGACGGAACTAGCCCAAAATCGAAATTGACTGAGACATTTGTAGAATAACCCCATACCAACTGAAATTATGAAAACTACAGCTCATATCCTTCACAAAATAGAGAATAAAAAAGTAATGCATAGGGCTGGAGAGCTCGACATACTCGAATTCAACCACGGATTATTCATCAGGACATCGAACCCACTCGATTGAGACCATTTTTGGCAAGATAGTAGGATATCACAGATATTTGGACAAAATGCCAGTGGTTTTCTAAAGAAGAACTAGTGCGCTATATAATGTAGAAAAGCACTGATCTGATATTTATTTATTTATTTATTTATTCACATTGGAATACATACAGGCATTCGCCCAGAAACAGTATTCACATATATACAAACTATTTCCAACAAAAGGAAATTCCTAAATCATACATTCACAAAATAAGAAGAATCTATCATCCAAAGCCAAATAACATAGAATACTAACCCGAAAAATGAACAAAACAGGCTTACACTAAATTATATTATTAAAATATCAGTTTTCTTCAACCTTACCAATGGATCGTGAAAAATATCAACGTTCACACAAAGGGCATTAAATGTCGTCATAACTCTATGGAGTGGATAGTAGCATTTATACCTTGGGTTCCATACAGTGGAAGCAAAATTCAATCTACTGTGGACAAAAGAATAATAAGAGTCAGCAGTGTTTTTTTTCCTTGAATTGGACACTATTATGGATAATGAAACCCAGCATTTTATTGGCATTATTCACAATTTTCTCTATATGCAGGTCGAAAATAAACCTTGAATCCAAAACAATGCCCAAATCTGAAACATTGTCGACCGCCTTGATAGGTCTACTATTTATGGAATAATGAAAATCCAGAATATTAGTGTTTCTAGTAAAAGATATTCTGCAACACTTCTCAAAGTTGAGAAACAGAGAATTCTCTTCACAGTACCCCTGGAGTCGCATAAAATCTTGCTGTAGCTTCAGGTAATCACTCCATGTTTTCACTGGGCTGAAAAACTTTAAATCATCCGCAAACAGAAGAAATTTAGACTATCGAAAACATGTCCCGATGTTGTTAATATAAATTAGGAATAGCAGAGGGCCCAAATGAGTACCCTGAGGTATACCCGAGATGTTCTTGAATGTTCTCGACCTACAGCTATTAATAGAAACATACTGGGACAGATTCAAAACGTATGACTCAACCCATCTCAGGAGACTACCACAAATACCGACCTCAGCAAGGCGACGAAATAACAAAGAGTGAGATCTTATCGAAAGCTTTGCTAAAATCAGTGTATACCGAATCGACCTGAATGCGCGAGTCAAGATTATCTTGAACATTCTCCAGAAAACAAACGAGATTCGTTTCAACACTTTTACCTGGCATGAAACCATGTTGCTGATCGATTGTCACGGTTTCAAAATTCCCGCTCCAGTTAGTACCTGCAAACCGAACTGGTGGCGTTAGTCGCAGTAGTTTCGATGGACGCCGTTGTCGGTGGTCTTAGTCTGTCATCATGTGACGTAGGTTGTCAATGACATCGTTCTTCCGGCATATTTGGTTAAAATGTCCTGGAGTAATTAATCGCAATTTTGCGGATCTGAACAGGATTTTAACTGAAGCCCTGAGAGAAATCTTATCATGTTGGTTTGGTTTGTTCGTTGGTGAGATTTTTGCGCTTTAGTGGAGTGGCGTATTTGTTTGGAAAAACGACGTGGGATTGATGAGTTAACCTATGTTTGTCACGAGGTATTTTAGATTTTTGTTCGTATTTTAGCATCATTCTGCTTCGAATTGGGAATTATTATTGTACCGTTGCGAGGTACCGCAGATTCTGAACTGTCTTTGAAGTCTTCGAGCTGTTTGTCTAGGCTGTCTTTGAATTACCGTCGAGCTGCCGTGGGAGCTGTCTTTGGGGACCTCCACCAGATTTCGCCATCTAAGATACCACACCTGTCGTCTACCCAGGGCGCATTACTGTGAGAAATTGTACTACGTTGGCCCAGGAATATATTTGAGCCCAGTTTCCATCTACGAGACTGTGAGAATAATTATGGTTTGAGAAACTATATCCTTTTGTACTTCAGTCAAGCCACGACCTAGACTGTTATAGAAGGTTAGTCTGTAGAATTTAGTTAAGATTGATTAGTACCAAAGAGGCCCAATTCAGTGAATACTGTTTAGTACATAAAACCCGACCTATCGAGAAGGTCGCTTAGATATAAGTAAAGAGCTATTTGTAACGATTACCATCGAGGCTCTAAGTATATACCTTGGAGTGATATTACTGTTTGTTTAGTAAGAGATAAAGCATTATATAATATTCGGGTTGTGAAGTAAGAACTAGTTAGTGATCTACCTTCTGTAAGATATATCCTCGTTTGGGGGACCTTGTGTATTTCATTTGGGCTCATTATATTATTAAATAATTGCTCTATATTCTTTCTACCAGCCACTACCTCCCGCTTGTGTGATCGGGCTCGTTTGGCATCCTGAGAGTGCGTTCGTTATTTTCTCTCTTTTGCGACCCTGAGATCTTTAGTGTACTTTCCTCTTTTTTTTCTTTGTATTATCATAAATGAGAGTGGCGCCCCTTTAAAAGTAGTCTCAGCTCTAGAGCTAGCCGAGGAGGTACTTTGTGCACTCTCTGGAGCCGAGTGGGTTTGGTGACACGATGATCAAATATTAACCTTGGTGAAACATGGATTTATAAATAATGGACTCGAAAAGTTTTGCAAAGGATGACAATATGCTGATAAGGCGATAGTTCTCAATACGATGTTTCTCACCACCCTTGAAAACCGGAACTACAGCCGACACCTCTACCGATATCAGGATTCTTTGCACCTTTGTCCTGAACTGGCGGAAAGGACATAATCCAGTTTGACAATGGATTTTTGGTCAGGTAGTCAAACATACGATTAAGACTATTTTCGGCTCGATACTCGAAAATACAGAAATGTTTTGGGGAAACTCTGAACAAACTCGTAAAAAAAACCTATATCTTCTCATAGGATCACTATTCGTAGATGAAATTTCATATATCAATAAATTGCATATGAACAATTTTTTGTTGAGATCCGACGAATATCTTATGGCAATCAAATATTTCCGAAATAAATTTTAGGAATTTTTTAAAAATGTTAAGATAAATTGGCAGGCCTGTTTTCAACGTCGGTCCCAATACGATAGCTAATTGGACAAAAGAATCGGCAGAACTCATTGGCATCAACACAACCAAGTCGAAGATAACCAACCACTCGCATCGAGCTACTGCTGTCAGTCAATTAGCCAAAGCAGGGAACAGCTGATAAAGATAACAGGTCATTCTCCTGCAGCGTCAGTGAAACCGTATCTCCAACTGGACCAACAACATCACAAAAAAATAATCACAGCCATAAGGAATGAAAAAAATGTCCTTCATGAAACAACATCAGTATCTACTTCATCATTCGAAAATAATGCTCGTAATGTGTATAATAATTCTACTATCAATAATTATTATTTTGAGAATAAGGATGAATAATTTGTTGTTATGCTTCTATCTGGTTATTTTTGAATAAAAAACTATTTTTTATTTCCTTTGATTTATATTGTTGAATGATCTTTCCAAATACCACACGAGATTCGAATTTTTTTTGATAACACTTTGTCGTTTTTTGAAAATTATTCAAATTTCACTCAACAAAGTGATCCCGAAATACCACTCACCTTCGGCTCGTGGTATTTTAAGGATAACTTTGTTTCGTGAAATTTAAACGCAAAATTCCCAAAAAACAAGAGTGTTCCCAAAAAATTCTCACCTCTAGTGGTATTACCCTTGATTATTTTTCCGACCCAAATATCGACCAATAGAATTGCACCATTCGACGTCACGTGGTACAACCTACATGGTATTATACTGATAATTTTTTGAAAATTTTCTCTGGTGGTTGCTATATATAAACAAAACATGATCCAGTCAAATTAAGCACACGTCAAACTGACAGGTTGAATTCAATTGGGAAAATTGAAGATTTTGCATGAAAATGAGTCGATTTGGAGTTTGTTCTCTGTCCACCATCGATAAAAAAGTCGAAGGAAATGTTCCGATTAATACGGAGAAGGCAAAAAAATAGTTTGGAACCAATTTACTACTTTTTGTACTGAGAGGGAATACACATTGAGTGCTGAAACGAGTGAAGCGCAATTGGCAAACATTATAAAAGATTACGCTTACAATATGAAGAAAATGGATGGAGAAGACTATAAGGAAGGTACAATAAAAACATAAAAAAAACCGTAATTCCTTATGTAAAAGGTTTGTCGGAGAAAATGAGAAGAATTGGAAATAGATACAACATAACGACTGCATTCAAAACTCAAGACACTATCGGAGCTAAACTTACAAAAGTTAAGCCTAATAATGAGACACAAAGGACAAAGAACTGCATATATGAATTACCTTGCGAGTGCGGAAGATCTTCATCGGAGAAACTAAACGCCCTCTGAATGTACGAATAAAAGAACATCAGAAGCTTCTACGAGTACTAGACAGCGACAAATCCAGGTTAGTCCAACATGCTGTAGATGAGAATCATCGTATAAAATGGGATGAAGCATCAATAATATCCAAAGAAGAAAAACTTGCAAGAAGAAAAATCAAAGAAGCAGCATTTATGAAAATAACACCAGATTCCATAAGTGCTCCATCTATAGATCTGCCAGAAGTTTGGACGCCGATAGTTCGATCCAACTTAAAAAGATCATCATATCACAGATGAGTATATAACATTGTTCATTTTTCTTTCATGACTTCTGTCATATTGACTTTTTGAAGATTGATGATTTTCGAAAGGTTTTTTACTTTTCCTCCTTGATAAAGATAGAAGATGTCTATCGAAACGTCGGAAAACATTACATCCACAATAGATGATGGTAATAGCCCAAATAATCATTCAATACGAGCTCCATCATCAACAATATCTCGTCATCAACTACAATAAAAACAATGTGGAATCAGACTGCCAAATTACTTCAAGAAAAGTATTTGAACGATTTCGACATCAAAATCAACCCATTTTCGGATGCTGCATTCACACTTGGCTCGTGATGCCAAGTGTAAGGCTTTACAATCTATTCCGGAAAACGGAGGGCAAGTGCAGCAGCGTTGGAGGAAAAAGATTGGGATGCAATACCACTGTTTGGGACGAGGAAACTCCTGATGGCCTCCAGAAAAAATTATTCATGATAATATCAGTGGAATTGGCTTGGAGAGGTGGTGAGGGCAGCATGGCGTCAATACATCACTTCAAGGCAGAACAGCGAAATGACGGGGAAACAACTGGGAGAATTGAATACAATCCAATTTTCAGCAAGACCACACAAGGTGGTGATAAAAAATTATCAGACAGCAAGTGGCTGGTGGAGAATCGGGAAATCCCTGACAAGTGCCCAGTGAGACTGTTCCAGAAATTGAGAGAGAAGAGTGATGTCAATATCAAGAGCGACAGACTATTCCTGACCCAAAATCCATTCTGGAATAAAG
Organism: Micraspis discolor; assembly: GCA_030674115.1. Classification (NCBI taxonomy): domain Eukaryota; kingdom Metazoa; phylum Arthropoda; class Insecta; order Coleoptera; family Coccinellidae; genus Micraspis; species Micraspis discolor. The sequence goes on from JARTUT010001751.1 coordinate 320,065, forward strand.
TTCCAGGCGCTAGGTGGTACAAGGATTCCCCAGTAGGTCAAAACACAATTTCAAAGTGGGTTAAGGAGCACAAAAAGCTGGGCTTGACCTTGGTAACAAAAAAATCACCAATCACTCCAGTCGTGCAACAGCCGTCTCCAATCTAGCGAAATCGGGCCTGGGAGAGCAGCAGATAATCAAAATAACTGGACACAAATAACAGTAACTCCATCAAGCCGTATCTCCAACTCGACCAGGAACACCACGAATTAATTGTCAAGAAACTGCGAAGGAGTGAGCCTACTGCAGAAAATTCCATCAACAGCATAAACCTCATGCCATCTACCTCTTCTGGGACCATTAGCGATAACTCTGACTTGAAGAAAACATGCACCAATGTTTACAACAATTATATTTTTAATTGCACTACCCTGATTCTTAATTAAATGTTGTTTTATTCATTATTCTTATTCTTATTTGTTAACTGTACATTTCGTCTCATGGTGCAATTCTATTGGCCGATATTTGGGACAGAAAAATAATCCCCCGAATACCACACGAGCTTCAAAATTATCTGGTATTTCCCGATAGGTTCCCTGCAAACAAATAAAATCGTCAAGTTTTTCAGGAAAAACCACTCGCGCTTCCCGCTCGTGATTTTTTAAACTGAAAAACTTGACTCCTTCATTTATTTGCAACGAACCTATCGGGAAATACCCGATAATTTTGAAGCTCTTGTGGTATTATAAGTGAAAATTTACCTTTGAATAAATCAAAGCTTTCAGAGACCCAGAAAAAGAATAGGAAGATGAATATATATACTGTAGATTTTTATTGAAAAAATACATCTTCTTTTTATCTATTCCATCAAAATAAAGAATATATATTATATGATTCAAATAGAAAACTTTATCTTTCTGATTACTGAATCTCTCTATTCCAATTGAATTAAAATTAAAACATCTTCAGGTTTATCAAACTCATCAGCTTATTACTGCTAATTTTCGGTTCGATAATCGAAAATTACAGACATTTGGGCAAAACGATTGCATGCTGATTTACTAGTTTTCTAAACCAGAACAGGAGCTGAAATATACTACTGAACTATTATTTGCTAAAATATCCATAAAGTCACAATACCTTCCACATTGGATATTTTTTTGTGATGCACAGAAAATATCAATATCAATCAATAGATCCAATCGGATTTTTTGAAAGTACCTATATAAAATAAGCTTTCTGCTTCTATTGGACAAACCCCAGTTTTTCATTCCAAACGTATCGCAAAGCGATATACTTGTTTATCGACACACCGACTTTGATGCAGACTCGTTGTTCTACATTTTCTGGGTCCAAAACATGAGCATCCTCGTTAACAATACCATACGATCTCTCTTATAAAGGTTTCCTCAGAGAGCCGGCCTTCAGATAGACGTTGAAGTTCAAGGTGAGAAGACCACGGATGCTGCGAGTTCGTTCCGGTTATTAAATTGTGTCAAGGACTCATTCATTCATCTTTTCTTTGGGTTTGCATGTCGCGTTTTCCATAAAATTTCGGAATGTTTGGAAAAGTTTTGGCGAGTTTCTTGTTGTTGGGGGTAGTGTCGGACATCTTATGCCAGGTACTAGAAAAAAAAGAAGGGGACGTTAATGATACTGTAACTGGAAGAGAGCTTGGATTTGGCGATCTTAAGGGATGTCTCCAGTTGAGGAGCATGCCTTGTTTTTTGGACGTCACTGAGGATATAGTCAATAGAGAGAAACGCGCTGTTTTAGGTGAGTCTTCATTCAAAATATTTAAATTTCTGGAGGTTTTTTCACTTCTCTTGGAGAAATGAAAGTACTTTATTTTAGTCTGATATTTCAAAACTAGCAAACAAATATTTCCTATTGAATCGTTAAGCTTATTCACGAACGGATAAATTAACCCATTAGGTTCTGTTTGAAATCTTATTTACAATAACAGAAACTATTATTCATACTGAACCAATTTTGAACCTAAAAAACGAAGTATACGTTCTGTATGATTTGGTCTTTCCTTGTTTAAGTTAATTCTTCTAATTCATTGATCACATTCATCAAATAATGTTGATGAGTGATAAAATTCAAGATCCCATAGGATCATCTCTTATAAAATTCAATATCCGGTGTGGTAAATGTGCTTTCTTGAAACAATTCCAACGGATGGATTTTTGAAACTTTATTCAACTCGTCAAATCAAGAATGGGATTCAAAATAATCAAAAAAGACAATAAGCATACTGGTAGGCATTTCCATAAACCTATATTCAAAACCCCTCATTACCTTTCTCTGATCATTGTACTGAGCCCAATAAAAGTAATGGATATTCATGTATACGATATTGATACAGATTAGATATTATGAAAAATTATGAAATCTGAATAATGATATATTAAAATTTTTTTGTGGAAGATAACATGGAATCGTCACTTATTGTGAAGTAGATATCAAAAGATGGTTTTAGTTCTTTCGTAAAAAAAAACAAATATCAAGGATTATTTATGTGAGCTTGTTCTTCCTCAGTCAACTAGTAGACAGCGTGCTATCGTTTTGCCCGATTGTCTGTAATGATCTAAATTGATTGTGTTTTCCTTCCTATTAATAATTAGTGGTTGAACTTCAGTATGTCAGGTCGAGGTTTCGAAGGAGATGAGCTAGAATTTTCATATTTTCAGAATAGATTACTTGTCCAAATCTCTCAGTAAAGTTCGTTATTGGGCCAAATTATGAGCTTCTGAAATTTGGTTTCCTGAATAACTTCTTGAATATTCATCTGATCGATTCATAAACTTAAAAATCGTTTGAGTAGCGTTGAGAAAGGAAACATTTTTTTTAAATACTCGATCACATATGTAGGTTAATGATATCTTGCAGATTTTGAAAGTTCAACTTCGTAGAGAAACACATCTACGAATGATGAATTGTTAAAATCGAACGATGAAGTTTGTGATTCTTCTTTATTCACTGCATTCTTTCGAGAGAAAAATTAAGCGATTGCTGGACATTCCTAAAATGAATTTGACGAGTTTAAATTTTACATCCATATATTTATTGGAGAATTTGTCATCAATTCTGTCAGTCAAAATTTTCTCGTGATTCTCATTAAGTATTTCATTTCCCATTATTATAAATTAAAGAACTGTGCTTTCTACTCATTTATATCACTGAAACACAATAAGTGATATATTCTCCTCAGATGAAAAATTACCTTGGAACCATCTCCGAATTCCGAACGTTCCATTTCCAACTCACCTTACAGCTTTCTTCGAATTTATAATCGGGTCGCTGACCTTTTTCAGTCTTTGGGTCTGATTCTGTAGGCCAAGGTCGTTTATTGAGAATGGGTAGAAATGGAAAACGATATGTCTTTTCGTTATTCATTTATTGAGTACCTACATTAATTATTTAGTACATCAATTAGAAATATATATTCGCTATATTTCTGAATGAAACATACCATAAATTGTCCCATGGAGTGCCTGGATCTATTATATGCGCCATTGTGACTGCATAATTATCAATATCAATTAATTATAATGATTGTTCAATGTTAAAGTCCATTACTTATGAGTATAACAAAAATGAGTCGCGTTTTTTCTTTGAAAAAAGGATGGATTTGTTCGATCAGAAAACAAAAATTTCAACAAGAAAAAACTTCAATCAGAAAACTCCACTGTAAATAAGTTTGTAGTTAACAGTAAAGAAATATTTTTTCCACTGTTACTAAATGATCAAGTTATTTTTTGAGCCATCAATTATAGGTAAAATATATACCCTGTTTATTATTACGTGCTTGTTCCTACTATAACAGCTTTTCATCGTTCTGCCCAAAATATGAATTTTTTGAATCTTGGGTATGTCTGGCTAGCCGTATACTCTCTATAATCCAAAGCACTCAAATATACAGACAAATGGGCTAAACAATATATCGCTCTTCCAATAGAAACAAGTGCACAAAATGCTCGAAAATGATAAAGTATCGGCATTCGGTATATAACTTTCATATAATGTACACTAAATGGATTCAAACGATTGGATTCAACAAGATGATGAAGAAATCGTTGAAAAAGATTGAAAATAACCCACAGGCCACCGGCTGTATATGTTGTAACATTTGAACGATGTGAGGAGAGAAGCTTTTTCTCACTCATTCCCAAATCTTTTCCTCGACTCTAGAACAGTATGATGCTGAACATCCACCAAAATGAATGTGACAGAATCTAGAAATCGAATTCTTACATTGAATGTAACCACTTGCAGTTTCCTTCCAGTTTTGTTCAAATTGGATACTCTCAAGCTTGAACACGTTCGCAAAAAGAGGTTCTCATATCTTCTCTTGGGTTTTAGCCTACGAAGTTGAGATTTCAGAATATGCACTATATCAGTTGTGTAGAATCATTATTTGGGCAATAACCATACTTCCTATTGTTCTTCTTCCCAAAGTTGTATCAGACATCTTCTGTCGTTTTCGAAGTAAAAATTACCTTTTAAAAAGGCTGCCAAGTTCCGAAAATTTTTCAATTTTCTAATTTTCTAAATTTCTGGTAACTCAATTTATGGTGCACTTATGGGATTGGGAGTGATATTAATGAATGCTGCGTCTTTAATTTTTCATGTTGGACATGTTGGACCAATTTGAACCTATTGGTGTCTAACACGCCAAAATGACAATAACGAGTTAAATGACGAATTTTTTTTTTGCGAAATAAATATCTATGTTGGCTGGTGCAGAGCTAGTTCGCCCCTCGTGAAACACCCTGGATAACGTTGAATGCACATGACAGCACATGATGGCAGTCAGACAATCCTAGGATTTCCTAACTACAAGACATACTCTCAACCACACGAAAGTACCTATAAAAGATTGTAAACCAAATGGTTTTTCTCAGAACCCAAAGACTAGAATGTTCGGACCTTCTGTCCGAATTTACCAGATAAATATAGAGAATATAAGCTATGCTAAGAGCCAGTAATCATCTTAAATCCTAAAGAATTAAAAAGTTGACCTGGTTGACATACAGAAAACACACTATGAATCTGCAGAATATCTTCTAAAAAGAGGAAAAATCTCAGACTATGATCTGCTGGGAGCTACGTAACACCGCACATACGGCTATATATATTAAAAAAGATATTGAAATACCTTCCTCATTTCCACTTCCACCGATTATGACATCCACAACGTCAGCACTAAAATTGGAAACATCACCGTTGTTAACATATATAAACCGCCTGCTCAACCATGGTCGGCCCAAGTTATTGAAACACACCCCCACCTCACAAGGAGAGTACTTCTTGAGTTTCCACTTAGCCAACGTCGTCAGGCCACCATAGAAGTGGAACGCCTATCCCCATAATCACTTTACTACCCCTACCAAGATTTATTGGCGTAGTAATAGGCACTGCTAAAAAACACATGCCTAGAGGTTTCCGCAAAGAATGTTCCTGGATGGTCTCAAAACACTGAAGCTCTATATAAAACCTTCCTTGAAACCGATGACCAGGAAAAAGCGGATTAACTAATCCACAGCCTTAATGCTACACGTCAACAAAAATGGACTGAAACTGTCGAAAACCTCAACTTTCAAACATGGAGCAGGCATGCATGGTCACTACTGAGAAAGCTGGGGGCGGAAGCCCAAATAGAGTAGCCTCACACAGAGTAGCCACATCTGGAGCACCGAGGGACAGAGCACACACCATAAAGATAAAAAGAGAACTAGAAACCTCAAAAACTGAAACAGTGGAAACGGAACACTCTCGTCCTGTTTCCACTGAGGAAGTTTCGAAGGCTCTAAATGATGTTAGGGCGGAAAAGGCCCCAGGATTCGACAATTTCCACCCTGAGTATATGATCAATTGTGGCAAATACACCAGATGCTAGTGGGCCAAATTCATTACAGACATAATACAATCTGGCAACATTCCACCAGATTTCAAACGTTCCAAAGCCCAAAACACCAAGGGCCAATAGCTCTTCTGTCAGTATCCTTCAAGCTATTAGAGAGACTGGGACACAATAGAATCTGCTCTGAGATCCTGGAGACGATACCAGCTGAGCAGGCGGGCTGTCAGCCCAAACGATGCTGTGCAGACCATGTTCTCTCACTCACCACCTATATTGAAGCTGTATTCAGCAGAAACTCGAAACCTCAGCTGCATTCATTGACCCCTCAGCAGTATATGATGCCGTATAAAAGAAAAAATTACTTTACAAACCTCTCAGAATAACTCCTTGCAAACGTATAACCCAGCTGATATCGAACATGCTTAGTGATCTGACCTTTCAGCTTATAATGGGCACCGACATCAGCTCACCAAAGAAACTCATAAATGGCCTGCCACAGGGATCAGTGCTGGCTCCGCTTCTCTCCAGTTTATATATAGCGGACATGCCGAAAACAAGGTCAGATCAGTTCGGTTTCGCCAACCATTGGGCACTTAAAACAAGATGAAACTCGATCAGATTATCAGAGGAAATCCTGATAATAGATCTAGAGAGAATGGGTGAATATTTTCGCAAATGGAGACTGAAACCAATCGCCTCCAAAACAGAAGTTAGCTGCTTCCACCCCGACAACACACTTGCCAGAGAACTTAACTTACGATTTAATGGGATCGAATGAACAACACATCGAAATACCTGGGAGTGACTCTGGACCGGACATTACCATTTGAAAAACACCTAACTAAAACCGCCGAGAAAATGAAAATCAGAAACAACATAATCCAGAAGCTAGGTGGTACCACTTGGGGAGCATCGGCTTTTACACTGCGCTGCTACGCTTTGGGACTTGTCTCCTCAACGGCTGAATACTGTGCCCCAGTTTGGATTAACAGTCCACACGTTAAAAAGGTCGACGCCCAACTGAATAATACCATGAGGATAATCGCTGACGTAATTAAGTCGACCCCTACGTAGTGGCTCCCAGTATTGAGCCATATCCAACACAAAGTCTACAACGGTTAGATATCCTTACACGAATGTACAAAAAGATAATGAACAATAGAATTCTACCAATACATCAACATATTGATTATTATAGGATTATGAAAAATACCTAATTTTAGTTCAGTCTGATGTCAAAAGATGTCCAAAAAAACTTTTTGACTTTGTCTCTGTTGGTTCTAAGGACTCAGGATTTCCAAATAAGATGACCTATGAACAACGCACAGGTGAGTCAGGTAGTGAAATTTGTAATTTATTTGCGGACTATTTTGAGGGCGTCTTTACTAGGCCGGATCCATCTAAGAATGCCCCTGCAAGCACAAGCTCTCCTGACCATTACTTCTTGAGCTCATTCGATGTCACTTCTCATCAGGTTAAAGAGATAATGCTTGGATTGGACGAAAAGAAGGGAGCTGGCCCTGATTCAATACCCCCCATCTTTCTGAAAAAGTGTAGTTCTGCCCTAAGTAGCCCTCTTGCATTAATATTCAATAAATCTCTTCGTAGTGGCTTATTCCCCAATTCCTGGAAGGTTGCTAGCATAACCCCCGTTTTCAAAAGCGGTAGTAAAAATTCTGTAGAAAATTATCGTCCCATCAGTAAGCTATGTGTATTCGAGAAGGTGTTTGAATTAATAATTTATAAACGTTTACTTAGTTATATGCAATCTCGAATAATACCTGAGCAGCACGGTTTTATCAAAGCAAGATCAGTGGAAACCAATCTCATCTGTTTCATTGAATATATACAAGACAATCTAGACCAGGGAATCCAGGTTGATGCTGTATATACTGCTTTTAGTAAGCCTATTGACCGAATAAATATCAAAACCCTTCTGAACGAACTAAAGAATGTAGGTGTCATGGGCACGTTGTTGAAGTGGCTCGAGTCTTATCTTACGAACAGATCTCAGTATGTCAAGATGGGAAGTTTCAGATCGCGATCATTTTTTTCAGCATCAGGGGTACCACAGGGTTCCCATTTGGGTCCTCTTCTGTTTATAATTTACATAAACAGAATAAAAACGTGTTTCAAAGTATGTAAATTCCTGTTGTTCGCAGATGATTTGAAAGTTTTTGCTCGAATTCAAAGCATTCAGGACTGTTTGGATTTACAGAGTGATCTAGACAGCCTTTTCCGATTTTGTGAAGATTTCAGCTTACGTTTGAACCTAGCTAAGCGCTGTGTGGTTTCTTTCACACGAAATATGTCTGTCTTTTACCATCAATATTCTTTTGGTGGAACTGTTCTGCGGCGCACAGGTGTGGTGAGGGATTTGGGTGTTATGCTAGACTCGAATGAGCATATAAATAATCTAGTATGTGCAGATAACAAAGTTCTTGGGTGGATTATGAGACAATGTCGTCAATTCAATAGTGGTGAAGCAATTCTGGCGTTGCATTATGCTTTCGTTCACAGTAAGCTCAATTTCGCGTCTTCGGTTTGGTGTCCTCAATATAATATCCATATCGACAGATTGGAAAGTGTGCAGGCTAAATTTCTTAGGTTTCTGAGTTATAGGACAGGTTTCTACCTGAGACCTTGGGATCCTGAAAATTATGTTGTTCGATTGAGACATTTCAAGATGATCAGCTTGAATGACAGAAGAAAGATTAACGACGTGGTTTTCATATATAAGATACTCTCAGATCAATTGGATTGTCCCAAAATTTTAGAGTCAATCGATTTTTATGTTCCGCCAAGACATTTGAGGAGACCCCCTGTATTTTACCTGACCACCTATAGAACCAACAGTGCAAGGTATTCGCCATTGTCAAGGATGATAGCTTTATGTAATGATCATGTGAATAATATTGATTTATTTTTAGGAAAAAATCTAAGTTCATTTAGGAAAATTGTTAGGGGGATGTTTATGCAGGTACAATAATTGTAAATCACTATTATTTTAGAAAATCTTTTTCATTTATTGTTTATATTATAATCTTGTCTATAAATATGTAATAAGTGGGCGCTTCTATTGGGTGTTTACACCTGTCAGCGTTCCTTTGTGAAATAAATAAATAAATAAAATAAATATTGACGACGCCAACCACAACCCTCTCCGCTCCAGAATTCCACCGACTAAGATAGCAAATGCATCAATTCAAGAGGAATTCAAACTGACCAATGCATAGACTCAAGAATAGACCACTCAACAAGGCAACAGAATTCCCTGCATTACCCAGAACCCCCTGTATTTCACCTACCACGCAGAACATGGTCCACATTTAATAGAATCAGAACGAAACATGGCAGAAGCGCATAATTTATGCACAAATGGGGCAAACAAACTTCACCATACTGCGGAGAATATCAAACTATTAAGCACATCACAGACTAATGTCTTTCTGCTAGCAACCGCCGAATCGATAGATTATATTAACCGACTTGACATTTGTTTATGAAATCCAAAAGTTTGTTTTATTGGCTTATATATGTATATTAGATTTTAAATTTACTATGTCTGAGTTGCCATACGATAATTAAATAACTTGAGAGAGTTTCTGATATTCTATATTCTTTTTTTCATGGGACGCTCCTTTCTCCGATGTAAGATCTTCCGCATTCCACATTCCATAAGGGTTCCATTCAAACTGCCATAATTCTTTTTCTCCATATTCATATTGAAATACATATTATAACATGAGGGTTTCCGTAGCTTCAATCTAGGAATTTTATATTGTGGAATGTATGAAATAATTGGAATCCCATTGGGAAAAAATGATATTTGATCTGTCTCTCTGCGAATATAGGGTAGGACAATATTAGACAACACTGGTAACTAATGGATCAATGAAAAACTTATGGTTGCAGCAATTATTCTCATCGATATAATTGATTGTGCATTGATTTTTTGAGTATGTAAACTTCTAAACCAAACAGAGCAACTGTACTCGGCTACAGAAAAGACAAGATATTCTATAGGTAGAGTGGAAACATAGCATACCTTGTTTTCAATTTCAGACGCAGATCATTTAGAAGAGCTTCAAAATGAACACATATGATTTAATTATACAGTAATTAGGATAGGAATAAGGTTTGATAGGAGAACCATTAAAAGTTACAGCTAATTCAGATGGAAACAAAATACATCGGTTTGTTGGGGATGTGACATAACCACCATTCAACAAAATAGTTCTTTAAAATCCCCAATTCAGTTGATAGTATATTCTTCAAAGTGGGGAGGTCCGAATTCTGGTATGGTGGTAAGCAACACTGAGATATAAATTCAAGAGCTAGAACTATTGAGCAATTAAAAATATACAAATAGGCGGTTAACCAGCTAACGTTTATGTTATTGCTATTTGATATCTCATTCGACAGTACATCAAACTGCCAATAAATCACGAGTCATGAATCTTGAATTCATATATTTGAACCGGTAGGTATGATTTTATTTTAACCATACTGACACACCATATATGCTCATACTGTACCGATAAGTTGATTCAATTTGTTCAATCGTAAGGTGAAACAATAGGTCATAAAGATGACTCGTTCTCGAAGTATTCAGTACAGAGAAACCTAATAAACAAGCGGTTTCTATATTGTAAAAAGCAATGGTGACTCCCACTGATTCAATCTCTAGCCCGATTCTACAAAATTGGATAGTGACCTCTTTCACTTTCAACTCGTTTCGTCGAAACGAAATGAGGATACTTATTTTGGGAAAGTCGGATATAACCATATTTGCTACTAATGTTTATAGCGAAGCAGTTGAAAGAAATCTAACCTTCCTAGTGGACACCAACAGAATTCTAATAACTGACCGAAAAAATCTATCGACCTATTTTTGCTGCACTCATTCAGTATTACATTGATAAGCGTTCCTAGTGGTATAGTTTTATCGTCGTTTTCTTGCCGTACCTCTCGGAAAGAAAATTAGAATTTATGGGAATTCATCAAATTAACAAATTGTTGAATTTAGAATAACTTTCTTTCAGTTAGCTCTTGTCCAAATTACACAAAAGCGTTAAATCTTTGGAATCGAATCTTCTGAAACCTCTTTAGGGCTCTACAGAGGTTGAACCATTTCGCATAGTCAAGAAAATACAATCAATTTCCTCAGAGCACGATTTTTATTGTTCATTCTGATAACCCCAAACGAACTGTAGAAGCACCAGGATTTCTACGAAATTTGGCAAGTCTATTTGTTTAAACTTCATTCAATCAAGTTACGACTTGATCGAATGGATATTCCAGGAGGAAACCACATTTCAGATGCTCATAACTGCTGAACCATTCGACGGATTTGGTCCAATAACGAACTCGGTCGAAATATTTCGACATTTAACCTATTCTGAAAATATGAAAACTCGACCTCATCTCTTTCAGGAGATAGAGAGTACATGGCCGGGCAGCCTAATGGTTAGACATACCTCCTCAATTTTGACAACAGATTTTCAATTAGTAAGTCGATTGAGACCATTTCGACTTGAAATCCTATCGTTACATACATTTAAGCAAATTCGTAGCACTTGGAAAATGTAACAGAAATTAAAAAATATCAAACTACTAAGGGCATAATAGAATGGAGCTAAACCAATGGCAGGAAGTGGAGGTGCAACCCGAACCTGTAAAAGGTTCCATTAGAACTTGAAACATAGGATATCGAACATTTGTGGGATATTAATTCAATGATCCTTGAAAGAGAAATTTGAGAATCATCTGGCTGAAGTAAATTTGAACAGCAGCAAAGTCACTCAAAAAAGTTCTATAGCTGTAATTTCAAACACTTAACCCAACAAAAAATAAGGTGTAGGTTAAGCCACATTCCAACTGAATGATTATGAAAATTCTTGATTGAAATATGTCAACTATGACAATTTCAAGAATTGAAATAATGCAGGTACAATTTCTGCAACTCCATTTCGATCGCTTGTTCTACTACAAAGAGGTGCTATCGTTTTGGCCAAATAACTGTTATTTTAAAATAACGAGATGAAAATGATCTAAATCGATTGGATTCGACCTCCATGGACAAATTTAAGTAAGTCCGTCAGACGGCATACTCTATCTTTCGAAAGAGATTATCAGGAGTTTTCATATTTTCAGAAAGGTTACTTGTCCAAAGATATCGGTCAAGTTCGTTATTGGTCCAAATCCGTCATATGGTTCAGCTGTTATGAGTAATTGAAATTTATTTAGCTGAATAACTCCTGGAATATCCATCCGATCAATTTGTAACTTCAAAGAATTTGGAGTGAGATTGAAAAGAAAAGATTAGCAACATTTCGTGGAAATCATCAAGCTAGAAAATTATAAACAAATTCCCAAAGTTTTATTTTAATTACTTAATATCAATTCCAATATGATTTTCGATGAAGATATACTTTCTTAGGATGGATTTTTCGAAAGGAGAAAGTTTGGACTTCAAGTAAAAGTGAAGGATAACTAGGAATGGTTATTTATGAATTGAGATATATACAGTGCGAATCGAAATTATGGAAAAAATTCATTTTCTGAGAAGAAAATTATTTGGCAACAAATTTCTGAAACAGGTGAATTTTGTTCCATTTTTACCAAAGTTTATGCATTTTTACAGGATTATTGTTACATCCTGTGCCACTCTCATCAACTTTCTGAATTTTTTGAATAGGGAAAGTCGGTAATGTGGTACTTTCTTGGCAAAGTTTTGTATCTTCCTTACAGGCATGCAAAAATCTTCATAAAATTTTTTTGTTTTGAAAAATTAGTCAGTTCGAAGATGTTTTCAGTATGTGCACTTTGTCATGGCTCATTTACTTTGAAACGATAGTACCTACCTGATGAAATTTGTCACCGAATAAAAGTACACCATTACAGTTTCCTTCATTCACACAATCAATACTTGCGAACCCTTGAATAAAGAAAAAAAATTGGAAGTGGAATTGGAAATTTATTTCGGCAATCGAAGGTTGTGCATGGCCAAAACTCTAATAGTGGACTTCCAAGTGAAGCTGAAAACAACAAACGAATCTATGAAGAAAACGTAAAACAATGAAAGTCAAAATGCAAAATCAAGCGACAACATTCAAAACAACACAATTGATAAGATAGGAGAGGATTGTTGATTTTTGCTCATCACTTGTGTTGTTCTGAACGTTTTCGCTTGATTTTTTATTTTGTCGTTCATTGTTGAGCATTTTACGTTTTCTTCATAGATTCTTTTATTGTTTGCAGCTTCACTTATGCAATATACACTTCTGAAGATGAGCTGAATTAGCTCGAAACACGTAGAGTAACAATTAAAATCGCACTAGTATTCATATCTGGAATAGTGTTTTCGTGTCAAACCATACATTCAATATTGCATGAACGTTTGACCATAAAAAAAATTTGTTGGATCCAACACAATTTGTCAATCGCTCAAAAAAGGCTCGTGTCAATTGGTCGAAAGAAATGCTCCAAAAATATGATCGCGGTGCTTCGAAGCACGTCTATAACATCGTGACAATAAAATTAGAGGTCAAATAAGCGGTTAATGCGTTCAAATTCATGTTTTGGAGATACCTCGATCAAAGTAGCGCAAGTGCTTCAAACGCATGCAAAAGTGTATAGATCTCAATGGGGAAAATTTAGAAAAACATTAAAGCGATTTTCGATGATCAATATTTGTTTTTGTTCTCTAATCCCGATATATAAAAAGCAACCCTTGTATAAGTGTTAAAAGGAACGTAAACATCATCGCGATTCTCAAGTACTCCAATCGAACAGGTAATAAACTTTTACTATTCAAGAGTCCGATTTCCGGAATAGCTGCTTGAGTTACTATTGCATGAATTATTTAATGTTGTTGGAGAAATCTTAACGGATCCTTCATGGTTCTTAATAACGTACGTGTTATTCTAATTAGCCGTTCCACAAACTACTTGTTTAAATATTTGGCTAAGATATATAGCTTATTCAGAGAAGTGTAATAATAAAAATCACGATGATGCATTACAATTATTTTGGATCTTTATTTTACTGGATACAGTGATTTTATACAGCGGTGCAGTTACGACCCATTGCGAGGCTCCGGGAGGTGGTTCTTCGTCAAGACCTTTTTCGTGAAAAGTATATGATTCTGAAGAAATCGGATTTTTTGCGATTTTGTTCTTATTCTGAACGGGAGTGCTATCGTTCTGTCCAAATGCCTCTTAGTATCGAATATCCCTCCTGATGAAGAATTCGTGGTCAAACTGAAGTATGTCCGGCTACCAGCTGAAAACTCTTTATCTTCCGAAGTAGATGAGCTACAATTTTCATATTTTCAGAATAGGCTAATTGTCCAAATATCTTGATTGGGTTATAAGCAACTAAACTTTGATTTCCTCAATAACTCCTATAATATCCATCCGATAAATTTGTAACTTGTTCGAACGAGGTTGAAAAAAATAAGTTTGTAGAATTTCTAATAAATCGTCACTCTTGAGAAATTTTTATGAATTTTCAAAAGTTTTTGAAGTTCCTTTTATATATTTTCCCAAGCTACAGATTTTCAAACTATGATATTGAATGAAATCACATATATACTGAAGCATGTATCAAAGGTACTTCATCATTCATTCTCTGTTTTTGGCGCTCTTGTTCACCCGAACAGAGTGCCTATCATTTTGCCCGAATGTCTGTAATTTTGGAATATCGAGCCGAAAATGGTCTCAATCGATTGGGTTCGACTCCCTGATGAAGAATTCGTGGCGAAAGGTGAGTCTGTCCGGCCATCCGGCCGGCCGTATCCTCTCTAGCATCCAAAAGGAATCAGCTAGAGTTTTCAAATTTTCAGAATAGGTTAATTGTCCAAATATCTCGGTCAAGTTCGTTATTGGGCCAAATCCGTCGGATGGTTCAGTAGTTATGAGCATCTGAAATTTTGTTTCCTCAATAACTACTAAAATATCCATCCGATCAAGTTGATACTTGGAACGTTATTGAGGGAGGCTGAAACGGAATGGCTTGCAAAATTTCGCAGAAATCGTCACGCTAGAAAAAAAAATTCCCAAAAAAAAAATTTTCAATACTCAATATCTCCTAAGACTTCATTTAGATTTAAATAAAAATCCGTATGTATGTTGAGGTTACCGATATCTTACTCATCCTCAAATTTCATTGTCGTAGCTTTTCCCCTTCTGAAGATATGATCATTTTTTTCATTTACTCAAGAGAAAAATAGAAATGTCATGAAGTCCGAGCTTTGTCATTGAAAGATTTGCCTTCACAGATCGATATTCGTTTGACAACTTGCGGACCTAGATATCAGTGTCAGTTGGCGTAATATCAATCAAAATTTTCATAGAATTCATAGAGGTAGAATTCGATGTCGATGACGTTGTCAAAATTCAGAAAAGCACAGACGTAATATTAATAAAAAAATTTTTTATCATAGAGAAAGAATTTGATGGCGTTGTCAAAACTCAGAAAAGCAATGACGTAAGTTTTTAGGAGAAGCATAGAACAAAATTTGGTGAAAATTATGAGTAGTTATTTTCAAATTGAGATAAATTTTTGTTTATTCATTAGGTTTTCATATTTACATCACATTGTCCCATAGTACGGAAAAAGACGATTGTTCACTCGATCAGAGAGCTTATAGATTTGTTAAGGTTTGAATATTTACTCGCTAGTAGCTCAACAAGGGCGCCAATGCAATCCGACCTCACATCAGTGCTTTCTAAATTTTTTGTTTATGGCACGGACTTGAGTAGGGTTGCTTGGGTGAGCTTTCCGAAGGACTTACCTATGAGTAGTTTTTGAATTACGCAAAATCTGATATTTAAAGGACTGGTTTTTCAGAACTGTAAATGAATTTATAGGGGACTTCATTCCTCAAGGCCATTAATCTTAAAATCATATCGGAAGAACCAACTAAATGACATTTCTCTGTAAATCATGGAACAAATTCAGTTCCTCAAAAGAAAAATGTTTGGCATCAAAATCCTGAGGCAGGTCAATCTTTGTTTCAGTTTTACCAAATTTTTATGCATATATGAAGGATTTTTGTTGCACCCTGTACCATCCTCATCAACTATCAATTTATTTTCAATACAGAAAGTGGGTCATGTGGTACTTTTTTTGGCATGGTCTTTTTATTTTATTTGCAGGCTTGCGGCAATTTTCAAGAACAAAATTTCTTTCTGAAAAATTGTTAGTTCAAAGAGGTTTTCAGTAGGTGAACTTAATCATGACTCATTTACTTTGAGACGATGGTACCTGATGGAATTTTTCACCGAATGAACGTCGACCATTAGAGTTTTGTTCATGCACAACTTTCTACCCCTTTTAACCCCCTTACTTGAAAATTTGGAATGTGTATAATCCTGCTCCTAAGTTATGATCCTAATTAGGTATGTTATTGGTACGTTTCTATTGAAGAAGTAACTTCCAATGTTACATCTAAAAGTAAATGAAACATGACAAAGTGCACATACTGAAAACTTTTCAAATTAACTTATTTGAAAAAAAAAGTTCTTGCAAATTTCTGCACGCCTGGGAAGAAGATATAAAGGCATAAGCAAAAACTATCACATGGCCCACTTTCAAAATATTTGAAAGGATAATCGAGATGGCACAGGGTGAAACAAAAAAAAATTTAACTGTTTACGGATTTTGTTGTCACATATTTTTCCTCTGATAAAATGAAATTGTTTTATAATTTTGATGCGCATTCCATACATATGAGAGTCAAGACTGTCTTATTATGAAGTGATTAATTATTTCATTGATATCAGTTTATGATTGTGAATATTTTTTAAGACGGTTATACTCTACTTCATCAAAATATTTTTGTGACCTTTTAGAAAATGATGATGTTGTCGAAAAAAATCATGCAGTATTCATTTGCTGCCGATAATTGGACTTGGATTCATCATAAAATCTTTTCTATGTTATGTGTTGAAGGAACATATGTAAAACTGGCACATATGACCGAACTCGTTTTTATCGGGGTTAGTCATTACGTGCATCTTTGGAATGCTGTGGTCAGCGAAAGAAGAAAGTGGATGACAGATTGTTGGATCAAGTTGAAGATTCAATTACCTTATATCAAAGCTGATATAAGATCGATATCATGAGTTTTCTCTCAAGTGGCACGATACTGCTATCCTAAACAGGTGCTATTATGCTAATAATGATGCTATAGTACTGCAGTAAATTTGCGATTGAAAGTTTGACATCTTCCTTTTAAAGAATCTCTTGAACCTGCTAAAATACTTTTAGAAGTTTCTCCTCTTATTGGATAATTTTCATCAAATAGTTCCATTATCCTTTTCGATAACTGGCTCTGAGAATAGCAGTTACATATTAAAGAACAATAGGACTTGAATGTTGAAAAGATATGGGAAATCATTGCTGTAATGTGAGAAGCTTTTGTTCTCTAAAAGATATTAAGACGAATTTATACACACTTTGAAGTCATTTCAATATAATCAAATTGAAGATTTGGTCCGGGTGAAAATAATTTGATGATCATGGAATGACTTTAATTAAATATACGAGACCTTTGCCATGGTAGATGTAGATAGGGAGGTATTCATCATGTCATCACGCATTAAGTCCTTTTTTTCTATGGAATAAAAATATTGAATTCAAGTTCAATAGGGGGGCGAAATTTTTTTCAGTAGGAGGGTTGCTTTCTATTCAATTGATGGACTGCCTTATTTTTTATTTTATCAAAATAATTCAATGTTTTCTATCTACCTACCCAAATTTACTTCAGTTTTTTTGGGTGCTTGTTCTAATTTGAATACTAGCAGAGCAGCCTGCAATCGTTCGGCCCAAATTGCTGTAATTTCAGAATCATCAGCCGAGAATGGTCTCATTTGATAAAGTATTACTTCCTGATATAGAATTCGGGGTCAAACTTGAGTATGTTCGTCCAGTTGTTTATCCTCTATCATCCGAAGGGGTTGATCAAGATTTATGAGTCCCAGCCTATATGTTTCGTCAAGTGTCAATTTGACTTTCGAACAGAACATTTAATTGCAAATTGTTTTTTTATAGTGTCATTCTGATACTGAAATAAGAAAGTGTTAAATGTGAAATTAAAAAGGTCAAGAAGGTGTTCGAGTTTAGAGTCGAAGGATGACCTTCTAATAGTAATTATTCGTGACAAATATATTTATTATAAAAGTCAAAGCATCATAAGATGAAAAAGAGTAACTATAATCGAAATGCAAGTATTTATATACATGAGAGGAGTATTTTGTGCAGGATAATTTTACACAATGTAGTATTATTCCAAATGCAGCAATGAAAGGCGGAAATCTCTCTTCTTTACAGTTCAATCCTTCGAGATTTTGATCCCTTTTTCATGAAAACTAAAAAACATGTATGTCACCTAACTCACATGCTAAATATAAAAACTTACCAAAGGTGTGTATAATTAAAAGTCTCGTGAAATTTATCATGAAGAATAGATATTTAATTTTATTTCATTGCAAAAAAGATATCCTATGCAGAATATCATATGGCATATAGGTATCTAAGCTAATAACTATATGGCATATACATCAATTAATGCAAATCAGCCACCTTGATTTAAAGTATCTATTGCTTTGCGTATTTCGAGTAGGTGAGAGTAAATGATACTGAGTTTGTTAATGTCATTTCTGAAAATAATAGAGGTTTGATGTTGGAATATGTATACTTTTTCTAAAAAATTATCTTGTTTTATGGATTGCTTATACAGGGTGAGTCTTTGACCACTGCGTTAATTTCAATTTCAGTTTCTTTTGACGTCAAGAATCTAAGGTCAAAATTAACGAAGTGATCAAAGACTCACACTGTATATCCAAAACATATTCTTTCACTCAGAATCCTGCTAGTTAGATTAAAGTATACTTCTTCGCAGTCTGTACATATGATTTAACTTATTGTAATACTGCGTTTTTTCACAGAAGTTTAGAGATGTTTTAATATTTTTAGTTACTAGGATGGTGTTGTTTTCAACCACAAATGATGATATCCTTTTCGTCAATTTTTCATGAAAGGCTTTCACTGAAATTTTCTCATTACGGTTTTGGGCGTATTCAACATTTTCATGGATATTTTTAGATTTATCTGGAATCATATTTCTTTTTGGTGTATTGATAAAAAGTTCTTGAAGCAATTTTTAGTGTTACCATTCTCAACTATCAATTTTAGCAATATGTTTGTTTTTCTTCAACGAACTGTGATATATTATTTTTGTTATTCTTGTTTTCATTTTAAAAATAATATCTGTTTTTATTTTGGCGAGATGATAAAATTCATAATGTACGAGTATGTATATATTAAGGAATACCTTGATTTATCACAAATGGAAATTGTAAAACCTCCGCACGAAAATGATAATAGTAGCTTTTTTATTTGCCCCATCACGCAGTTCTACGTCCAGATCATGCTACCACAAAATTACGCATTGTTTTTTTAATGCTTCATGGCTCAGATGCCCAATAACAAGTCACTTAACGATTGTTTGTGGTCGTTGAAATAAATTGCAAATAAATATAGCTTACACTTGTTGAAATTCTCTGCTTACATACCATTTGTTTTCACTGCTGATATTAAACAAATGTATTCGGCAAATTTTAGTTGACTCCCGTACATAGAGATTATCAACGTCTACTATTTCGCTTTTCTCCTGAACATGATGTAATGGATTTAAGAATCAAAACCTTGTGTTTCGGATTTAATTGTGCTCCCTTCCTTGCCCAAGAGTTCTACACCAACTTGTAGAAGATGAAGGTCACATTAGTCCTTTGGTTTTTCGAACGCTGAAGGGGGAAACTTACATTGATGACATCTGTACTGGTAGTGATTCTTTAGAAACCGCTCTAATTTTGGAAGGAAAAGTTGATTTCAGTTCTCCAAAAGGGTGGATTTCATTTACGTAAATGGTCTCAGCAATAGCCAAGAATTCTTGGATTCCTTGCCCTCAAGGATCAAATTTCATCGAACACCTACCACTCGATCGCGAAGGTAAAACATCAAATAAGGTTCTCCGGACTTATTTGGGAACCCAAACAAGACTATTTTCAATTCATTGTTGAGCCCATCGAGCGACCTTGCACTAAACGTAATATTTTATCAGAGTTGGCAAGAATCTTTGATCCTCTTGACTTTTAGCACCAATAACATTTTTATGCAAGTAATCTTATTCAGAAAATATGGTTAGCAGGGTTGGTCTGGGATGAAATTCCGTCGAGTGAAATACTACGGGTTTGGACCAAATACAAGAGCGAACTACCTTTATTAAGGGATTTACGAATCGCTGTCTCATTAATGTTCCTATGATGGTGTTGTTTTCAACCACAAATGATGATATCCTTTTCGTCAATTTTTCATGAAAGGCTTTCACTGAAATTTTCTCATTACGGTTTTGGGCGTATTCAACATTTTCATGGATATTTTTAGATTTATCTGGAATCATATTTCTTTTTGGTGTATTGATAAAAAGTTCTTGAAGCAATTTTTAGTGTTACCATTCTCAACTATCAATTTTAGCAATATGTTTGTTTTTCTTCAACGAACTGTGATATATTATTTTTGTTATTCTTGTTTTCATTTTAAAAATAATATCTGTTTTTATTTTGGCGAGATGATAAAATTCATAATGTACGAGTATGTATATATCTATTTTTCAACATTTCTGTATTTTATTATTTTCATATCAATATAGGGTAGAGAATTATTAGTTTTTAATGGTGAATTGTATTAGGACTACATATCGTTCAACTACCTATAAATTCTGAAGACAAGATGTTAAAGATTTTCAATATTCCCAATATACTATTTGGCAAACCTATTTGTTGCAACCACATTCATCCATCTTTCAACTTACAACTTGATCGAAGATATTCTAAGATTCATTGAAGAAACAAAATTTCTGATGTTCATACCTACCGAGTCGATAGGCTTATTTCATCCATTAAAAAACTTATCATAATTCATATTTACTCCAAATATTCTTGAAAATATACAATTCAGTAAAAACCTCCATCTATCAGTTATGTAAGAATCGTCAATTTACTGTCAAACCATCTTATATAGGTAAGACAATGTAGCATAATAGCGTGGTAGAATTCGAAAATATATATAAAATTGCAAAAAAATAAACACAGGGTGTTTGGTTTTTTTAATAGGCAAGTTGAATCATACTTCCGTTGTAATTGCAAGTAATAAATTACTGAATTCACTTCAGAGAGGAAATATTTAACGACTAATACATATTCAAAAATTTCTAATAGATCCATTGTTTTTTCCCATGAACTCCTGTCCGTTCCCGGTGAGACACACTGTATATGATAGGTAAAATTGGCCTATATGACCGAACGTGTACTCATCGGGGTTAGACATTACGTGCATCTTCGGACTGTTATGATCAGCGAGAGAAGAAAGTGGAAGACAGATCCACTTGAAGTTACCTTAAGTTAACGCTAATATAAGATCGATATCACGAGTTTTCTCTGAAGTGGCACGGCACCGCCATCCGAAACAAGTGCTATTATGCTAATAATATCAGTGTTAATTCGTTATTGAAAGTTGGACTTCTTTGATCCTAGAATTCCATGAACCTACTGAAATACTTCTCGAGTTTGTCTTTGGTCTCAACGATTATCACCTACAGGTGGTTAGTGATGATTGGACGTTGAAAAAGGAGATTTGAGAAGATCTGAAGCACAATTAACATAATATTTTTATTCAAGATCGTCCCAAGCATGTACAGGGTGGCCATTTGAAAACGAAACAGACGAGATTACAAACGAAATAAGTTTTCTCGATAGAAATGCTCGGACAGGTCGATTTTTGTTTCGAGGGGGACAATTTAAGATGTAGGTTATGGACGCATAGCCCTTCAACCCTTGCTACTACAACCCTCACCCCCAATTTTTGAATAGGGAAGATGGGATGAGTGATACCTAATTTCAAAGGTATTTTTATACTGATTTCAGCACAGTAATTGTTTTTTCATTTTATGCATTAGTTCTCGAAATATTCATGCGTCAGTTAATTTTATCACTTCAATTAATTTTTCGCGAATAATTGACATTTCGTGCTTCCGAAACACCAAAATTTCCGTACTTGTATGTGAAATTGCCAAACATCTACCACTGGGCAAATGAAGTCATACCGTACGTGTTAATGCTACTATGGTCAGATGTTCGTTCGACTAGCTGTTTTATTCACTGAAATCATTCTTCAACTGTACGTTATCAGAACGATTTGAAGTATTGATCTAAGAAATAAGAATTTTCAAAGTAAAGTAAATAATTTATCAAAAACTCACATCAATTAATTAAATATTCAAATTGTTCACCATTAGCTTCCATACAATGAAATAAGTTTTGTTCGAATCGATGGCGCACATTTTGCAGCATTTCTGGAGTGATTTGACGACATTCGTTCACTATACGTCTTCTTAAATCTTCTATGGAATCGGGCTGTGTAGAGTAAATTTTACTCTTCAAGTATATATTCAAGTCCAAAGTAAAAATATCTGGAATTAGAGATAACCAAACTAACAGTCTTTCTCTAGTTACATTTCAGCCACAATCTTGTTTTACTCAAATATAATACAGGGTGGCCATTTGAAAACGAAACAGACAAGATTACAGACGAAATAAATTTTTTCGATAGAAATGCTCGGACAGGTCGATTTTTGTTTCGAGGGGGACAACTTAGTATGTAGGTTACAGACGCATCGCGCTTCAACCCTTGCTACTACAACCCTCCCCCAGAATTTTGAATAGGGAAGATAAAATGATTGATACCTTATTTGAAAGGTATTTTTATACTGATTTCAGCACAGTAATTGTTTTTTCATTTTATGCATTAGTTCTCGAAATATTCTCAACTAAGTATTTGAAAATGAAGTGGTGTTTTCATGGCACTTGTAGTGTTTTTTTGTGAAAAATCGACATTTTGAGCTTCAAAACAACCATGACTGTGGCTTCCTTCCTCCAATCCACTGACATAGAAATCTTTAATCAAGATGTCGAACAAACAAAGCGTATTGCGAAGGAGCTCAATCTTGCTGAAACTCAATCTTAATTATCTTCGATATAATTTGCAGTATTTCCCATAACATGCGGTAACAATTAATCGATAGAAATCTCCAAAAAGTCCAAATACGTACATATCTCTTATCTGATTACCAGGTAAGAAAATCAAATCGTTAATGATGCCACAGAAATATTCCAGTCCCAATTCGTGACACGATTTCCGACTTAATTATGAAGTGTTTTCTCAGTTGGCTTCAATATGTTTTCATTTTGTTGATTATTGAATTTATATCTTTTTCAAAAAAATGAGAATCAAAAATTTTTTATTTATTATGAACAGATCATTAAGTTGGCTTACTGGTTCTTTTACATGTCAATTATTCTTAGTTTTAAATCGAGACTTGTATGTGTTCTAATTCATTGTTCGACATGGTTTATTCAATTGCTGAGCGGGTGGAAATAATTTCACTTTTTTTTGCAAACAATCAATGTGCGAATAGAACCGCAGAATTCTTCAATCAACGACATTTAGATAAACATGTTAATAGGAAGTATGTTTCGGAATTAGTGTCAAAGTTTCAAGAAACCGGGTCCGTGGCTAATAAAAAACGAAACATGGAAAGAAATGAAACAGCTGAAGTAGCTGTTCTTGGACAAATTGCTCTGAATCCAATGACGAGTTCGAGGCAGCTAGCACATGAATCTGGTTTTACACGAATGTATCGAAGAAATGTAATTTTTTATGTGGTTATCGTGAGGAGTTGAAAAAGTCAATGTTTTCTTCTATGATACCAGTACATCACTTGATTCAAGTTGTCCTCTAGTTAACGAGCATAAAATAATAATAAAATAATATAATAATAATAAAATTGGAGATGCATTTACAAGCATTTTTTAAAATTATAATTAGTTAATTAAAAGTGACTTAATAGTTTCGATCCCCGAGGTTGTACCTACTTTATTAATAATTCGTTGTAATTTTTTTTTACTTACTTATCGTTTTTATCTTAAAAAAAGACATTTAAGAATAAAGAAAAAATATTTCAATTTTTTTATGAACAAATCGATTCTTTGAATATTTTTTTCAGATAATTCAAAAAGTGTAGAATAATTTATTTATTATTAATTAAGATTTTTGAAAAATTTCCCTAATGATAGCTTTATTTTTAAACATATATTCACATTTTTTCAGTTCAAATAATAAGTTGAAAATTTTTTTTCAAATCATAATTGGCAGTTCTATAGAAATAAAAAAAAACATTAGTTCCATTGTTCATTAAATCAACGTTTCCTTAAGAACAAATAATAACTTATTTTCTGACAGTTTTGAACTGTAAATCGAAAACCTCATTTCTAAGTTGAAATGAATACAAATTATTGTATGAATTTATTAGATGTTTTTATGTAGTATCTATCTTATTGAGAACTTCAATATTCGTTAGTTTCATTGTATAAAAATAAGAGTTTTGTTAATGCGTTCAATATATCTGCAACTCACATTACCGATGCCTACAATTGTGTGCTGCCATGTCCAGATGTTTTTGGCATGTTTCGGAATTGAGAAATGAAATAATAAATAAATAAGAATTACTAAGGACTACAGAAAATAATTTCTGGGAAATTAGGATAATTTAGACATATGTCGCAAATTATTATCCAGTTTCTGTTATTTCATATTCACTCAAGTCCAGCCATCTATTATTTGTTATGAAAAACGTTTTTATATTTTCAGAATACGTTAACTGTCCAAATATCTCGGTCAAATTCGTTATTGGGCCAAATCCGTCGAATGGTTAGAAGCATCTGAAAATCGGTTTTCTCTACATCTTCTAGAATACCCATAGGATCGAGTTGTAACTTTTAAGATATTTGAATTAGATTGCACAAAAGGTTTGCAAAATTTGGCCGAAATCGGCAGTCTAGAAGGAATCAAAAATTTTCCAAAAATATTCTTGTTAATACTTTGTAACTCATAACATATCTGTATTATTCAAATAGAAAATTCGGCTTATATGGACTTTATTGATATCTTACATATTCGCAAATTTCATTATCGTAGCTTTTTTCACCAGAAGTTACAATTATTTTTCAATTTAATTGAAGGCAAGCAATCAGCGAAGTTGAAGTTAATGTTAATTAATTACGTCAATATTCCCGTTCCGTGTCGACTACAGGAATCTTATAACTTCAGAGAGGCTGTCAAAAAAAAAAACGACAGGAAATTCATCATCTCCCAGAGCCCCGGCTTCTCCTCATTCCTATAAAAAAGAAAGAAATTATTCGTCTCAAATTACGAACTTTTTGTAAAATCGGTAAAGAGAAATGTCAAATCTTTAGTCAGAAATTTCAATGCTCGATGTTTCACAGATACATATTCGATTAATATCAGCCGGACTTATCAATTCAGTTTCAGTTGGTGAGAAATTAAACGAAATTGTTCATTTACGGTGAAATAATTCACTGTAAAAATTCAAATGCCAAATTCGTGCTGTAAAAATGTTTAATATAACGTTCATGAAAGTCATGAAAGTTTCAAATTATTCGATTGGAATAATACAAGATATTTCAAAGGACAAGTGTTTGCCCGTCCGAAATTCTGGTATGATGATGAGACAATACCTTGTTTACGGATAGATCAATTTTCCTGATTTTTTGCATTCAGGTGAAGTGGTACACTTAAGTGAAACAGTATTTTTGCAGAAATAAAACTAAAGAAAAATTTTTGGTTATTTTTGAATCCAGTTATTTGTAATTTGCACTTTAATAGGTATATAAGATATTTCAAAGTACAAGAGCCTACTGAAAGCAAAATATTCTGAAAGGATTTCGATGAATTTGAAATTCTTACTTTTGATTGGTTTCTATAAGGGAATTTGAGCTTTGAACAAAACTGAAAGAAAAGTGTAAAGTAATTTTTTAGAGTTTTTTTACATTACTCACATATCGTTTTTAGCCTAAATCTTGTAGGTGCTTCAATTACAATATTTCTTCTGACAATTTCACCTCAACTTGGCTTCAATATCCTCTTCTGCTCGTCAGCAGACGTCCTCAAATTTTCCCACACCTTCGTCAGTTGCTCTACAGGTCGGCATCTAAATGTCTTCCAATTTCCAACCGCTATTCTAACAGTGCTGCTACGCATATCGAATTCGAAAAATCAATTCCTACACGATCGTTTATTCTATTTTTACGTCTATTCAACAGTGCTATGTCTCATATCGCGTCGAAGTCATAACCTGAAGTGCCAGGAGAATACCTAATTGAACTATGCAGTTTTTCTTTTGAAGTTCTTGTCGAGCGTGACTTTAGCTTTTGTAACGTTGAAGAAGTCTGCAGATTTGTTTAGAGAATATGAATTGAGACTGGCATGTGCTGCACAATAATTTTCTAGGAATGCACTTCGCTGGTTCTTGGTTATTTAGATATGATTGCTATTCGCAAAGTGGTCATGCATCTGAAAATTCTGCACAATTATTTTTATATGCATTTACATACATTTCATGAGAAATCTTCTCAATTTGTGCTGTTAATAAAATTCTTGGTTGTGGTCGGCACTTATCAGTTCCTTTAATGAGTTTTCCTTACTTGGAAATTGCACATAAGGTTGTTTACGGAACTTCGGTTACGCATCTGTCATCAGGGTCATCGTGAATTTGCAAAAGAGAATCTTTGTAGAAGAATTTTGGAGTTTTCTAATTTTTCATCGTTTTCATCAATATGGTGTAGTTTTCAGTGCTTGTGGACCCCTAATTTTACTTGCTAAGGAGTCCTTGATGGAGATAAATGAGTTTATCTCACTTGAATAAATATTAATTATTTTTGGACTCAAAGTGCAGTGAACACTTATCTACTGATATACAGAGGGTGTTCGGCACATGAATCGTCAATTTTTTTTGGGGCGTTGGTAGGGTCATTTGCTACCTTTTCAGTCTTGGAACCTGGGTCCTTAGTATTACGGTTACGGAGGTATGATTTCTTTATTAGGTTTTTCTAAATTACCCAAAATGTACCATTCGAAGCCCCATAACTTTTTTTGCGTGGGCTTTCACATGCATTTTTTTTATTGTATTAAGTCTACATGAGTGTGTGTTTGAAAGAAAAAACGTATTTATTGTTATAGATAACACCACAAAATTAACCCGAGGGCCTTTTATTAAAAAAAAAATATGAAATTATGAAAACATCTCTACTTCTAAAAGAAGTAAAAAAAAAAGTTGGCGTTATTGCGAACTTAATTTTATTTTAAAACGTTCTTTGGTTTATCGCGGTTCTGAAAGTATGCTATTTACGTTAGTCAATAAATAAAAAAATACTACAAATAGTGTTTTAGATAAAATAGCAAAGTAAGGACAGATTTTAGTAAAATAAAGTTTTTGTATGATTGTTTATTTACAAAGTAAAATAACACGATTCTTTAACGTAAATTCTGTTCGAATTGTTCTCCTCTACTCCGAATGCACGCCCAACACCTTTTTCTGATTTCGACCGTTGTAGTGGCTAGAAACATTTCTTCTTTCATCACCACAAATGCCGCCTTTATGCGTTCAATCAACACCTCTCTTGTAGGTTCCTCTGTGAAATAAACCAATTCTTTGGCTCTACCCCAGACATGGTAATCTAAAGGTGTTAGGTCTGGAGATCTTACGGGCCAAGGGATGGGGCCGGCTCTGCCTATCCATGAATTAAGAAAAGAGTTGTCGAGGTGATCTCGAAATTCTCTCAGGAAATGTGCTGGGCAACCGTCATGCTGGAACACAATCGGCATGTCTTCATCGAAGGCCGGAACATCGGCTAGTAGCTCCGGCAGAGCATTCTGCAAAAAATGCAAATAAGCAGGCCCACTTAGTCGAGCCGGTAAATAGTGTGCCCCGATGAGATATCTTCCTATCACACCAGCCCAAACGTTAACACTAAATTTTTGTTGAAAACTCATTTACCTTTTCACTTGGGGATTCTCATCTTTAGGTGCCCAGTGCTGTAAATTGTGCAGATTTGATATTCCTTCTCGGTTAAATCAGGATTCGTCTGTACACAAAATTCGTTCTAGAAACAAGTTGTCATCGATATCTGTGTGCAGCAAAAATCTACAGAATTCCAACCGTCTGGCAGGATCGCCTTCATGAAGACCTGTAACAATTAATAAAATTCATTAGTCTGTGACAATTTTTTCGCAGTCAAAAGGACAAATTTATCAATAAAAAGTTCATTTACCTTGTACCGGGGTGTAATGAAAAGCGTGTTGATTTTTATCCCGAAGTACTGACCACACTTTCCAAATCGTTAAGTTGAGTCTTTGAGCAACGACACGAATGCTTGTAGTTGGATCTTCTTCAAGGGCTTGAAGTATTTGATCGTCAACTGCTACATGGTGTTGCCTCACATTGACCCGAGGCTCTTGAAAATTTAAGTTTCCAGTCTCTCTTAATCGTCGATAAGTCGTCGAGAATGTTACGTGGTGGGGTAATCTTCGATCAGGAAATTTGGCTTGATAAATCCTTTGAGCTATACGAGCAACACCATCGACCTTGCCATATGCCATCACCATATCAGCATACTCAGCGTTGGTGAAATTAGGCATATCAACAACCAAAATTAAAACAACAGTAGCACAAAGTCGATAAAAGTAACAAAAAATACAAATTTAAAAAACTGAACAACGCGGCACAGACACTTCCAACAGCAGAGATAGTTAAATCTCGAATGACGGTAGGGTCAACTCAGCGGCGACTAACCCAATCCAACCTAAGGACAGAAATAGTAATAATAATTCACACGCGTCTAAAACGGGTAGGTAAAATTTCCTTGCTCGCTGTGTTGTGTCGAAATCCGTACTTTTATTTAGGTGCGACTTTCTTCACTCTTGTGACAAAAACCTTATTTGCAGTATTATTTTTTTATTGACTTACGTAAATAGCATATGGTTAGCAATGTTATAAACCAAAGAACATTTTAAAATAAAACTAAGTTTGTAATAGCTGTAACTTTTTTTTAAATATCAATAGGAGTGGAGATGTTTTCATACTTTCATTTTTTTTTTTAATAAAAGGCCCTCGTGTTAATTTTGTGGTGTTATCTGTAACAATAAATACGTTTTTTTTCAACACACACTCATGTAGACTTAATACAATAAAAAAAATGCATGTAAAAGCCCACGCAAAAAAAGTTATGGGGCTTCGAAGGGTACATTTTGGGTAATTTAGAAAAACCTAATAAAAAAATCATACCTCCGTAACCGTAATACTAAGGACCCAGGTTCCAAGACTGAAAAGGTAGCAAATGACCCTACTAACGCCCCAAATAAATTTGACGGTCCATGTGCCGAACACCCTGTATATCTATTTGAATGGAATTACCCCACGTTTGGACAAGTGACAAGTGTTCTGTAAATGAATCCTAACCAACGTAACATGTTATTCAACGTTGTCAATATTCTGGAACAACTTTGATTAGATTTGGCCACTTGAGTTGATTCAAAGATCATATCTATAATAAATGTGTGTGATGTAATCACTGACGAAGGACTGCAACATCCAGAATGAGCTCTTAGGAACTTTAATTTATTATTGTGAAGCATAAAAATAAATAAACTGAAGAAAATATCTGGAAAAGCACTGACGTGAGGTAAGAAGCTTTCGAGCGCTGAATAAGGAGAAAAAATATTCGGATCGAATGCTACCTAGGTAGTTCACAGGAAATTTCTCAAAACTGTTTGGTATTATATATTCATCATTGACGATTAATTCAATATTTTTTTTACTCCCACAGTTCATTATTTCGTTACAAAACACTTATAATAAGAAACTCATCTTTGATTTATAGAAAATACGCTGTTCGAATGAGCGGCAAATTAATAAAAAAAACAATATAACATTTCATTTTTTCAATTCAGCTCCAAAATCAAAAGGTAGAACGGAATAAAAGGAAAATAATCGACTTCGTTTTCCACGTCATGACGTCATTCGTTGCACTCAGTGCAGATCAACACTGATGTAGCAGAAAACGCTATTAAGTTTCCAACCAACTCAAATTGAATTAACTACTTAAATTGAATTAAAAATCTGACTGATTCAAATGTTTGACGGTCTTTTTGACACATCTCCGATTTCACGAGAAAATATTATTTTCAGACGAATAATTATTGGCTATTTCTATAATTTTGAAGCAAAAACCGGATGCCAGGAGATCGAAAAATTTCCTGTAATTTCGTTTTCGACAGCTACCCAAAAGATTGAATGAACCAACAATCGATGGAAACTTAATTAATTAACAAAAACTTTAACTTCTGTGATTGCTTTTCCTTAGATAAATAAACAAACTAATTACATTCTCGTGGAAGAAAGCTACGAAAATAAAATTTGAGGATATATTAGATATTTTCAAAACTCTCTAGCATGTTGATTCCAGTGGAAGTTTTCAAGCTTATTTGTTTAAACCTTGTTCTAATATCTTCCAAGTTAAAACTTGATCCGATGAATATTCTAGGAGTTAAAGAGGAGACCAAATTTCTGACTGATATATTTGACTGTTAACCTATTCTGAAAATAAGAAAACTCTAGATCATTCTATTCAAAAGGTAGAGAATATACGGTCGGCCGGACGGATGTACTCAAGTTTGACCTATATTCTTCATCAGGGCTTCAAACCCAATTGGAACCATTTTTGGCTCAATATTCGAAAACTACAGGCATTTGAGCAAAATGATAGCGCGCAGTTCTTCTAGAAAAAAACCTCAAATAATGAAGGCTTTTCAATAAATTGTTAGTAATGTGTTTCTCCACCGCGATCATATATGCACTTCCCAACACTTCTTGGCATTGATGAACAAAAGATGGTCAATTTATTTTTGAAGTATAATACATCACAGGTATATCTCAGATAGAAATGCTAAAATCCGTGGAGGCTGAGGTAAATTTCCAAGCCTTATACCCATGATGTCCCAGGCATGCTCTATGGGCAAAAGATCGGGGGATATGGGCAACAGATTTACAAAGGTGCTTCAACGATTTTTTTACCTAACTCTTACAGCATGAGGCCGATTCTTACCTTGCTGAAATATTGGATTCCAGATATGGTTTAGGTAAGGGATAACAAATAATGACTGATGGTGACCTACTTGCGTGTGCATTAGCACCCCATACCACAAAGCCTACTGTCCAGTCTACATGACGCTCAATATAAAACTAAGGTTGACGTCTTTCTCCCCGACGTCGTCTCAACCTTCGTCGACCATCATGTGTACACAAGAAGAATCGAGATTTATCACAAAAGACAACCTGATTCCATTATACATTCCAATGTTGACATTCTCTTGCAGCAGTGTAATCGTTGATGGCGATGTACAACCATCAGAGATCTCAAGATCGGTCCGATAGTGCTACAGTCCAAAAGACCGTATCTGGCCATAAACTGTTCGGACAGTTACAGGATAACCTTGTTCTCATAATCACCTCCTAACCTAAGACCGGTCTCTAATAACTCAAGAATTAGACATCAATCTTAAACCTTCTTTGGGCCCCTTCGAGGTCCAGAGCCTACTCTTCCATTTTGGGCACTATCCAACTACGCTTGACAACATCTCATAACAGTTCTTGAATTTCTGTACTTACAGTTCTCGAAATGGCAATCCCCCTTCCGTAGACCAACAATTCGACGATTATCAAATCCGTTTTTCTGGCGATAGATTCCGCGTACCTTCACCTGTTCTAAGCATTTAAAATTAAAAATAACTAAACATTGACTTTCGATTTCCTCGAACTGCAGGTTTGTTGTGAAATTCAAAACACTACATTATTTAAGTTATATGAAATATTTACATGATCATTCAGCACTATACTACATCGTCCAATGAAATCGCTCAATTTTTGAAAACGGACCAATAGAAACAAACTGTATCTGAAAACACTCAACCTCACAGTGTTTTCATTTTTAGAAATTTGTGTTTATCAAATGCCTAATTTGCATAGGAATATTAATACGTCCGGATAGCTTTGGCCGTTGGTGGAAGTAGCGGTCGTCCTGGTTACGATAAACAAGCAGTTGTTAGCGATAACTTCAACAGCACATTTGGCAGTTCAATCAGTTTATTTTCGTATTTTACCATAAAGTAGATAAAAATGAAACGTTTTGGGAATTGTAATATAACTTCAATTGAGGAAAGTGTGAAGAAAAGTATGCCCCCTAATACAGTGAAGTCAAGATCCTACATTTGGAAACAATTTGAAGAATCCTGTGCTGCCGGGAATAGCTTATAAATGAAAAAACAAGTTTGTCAGAGCTCAATAATATTATGCTAGACTGAGCTTTCAATATGAAGAAAAGAGATGGATCAGACTACAAGGAAAATGTCGTAAAAACCTTGTCGAATAATACTGCCAAACAGCTGCAGGAAAAATTCTATTCCGAATGGGGCGTTAGGTTCGATCCATTCAGAGACGTGGCTTTTGAAACGGCGCGGGATGCACGAAATGCCAAGAGGCGTATTTTGCAAGTGGACCCTGAGAAAAGAAAAGTTAGTGCCAAGGCGCTGTCTTTGGAGCAACACAAAAAGATGGTCTTATGTAAACTTATGTAAAGAAGATAAATCAGACGGTTTGAATAGAAAATTTTATTTTATTGCTGCATTGGAGCTTGCTTGGCGCGGAGAAGAGGGTTCATCATGCCTAATTCCGCATTTCCAATTCGAAATTGAAAACGATGGTAATCCCACGGGCCGAATTGCCTACAATCCGATATTTTCCAAAACAAGACAAGGTGGTGCCCAAAAATGTGCGGAAACGAAATGTCAGACTCTCAATATTGAAGAAGGTATTTGCCCGGTGAGGTTATATAAGCTACTTGTATCCAAAAGAACTGCAAACATAACCACTAAAAGACTATTCCTTACTCCACATAAGAATTGGAAATATGGTTCATGTTTCAAAAATTCCCCAGTCGGTCCCAATGCGATAGCTAAATGGACAAAAGAATCGCCAGAACTCATTGGCATCAACAGAACCAAGTCGAAGATAACCAACCACTCGCATCGAGCTACTGCTGTCAGCCAATTAGCCAAAGCAGGGATTGGCGAGGAACAGCTGATAAATATAACAGGTCATTCTTCTGCAGCGTCAGTGAAACCGTATCTCCAACTGGACCAACAACATCACAAAAAAATAATCACAGCTATAAGGAATGAAAAAAATGTCCTTCAAGAAACAACATCAGTATCTACTTCATCATTCGAAAATAATGCTCGTAATGTGTATAATAATTGTACTATCAATAATTATTATTTTGCGAATAAAGATGAATAATTTATTGTTATGCATCTATCTGGTTATTTTTGAATAAAAAACTATTTTTTATTTCGTTTGATTTATATTGTTGAATGATCTTTCCAAATACCACACGAGATTCGAATTTTTTTTTAGAACACTCTGTAGTTTTTTGAAAATTATACAATTTTCACTCGACAAAGTGATCCCGAAATACCACTAACCTTCTGCTCGTGGTATTTTAAGGATAACTTTGTTTCGTGAAATTTAAACGCATAATTCCCAAAAAAGAAGAGTGTTCTCTAAAAATTCTCACCTCTAGTGGTATTACCCTGGAAAAAACCTTCTATATTGTTGTATCCAAATTTTAATTATTTACTCCTAGCTATACGTTATAAATTAAAAAAAAAAGAATTTAATTTGGACAGCTCCTTCTGAGTGTTGCAGTTTTTTGTCAGCTAGTATATTTTAATTATTATATGCATATGTGGATCAAACTGAAAAAATATCTCATGGGAGATTATCTCTAAATAGAGCCTATCAATGGGTAAAGCATGTATTCATTATCGTGAATAATTAATTCTTTATACCATTGATCTTGAATCGTAAGATTTGCTCTTTAAATCTAGAACAAGCTCGCAAAAATAAACGGTTATATCCGTTAATGCTATAATCTGCTGAGAAGCATTCGAATGTTCATTCTAATGCAAATTCTGAAATGAAATTGACAAAAACCTCTTGTTCTTCAAATAGAGCGCTTATAGATTTGCCCAAATCTATGTTTTTCCTGCAAGTACTGTCTAGTGACTCCTATTTGCTAAATAATTCTTTGATTCGTGCTGATAATTTCCAAGATATTTACAAATTCATTTGTATAAAAAATTAAGTTTGAATAATCACAAATAAAATCCATTTCAGCTGAAGCAGACAGAGCCCTAGCCCTGCGAGGTAGATCTGATGATGAAGATTCTGAAGATCCAAGCGAGCTAACCGATACAATCGGTCAACTCATGAACGAATTGACCAATATCGTAAAAGAAAGTATTGTTGGATTCTTCAGGGATGGCAAGGATGAAGAGGAAGAAGATGACGAAGAGACTACGACAGCAATAACAGAAAAAGATGGCTCCGAAGAGAATGACGAAGACGAAGATGATGAGGGTGCAAGAAAGTTAGGTAAGATGCAAATGTGATTCGAATTGGTTTAGAACTGTTTTCTTGCTGTTGTTCTTCTGAAGGGAATGCTTTCAAGTATTGATGATTTCCGAAGTTTTGGCTAGAGTTGGCCATAACGGTTTTTTCTTAACTTACTGATTGAAATGAATGGTCAGAATATATTGCCCAGCTGGAAGTAATTGAGCACAATAATTCTCTAACGGAATGTACAAAAGATTTGAAATTTTCAGGAGAAGTCTGAGAAATTATTAGTTTGACCATGTTTGTTATTGTATTCGATCATCTTGATACTTTC
The DNA here is from genome assembly GCA_030674115.1 of Micraspis discolor. Taxonomy (NCBI): domain Eukaryota; kingdom Metazoa; phylum Arthropoda; class Insecta; order Coleoptera; family Coccinellidae; genus Micraspis; species Micraspis discolor. The sequence continues at coordinate 354,679 of JARTUT010001751.1, forward strand.
GGTGTAAGAAATTGATAATGAAATTTTCTATCGTGTTTATCAGAAGATCACATTGAATAAAATCCAACGAGGGGTAAATATCTGCCTGAAATGTTGTACACCATAAATCCTTTTTGGCAATTAAATCCCGAGAAATCCCAATAAAAGCCCATTGATCTCTATGAATCCCACTAATTCCAAATAAATCCCCATAAATTCCCATCAATCTCTATAAATCCCTATAATTTCAAATAACTCCCTATAAATCCCCTTTAATCCGATTAAATCCCCGAAAATCCTAATTAGTTTTACTAATGTAACTTATTTTTGATTCGGACTTGGCAAATAATCTGACGGCTCAGATGCTAGCAAAACGATAAATAATAAGGAGGGTTCAAAGATTTTAATTATTTTATTAACATATACTATTATTACGTTTTTCCTCAGCGAAATAGAAAATCAATACAAGTCTTCCTTAAACTAATTTATATTCACATTTAACTAACAATAATCAATAATTTATATACACAATTTATCTACAGAATTTCACTAGGAACTGTTTATTTATTATTTGTCGGCAAGTTCTATCCATGAATGAATCCATGAATCGGCTTCAGTCATTTATATCCGGCGCTGTTTTCTAGAAGTTACCAGAAAGATGCTTCACATTCCAGAATGATCGTAGCGGTTTCTTTCATGTCACATAAATATGCCACCATTAATCGTTTTTTATGTGACAGCTTTATGGCGAGCGGTCCCTTTCATCATGTTCTTAATCCCTTTGTCGGCGCATGAAGCGGAACTCCTCTGTTGTCGCGGCAGTCCTTAAAATGTTCATATTCGGTTTTGTTACATTGCTCCTCCTGTTCGGTCCCCGAACTTTTCCTTCATGACTGAATCTGCAAGCGCTCCCATTTCTGCAGATCCCTTGTTGATCGAAATAGCAGGATAACGTTTTCTTTACGGGACCGCCTTTCGGGTTGAAACTACAATCCCGTATTCGGACATCGGTATTCTGGAAAACTATCTCCAGCATGTTACGAACTACTCTCCAGTTCAGACGATCCAGTCCACAACCCAGCTTGGGAATTGCAAGCTTGTTCACACCTTCTCTAGCCAGCTTGTCTCTAAGGTTCATCAAGGTACTCAACATGGCTTGGTAGGTTGGCTTTCCATAAGATTTTTCCTTGGTTACCATATAGAAGAGGTAACGAGGTCCATCGGTCAACTTCAGGATTCGGCTAAGGAAAGGTTGTTGTCCCATGAGGTCTGTTACACTACCAAATTTCTTCTTGAAGAGGAGAGCTATCCCTTTGGACATTTTGAGATCTTCAGCTACACAGTGCGCCAATGAGTAGTCTACCGGTACCGCAAAAGATGTTGTTGCTCCTCGGGTGTGATCCCGAACCTCGCTTTTCCGGTTTCTCCATAATTTGACATGAACTGATTAAAGCTCAATTCCTCTTGATCTGGGGTCTGAGTTGTAGTCCTTCCCACTCCCGTCTCGTTCTGAGCGTTATGATCGGCCTCATACCTTGCCAGGCGTATCACATGAACTGCACGTTTATTTTCTCTTGGCAATTTTGGATGCCAGAGACTACGTCGTTGATCCTCTTCACAACCTTATATGGTCCTTCCCAATCCTTCTGTAACTTTGGGGATAGCCCTCTTCTCCTCTGGGGGCTGAACAACAATACCAAATCTCCCACTTCGTATCCACCTTCTGCCGCCTTGATGTCGTAACGAGTCTTCATGCGATCACTTGCAATTTGCAGGTTTTTCCGGACCATCTCATGGATGTAGTGCAATATCCCCTTCAGACTGCTCACGTAATCTTCACCCGCAATATCCGTTCCAGGCGTATACCCAAACTCCAGGTAACAAGGAAGTCTCATCTCTCCACCGAACATGATGCATGCTGGGGTTTCCCCTGTCGATTCCTGCACGGATGATCTATAGGCCATGGTGAATAGATGCAGGTACCTATCCCAATCTCTCTGGTGGTCGGAGATAACCTTGGCCAAGTATTTTCCCACAGTCCTATTCATTCTCTCGACCATGCCGTCTGACTGTGGGTGGAGAACAGTTGTTCTGGTCTTCTTGATACCTAGCAACACGCATAGGGTCTGGAACAAGCTGGACTCGAAATTTCGTCCCTGATCTGAATGAAGCTCCATAGGCATGCCGAATCTGCAGAACATCTCCTTGACCAAGACATCAGCAACTGTTGCGGCTTCTTGATTCGGAATGGCGTAAGCCTCCACCCATTTGGAGAAGTAGTCCATAGGAACAAGGATGTACTTGTTTCTATCGTCAGTTTCTGAAAAGGACCAGCTATATTGATTATGATTTTTAACCAACCTTGAATTTGGAATCTAAAATCATAAAAAAAAATCTCAATTCACAAATCACAGAGGTTTCACGCTTCAAGCAAACGGATAACTACTAAAGTGAAATGTTAAGTTTTTTACATTCATAATATTATACACATAAGAGTGACGCAGATATAAAACCTGCAAAAGTATAAATACCACACATCACTATGCGAGATAAACCATAACATAATGTTTCTTGTGAACAAGATAAAACGGATAAAACTTACCTAAAATTTCACTTGTGAACTCACTAATTAATCACTATTCGTCACCAAGAAGAGACTGTAATAATAATAATGTATTAATACGCTCTCGAATAGGCTAAGCAACCTACCTAATAACCCAATAGCGAATAAGTGCCGAAGAAAGCATACGCAAATTGGGAATGTTGCCAGACTCAACTATTTCAAAACATAAATGGCGAGCATAAAATAATTCGATAAATAATCATCATTCAAAAACCGATTAATCAGATGAATAATCATAAATTTAAATTTGAGCTTGCCTAGTTCGTTATTAATATTTTATAGCTAAGTTTTTTCAATATGAACCTAAACTGGGAATTTAATATGCATGAATCAAACGGAGATTTTCCTGAAACTTCAGGTGGTTTCAGTAAAACCGGCAATGCCGCGCTTAAATCGTGTTTATACGCGCAGCACATGAAGCTAATTTGCCGAGATCGCAGGACGATTTGATCACACGTGGTAGACGAGTGCTCTTGCGCCGAACGTGATGATTTAAATTCTTCGTAAATCCTCGGTAAATCCTTTATAAATCACTGTAAATCCCAGGTAAATCCTATAAATCCTCTTGAATTCTCATAAATCCCCGTAACTCACAGTAAATCCCAATAAATCCCCATAATTCCTTGAGGCTGTACACCATAAATCCCCAGATATTTACCCTCGAAATCCAATAAACAAATATTTAGCAGATACATCGGTCAATAAGTCCCAGGTCCAACTACCAGATAGCGCCACTAACAGTATATCCACATCTTTTTCGAAAGTGCTCAACTTCGAAAGATAACTGTCAAATTTCATAACGTTTGGTTTATTATTAATCGAATCACAGTGGTTTGAGTAACTCTATTTTTGTCATTTTTAAAAACGATGCATTCAAAGCAATTTTGTGTATTGGTATATCATTGCTGTTTGTTGGAAAAAATTGTTCAAGACCTAGCTCGACATGAAAAATGACTTTGCCACATCAAAAACCACGGTGGTTTGCCGATTTCTAGCGTGGTCGTATGTACAGCGACGATGCTGAATACCCTGTTTGGTCAATTGAGGCAGTTGGTCCGGAATACATTGACAAATCCTTGAAAATCATCACGGCCAATCGAAAATTGAAAATGCGAGGGATAGCTAGCTGTCACTCTGTAGTTATCAAATTGTTAAACAATCGTACAAAAATTTTGTGAATGAAAAAGCTTTTTTCCAAATGAGTTCCACGTTTTCTTACACCAGAGCAAAAACAAGAACGAATACATAATAGAAGCATGATTATTAATACATGAAGAGCTGTTTGGAGGGGTTCACGCGAAATAAGAAGAAGATTTTGTGTGGTTGCATCGCAATGAATGAAATATTGATTCACCATTTCATTCCGGAATCGAAGCAGCAGTCACCTTGGTATATATATATATTCTTTTGAACTTTTGGCTTACAATATTTAGTCAGCAAACAATAAAGCATATAGATCAGGGGTTACTGACGGGGTGTCATACATAAAAACCATCTAAAGAGGTAAACTTCGGTTGAGAAGGTTATACATGGTCTTTGAATTTTTGGATGCGGGTGGAATTTTATTGATTAACTACTTGAAACAACGAAAAACAATCAGCAGTGACTATTATATCCGTTTGTTGTATCGTTTAACGGTTGCCGAAAAAAGAACTCATTTGATGAATAAAAAGGTTCTCTTTCACCAAGACAAGCACCGTGTCACAAGTCGAAAAACACGAATATCCTATAAATTCTATATTCTGAATTCAATAGACGAAGATTCCTACGCTTGAGGTTTATAGAGATCTTGGAGTTTTTATTCAATCACTCCAAACCATACATTTTTCACACTGACTGGCAGAATGGAAGTCTAAGGGATTTAAAAAAATTCGAAAGTCTTAATGCATTGAATCATTTATCTGACGTCTAACAAGTTTCAATTGGATTGAATGATCATTTTTAAACTCATGTTATATTATCTCCAAATGAGAAAAATTCGGCAAAATCTATCGAAAAGAAATATCATGTCCTTGAAAATTCAAGGATCATCTAGCAATTATGTTTCAGATAACAAATCCATAGGTCAAAATTTTTGATCAAATTGCGATACTTTTACTAAAACAAAAGATGAAGAAAAATTTGCATTTAAATGTTAATAAAAATGTAAAATAAAACCGTCATATTCTTAAATCACCCCTTCAATAAAATTTGGAAAAGCGAGATCGGTAGCTTTAACGCTTTTTCTGAACTTTCAAATATAGTTTTACTAATACAACCCTTATGATAAATGAACAAACCTCTATCTCAAATTAACAATAACTACTCAGTGTTTCCTTGAGTTCTGTTCGAAGGTCAAAGTCGTATGTGTCTAGAAAGCATCGAGATTTTTAGGAACTCTTGGACATTTTTCTTTACAGTTTTACGGAAAATGTTTTCAGACGAATTATTTAAGGCTCTTAATATATGCTTATGTCCAATGGAGCGTGCCAGGAGATAAGAAATTTCCTATAGTTCCGTTTTCGACCGCCGCCCCTAAGTTTCAATGGGCCAAAAGCCCACCCGGGACGTGAATGTCAACGTAATTAATTAACAATAACTGCAACTTATGTTTTTGCTTCTTGCCCTTGAGTAAATGAAAGAATAAATTTATATTTTGGTGGAAGAAAACTACGAAATGAAATTTGGGAAAATGTTAGACATCAATAAGTCCATATATCCACAAATATTTGTTTAAATAGGTCAGATATCTTATGAGGTATAAAGTATTGAAAAAATTTTTTTTGGAAATTTTTTAGAGATATTCTAGCATGTCGATTTCTGCGGAATTGTGAGAGCCTATTTGTTATAAACTAATTAAAACATCTAACATGTCACAATGGGATCCGGTGGATATTGTGGGAGTTTAAGATGATTCCGAATTTCAAATTTTAATTACTCCTGAACCATTGGACGGATTTGCTCCAAATAACGAACCTGACCATGATATTTCGAAAGTTTACCTTGTCCGAGAATATGAAACTCTAGCTCATCTCTTTCGGAAGATATAGAGTATATGTAAGTATGTTCGTGCGCCCGGACTGACATTCAAGTTTTACCCTTCTTCATCAGCATGTTATACAATATAGATTGAGACCATTTTCGGCCCGATATTCGAAAATTACAGACATTTGGGCAAAACGATAGCATGTTCAACTAGAACATGCTATCATTCACTAGAAAATTCAATATTCTGCTCTACAATCAAGGAACTGGTCTTTGCCATTAGAAATGTATGAATGAAGATAAATTCCTTCAATTTTTTGGTATTCCTATAATCGGATTCAATTATTCTGTCATTTTTATCTCCCATCAACTTTGATACTTCTAGGCTAATTTTAATTCTACTATTATTTATTTTCTAATTTTTACAGTGTTTACAAAACAACTCATTAGATATATTCGGATATTATTGAGGTAATGTGGACATTTCTGATTAAACTTCATGTCTACTAATTTTCACACAAGTGTTAATTGTGCTACATTCAGACCTACTTCCGTGGAGGAAGGTTGGGCATCGCATATTAATATAAACCAAATTCGGATGCGTTCACCTAGAAAAGAACCCACAAGAATACATAAACATTTATTACAGTAGAATTTAACGGTTAAACTGGAATTTTGGCAGGGAGATGATTCATTCTTGGTGATGGTAATTATGTTACTTCGCCCATCAGATTTTTTATAGTGATCAAAGAAAATCGATATGAAGACCAGTGACTTCATCTGTATAACCTTAAATAGGTCTTTCTTTTACGTTCCGAATGGAATTGCGATCTATCGTTATTTTCGAATAGGAAGCTAAAAATGGTATCAAGTAATCTGTGGTAGAACTTGATAATTTATTTCCAGCTGTATATGCATTAGCTTTCGAAGGAGAAGAACCGATTTCAAATATTTGCAGAATATATTGACTAACCAAATATCTCGATCGAGTTCGTTATTGGAAAAATCCATACATATCGATTTCTTTTATAACTGAGAAGATATCCACCTGGTCTATTTGTACCTTGAATAATGGTTAAATAACGTTGGAACAAAAAAAGTACACAATTACTTGTGAATGAATTCTCAAAACAATTGCTTCAAGCAGATCAGCTATTTTTCTTCATTGCTGCAAAAGATCAATGATCAAAGACATCAGCTCATTTTGTAAATTGATAAAAACTGCTCTAAATCTGTCAGATCGAATGGAATTTCTGTTTTATAAGATGCATTTATACATCAACCTAGTTCAACTACGATTATAACATTTTTAAATATTTTTATAGCGGAAGGCCGCAAAAAGAAGAAGAAGAAGATCCACAAACTCATCGCTCTCATCAAGCTACTCATCCTAGGTGCTGTACTAGCTGTGAAACTAATCGTACTCCTCAAAATATTCGCGGCACATCTTCAGGTCAAGTTCCTCATGATAGCCTTTGCTGGCCTCGTGATAAACGCTGCAAGGTTCTATCTCGATCTGAAGAAAGGACACAATCCACAGAAAGTAATTTACTACGAACATGCCCAACACCAACATCACTACGAAGGAGCTGAAGAAGATTGGGCTAGCGGACCTCCAGAAAGCTATTGGGGAAGATCCTACGAAGAAGAAGAAGGTCACGATCCACAGGAGATTGCATACTCCAAACAGAAACCGTATGGTTCATACAAGAAGAAAGATGATGAAGGGTTTTCTTGGTGGGGATAAAGAATATTTTTTTTAATTTGAAATGAGCAAAACATTTATGGTGTTGAGTAGATTTAAGTAATTTATTCATTTTATTTATTTAATGAGGAATTATGAGACTTAAATAGAGTATAAGGAGCGACATGTTGCATTTATTATATCAATTTGAATCTTGAAGCCGATGTGACATTAGACAAAGGTTTTTAGATCGATAATTCGTCTCAATAAAAGACTATTGAATGAAATTTAATGAAAAAAATGAAAAGACACAAATAGGGCCACTTGCAAGATTACTCCTGTCCATTATTGAGTTCCTTCAAATCATGAATTCTTTTGAAACATAAGCGCTCGCCGTCTATATATTGAAAAACAATTTGCTTATATTTATATATTTTAAAATAATTATTTAATATGTAGGATAACAACAACATGTGCCAAGTAATGAATTGTATGATTTTAAGGTATGTAGGTTACAAAAATGAATATGTATAATTGAATAGAAGTATTTATGATATTGTGAAAAATTTTGTTATTAGATAATTTCTTGAACTATTTCCACTGTTTATCAAGGTTTGATAGACATAATCTTCAATTTCGACGTGTTTTTCTTGGAAAAAAGCAGAATCTTTCTGAAAATTATTCATTTTTTATTGGCAATACTTAAGAATTTCCTCTGAAATGTAGGTTAGAAAAACATCAATATTTTATGGTGGAAAGAGCCCCAAATATTATTTCATACAAAATTCATTATCGAAAATATTTTTTCATCAGTCTCTTTAGTTGGTTTTGGCATGAGGTTTTGAATGCTCAATCATCTATTATTGTAAGTGTACAGTTTTGCCCCGAGTGATTAATGTGAAATATCCTAAACAACAGAAAATATGGCCAGTCCTCATTTCATCAATGAAATAAAAATTTCCGGATTGGGGTTCGATTTAATATTGTCAAGTTTACCGATGGTTGAGGTCAAACTGTTGGTTCAATTCGATTCTTAATACAGAAAATAATTTTTAAGTAACAGTTAATTCCAACTTCCAGTCAAATGAACATTATCAAACGGCCCCAAAAATTGTTCCTATACGAATGAAATGTTTTTACGTTCATATCAGAAAAATAATTCGAATTAATTTAAAATTTTTCATCTTCATTTATAATAATAAGCATAGGATTGTACTTGATTAGACATAACGTAGTTTATAAATTCATAATGAAGCAATTGTTAATTTCTTGATGAAGAGAATTTTTGAGCAAAACATGAGTGACTAGTCAATGGTGGTTGAATGTTCTTATGTGTATCAATTTAAATTTAGTTTCCTGATCATTTTGTTTCTGTTCATTGATATATTTCTTCTTTTCCATTATTTTTTATGTGATGAAGTTGGAATATTTTTAACTCTCAGATACTCCGATTGTTTGATATTGTACATATATTTTCTAATAAAAATTTTGATCCAAAGATTATTTTTATTTATATTTAATTAAACGTTATATTTGAGGCAGTTTACCATCAATAATCAAAATGACAGCAGAATATGATTCGAATATTTTTTTAGTGCTATGTGAATTATGGGATAAGTTTCTCAACTTCCCTCGGTTGATACGATCAACCAGATCTCTGATTTCCACAGTTCTTTTACTCGGATGTTGACATGAGTAACGTCATAATAGGTCTTCTACTGAACTTTCAGGTGATCGGGTTCATCCTTAGAATTGGAGATTTAGGCGACATGTTTACATTCTGTCAGTGTCAGCAGATAGTTTAAATGATTATTGAATCAGTTTTCAGACATCCTAGTATTAATTTAATTTTCCTTTTCTCGGCCTTTCAATCAAATCTAATTGATGTAAAAAAAATTGATACAAGGTGCCGTAACTGATATTGATAATTATGCATTTTGGAAACCTTAGAACAAATTATTGAATAAAGTTGGTAAGGATACTCACACATCGACTGAAACATTCCTTGCCTAACAGTGGTTCAAAGTGTTATTCATCAACTCAATCTCCATCAAGAGCAACGTAATCATTTTAGTTCCTGTCTAACATTTCAATATCACTTGTGGAGAACGATTTATCTTTTGCCTCAAAATAGGCCTCATTTTCAGCGATAACCTCTTTATTCGTGCGAAATTTTCTACCAGCATTTTCTTCAGGTCTGCGAACAGCTAGTAGTCTCTGGGAGCCAAATCTGGCGATTACAGTGGATGTGGAAGCAATTCGAAGTTCAATTCATGTAGTTTAGCCATTGTTTTCATTGACTTGTGACACGGTGCGTTATCTTAGTGAAAAAAAAATTTTCTTCCATATACGGTCGTGTCTTTGCAATTTCGGACATCAAACGCTGCAATAATGCTATATAATATTCAATATTAATGGTATTTACTTTTACAAGATAGTCGATGAAAATTACAACACGCCATCTCAAAATACCGAGGCCATAACCTTTCCAGACGATTGTTGTGCTTTCGGGCGCTTTGGACGAGGTTCACCCAATACTTTCCACTCAGATGACGATCGTTTTGACTCCGTAGTGATTTAATGGAACCATGTTTCATTCATCATCACATATCGACTCAAAAATTCCGGTTTGTCACGTTTAAACTTTAAACATGGCCAAAGACCGCTTAGAATCATCAACACGTTCTCGTTTTTGGTCAACAGTAAGCAAACGTGGCTCCCAGATTAAATTTTCAATGTCAATTGAATTCGAGTAACAGAGCCCTAATGCTGTGAGAATTATTTCCCTCTAGGCAAGCATTTCATACAAGAGCATAAATGAATTCTGACCACAATTTATAAATCGTTGATGATTTATTTTATTTTTGATGACCTTTGGTTTATTATTTAACGAGTTACAATAGTTAAGTTGATTGATTTTCGAAAACGAAGGACATAACCAGGTGATGTTGCAAGAGAAAACAGACACTCTAAAGTAATCAAAGTACATATAGTGCTCACACCAACATATACTAACATTTGGGTATGGAAAGATTTTTTCCAAATGGGTATGGCGTTTACTCACAACAGAAGAAAACAAGAATGAGTAGATAATAATAGAAGAGGTGTTTGGAAAAGTTCCACCTAAATGAGTTTTTGCATCAAAACATCACAATGGTTGAAACTTGAATTCATAAATTCACTCCAGAATCAAGGCAGCAAGGGTCAGATGGTCGACTAGCTGTTTTATTCACTGAAATCATTCTCCAACTGTACGGCAGAACGATTTGAAGTATTGATCTAAGAAATAAAACTTTTCAAAGTAAAGTAAATAATTTATCAAAAACTCACATCAATTATCATAATTAAATATTCAAATTGTTCGCCATTAGCTTCCATACAATGAAATAAGTTTTGTTCGAAACGATGGCGCACATTTTGCAGCATTTCTGGAGTGATTCGACGACATTCGTTCACTATACGTCTTCTTAAATCATCTATGGAATCGGACAGTCTAGAGTAAATTTTACTCTTCAAGTATTCCCCAAAGTAATTTAAAAAAGAAATCTAGTGGATAAATTTTATTTCTGGAGTTTACAGATCTGGCGATGGCAGATCTGGCTGTCCATTCAGTGGGACCTGTTCTTCCAATCCACTGATTTGGAAATCTTTGATCCAGATATTCTCGATCTGGCAAGGTGCAGTGTGGAGGAGCTCCTCACTGCTGAAACACAATCTGATCTTCCACATAATTTCATCATCTTGATTAAAGATTTCCATGTCAGTGGATTGGAGGAAGGAAGCCACAGTCATGGTTGTTTTGAAGCTCAAAATGTCGATTTTCCACAAGAAAACACTACAAGTGCCATAAAAACACCACTTCATTTTCAAATACTTAGTTAAAAATATTTCGAGAACTAATGAATAAAATGAAAAAACAATTACTGTGCTGAAATCAGATTCAGAAGGCCCTCTAAATGTACGAATAAAAGAACATCAGAAGCCTCTACGAGTACTAGACAGCGACAAATTCAGGTTGGTCCAACATGCTGTAGATGAGAATCATCGTATAAAGTGGGATGAAGCATCAATAATATCCAAAGAAGAAAAACTTACAAGAAGAAAAATCAAAGAAGCAGCATTTATGAAAATAACACCTGATTCCATAAGTGCTCCATCTATAGATCTGCCAGAAGTTTGGACGCCGATAGTTCGGGCGACAAATTCAGGTTGGTCCAACATGCTGTAGATGAGAATCATCGTATAAAGTGGGATGAAGCATCAATAATATCCAAAGAAGAAAAACTTACAAGAAGAAAAATCAAAGAAGCAGCATTTATGAATATAACACCTGATTCCATAAGTGCTCCATTTATAGATCTGCCAGAAGTTTGGACGCCGATAGTTCGATCCAACTTAAAAAGATCATCATATCACAGATGAGTATATAACATCGTTCATTTTCTTTCATGACTTCTGTCAATATTGAATTTTTGAAAATTGATAATTTTCAAAAGGTTTTTACTTTTCCTCCTTGATAAAGATAGAAGATGTCTATCGAAACGTCGGAAAACATTACATCCACAATAGATGATGGTAATAGCCCAAACAATCATTCAACACGAGCTCCATCATCAACAATATCTCGTCATCAATGAAAGATCCTATATTTTCTTCGATGGGGAATCACCTCCTTTAATATTTTACACTTATTTAGTTACATCCTATATACTTACAGAAGAACGTGGGAGAATAGGGTGTTGTAGAATTCTTTGACTGTTTTCGAAAGATATTCCACGGAATTGTTGGGATCTGCCATCCCTATTTCCTAGTCCCTACAGTTCGGCAGATTTAGTACTAGACAATCGAAATCTGACCACCGTATACTTGAATAGAGTACCCAAAATCAAAGAAAATGTTCTTCCCTCACTTTTATTACATAAAATACTTTAAAATATTCTATAGTTTGATCTGGAATCAGAATACTAAATCATGAAAATAAATATGGATTTAACAACAATGGGACTTGAATATGCAGATAGTTATACGGCTTTTATGAAGAGGGAATCAATGTTTAATGCCATAACTCCTAGTCAGGAAATAAATTGAATAATTCTGTCCAATCACGGAAAATTGAGTACCTACCTTGTGGGTTTTATGGTACTTGAACATTATTCAAAACACGTTTTCGCGAATCTGAAGGTGGCAAAATTCGTCTTCCTCGATATTCTGCTATTCGAATTGAATTCTTAAATAACGCGAAAGAAACCAAGCAAGTACGAGAAAAAATACAAAATATTGATTTTGAAGACATATCGGAAATTGCTATTGAATAAATCTATGATGCAATTAAAATATTAACAAATAAGCTGAGGTAGCAGAACAATTAGCACAACTCTGAATGGATGCTGAAGTAGTTTTCCCACTCATAAGTATTTATAACGAGACTGAAGAATTTTCGCCGATAAGCTTGCTGTCCTAGATTTAGCCATTTATGAGAATAATATTCAAAAACCAACCACAACAATAAAATACTAAAAACCTTGAGACAAAGACGGTCCTAGAAAGAACTTCTGGGAAAGGTTATCTTTTCACATGAGAAAACCTTCTGCATCTTCTCACGATAAGATAGTTTCTAAAATAAATCCAAAAATTCCAAATATCAGGGACGTTCACATAGTCATAATTTTTTTTTTATTTTTGTTATTTTCATTACATAGATAGTTGAATAGAAATAAAACTTTTTTAGTTTTCTTGGATGGGGGCAGTAATTAGCTCGGTAGTACCACCATTACCTTCAGAACTTGTTGGCTTCAGCCCCGATTTCTATATAATGGATCATAAATAGTTCCACACACTTCGAATATTGTATTTTTGAGATTTTCTGGATTTTGTAGTACTTAGAATCAAATTCTTCGAATCTGATTCATGAGAATATTCTGTGAGCATAGAAGATAAATCATCCCATTTATAATTCACAAGTGTCAGACAGGTCTTATTGATAGTCGTTATGAAATGTTTTGATTTCACAAAATGAATCGTTGCTATTCGAATAATGAGATTTTAGATTTATTTTTATTATTGTATTTTTCAATTGTATACGCAATACACATTCGCATGCACTTAATGATATTGCTTATTTCAAATCCATAGTAGATGATACAAAATGTTGAGTATCCATTGAGAAGTATCCCCATTTTTTTTTTTCAATTTCTGAAAAGATGTTTCAAACTTTCCAAATTTTGGAATGTAAGAGCCCCTAAAGAATACAAAAAAGGCAGTTGATGAAATTATTATTTCGACTTATTTCGAAGCGAATGAGAATTAATCTCTTCAATAGGAAATACATTAAATAGATTTGGTACTTCAGTGCACGAATTACGATTATAAATAAATTATGATAATAAATATAGAAATACGTTTCAAAACTCAAATTAACAAAAAATAAATGATCAGGTAAGAATTTCCAATATGGCAACCATTTTGTTCCACACTCTTTTTCAAATACGTCTTGAAACACCTCGGTTAGTCGCTCGCTCAATTTCCTCCCCTTTAGTGAGTGGAAAGCATCCTCCACACGCCGTTTCAAATTTTTGCTTTCAATAGGAGATTCATAGACAATGTTTTTTATTCTACCCCACAAATAAAAATCTAAAGGGAGTAAGATCAGGAGATCGTAGGGGGCCAAAACAGTGAAGAACGGCGTCCGATCCACCGATTACCAAACATTGCATTCAGTTCTTCAGACACCTCGTGCGAACTATGTGCCGGAGCCACATCCAATTGATAATATGCGGTAGTCGACATACCAACGGCAGTTGAAAAACTCCAAAAGCTCAGAAACAAAATTTCTCAGGATTTCCAAAATTTTTCTGTATTCAAATTTTCTTCATAAATGTTGTACCGCACTTTATTGTTCATCAAAGAGCACATTAAAACTAAATTTGTTCTGGGGGTTTCTTTGTCTTCTTCTATGAGGATTTCACCTCTCCAAATGTGGCAAGTCCTTCATTATTGAATTTTGCTTCGTCTGTCCAAATGATCTTTTTCAAAAAAATTTTCATCATTTTTAAGTTTTTCTAATATTCCTCTACAAAAATTCAACCTTTTATGTAGTCACCTCGTTCTAATGCATGAACTTTCTCATATTTGTAGTCATGCATGTTGTGTTTTTTTCAAAATTCAGTGCACTGAATTTCTGTCTAAATCGATTTCATGAGCTGCACTTCGAATAGATGCATTTTCATTCGCTTTTGAAATAAGTCAAAACACTGATTTCATTTTCCTCGTTATCAATTACCATTCTTTGTATTTTTAGGGGCTCTTACACATCCAAAACTTTGAAAGTTTGAAACATATTTTCTAAAGATCTTCTCCGTCATGGAAGGTAAATGAGGATACTTCTCGTTGAAGGCCCGGCAGATTCTACTAATAATTCTGTCACATTTTCATATCCAGAATTTTGTAATAAGAAGAGGTTCATTTTGTTAAATCGAGAAATAAAGATAACGAATAACAATAACACCTGACACTTATGAATTATTAACAGATAATTTATCTTCTATGGGTCCAGAATGTTCCCATGGTTTCTGAAAGAATATTCATTGAATTTTTTCAGATGCAATCAATTTGATTCTACGTATACCATAATTCCAGAAAATCTCAAATAACTCAGAAATTATTGAATTAAGGAGCATAATCATGTCAGAAAACTATCATTATTTTTGACAGCAGATTCCAACACAATTATAAAAAAATAGGGTTCTAATTTGAAAAACAGAAGATATGGCCAATTTAAGATCACAATTTTCAACAATAAATTTTAAACACCCTGTGATGATATTTTGAAATCCAAAAGATGCATGAACCTTTAAACAATTCAAGGATATTCATGTAAAAGTGCCCAGTAGTTTTTGCGTGATGTTCATTCAAACAAACGGACAGACAGACAAACAAGAAATTAAAAAACTCAGTTACTCATCTTAAGCCATCATAGCGAATTTTTTTTGAATATCTTTAATGTAGGTACAGACTATTTTAGGTTTACAATTTTATTATAGTATAGATTGTGTACACATATAATTATAAAAAAAAATCTGTAAAAAAAAAAAATTTGCTAAATTTGCCGCCCCTCTAAATCTGCCGCCATAGGCACCGGCCTACTTGGCCTACTGGTAAATCCGCCTCTGGCCGCGATTGTCTGGTTGGTTGAAAACAAAGTTACTAACAGGGCAGTGCTAAAATAATAGTATATTCTAAAACAAGTTGCAGAATGGGCTCCTATTCCAATACGCATAAGTGTTGGAATTGCCTTCTGCAACGAGTATTAGACTATATTTTCTCTATTTCAATCAAGAATTGTGAGAAATTTATTGGAATTTAATGAAAAATTCAGATTATACCTCCTAGTGCCTTTTCTATTTTATTTTCGCAGTTGGTGTTACTGATACGAAAATTGACAGATTATAGACTTTGAATAGTGCTTTCAAATCTCGACATGGTTTAATATTGACAATTGACATGCAATGGAAGCGTGTTGACTTTCGAAAGGAAAGGATGTCAGTGTTGTCAACCACAATACGAAAAATATAACTAAAAACAATGCTGTAATGAGTTCATTACAGCACTGTTTTTAGTACGGTAATGAACTAACTACGACACTGAAATATAGAAACTATTTCACTCTTTTAAACATCAAAATTACGAAATATGACACGATACTTCCACAGCAACGAAGTGAAAAATGAATATCTCCGAATTCACATGACGCTCATAGGGACGTTTTAATACCATGTATTTCATTTCAAATAGTTACATTCTATTTAAAATAAAAAAAATATTGTATGAAACACCATTTTTCGTAACGCGTATTACGAAAAATAATGCTCAATTGGGTGCACAAATAACTATTGTAATGCTGAATTGTAGTACGTTAGTTCAGAATTTTTCTAGATTTTTCACAAACTGAATAAAATAGGCAAGCCCATCATTTTTCAAGATATTGCCTTCCAACGACTGAAATGAATTGTGATGCGCACCTGCCGAGTTGTGCTTTTCAAATTTTTGGGAAAATTCTTTTAATTTGCAGAAAATAAGATAGCACAGAAGTTTTGTTTTTTCCAATAGCATATGGGTGTAGCAATTTGTGCTATATTTAAGGCGAGCTGAGCTGTGAATATTTTCATGGAAGTTTCTCAAATTTCCCAGAAAATCCTCAAATTATATAACAATGCCACTCCAGTACTTTCTTTTTTTTTCAATCGAAATAAGTGGAAAACATTATGCTAGGCTCATGCCTAGTTGTGGTATCATTCTTCTGGGAAAAATCGTGATGGTTTCCGGAACTGTGAAATTAGAAAAAAGTTTTTTTCGATAAAAATTGTTTCATGCAGTTGTGGTTCATTTGTGCTGACTTTTGCTGATAATATTTCTACAAAAAACTTAAATTTTTTCACAAAAATCTTAAATATTTTCATTGAAGGAAGATCCGAGATTACTTGATGGATAGTTCAAATCAAATTAGTGTTGTGAAATTAGCCCAACAAACTATATAATAGCTTAAACTATAATGTACAGAGTTGTTAATAATTGTTGCAACAATTATTCCTTTGGGGTTTTCTCGTCATGCAGTTTCCTGTGCAAAGTCTATACATTTATTAATCCAACCAAAAATTTGATTGCAAAAGGGCAGCCGTCAACATTGAATTTTTCAATATATAATAATAATAATAATTACTGTAGTTTGGAACCCTTGTATTTAAGTTTTAATGATCATTCAAAAAGAACCAGTTTATAGCAACAAAATTTGCTCATCCAAAAAATCGCTACTTCGGTTTTCATATCTGTCTCGTTTCATAACCTAAGAATCATGATTTATTCTAAAGAAACTAAAAAAATATAAAAATATTTTTGTCGTTGTACTTTTAGATTTATCAAAATTTTATCGAATATTTCGGTAAAAAAATATATCAATTGCTTTTTTTTCGGATTGACCAAGAAACCGTGGTCAAAGTAAGCATCATTACGTCCTAACGGTACCAGCTCGAGACATAAAAATTCCCAGGGTTGGAGTGAAGGATGAATATCTTGGATGAGTGCGTTATTCGACCAACTGGGCCCAGTAGTTTCGGAGAAAAACCTATATTCACTCAGATACGAGTTCTCAAAGTTTGAATGGTTACTCGCTAGAATCTATCTTTGTGAATCTTATAACATTCATCTACCTGCTGTGGCCTGATGATTAAGAGGCTCAGTTCAATATTTCATTGGGAATCCTCGTAAATCGAACCCAAATGGACTCAAATACTTATGTAGTGTATTGAATTTAAAAAATATATAGTTAAACTAACATAAGTATGATGTGTATACTCTATTCTACTGATGATTTATTAATTATTTTCGTCTTATGCATAAATAAAAAATTATATAGTGTAACATAACTTTTTGGAGGTCTATTCAAGACAGACATTTTTACTACACATTATACAGGGTGCTACAAATTCAAGTTTCCATTAGACGTTTATAAAAGACTGAATCCATCTGAACTCTGAAAACTGAGAATAATTTATTGTTTGTTGTACTCTACAGAGAGATGTTCTCGAAACCCAGAAACTTCGGGTTGTACAGGTGTAAAATAAGTCTAGTGATTTTTTTTTTTCAAATTTACCTGAACAGAGTGTTCGGAAATTTTCCTAAATTATTCTCAAATATATATCTTTCGGAAAATTATTTCTCGGGGAAAAAACTTTCGGGAAAACTGTTTTTCGGGGAAAAATTTTTCCGGGAAAAAATCATTCGGGAAAAAATTTTTTCAGGAGAAAAATGTTTCGGAGAAAAAATTTTCGGAAAAAAAAATTTACGGGAGAAAAAATTATTGGAAAAAATATATCTCATGAATAAAAATTTAGGGAAGAAAATTTTTCAAGAAAAAAATTTGCGGGAAAAAACTATTCGGGAAAAAAACTTTTCGGGAGGAAAACTTTCTACCCCTCGGTGAATTTGAATGGGAATCACAAAAATCACAGATTCGTTATTTTTTCAAGAACAGTTGACTTCAGGAGTGATCTAAATCTCAAGTTCCATAGAAGACCTATTGAAAACGATAAATTGACATACGGCATTCACCTACTCCTTAGGGATTTCGAATGGTAGATCGAAAAATATTAATTTCGTTATATCTCTAGAACAGTTGATATCATGGGCGATTTAGTTCATGAGTTCTGTAGAAGACCTATTGAAAACAGTAAATGAACATAATTGGGTATAAATTATATCTATAGTATTAGTTGAAATCGATTATGTCTCCCGAAAGAAATAACCTTGAAAAACAGAAGAGGGCAAGTTTGACGGCTTGAATATCTGATTTAATTTTTCTGTCAAATCGTCTGAGCCATTTCAAGTAACAGGAAAGAGTTCTTCTTTCAGATGATTCTCTTTATTTTTTCTTCATCATGCAATTTCATCATACCCATAAAGGTAACACCCATCTGATGATCAAATATTTTGGAGATGTGATTTTTACTTGCGAGTACGCAAGTAGCTTCACAAAAGCATCAAATCCATCTGAATTCACGTCAGTGCTTCTAATAATTTTCAAATTTTTAATGTGACTCATTTTACTCGTTTTTTCCAGGAAATCTTCACGTGCACCAGAGCCGACGAAGCAATGGACTGCTCTGATAGTCCAAGGTTTTACAATTTGAACCGAAATTTTGGAAATGTTGAGGATGAATCTGTAACTGAAAATACCCACATAATCGAAGATAACCAAGAAGTCTCAGAAGTTGAGCAAGATATCCAAGTTCCTACCAACACGAATGCTCATGTCAATATGGGTAGAAGATCTCGTATAGTTTAAAAAATTACCAAATAATTATAGTTTGTAATTTTCACATGTTTTATTCAAACTGGTACAACTAAAATGTATCTGATTCGATCTAAACATATTATTTATGCGCGAAGATCAATATTCAAATCGATACCCAATAGATTGTTCATTGAAAGACTGAAAAAATCAAATACACGATGATAAATTATCAACTTTATTCAAGTTGCCTATTTTTTCAATCCCAAAATGAATGTTGGCTTTCAGAAACTTCTGGAATATAGGGTTTTAAGCTGCTAATATACGCATATATTTAATTAACCTTCAATATCATGTCTCAGATCATTCCAATAACAAAAAAAAATACTTTCAATTGTATGCAATGGGGCTTGATATGATTGGAATATACAGTGGTCTTTGACTACTACATTAATTTGAACCATGCATTTCTAAGGTGAAATCAAACACAAATGTTTTTCACCATTTTTGAAACTATTGGTTGACATATGGGTTAGGAGCTTTTTGTTCGATATTCTCCATATATAATATAAATCAGCTTAAATAGATGATATATATTATTTATTCAAGTCCGAATTAATTGGACTTGAGAGAAAACATCATAGATATGTTCAGGAATTCAATAATTTTTCTCCCAAAAGACAAAATGTGTAATGGTTAAATCAATGAATGTTCATTAAGATCAATTTATTCACTTTCGATTCCTACCATACCTAGAAGTTGAAAATGATTATTCATTCTTAATTATATTCAATAAGCTTCATCATTTACTTTCTTACTGAAAAAATGAATTTAATTTTTTATGTGAATTTAGTCTACGGACATGAATTCTCTAAATATGCAAGATATAAAAAAGCTTCATAAATGCCCAAATTTTTGTTGGAGTAGAACAAATACCCTGTGAGTAACCGGATACTTTTGAAGAAACTCCTCAGAATTATTTCAAAATTTTGTACTGTGTGGATTTCTACAAAATTAAGTAGTCTCCTCTCTTTCAATGTAATTTGAATTGCATTCAAATTTCGAATCCATCAGATGTTTATTCTAGAACTTATTGAGGATACCAAATTTCAGATGATCATACCTGCTGAACTGTTCGACAAATTTCGCCCATTGACGAACATGACCGAAATATTTGGACAAATAACCTTATTGAAAATATGAAAACTCTAGCTCATCTTTCTGGCGATAGAGAGTATAATGCCAAACATACTCAATTTGCACCCCGGAAGTCACACCCGATCGATTGAGATAAAAAATGAGATATAAATACACACTTCCAAGTCAGTTCGACATTACGAATTGAGGATTTCTTAACATTGCAACATTCCAGGGTTTTGAAACTCCATAAATCGAGTTGAATTTCACCCTACATGTGATACACCTCTGTTATATCCATCGAACACCCGCGCCCTTAAGACTTTAAGAAACCATGGTAGTTCAGCTGAATATCCTTGTGCGCAGGTTGTCAAAAACAGCTGGGTAGAGATAGTCATAGACTACCTATAGATAGGCAACTCTGGCATGAATTTTGGTCCCGACTTCGAGAGCTCAACTTACAGTGCCATCTTTAGTCATCGCCTAGTTGATTACAGATTCCATTCGCACAACGTTCCGTCTCGTGGCGCCCTCTAGTGCATTTTATAAGTTATCATAGGATTCCACGCAAGCCCAGGTTGAATCCCATATTTTTATTGGATTTAAAAACAAATACATTTGAAATGACCATAATTCTTTTAATCTGCTGAAGATTGTCACAATTTCAAGTAAAAAATATCATTTGATCAGAAAATTGTGACAATTTGCAGCAGATTAAAAGAATTATGGTCATTTCAAATATATCTGCCCTTCAAATCAAAGAACATACTAATCTTTAGAGGATGAAAGGAAATAAACAAAAAGAAACTTCAGAAATATATATAAAATGCAGTAAATAATCAATTTACAATAATTTCAATATCGAGGGAAAGAATAAACGAACTAACAATAATTATTCAACTCATCAAGTTATGAAAATACATTAAAAGAATAAATTAGAATATTAGTGACAGATATATCAATTTAAGCATGAAATGCATTAAGTTTCACACTTTTATGACAGAAACAATTTCTGAAAGTCTATTTTCTTTTCTTTTAGATACTTTTTCGAATGCCATCTTCATTATTGGATCATAAGATCTTATTGTTTTTTCCCGATAAAATTTTATTAATAGTTCTGTCAAAAAGTACAGAATTAATTTCAAGGCAAAATCAATAAACTTATTAACTGAAATTCCATGAATTTGGCGTTTCAACGGTAAATCTCTCATATCCGTTGAAGTATTCTAGGAATCTTCTGATAAACGATTTTATGAAACCAACTATCAGTGGAATACCCAAAACTATAATCAATGACCATGAGCAGTTCACTTATATATAAATACCTTGTTGCCTCAAAGTTTCTTCAGGAGTTCTGGAGGGTAGAAAAAATATATCATCATTATGAGGGCCGCTTACATAATCTGAAAAATTATTGAAATTACAAAAATGATAATCATAGGGAGTAGAATGAAATACTTGGCATATGAAGTGTTGGTAGAACAAATCTTTTTAGCTTTCCATGTGTGTCTACACAATCCATATGAAAATGCTTTATGCAAATAACGTTTTTGGATGAATGAAGACATGGATTTCCGATTCTTTCCAACCAAACATTTCTAACACCCTTAACTTGTGTAATGAAAAACCTAGAAAGAAAACAGTGTAAGAAACCGTCCCAAATTTTTACTAATCAGAAATTACTACACGAATATGAGATTGCTACAGAAAATATTAATTCACAGTACATTTTTAGTGAGTTAATCCAAAACCACTACTTATATGAATGCAGCACATACCTTTTGACATTACTATCACTGTAGCAATTGGGTACGCAGCAAGAATAAACCATTTCAATTAAATTAAATTGAATAAGTTGAAAATGAATACCTCTCTAGCTGAATAACACTACTTTTTGAATTAAAAATAAGTAGTCTATGTATGGAATAAACCTAGAACGCGACATAGGAAAAAAAATGGCGCTGACATAGATAACATGAAAGTTCATGCTCGTCAAAGAATAGTTCATCAGGACCGATATTCGATAAAATTCGTTTTTACCGATCACTAGGTACTGAGAATTCCTAATTTATCGATCCGCTTTGGAGACGACTACAGATGTCTCTGCCGCTCGTCGAAGAAAAACGTGACCACCTTTGTAGTAGGCGAGTTCCCACCCGCTGGAGATAGTGTAGGTGCCATTATTATGTGAAGAGGTGGGTTGAGGTTTTCACTGATTTGCTCAACTCGAGTAGTTTTTGGATATTGAATAGATTTTTAGAGTTCAGTTAGAAAATAGTTTGAAGTGAATGATCTGGTAAGCTTTTAATTCCATTGAGAGATCCTGGTAGAAGTAAAACCAATTAGCAGAACCACTTGAATTAATTGTAAAAATTATTAATGTTTTTTCAGCTCGGCAACCGTTATTTCTGGATCCATTGTATTTGTACTGTTCCCTGTGAGTTTGCTTACGAATTTACCTTTTATTGGCAGAACTTCGTTGATAAGGACTGTTTGGTTTCCACATTTACCAACTCATGCTTATAACATCGTATATTGGAATGGCGCCCACTTTTCAAGGAGGTATGGAGATTTCAGAGTGATTAGATCAAATCTGATAATATTAGGACATGGGAAATCAATTGAACTATCCTTGTAAATACCCTGCGTTATTGAGTGCCTTGAAGTCTGTAATATCTAGCCATGCGGTTATGGCCCTTCAGCTGCAGCAAATTCAGTCAATCATAAAAATTAATTTATGGTGGCCAAATCTAGGATACTTATACTTCACATTACAGTTCAACAAGTAGTGGATATAGACAATAATAAGTTTGCGGAAGATAATTATTATATTAAGTGGTGAGATACCATTTGTTAATTTATTTCTGTTTTTTTTCTGTAATTTTTGTGTATGTTGTCTTAATATTATTCAAGTGGTGAAAGTACTGTCGTTTATTTATTTCCATGTTTTCGTACTGCTATCTATTTATCTCTATGTTTGTATTTAATGAAATTTCTATTTTTAGGGTCTTGGGATTGTGAACCATTCCTATATTAATTATGAGATATCTAAGGAACCTGGATCGGACGTCATGCATGCCGTCCAGGTCCATATTGTTTATGGTTATAAGGCAAGAGAGACTATACCTTTTTTCCTCTTTTTTCACTAGAACCACCGCTGGAACTCCATAACCTTACCCCTCCTCCTTCCTTGACTCATACAATATTTATAGGAGACGGTTCAGATATCAATAGCTATTTTAGTGAAGTTGTTGTCATTGTTATGATTGATTGTTTTATGTAATCACAATATTTTGATGTCTCATAATAATAATCTTAAAGCTTGTTATCTAGGATAAAAGGATATTGATACTCCAGAGTAACACAAGTTACTCAAAAGCATCCTGCCCCTATGATGGATCACCAAGAAGTTACCAGTTCACTGAAGTCACGCATAGGCTCAGATAATATTGCCTGGTGCCTTCATTAACCCAGACATACCACCACTAGTACTACATGGTTCAATTTAGTTTTTATCAAATAGTATTCCTATACCTTCATCTAGTAAACTTTCAGCGTTAACGTATTCATCGTTAAGGCTTTTCCTCTTCATTTTTTAGACCCTCAATAAAGAATTAATCGTTTGGGTCTAACAACTGTGTTTTATTTCCTTTTTTTGTTTCCCAACTATTTTTCATCGATCTCAATTATCATGAATCTGAATTATTACTTTAACATAATGTTGAGTCCTACCCAAGCTAGACGATCACATTAAATGGCCAAATCTCTGTATCTAGAGTCATTCTGACTCCAGGGTTGTGGTTAGTTTTATTCAGGATATTTATCATTCAGAAATCAGAAAAGCACTGACGTGAGGTCAAAAATTTCTACCAACCTATAATTCAAATTACACATAACCTCTCACAGTTTTCCCTAAGTTTTGTTCCAAGCTCAAATGTCCTTCAACTAAAAACCAACGACAGTGCTTTTTTGAATTTGACAATGTTTATGATTTCATCATAATAATTTTCCTTCAACTTTTCAATCGGATACTATGAGGGCTTCAAGAATTGAAATTTCTGACGGGCTTTTGGCATTTCTCTTTCTCTTAAGTGAATGAAAAAATTCTTGCTTAAATGAAGTACTTTGACATGTTTCCACAAATTGGAGGACTTTAGACATGCATTGAGTTCATCAGCTGGCGTTGATCATGGAATCACTGGCAATGTTTGACGAAAGTCTCCTGCTAATAAAATCATTGCACCACCAAATCGGTTATTATTGCTCCGTAGATCTTTTAAGGTTCTATCTAAAAACTCCAAAGATGTTTTATGTGCCATCGTGCATTCATCCCAAACAATCAATTTACATTGCTGCAAAACCTTTGCCATTGCAGAGTTCTTCGAAACGTTGCAGGTTGGAGTTTCATTGCTTTGCATATTTAATGGCAATTTTAGTGCTGAATGGGCTGTTCGACCACCTTCAAGCAAAGTTGCTGCGATTCCCGACGAAGCGAGTGCAAGTGCAATTTTATTTTGTGAGCGAATTGTTACTAATATTAATGAAATCAAAAAGTTTTTCCTCTACCACCTGTGCATCTAAGAAGTAAATCCCTCCAGTTTTATCATTTGTTACTTTCATAAGAGTTTCAAATACATACTTCTGTTGTTCATTTAACAGTGAAAGATTTGTTTGAATTAATTCTTTCAACGCGTTGAGATCATACAGTTTTTCTCGATGCAACTCTTGGTTAAAAGCGTCATGCATTGGACGATTAGGCGCGGTCAGGTCTAATTGAATTAATAGTTTGTTTGACATTATCAAGCACATGTCCTCAATTAAAATCAATGATTCATTGTAAATTTCTCCACTGATTTGTATATTTGGATTTCCCATTCTATTCCGTATTTGATACAAAATATCATCACACATATAATCTTTGTACTTGATCCACAAATCAATTGGGTTTGATGAGAAGCATGTACATATGATTATAGAAAAAATGTTCGTATTTGATGAGCGTGTGATGATATTACAGCATCATTGAGAGTTTGATCCCAATGAGCGTCATTTTCAAGCAATTGCAAACGTTGACAGGCTTCTCTGTAGGATCCACACAATTCACCATCAACAGTTCGTAACTGTTGGAATGATGTTGGGCCACGTACATTGACTAATAGCAGTCGTAAATAAAAACATTCATCAATGCTTGGATGTACTGAATAAATCCGGCAAATCGCATCGGTGGAATATACATCTGTATATCCTGGAACTGGTTTTCTTTGTTTCCGTCGTATAAATCTCCTTGAGGATTGATTCCAGGCAGGCCCGGTCTGGCTCCATTGGAGGCCCTCGGCTAGATGGTGATTTGAGGCCCCCATAACATAAATAATTATTACATAAAGAAGTTAAAAAAATTGTGTTAACCGTAGAAAGACGACAAAATTCCTACCATAGTGATAGTAGCCTTATTAACGATTGCCTAGCCTATCCCATCAGTTTTCTTTTAAGTTCGTCACTACTACTGGCCACGACATTAATGATTTCTTCTCTGTCGATGTCAGAAAACAAGTCTCTCTATGTTCATAAAAATAAGGCTAGACATAAGGTCTTGGCCTAAACTAGCCCTAAGACGATTCTTAATTATTTTTAACTTGAAAAAACCCGTTCACATGTAACCTGTGTACAGGGTATCGTTAGGATAAATTTATAAACTACATATAAGTTAGTGAACAATCCTGATCCAGAGAGTTCAAAAATAACTGAGAAGGCGCATGACAAACACTTGAAACATTTTTTACTGTCATTGCAGAAACCACGAAAATTGTCTTCTTCTGATTCAGGTTCCGAATCGAGTTCACGGTCTTTTAAAATTTCTTCTGCTTTGTTTGATTCTTCGTCTGGGATCTGTTCATCTTGAGTTTTTACAACTTTTATGAAACTTTTGTACTGATCTGCAAATTGTTTAAGTTCTATTAATAATATACTTCTTTCAACATTGCAAAGTTTTGAGATACAAGAGAGGACTCCAGCCGGAAAGTCTTTTGTCGTCATTATGTCATTAAATTTTCTTGGATTTAACCAAGAAAGGTCCTCTAAAATTTCTCTGTTGGGGCAAAATCTTTCTTCTATGCTTATTCTAGCACAGTCTAACATATTGAAAAATACATGCTTGAAATGTTGAGCTGCTGATATTTCAGGAGCATCATCACTGGATTGTTCCCCAGGCATTCGTTTTTTCTTTGAAATTCTTCTTTCCGTAAAGTCCAATTGTAATTTCAAATCAATATTGCTATCTTCCAATTTACTGTTAACAGCAGTCGCATACTCTTTTGTTTTCGTGTACAAAAATTCAAAATGTTTGTCATTTCTTTTTCATTGATCTGTTTAAGTAGTGTTTGAACCAAATCCCAAGCAATAGCGTAGTCCAATGTTTTAGTTTGCAAATATTTCGAAACAGGCGTTATAACAAGAAACATATCTAGTAAAACGAATGAAATAAATAGGTTTTCAAATTTCGCCCATTGACTTGCCAAATTTCTGGCCATATATCTGGATTTGCAATCAAAATTACCATCAGATATTTCTTTGAATACGGTAATGACGTTAGTTAATTTGTCCGTGGCAATTTCCCCGCTCCTTAAAACACTTTCATCAATTATCGATGACAGAGCCTTATGTTTACTCCACCACCTAGTGGCTCCTATTTTTGCAGTCTATAAAGTTTGTCGTGGGCGGTATGTTGTTTTTTGTTTCTTTCTCCCACACTGCCATTCGTTTGTAAGATGTACTCAGAAAAACTGCAGATTCCTCTACCAATCCAAATACGTTTTCTGCTTGAAGAAACTTTACTGTCGAGTCAGCTACTACTAAGTTTAAGACGTGAGCCATACAGTGAGTATAAATCATATTTTCATTTGCCTTTTTGAAGTGAGCCTGTAAGCCATTGTAACACCCTTTCATATTACTTGCCCCGTCGAATGAACACGCAACTATATTTGATGCTTGAATTCCGTACTTTGCTAATTCCGATGTTATTCCCTCGTACAATGCTTGTCCACTAGAGTCATCAATAACAGTCATCTCTAGTAGCCTTTCATAAACCTTTCCTTGGACAACGTAGCGTACGCATATAGCTAATTGGTCCATCACTGCCACATCTTGGGTTGAGTCTACCATCACGCTGTAAATAATACTATCTTTGAGGTCTTTCAATATGATATTACGTCCAATTGTAGCAATCGTTTTAATTAACTTGTTTATAAACGATTTGGACAAAAATGTGATCAAAGAGCCTCGCCCGTACTGTCTTTTGGTTGACTTTCCGACAAGTTTTCTTTTCTCAATTGTTTTTGTTTATGTTTCTTACTCTCCTCAATGCACTGTTTCACATGGTTTTGTAAAATGACGTCATAGTTTGCAACCATCATGACAAGTTCGAGAAAATTACCATGATTTTCTACAGAGTCAAGTGAATAGGCCCCTTCTGCTTTGTCCCCTCTGTAAGCAATGCCTTGTCTACCCGGAAATAAAACTATGTCAATCAAACGATGAACAACTAATCTTCTTGTGTGAACTTCTCTTTCCCGTTGTTTAGATTGGTGTCCCGCTAGAAGACTCTCAATATCACGACCTTTTAGGCATTGAAAAGCTGTCTTGGCCGCAAGTTCATGATAATGGGAGTTTTCATGAGTTTCAGCGATTTATAAATGTGTTTTGGTGTAACATCATGTCCAGTAATAAATGTGGAATCTCTGTTATCCTTGCCTCCGAAAGCCATACAACAATAACAATATACTTTGTTGAGCTCAATGGAATAAGATAACCATTTTCTGTGTATTTTTTCTCCATTCGGCAAAAGACGATAGTAGAGTTTGGATGGATCAAACGGAAGTTTAACTCCTTTTCCCTCATGAACTTGGATTGGATGTTTTTCCATAAAAGCTTTTTTTATTCCAATGTGATCACTTTCATTTGGACATATGAAACAACCAAGGTTTTTCTTAGAAGCATCAAGCGTGTCTTGTTTAGATTCTTCATCGCTGATTTCTGAATCAGAGTCAGAGCTTATTGACGAATCCCTGTCGAAATGCGTCAACGACGGTTTGGGGTGGTCTAGATTTAGGTCTAGAAATTTTTGATTGCTAGTAGTAGTTTCTTCCCTCTTATTTTCACTCCCACCAGACGATGTAGCTACAGTAGCCTCTGCTTGGATTGAAGGAGACTCAATTTGATCTTCGTTTCCTGAAAATAAGTAATAACATCGTGGGTGCAAAATAATACGAAATACAGTAGTCTTATACAAAACATCTTAAACAATTATTCTGTTTACATTAGCCTTTTAAAATAATTTAATCTTACAATCGTAGGCGTGGCAAATGTCCCCAAAACAATATAGAAAACTAAGTATTATTAAAATTATTCATAATAAACTTTAATAACGGTCATGGAAATTCGGAAAGTTAAGCATTATAATAAGACTAGCTTCTGCCCCTAGCTTCGCCCGGGTGGATTTCGGTTATATCGGACTCCTTCAGGAACATATAATTTTTCCTGAATAAAAAGTATCCTATGTGTTAGTCCCGGTAATAATCTACCTATGTGCCTATGCTCATAAAAATCTTCTGATATTTCCGCCTACCTGTTTGCGTTTTTTCAATGTTTTCAGGATTGGAACTGGAACCAGCTAACCATAAATTCAAACTTTGTGAACTTTGTTTTATTTCGAAAGATTTCCTCTCCTTCTTTTTCTTTTACTTGCACCACTTGGGTGCACACGTTTCATTTATAAACTGAAAAATTCACCTTTAAATTTCAAACAAACTCACAACGCACATCAACTTACCGACAGCAGGTCAATTCAACTGACAGCAAACAGCTACGAGCTACGACGCGACATGCAGGTGCGCGCGGGGGTGACCGAGTACTTCGAGCACCGAGCGACTTACTATTACTTTTTAATATACCTAGGTTAACCTTAGCTGTAATTTAATAAAAAGTAGGTTACTGTTTATTTAAAATTGTTTTTGCTGTATTACGTCGCTGTGGAACAGTAAAGCAAAATAATTTTTATAATGAAAAAACTTTTGTATACTTGAATTTTTTGGCTTTTGAGGCCCCCTTGAGCCGGAGGCCCTCGGCGATCGCCGACCAGCCGCCCTGGCCAGACCGGGCCTGATTCCAGGTATAATATTTTGGCATTTCAGAATATAGCAAGGTTTGTGCGAAATCATCGTTTCGGCATGTCTCAAAAAACTGGTTAATGTAGTAGATGGTGGCTGAGCAACTCTTTGTACTGCGTTCTGTGCTCTAAAATACACACTTTGTCCATTTTCTAAATGCACAGCTAAGTCAACAATAGAAGGGTGTCTCTCATGAATAGGAAAAGAAAATATTCGCCAAACTGCTTCATTACTACTGACATAGGGGCCCATTTGGTATTGGGTAACTTCATCATTGGAATTCTCTGCACCAATTCCAATCACAGCCATATCACTCCCCTTGGTTGCATATTTGCAAATGTATTTAATAGATTTCACTGAATGGCAAGATTCAACGTCGATGGGTGCTTTGAATGTTTTTGATAAAATGGTTGAATATGGAACAATCCAACGATTATCTATTTCAATATCTTGTTGATTTAATTTGACAATTGTTGATTTTCGATTGTCTGCTATCGATCTGCGACGATACAATGGATAACCGCCATTACCAGTAATTGTTTCCGATATTAATGTCCGTGGATATCGTTTTGAACATTTACCATCCATCATACACGGTGAATTTTGATTAAGAGTTCCACAGGGACCATGTATCATGTTTTTGATAACTACCTCATGCAATCCAGGATCTACTTGTACATTAGGGATTTCAGCTGATATCACTGCATCAACTTCATTTGGCCTTATCTTTTCAACCAACCAAATTAAAATGTGTGCAATCCTTTTAAGCCGTACGAATTGTTTTATTTATTTAAAATTTGGATATTAAAAATAATAAAACACTGTTGGTAACGCGATTTTTGTTTGACTGATGTAATGACGTGGAAACTGATGCATTTTATCTCGCGTGCCGAAACTAATACAAAAGAAACGCGAGTTTCGGAACGCGACATTTAACTCCTCCAACTATGTATTCTGTGCTCCAACGCAAACACGCACATTGTTTTGATAGATATGATCTTTGACGTTAGGAACACACCCACATTGTTTAGACAACAGTGAGTGCTTGTAATTTAATATGAACTTTATACCATAGCAATAAAGCTCAAATTGACTACATTTTAGTTACAAATCATTTGTGTGGGAAAAAGAAAAGGGCTATTTTTAGGGTTTTCCAGCAATAATTATAATTTTTCTCGCCCTAAAAACCATCCTTGAACTTCAACGAACATTTTAAAAAAAGATTTGACCAAATTGGTCCAGGCGTTGTCGAGTTATGCGCTTACCAACACATTTTGCGATTCATTTTTATATTATAGATTAAAACATTATTATAACATCTCAAACTGAGAGTTCCTCAACACAATGGAGAATATCAGTAGGAAAGAAAATCAATGACAAATAGCCTTCACTGACTTCATAATAATTTTTTCAACATGAAAAAAAAAAAAATAAAAAAAAATAAATATTTGAACAAAATAATACACGGTATTGATCACATTAAGCATCTGTTTCCTCATCTATTTCTTCTCCAGAAGCTATAGCGGCTTGTTGCTCAGGAGTTCTCAAATCAATCGCAAATCGTTTTTGTTTCATCTTCTTCGAACCCTTCATTTTTTGAGCATAATCTGAGAAAGCAGCGGCTAAAGCGTATGTGAGCTGTCTGGCTTGGTGTTTATTCTCACAAACAAAACTGTGACAGATGAATGTGAACCCTGTAAAAGAGAAAGGTAGGTATCAAAAATTATATTTGTTTATAAGCCAATAATTCAAAAGAATATATACAGGGTGGCCATTTGAAAACGAAACACACGAGATTACAGACGAAATAAATTTTTTCGATAGAAATGCTCGGACAGGTCGATTTCTGTTTCGAGGGCGACAACTTAAGATGTAGGTTACGGACGCATAGTGCTTCATCTCTTGCTACTACAACCCTCACCCCCAAATTTTGAATAGGGAAGATGGGGTGAGTGATACCTCATTTGAAAGGTATTTTTATACTGATTTCAGCACAGTAATTTTTTTCATTTTATGCATTAGTTCTCGACCCTGTATATTGGAAACTGGAGAGAGTTGCAATCCCATCAGAAATTTGAATAGGGAATGTGATTCGTTTTTTATTACAGATCTATGGATGGATTGAAATGCGTTTGAGCCTGCAGTTTGTGTTCATAAAGTAAATATTTAGTTTTTATATATAGTATATTTACGTACTAGAACCTCTCATTATATATTTTTAGAATTAAAAAAAATTTAGAAAGCACTGACGTGAGGTCAGATTGCTTTGGCGCTCTTGTTGAGCTACTCGAGAGTAAATATTCAAACCATAACAAATCTATAAGCACTCTGATCACGTGAACAATAGTCTTTTCTCGTACTATGGGACAATGTGATGCAAATATGAACGCCTAATGAATGAACAAACCCATATCTCAAATTGAAAATAACTACTCATAATTTTCCCCAAGTTTTGTTCGAAGCTATAATTCCCTTTTCCTAAAAACTTACGTCAGTGCTTTTCTGAATTTTGACAACGTATATTATTTCAGCCACCGATATTGAAGTTTATCTCTATGATTTCCCGTTATGAAAAATTTTGATTAATATTACGCCAACTGACACTGATCAATGATCCTGGAATTTGTCATTAGTTCATTAGAATATCGATCTGTGATGGCCATCGTTCAAAGAAAATCATCGGGACGTATGTCATTTCTCCTTTCTCTTGAGTAAATGAAAAAAATGATCATATCTTTAGATGGAAAAGAGCTAAGACAATGAAATTTGAGGATAAGTAAGATATCGATCACTTCAATATATTCACGAATTTTTATTCAAATCCGAAAAATATGTTATGAGATAGTGAGGATTAAATATTTTTTTTTTGGGAATTTTTTAAAAATTTTCTAGCCTGACGATTCCTGCGAAATTTTGCGAGCTGTTTTGTTGTCAACCTTCATCAACAATATTTCAAGTATCAATTTGATCGGATGGATATTCTAGTAGTTATTGAGGAAACAAAATTTCAGATGCTCATAACTACTGAACCATCCGACGGATTTGGCCCAATAACGATCTTGACCGAGATATTTGGACAATTTACCTATTCTGAAAATATAAAAACTCTAGCTAATTCCTTTTGGATGCTAGAGAGGATACGGCCGGACAGACTCAACTTTCGCCACGGCTTTCATCGAGAGTCAACAATCGATTGAGACCATTTTCGGCTCGATATTCCAAAATTACAGACATTCGGGTGAAATGATAGGCACTCTGTTCGGGTGAACAAGAGCGCCAAAAAGTCATTTGGTGCCTAGTCAAAATTATATGGCGGATAACTCATCCAATCGATGTTGTGTGATCCGTCTTCGGCGGTTGGTTTTCCTGATTTCTTGGAAGACAACTAGCAAACAAATGGTTGTGTACCACTCAGAATTGACTGTTCTACGTTGTTCTAGTGGTACAATTGTGACATGTTCAGTTTTTCCGAAAAAACAGGCGACCATTTGCTGGAAGTGCTTCGTGCGCGACCAACTTTGGTTATATTTGGCTCATCTCGAAAAACCCATACAGTCGACTGCTGTTTACTTTCGGGCACATACGAGTACTTCCACGATTCATCTCCTGTCACGATGTCATAGACGTGCTTCGAAATACCGCGATCGTATTTTTGGGAGCATTTCTTTCAACGAATTGACACGAACCTTTTCTTGAGCGATTGTATGGGATTCTGCACGAACAAATATTTTGATGTTCATGCAATATTGAGTGTCCCAATAATGCCTCAGGTTATCTCAATTTCACGATAGGTCACATGACGGTCTTGCAATATCAGTTGGAGCACAACATCAATGATTCTCGGAGCAACAACTGATTTTGGATGACCTTCACGAAATTCGTCTTGAAGTGAACTACGACCTAGGTTGAATTCACCATTCCATCGATAAACACGGGTCGCTCGAAAATGTTCACGATTTAATCCCATATTTTAGGCAAGATCAATCTTTTACGTTACTGTAAACAACACAAATAGCGTTCGTATGTCAAAATGATCAGACTGCGTATAACCTCATAAATGTCAAGTTTTACGATAGAGCTGTCAGTTGGCAGATTGTAACAATAAGGTTGTCCAATCCCGAAATATAAAAATTTAGAAAGCACTGACGTGAGGTCAGATTGCTTTGGCGCTCTTGTTGAGCTACTTATGAGTAAATATTCAAACCTTAACAAATCTTTAAGCTCTCTGATCGGGTGAACAATAGTCTTTTTCCGTAGTATATGACAATGTGATGCAAATATGAAAGCCTAATGAATAAACAAACCTTTATCTCAATTTGAAAATAACTACTCATAATTTTCACCAAATTTTGTTCTATGCTTCTCCTAAAAACTTACGTCATTGTTTTTCTGAGGTTTGACAACGCCATCAAATTCTTTCACTATGATAAAAATTTTTTTGATTAATATTACGTCTGTGCTTTTCTGAATTTTGACAACGTCATCGACATCGAATTCTACCTCTCTGAATTCTATAAAAATTTTGATTGATATTACGCCAACTGACACTGATATCTAGGTCCGCAAGTTCTCAAACGAATATCGATCTGTGATGGCAAATCTTTCAATGACAAAGCTCGGACTTCATGACATTTCTATTTTTCTCTTAAGTAAATGAAAAAATTATCTTATCTTCAAAATGGGGAAAGCTACGACAATGAAATTTGAGGATGAGTAAGATATCGGTAACCTCAATAAATATACGGATTTTTATTTAAATCTAAATGTCTTAAGGAGATATCGAGTATTAAAAATTTTTTGGGAATTTTTAAAAATTTTCTAGCGTGACGATTTCTGCGAAATTTTGCGTGCCGTTTCGTTGCAGCCTCCTCAATAACATTCCAAGTATCAACTTGATCGGATGGATATTCTAGTAGTTATTGAGGAGAGTAAATTTCAGTTGCTCATAACTACTGAACCATCCGACGGATTTGGCCCAATAACGAACTTGACCGAGATATTTGGACAATTAACCTATTCTGAAAATATGAAAACTCTAGCTAATTCCTTTGGATGCTAGAGAGGATACGGTCGGCCGGACAGACTCAACTTTCGCCACGAATTCTTCATCAGGAGTCGAACCCAATCGATTGAGACCATTTTCGGCTCGATATTCCAAAATTACAGACATTCGGGCAAAATGATAGGCACTCTGTTCGGGTGAACAAAAGCGCCAAAAACACTCGTATGCTTGTCCTTCCTATTCAATTTTGTGAAGTTGCTCACTTAAACCTCAAATACAGGCCAAAAGATATTTCCCAAATTTAAAAATTTCATCGAGTTTCGGGAAAATGACATAATGACTATGTATTGAGAAATATAAGGGGTAGTTCGTCTGGAACACCATGTATAAATGCATGTTGCTCCATCATACCTTCTTCTAATTTCTTGTCTGTCACAATGATCATGCTGAAAACCCTGGTGTAAATGACATCCTGCACTCCATAAGATATTTCGTTAACACCATACGTCACAGGTTCAGAGCCCACAGTTTTTTTGGTAACATCTTTATACGAGAGACCTTCTTTGGTAACTTCAATCAAAACTCGAGGAAGAATATTATTTTCTGGTAGGTTTTTGGCTTTCGCGACTAGAATATCTACAGGTTTGCGTGTGTGTTTCATACCCCAGAGTCCTCTCGCTGGTTCCCATCCTGAAATTAAGAAAACAGATTAATTCAATATTGATTATGAAAATCTTTATTTCAGTCCACTTAGATACTACTTTATTGATTTCGTGTACTTCTTCAAAACAGAGATTGTTTGAGGTGCTTCCTACATCAGTTGATTAATGTCAATTAAATAGAAACAAATTCCTTAATTGGGTTTTATTCTCTATACAAAAAAATTATTCGGACGGTTTTAAGAGATTTTAAGAGGTGGACGGAGGAATGACTGTTGCCTCTAATTTTACCAATTGCCGTGTCCTGTATTTGGGTAGTAACATCCCCAAAATGATCCTTTATTTGAACGGAAATCCGATTGAATCTTGCTCATCACATGTTGATTTGGAAGTTTCAATTGATGCTGATTTGCTGTGGAGATCGAGATGTATAATGCGGGTGATGAATAACGCTAAGATGTCTCTGTACCACATTCAGAAATGTTTCAACCGTTGCCATTTTTCAACATTAACATCGCTCTATATTTATATATATACGTCTCAAATTAGAATTTGCCGGTCCATCTCATCATTGCTCAAGATATCAATCTACTTGAGCAGGTGCAACGAAGACCAGTTCGAATCCCATTCGAGCCATCATGCTATGATTCACAAAATTAATATAATAAAAAATTTGAAACTCAGAGCTTTGAAACTGTCTGACATCATATATAATGGGAAAAACTTTAGATATATCAAATCGGTTTCAGTGAGCAATAATTACCTAACTCATTTGATTGACAGAATGTTGGGAGAACCAATCAAGCCTCCTCAACCTCACATCCCTTCGTCTGGAGGGTCCACGCACCCAACTGTAAAATATGACACCCTCTTATATGTCTGAGGACTTTCAGAGAAACTCTCCAAAATCATTAAAAAAGAAAATCTTAAAGTGTCATTTAGAAGCTCCAACACAATTGGAAAACAATTTTTCAGTGCCATCAAGAATCCAACACCGATTACTATGCCCTCTGATATAGTGTACAGGATAGGATGTTCAGATTGTTGCAGTGTCTATGTAGGACAAACTGGGCGATATTTGAAATTGAGAGTCCAGGAACACATGAGATCTGTCCGCTTGCCCATCTCCAACCCAAAAACAGCCTTAGCTGAACACTGCGTCAGCACGGGACGTAGTTTCAACTTTGAAAACGTTAAAATTCTAAATAGGGAACCATACTAAGGGAATCGACTAAAGTATGAGATGTTACAGATAGCAGTTAATAACTCAGTTAATTCAAGATCGGATATCCAACATCTAAGCCGAATATATTTTCCCTTATTAAGAATGAATAAACACCCTGTAAAGTTTTCATAGTCTCCCGTTAACATATGAACGCTTGTTCGGCTATTTCCATCTGAGAAATCGAGAGCTCTTATATTGGTTCCACCTCCGTGTGTCGACGTATGTCACAAAATTTGTGAAACAAAGTGGTAAATACCACTTTGTTTATTTTCGTTGCGGTCAGATAATTTCTTCCATGAAAAATACATACCTGAGATCTGTAAACTGTATTATTTATATAGAGGATAATGGGAGGAAACAATTGTTTGGTCTGTAAGTACATCTTGGTTTTATTTATTTTTTCACGAAAACCTTCAACATTATTGCTGATTGTTTATGTTGTTTTCACTTTTTGAGCTGCATCCATGTTTAATTATTTGATGTTATACATTTTAGACTGTAATTATGAGGTGTTGTCTTGGTTGTCTTTCCTGCTGTTTTTATATATTTACATGTGTGTTTTTTTGGAATTTTTCATTATATGCTCCATATTCTTTTGTAGAGCCCTGAAGATGGAAAAATATATTTCCGAAATGTCGGCGAACTGACATAGTTTTCATTTTCCCGTTTCATTGATCCTGCTACCACCAATTAGGCCTTTGAAAACGATATCATAAGACCTGACTACCAAATTCAGCTCTCCATGATGGGATGGAAAACTTTTAGAAGTCGTAGGATGATGGAAAATATGCTCTACGTTTGTGTGTGTGAAGTTGGCCCCGAACTTTTTGATTTCCGAAAAAATTTTTGTTGTGATGAATTGTGCTAGGTTAGTGCTGTTCGAATTTTCTCGTTATTTCAAGTAGTTTTCGAGATATTTCACTAAATGCATAAAATGGGCCAGCCCCGCACTTTTTGAAAATTTGAGTTTTAACCACTGAAATGAATTGTGCTAGACGTATACTGAGTTGTGCCGTTCGAATTTTTGAGATGGATTTCTTAATTTCCCAGAAAATGGAAAATCAACAAGAAAGTTAGCCCCGCACTTTTGTTTTTTCTTATCGGAAATGAGTGTAAAAAGTTGTGCTAGGCTTGTGCTGCGTTGTGTCGTGAAAATTTTCATGGAAATAACTCACATTTTCCGGAAAACCCTGAAAATCCATTACAAGGCTAGCCCCGCACTTTCGTTTTTTTCAATCGGAATATGTGGAAAAAATTGTGCTACGCGTGTATGAAGTTGTGCCTTTAATATTTTTGAAAAATCGAGTTTTTCTTCCGAAAAAACTGGAAAATTCGAAAAAAGATACCATTTGATAAAAAAACTTTTACGGCACAAAGCAGCACAAACCTTGCACAATTCAGCACCTCAAACATTTTATCGAAAATCAAAAAGTGCGGGGCTAACTTCACAACAGTGTTGCCATTCACACAATTCATCATTCAATCTACTGATATTTTGATTTTTCACCGTTTAAAGAGAACACTTGAAGTTTTTTCTGAAAAAATTATCAGCACAAGTCAGCACAAATGTAGCACAACTCTATGAGATGATTTTTATGGAAAAAAAGAGAAAGTGCGGGGCTATCTTTTTTTGAATTATCAAGTTTTTTCGGAAACAAACTCGATTTTTCAAAAATATTAACGGCACAACTTCATACACGCGTAGCACAATTTTTTCCACATATTCCGATTGAAAAAAAAACGAAAGTGCGGGGCTAGCCTTGTAATGGATTTTCGGGATTTTCCGGAAAATGTGAGGTATTTCCATGAAAATTTTTAAGGCACAACGCAGCACAAGCCTAGCACAACTTTTTACACTCATTTCCGATAAGAAAAAACAAAAGTGCGGGGCTAACTTTTTTTTTATTTTCCATTTTCTGGGAAATTAAGAGATCCATCTCAAAAATTCGAACGGCACAACTCAGTATACGTCTAGCACAATTCATTTCAGTGGTTAAAACTCAAATTTTCAAAAAGTGCGGGGCTGGCCCATTTTATGCATTTAGTGAAATATCTCGAAAACTACTTGAAATAACGAGAAAATTCGAACAGCACAAAGCAGCACAAACCTAGCACAATTCAGCACAACAAAAATTTTTTCGGAAATCAAAAAGTTCGGGGCCAACTTCACACACATTCTACGTTTAGAATTTTAAAAGAAGTTTTTCGGGGTTGACATGTCTAGTCTATTTTCTTCAAACAGAGGTTATCTAAGGGGATAAAGATGCAATCTGAGTAGGGAACGGTTTTTTACCAGAAGCCGAGAGAATTTTTTGAGCAACAGGGTATTTCGGGTGTGGAATATGTTGCCCCACAGTGTGGTCAACGTCTTTAGTGTAAACAGCTTTAAAAACAGATGGGACTCATGGAGCTCCGATAGATATTTGTAACCAGTTGATGATGCTTGTTTCTTTTTCGGTGGTGGGCTCAGTTTTCTTTTTATGAACAGTTTTGCGTAAATTTAATCTTTTTTTGTACCGAATTCAATAGCATGAGCCTGTTCTAATTTTTATTGTGAATTATTAATCAACTCTTGTAATAATAATAATAATTTATTTCATTTTTTATATACCAGGGGCATTGATTCGTTTCTACATAGAAAAAAAAGATACATATTTTCTCGTGATTCTCATGAATTATTGAATATATGTATATAAAATAATATGAATTCAAAGAGAAGATAATGCGGTGAAATTAGATATTGGAAAAGGATAATGGGTTAAACCGCAGGAATGCAGAAAATATGGGAAATGGATGGAAGGTACTTGCCGACACGTGTTGTCGTTTATATATATATATTTTTCATTATTCATTTCCATCAATATCCAGGTTTCTTTGTTGCCTTGCCCTGAAGAAGCCAATAAGCAGAAAAACCTTCCATCCATTTCCCATATTTTCTGCATTCCTGCGGTTTAACCCATTATTCTTTTTCAATAAAATAATATGTATATTAATCAACAAGCGATAATAAAGGTTATTACATACGCGCATGAAGTAATTCATCAATTTTGTTATGATCATTACTGCGAGTAGATTACCTACAATCCTTTATCTACGACTTTTTTAGTAATGTATAAATTATTCTGCATGTTCAAAGTTAAGAGTAGTTATCGAAAGTAGTTTCTGTGTTCACTGAATGGTATGCAATAAAAGGACAGTGCAACTAACTGTTATCGAGTACATATTCCTCGGATTGTCTCCCAGTGAACACAAATAATTTTGTCTAATTATCTATATTGATTCCCTGATTTACTTTGAGGGACAGTGCTTCATATTAAATGCTTAATTTACAGAAATATGCAAAAGAAAAGTTCTCTGTAATCGATTATTTAATATTTATACTGTCACATCAAATTGTTGTATACATCTTTATACCTGTTTGGGATTTTTCGGGCAATAAATTCTGTAGTGTTTAATTAGCTGCTTCTATTATTTCTGGAGATGTACATAAAATTCTGCATCACTATCTTAAGTAGTCTTTTTTTCGCTCTAGTACTAAAAATTGGTTGAAGATCGTGCAATCGTTTCGCCCAAATGTCTTTTATTTTCGAATATCGAGCCGAAAATGCTCTCGATCTATTGTGTTTAAGTTCCTGATAAATAATCCTTGGTCAATAGCTAGTATGCCGACCGTATACTCTCTATCTTCCGGAGGACATGAGCTAGAGTTTTTATATATCACTAATATCTCGGCCGAGTTCGTTTTTGGGTCAAAT
Organism: Micraspis discolor; assembly: GCA_030674115.1. NCBI lineage: Eukaryota > Metazoa > Arthropoda > Insecta > Coleoptera > Coccinellidae > Micraspis > Micraspis discolor. The sequence continues at coordinate 394,650 of JARTUT010001751.1, forward strand.
CCGCGATTATGAGCATCTGAAATTTGATTCTTTCGATTCACGGATTATTTTTTCAACTTCAACACTCTGTATATCGGAAACGAAGCATTTCCGGACCTATGTTCATAGGAACTTTTTTGCTTAAAATGATGTGATCTATCACCCATTTCAGTTTGTCAGGAACATATCAGAACACCCTGTATATTAATTTTTCAGGAAGCGATTAGAGGATATTAAAACCAATAAATTGAATTGGGAAGTTCCGCAAATTATTTAGAAGGATCCCATTTCTGGATAATTATTACATTTTCATGCCATAATTCATAAAATGAATGTGGAAGCAGAAGATGCTCTTGAAGACTCACTGATAAATATTAGATGTTTACAGCAGAAAATGTATGTTCAATATAGTCGATACTATTGATGTTATTTCAATTTTCAATAAATAATATTGGGAAAATACTATTTTGAATTCTCGTGTTCAGCTTAATTTTAGATTAACATTCTCTTTCTAGGTTGATCCATTATCAAAATATTTTATGAAACCCTTTTTTCACTTTATCGACAATCAAGCAGCGTTGATCAACGATCACGGGATGCTGATTGTCGCTTGCTTGATCGTACCATAAAATCGTTGATCGACAATCAAATTGGGAAATAGAGCATAGAATGCCGTGGCTGATTGTCGATCAAGCACTTGATCGGCCATCAAAGCTTCATGAAACCCACTATAGGACATTTAAAAGACCTCTGATGCTGAAGGTTTGCTAGACTTTAATATTCAGAGTGCGGCAAATGTCAGTTTACACTGTCTGGTATTCACGCATGCGCGTATTCTCGGTCAGTATAGTACATAGGGCGGAAGGAGGCAGCTGAAACGTAGCGAGTTGACTTGTCCGCGTGTAGTAGTGTTGTGTACGTTCACAGTGCGTTCGTTGCCATGGCTGTGTGTGTAAAGTACACGAAAGAAGAACGTGTTTGTTTGCTCACTTTTTACCTAAAACTTGATTGTGTTGAAATTTTCGAAAAATCTCGTCAGCGCTTTCCAAATAAGCAAGTTCTCACCAGACAAATGGTGCATCAACTGTATCGTCAATTCGTAAGTACTGGCTGCGTAGTCGAAGCTCCGCGTTCAGATCGAAATTTTTTCGTAAAATATGTTTTACCTTGACTAATTGATTCCGCATGTGTGTTGAAGATGTATTCAGAAGATACATCGGTATGCGGCTGGCCGAGCGGACGAACATCCTCAAGTTCTTCATCGAAAGCTAAACCCAATCGATTGAGACAATTTTGGACCCAATATTCGGAATATTTGGGCAAAACAATAGAACGCTGTTCTACTAAAATAAGCGCGCGAAAATCCTAGATTTTTAGGCACCACAAGAAAGTAGCTTTTTTACGAATCCTAAATAAGTTTCGTTAACTTGGGTATGATAAATAACATTACGGGACCACATTGTGATTTATTTCAACACATAATCTCGACATCGTCAGGAACTGAGACACGAGGTTTTGACCTAATGGCGAGGATATCATGTGTAGAATTATTCTTATCTGTTTCGTCATAATAGCTGCTTTTATAAGTAGTTTTAAAATTAAAAAAATTCTCTTCTGTGCCCTTCGGTTAGCGAACTGTTTCTTCTTCATAAATTTGTTTTAATCTTATATGTCCTTTGATAATATCTATTATTATTGTTTTTAATTAGTTATTTTGATTAGAAAGTCTGATGAAAGACATTAGAACTACCACGCAAAAGCTCTTGACATAATGTCAATACTTCTCTACATTTTGAATAATCAGTTATTCTGATATCAGGAAAAGCATTATATGTAAAATATCTTACTTCTGGCTTGATCATAAATTTTGAACTCAGTTAATCTAAAATATTAGGTATCAAAATAATTCGATATACTCTGAAAATAATGTATGGAAAAAAAATTATATTTCCTAGTGTTGATATACAATATTACTAATGCACTAGATATTTAGATTTACACTAAAAATCATTCTGAAGGTATACTAGAATAAAATATACGTGGGATTCAAAAAACACGAATATACTGCGAGAGCAAAGCAAGAAAATTATGAAAGAATGAGAGCAAAGAAAAAAAGTTGGTCAGCGATGTTGTTTGTATATACTTAGCGTCAAATCTGAGATCTACCCCATTATACCGAAGACGTTGGGAGATATCTGCAATGGTACAATATTCCAAAAATAAATGAAAAATGGGCTAACTGAGAGAGACCGATCTTGGATTCATAAAATGATAAACTCAAATTGAAAAAAAAAGTATATAAGTGGATACCTACATCTTTTATTTGATTCTCCAAATCTCATCAAACCTTAGAAGATACAAACTACAGTCATGACATTATATAAAACATTATAGTACCAATTAAGACAAAGAACACTGATGAGGATACAAAAAGGATATTTATGTTTTATCAGGTTTATTTTGATAAATGATTATTTCAAAAACAAAATGCTATTTTTAAATAAAGTTAACTAGACAGTTATCACTAGAATATTTTTTCTTGAAGTTAAGATACTTCCAGGAAATAAACTCTCTTATTATTATTTGAATATTGTTTTAGTCACACTATAATATAATACGTGTTTTCAAATTAACTGGAATAGGATTCTTATCGGGATTAAACCATTCAGTATCCTTCTTATGACTACTGAAAACTTACCTAAGTACTTCGCAACAAAACTCATAGGCAAATCATCAACAGTTACTTCAGGTTCCTCCATTCTCTTCAGTGCCTTTTTGCAGTCACCAGAATTGAGTTAAACTATAATTTATAATCTTTCCTCTCAGCACTGAACACGAAAAATAAAGCCGATATATCTCACATCGTAACCAAAAGTCGAATACCTGATGGTCACCTGTTGAACTTCCGCTTTCAGCAAGGTTTTGCTATTAGGGATAGAGGTGCGCTGTCTGTCCCTTCACGCTTGAATATACATGACCCCCACCTGTTGTTTTATTATTTTTTTGCGTTCTCCACGTCCCAATGATTCAATATCAGTTGATTTAGAGTAGAATTGCTCTATTGTTTGAACGAAGATTAGCCTTATCTTCATGATGAGTTCGTTTCTATGTATAGAGAATCGGATTTTTTGTGATGAGAAATTAGTTATTAGAATTAAAATGATGATATATTTTCCGATTGTATAATTTTATCGATGACGAGTGGAATTGGATGAATAACTTCGAATATTACATGTAAAATTAGTATGTTTAGTTATTGGGTTATAAATATTATTCATTATGTAGAAAGAAATATATAGCATGTTCCAGAACTCAATGATCATCTGGTACCGAGCGAAAGACTAGGATTTATTAGTATCTAATGAATAGCATGGAAAAAAATTTATCTCACTTAGTGAAGCGATTATACAAATTTTCCCACAACATATCTTAGTAGAATTATTGACGTGATCACAATTCAACAGTGATTTTTGCGCTTTTGTTATAGTTTAAAGAACTTGTAGAACAGCGAGCAATCGTTTTGCGCAAATGCATGTAATTTTGGATTATTGAGTCGAAAATGGTCATAATCGATAGAAGATTCCGAAATTTGGCCCAGTAGAAATTTCATTGTCAAGTTAGAGTACCATCGCTCAAATCTCTGCTATATAATCGATAATATGATGCTGCTGTTTTGAACTAACAAGGACTATCTCAAGAAGATTGCTTCAACAATGAATAACCTCATCATTTTCATCAATGTAATTGAAATACCATAATATCCTTACCGTATACAATATAACTGACAGATAGGTTCATAAAACGTATAAGTACTGATAAGAGTATAAATGTCTCTGAAATACCCTGCAACTACATTATCACCCTAGGCAACGTAAAAAATTGCATATTAATCGGGTTTTTCCATATCGAACAGGCACACGAAAAAAACTCTGTGTCCTACAAAATTTAGATCGACTAACAGTGATCTTTATAATTTCATCATTATGTAGATCGTTCTGTTTGTTGACAAAAAATATATTTGATTGTATATTATCATAATCGTAACTAATTGAATGGAGAAAAACCTGATTAATCTAGAATTTTTGTGGCCTAAAGTAAATGAAAAAAAAATTGATATCAACACATAGACAGGGTTAAAGCTAAAAAAATCATATTTCTGAAAAACTGTCCATATCATTAAAGTTCTGTGAATTTTAATATCATACCTGTATTTCCATCATGGGTGGTACTATGCATTCTTCAGATGTGCAGATAATACCGCTAGCATAAATCGTGTTGCCCTTTAGTTCCAGGTAAACCTTTATTTGCTATCTGGAAGTTTATTTTGATGATTAAATTGGCCATAATATTTCAGATTCCTTCGAGGGCTATTCAAAGAATTCCAAGAACAACGAAAGCAGGCACCTAATTAACATCTAGCAGAAGTTGTGGAATGAGATTGGCATCTGTGCAAATGTATAATTGATTTTTGTGTGAATTAGCGAGAGCATTCAATTCATGATATTTTGGCTTAGTTTTTTCCTTCATGAGCTTTTCGTACCATGTAAATCAATATTTAATATATCTGTCCTCTCAATTTTAAATAAAATTTATAATACAAAACTAAAATGGAATTGTCATAAAATAAAGTCATGCAGCATATGTTGCCTATGCATTATCATTAATTCACAATTGTTCGAAATAACTTGAAGAAGCCTTCAAGTTATTTAATAATAACGCAAGTGGTTGATGCGATTTTTTTTTGTATTTTTTGAAATTCAAACCACAGATAAGTACCAATTTTGTCTTGTTTTCCCAGTTCTATCAATTTGATACTTATTAGTGAAAATTGGAAGATTTTTTTGATCATGTCTGCCTTTTTGAAAGCTAATTTTTGCCATGAAAACTACAGAAGATGTCTGTTGAAACGCTGGAAAGAAGAACAATAATAGATTATGGTTACTTCCCAAATAATTATTCTACATAAACAGAAATAAGTTTCAACCTATTTTGGTATCTGATATAATTACTAGCAGGAAAGTATTTTTTGAGGGCACAATAGCTCGTTTGACATATTTTTAAGATCACATAATTATTATCCAGAAATTTTTCATCATGCATCAAGCAAAATATTCAGTTTTTGATTTTCTCTATTATGATGGTATTTTCAAACTTTTCAAGTTACTTCAAGGTATCACCAATAATATTTATAGTCGTTTCACTGATTGAACTTGAAAATTCATCCCTTCAAAATCTTTGGTTGAAATATATTGGTGACTTGACGGATATAATTTCCTATTAAAAAGCAGAATCATTTAAGTCATCACTCAATTACTTTAAAGGTAGGATCAGGAATAAACAGGGTTAAAACTAATTTCCATATTTCAAACACAGTAATTTTTTATAACCAAGAATAAAGCACCGTCTACACTTCAAGGCTTGCTTTGATGACAATATATCTTTATTGAACTATACAAGATATATATTCTTTTGAAGTTTTGGCTAACAATATTAAGTTAGCAAACAATGAAGCATATAGATCGAGGTTAGTGACAGGGTGTCATACAATTCGGCGTATGACATAAAAGCCTAGGGAAAAAACCCCAGTAAAAAAAAAATGGCTCCCGCCTAAGTGTTGAAGTACAAAAATAAGCTGAAATTTATTTTAGGGACTTCTTTCTTCAAGAGTGGTCTTTTATTGATGGAGACAGAGACTTCTTCAAGTTGTCCTCATCGAATCTGGAAATAAAAAGACAAAAGCAGAAAAATGAACTCAATAACAAAAATACGTATCATATTCATTTGAAATTTATAACCTATTCCACGAATTAATCGGAAACATCGTGAATAGACCTACAACCATCTTGACATTTATATATGGGACAACTATTCATGAGATGAGGTATTGATTCTTCTGCTTCTCCACATTCACAACTTGCGCTTGGAACTGAGTTCCATCTGAAAAGCATGCTATTGGTACGACCATGACCTGTTCTCAAACGATTTAGAACTGTCCAAATTTTTCTTGGAAGATCAAAACCAGGAATTTTTTCAGAAGGATCAGAAACGAGATACTTATTGAACATTTCGTAAGAGTTCCACTCAGTCTTCCATAATTCTTTATCACTTATGTTCATATTGAAGAACGTATTATGCCATAATGGTTTACGTGACTTCAATCTGGGAATTCTTTTTTGTGGAATATATGAAATAATTGGGAATAAATTGGGAAAAGAATGATATTTGTTCCAAGAATTCAGAGCTGCAGTCTGTCTGCGAATATGGGGAGGGACTATGTTATTAACAATACTAGTAACCAATGAACCGGTGTAGATCTTATGGTGCCAGTAATTATTCTCATGTATGTATTCAATTGTGTATCAATTTTTTGCGTATGTGCACTATTGAACCAAACAGAGCAACAATACTCAGCTACAGAAAAGACAAGGGCTAGAGGTGCTGTGCGAAAAGTAGATGTATCAGCACCCCAAGATGATTTAGCTAATTTCTGAAGAATATTATTCCCAGTCTTCAGTTTTAGGCTCAGATCATTTGAATGAGAATTGTAATTGAGAGATGAATCTAATTTAACTCCTAATTTCCAAATCAGATGACAGTATGTTTTCAGGAGTATGGAAATCCGAATGTTGGTAAGCAATAGCAATGTCGTCGGTATAAACAAAGTTCTGAGATGATGTCGTAGGTAAATCACTTAGATATAAATTGAAAAGTGAAGGAGTTAAAACTGATCCTCGAGAAAGACCGTTTTTCAATGTTTTGAAATTGCTGTTATTGTCAATAAAAACACGAAACCTTCTATCAGATAACATATTTTCTAATAGTCGTACCATTTTTCCACACTTCAGATGGTCATAGAGTTCGAAAATTAATCCATCTTTCTACACAGTGTCATATGCCGAAGATAAATCAATGAAAGCAGCTCCTGTTTTCAATCTATCATTGAAACCTGATTCTATGAAAGTTGTAAGGCTGAGAACCTGATCTGAACAATTTTGAGAGCATTTTCTGAAAAAAATTAACCTTTCTAATATCTTGAAAGGAACACTCAATAAACTGATGGGTTGATAACTACTAGGGTTGGCACGACAAGGACCTTTGAAAGTTAAACGAAAACGAAATAGAAAATTAATAATGAAATTCTGACAATAAGAAAAAATGACTCGAAAGAAAATCCAATGCTGGAGCACTGACTTTTGCCTACCTGGTTTCACAGTACGGCTGAATCAACGTGTCCAAGCACTCAAACGAAAATAGTCACTTTTTCACTAGAGTTCGAATTTGTATGATTAACGAGAAATTTACTGCGAAGAAAAGTCCACTGCACCGGACGATAGCGGCTTCAGTACCGTCTTTGTTCGACATAGGTCATATGCTCCAACATATGTTACGCGTTTATCGGAAAATGAAATGAACATACGTGGACCGCACGAAACGAGTAAGCAACTTGGAATAAAATGAATGAATGCAACTAATAATAATGAGTTGCAGTAACATAACCGCCCACCTAAAATAGAATATTTTATGAAACAAAGCAAATATAAAATTGAAAAGATATCGAACATAAAGCAAATAAATATATATACATATATACATCAACATAAGTCATAATTATTGAAGAGGTGATGGACATAATTTAACCACTGATCTCTGCAGTAGTACCTTGAGTAGTCCGAATAGTAGCTACCTACTCTAGCTATTTTATCAGCGCCAGGATGCAATTTCTCAATGCGTCCAAGTCGCCAGCGCAATGGAGGGAGTTGATCATCTTTTATCAAGACTAGTGCACCTATTGAATAAGGAGGCGAGTCACTATTGAACCACTTTTTTTCGTTGTTGTAGTGTGTTCAGGTATTCTAAATTCCATCTTTTCCAAAATCCTGATGGATACGAGTTAACTGTAAAGTGGACTGTAAAGTCTGAGCACCTGGATGCAGATATATTTTATGGAAATGCTGAATAAGGAGCTCAGTAAGACGATGAGATGAAGGAAGCAAAGCTGGGTGTTTGTGATCATAAGCCAGACCAGAAAAAGACAGACGACCGCCCACCCTGAGAACACCATCTTCTCCAACAAATGGATTCAACTTTCGAAGTGATTTAGATATGGATTTCCCGAGATGATAATATCGATCTGTTCCTTGAACACAACCCGTTGAACCTGTTTTATAATGAAGAAAAGTGCATCTTTGAGATGAACTGCGGAAAATCTATATATCCTAGGAGCTTTAGAGTTTTTCATGAAGTGAACAAATCTGAAAATGTAAGCTACCGCCCTTTGAACCTTAGACAGAGATGAATACCTGGAGAGCAAATCATCAACAAACGATGGAGAAATGAAAGCTGACAAAGAGAGGTGACGCTCTTCTGTTTGTACAAGATGAAGAGAATTCTCTATTTCATCATTTGCGAAGGTGAGATCACGGCCTTTGAAATTAAATGAAAAAGAAAGAGAAATTAATAATGAAATTCCGGTGAGAAAAAATGACTCGAAAAGAAAATACGAAATGTTGGAGTATCGACGATTGCGTACCTGTTGGTTTTACAGCACGGCTGAACGTGTCACTCACGAGCCAGAACAGTCACTTTTTCACCAGAGTTCTAGTTTGTAGAAATTAACGAGAAAAATAGCGAAGAAACGAAGAAAATTCTTGCACTGCACCGAACGAGCGTCGATGTCTGTATTCGAATTACTACTACTTTCGTCTCGCACTGTCATATGCTCCAACATATGTCCATACGTAAATATACGTCCATAGAGAAAGAAATGAACATACGTGGGCCGCACGAAACGAACAAGCATTTTGGAACAGAAAATAAATGAACTTAACTAACAATAACGAGTTGCAGTAACATAACCGCCCACCTAAAATAGAATATTTTATGAAACAAAGCAAAAAAAAAATTGAGAAGATATCGAACATAAAGCGAAAAAAATATATACATATATACATCAACATATGTCATAACTATTGAAGAGGTAATGGACATAATTTAACCACTGATCTCTGCAGTACACCTTGAGTAGTCCGAACAGTAGCTACTCTAGCTATTTTATCAGCGCCAGGATGCAATTTCTCAATGCGTCCAAGTCGCCAGCGCAATGGAGGGAGTTGATCATCTTTTATCAAGACGAGTGCACCTATTGAATAAGGAGGCGAGTCACTATTGAACCACCTTTTTCGTTGTTGCAGTGTGTTCAGATATTCTAAATTCCATCTTTTCCAAAAATCCTGATGGATACGAGTTAATAAAAGCTGACAACGCGATAATCGACCGATAGATAGGTGAGATAAATCTGGTTCAGGAATAGCAGTTAATGGAGCCAGAGTAAGAAAATGTCCTGGTGTCAGTGCAGATATGTCATTCGGATCATTACTAAGCGGACATAGAGGGCGAGAATTGAGCACAGACTCAATCTCTAAGTGGACTGTATAAAACTCCTGTATGACCTGTTGAGACAGAAGGAACTGTAAAGTCTGGGCACCTGGATGCAGACATATTTTGTGGAAATGCTGAATAAGGAGCCCAGTAAGACGATGAGATGAAGGAAGCAAAGCTGGGTGTTTGTGATCAAGAGCCAGACCAGAAAAAGACAGACGACCGCCCACCCTGAGAACACCATCTTCTCCAATAAATGGATTCAATTTTCGAAGTAATTTAGATATGGGATTTCCCGAGATGAGATTATCGATCTGTTCCTTGAACACAACCCGTTGAACCTGTTTTATAATGAAGAAAAGTGCATCTTTGAGATGAACTGCGGAAAATCTATATATCCTAGGAGCTTTAGAGTTTTTTATGAAGTTAACGAATCTGAAAATGTAAGCTACCACCCTTTGAACCTTGGACAGAGATGAATACCTGGAGAGCAAATCATCAACAAACGATAGAGAAATGAAAGTTGACAAAGAGAGGTGACGCTCTTCTGTTTGTACAAGATGAAGAGAATTCTCTATTTCATCATTTGCGAAGGTGAGATGTTTGGAACGAAGCCAGTCAGGGCCTGTCCACCACAAAGAGCAGTTCAACAGTTCGGTTGGCGTTAAGCCGCGTGAAGCACAATCAGCTGGATTGTCTTTCGATTGAACATGATACCAATTTTCTGTTGAAACTAAGTCCTGAATTTGAGTAGTACGATTGCTTACAAATGTCTTCCATCGATGAGGAGAAGACTTAATCCATGTTAGAGCTACCATTGAATCAGACCAAGCAAAAATGTCATCTATTGTAAAGGCTGATTGGTAAACAGAGGAAACCACATTAATGAGTTTTGATAATAAGAGACAAGCACACAATTCCAGTCGTGGAAGTGAAATTCTCTTCAATGGGGAGACCTTTGATTTACCACCTACGAAAGAGATGTCAATGGAGCCGTCATAATTGAAAAACCTGAAATATACCGCGGCTGCGCAACCACGCTCACTACTATCTCCGAAACCATGAAGTTCGCAACGATAAAATGGTTTCGATGCAAGTTTCGAGGTATCTTTAATTTACCCAATTCGGTTAATTCGGATTTACACTGATTCCAGCGACGGCTGACATCGTCTGGAAGTGTATCATCCCACTGCAAACCTAATGTCCAAAGATGCTGGATCAAATGTTTAGCAAGAAAAGCAAATGGAGAAAGGAACCCCAAAGGGTCGAAAATTCGAGAAAGTTCTGAAAGTATGGTACGTTTGGTACATACCTGCACAGTAGTTTCCGCAAAATAAGAAAATTCGTCCGACGAAGGAAACCACCTCAAACCGAGAATTTTGACTAATATTTGACGATACAGTTGTTTGATATCAACTGTGAAAACGAACCGATGAACACGAAAGTTCATCAAAATGGCAATAATATCCTTTTGTAATTTAGGACCTATCAATAGAGCATCATTTAAAGATAAATGACTGGGTACATGAGCTGACGCATCGAAAACAACCCTCAACTTTGTAGATGGACTGTTTGGTTTGATTATACAATGGTGAGGGATATAAAAAGTATTTTCATAATCCGAACTCGTAGAAATTAATGACATATGATCTTTTTCTAAATATTCCTGCATGAAAGTAGAGTATTCCCTGTATATATTCTGGTTTTTAATAAGTTTACGTTCAAGGGATAAAAAACGACGTAGTGCGAGAGAATATGTGTCACCGAAAGAAAGTGTTGACTGATCAGGTTTAAATGGTAATGCCACAGTGTACCGTCCAGATGTATTTCTAGAATAGTTCTGAGCGTATAAGTTCTCACAAAATTGATCTTCTGGTGATACAATGACATTCTCTGAAACTTCTTCAAGTTCCCAAAATCTTTTCAACGAGGAGTTTAAACCTGATTCAGACAATGACAAATGAAAATTGTTAACTGATATGTTAGGTGATTGAATCTTTCCCATGAAAACCCAACCAAACACTGTCTCAAGTGCTGTTGGTTCTAAACCGTTACCCTCGATACGACCCGGTCGAATTATTAAAGAGAATATATCCGCTCCGAGGAGAAGGTCTATTGATTTCGGAATGGAAAAGTTCGGATCTGCTAACTTCTTGTTATGGACACAATTCCAAAACGAATAATTTACGAAAGAACTCGGCATTTCCGCACAAATCTTCGGAATCACGACGGCATCGAATGTAAAAGATGGATTTATTTGACCTGATGGACGAATAGTACATTCAGTGCTGCAATTAGCAGAAGATGAGCTTTCACAAATTCCATTTATCGAAAATGAAGCATCACAAATTTTCAAGCCTAATCTATTTACACACGATTGAGTTATAATATTTATTTGAGAGCCTCCATCTAACAGAACTCGGACCTTCTGATATCTACCCCAAGCATCACGAATTTCGACCTCAGCGGTTGCCAAGAGAACGGTAGAATTTGAAGAAACATTGGTTAAAACTTGAGCTGAGCCTGAATCCGATGAATTTGCAGCATTGAAATGAAACGTCTCTGATGAAGAATCATTATCCGCATTATTGCGCATGTGCAACAGGGTATGATGCTTTCCGTTGCAAACACGACAATTTGACCTTGAAGAACAATTGTTAATCTTATGTCCAGAATGGAGGCAATTGATACACCAATTTTTGTTCTTCACAATCTTGAACCGATCTTGAACAGTTTGTTCCAAAAATGATGGACATTTGTAAATATTATGAGCTAACTTGCAATAATTACAGGTTATACGTTTCTTGAATGATTCAGTTTCCGTTTGAACGAGAAGAGTCGAATTTCTTTTATTCGTTGAGAGAGAACTAGATTTCAAAACTTGAGAATTCGAAACTGAATGAGTTTTCGACGGAAGAGAAAGAGCTACTGCCTCCAAGGCTATACACTGATTTGTCAGGAAATTTCGCAAATTGACAAACGACGGAATATCGGTTGAACATTCTTGTAATTCAAAACGTTTGATCGTTGCTGAATCTAATTTCTGAATGAGAATGTGAAATAAAACAAAGTCCCACTGGTCAACGAGTAAACCTAAATTCCTTAATACCGATAAGTTTTCCGCAAAAACTTCTAGAATTCGCCTAAGGTCTTTAGCTGAATCACCCTGTAGCTTTGGAACATTACAGATTTCCTTCCAACACGTATTAGCGAGAAGTCTTTTATTTTGATATCTTTCCGCCAATGTCTGAAAAGCGCTTTCATAATTTTCAGCAGTCAATGGAAATCCTTTAACTAAATTTAAAGCATGAGAAGAAAGTGAACTAAGGAGGTATTGAAACTTTTCTATTTGACTCAAGTTAGAATTTTCATGTACCAAACTTTGGAACATATCGAAAAAAAGTAGGCCACTCTTTATAATTCCCATTGAAAATGGGCAATACTATCTTTGGAAGTTTAACATTTGGCGAACTAATAGAGCAACTGTCTTGGTTTTTTACTGGAATGTTTACTACAGGAAATAAATTAACATAAGTTGTTCTGATGGTGTAATAATTATCCATAAAGGCTGTTCGAATAACCTTCTCAGTGTTCAATTCGGGTTCTTCGGAAGATACTATCATAGAGACAATAGACGTATGTAAATTTTGAAAGTCCACGAGAATATCGTCAAGTATTTCACATCTTAATTTGAATCTTACATGGAGACTTTGATCAGTGACAGCGAATTGTGCTAAATTGAGAATTTCCTCGAGATCATCAATAACAATTTGACGACGAGCTTTGAGTTGTTTCAATTTTGTCGCCATTATTATTATTCAAGGTATACTGCAGAAAACAATATGAATTTTGTTTTGAGTAATTTCGAAAAAGAGTAAATAGACTAACCGATTGAAAAGAACTAAATTAATTAATAAAGCAAATAATTAAGATTGAATCTATTAAATTGAAAATCGAGTTGAAAATAAACAAATGAAAATAATGAAATGTAAATAAACAAAAACAAGAATGTCAATCTTTGTTTATGTTTTGAATCAAGGTTATGAGCATAGATGAGAAAAACAAATGAAAGGTAATGAAAGCTAAATTCTTTTAACATGCGCAGATATTAAAGGATTTATGAATGTGTTCGATATCTTATCAAGTTTTCGAGGTCACGTGAATAATGACAGATTGAAATAAATGCAAATGAAAAAACTAAATGAAAAAATTCCAAAATGCTTGATCGCAATAATTTTGAAAACGCGGTTCGAAAATATGCGGCTCAAGAAGGACCAAAATGGCACGACACGGCCTTTGAAATTAAATGAAAAGGAAAAAGAAATTAATAATGAAATTCCGGTGAGAAAAAATGACTCGAAAAGAAAATACGAAATGTTGGAGTATCGACGATTGCGTACCTGTTGGTTTTACAGCACGGCTGAACGTGTCACTCACGAGCCAGAACAGTCACTTTTTCACCAGAGTTCTAAGTTTGTAGAAATTAACGAGAAAAATAGCGAAGAAACGAAGAAAAGTCTTGCACTGCACCGAACGAGCGTCGATGTCTGTATTCGAATTACTACTACTTTCGTCTCGCACTGTCATATGCTCCAACATATGTCCATACGTAAATATACGTCCATAGAGAAAGAAATGAACATACGTGGGCCGCACGAAACGAACAAGCATTTTGGAACAGAAAATAAATGAACTTAACTAACAATAACGAGTTGCAGTAACAACATAAATGTCTGTGAGCAAAATTTTGGATGCCTTTGAAAACGAGCTCCCTCATCCTCGGCCAACTGTGCCAAAGTTCGAAGGGCAAGAAAAGGTGCTGGTGCGACTCCGTACGTAACGGTATTCAGCTGATATGTTTTAATGGGTTCCGATGGAGAAACCTGCACAATATTCTTTGAAAGTTTCGATGTGAATTTTGAACTAATATTTGACGATACATTTATTTGATATCAGCTGTGAAAACGAACCGATGAACACGAAAGTTCATCAAAATGACAATAATATCCTTTGTAATTTAGGACCTATCAATAGAGCATCATTTAAAGATAAATGACTGGGTACATGAGCTGACGCATCGAAAACAACCTCAACTTTTGGATGGACTGTTTGGTTTGATTATTCAATGGTGAGGGATATAAAAAGTATTTTCATAATCCGAACTCGTAGAAATCAATGACATATGATCTTTTTCTAAATATTCCTTCATGAAAGTAGAGTATTCCCTGTATATATTCTGGTTTTTAATAAGTTTACGTTCAAGGGATAAAAAACGACGTAGTGCGAGAGAATATGTGTCACCGAATGAAAGAGTTGACTGATCAGGTTTAAATGGTAATGCCACAGTGTACCGTCCAGATGTATTTCTAGAATAGTTCTGAGTGTATAAGTTCTCACAAAATTGATCTTCTGGTGATACAATGACATTCTCTGAAACTTCTTCAAGTTCCCAAAATCTTTTCAACGAGGAGTTTAAACCTGATTCAGACAATGACAAATGAAAATTGTTAACAGATATGTTAGGTGATTGAATCTTACCCATGAAAACCCAACCAAATACTGTCTCAAGTGCTGTTGGTTCCAAACCGTTACCCTCGATACGACCCGGTCGAATTATTAAAGAGAATATATCCGCTCCCAGGAGAAGGTCTATTGATTTCGGAATAGAAAAGTTCGGATCTGCTAACTTCTTGTTATAGACACAATTCCAAAACGAATGATTTACGAAAGAACTCGGCATTTCCGCACAAATCTTCGGAATCACGACGGCATCGAATGTAAAAGATGGATTTATTTGACCTGATGGGCGAATAGTACATTCAGTGCTGCAATTAGCAGAAGATGAGCTTTCACAAATTCCATTTATCGAAAATGAAGCATCACAAATTTTAAAGCCTAATCTATTTACACACGATTGAGTTATAATATTTATTTGAGAGCCTCCATCTAACAGAACTCGGAATTTCTGATATCTACCCCAAGCATCACGAATTCGACCTCAGCGGTTGCTAAGAGAACGGTAGCGTTTGAAGAAACATTGGTTAAAACCTGAGCTGAGCCTGAATCCGATGAATTTGCAGCATTGAAATGAAACGTCTCTGTTGAAGAATCATTATCCGCATTATTGCGCATGTGCAACAGGGTATGATGCTTTCCGTTGCAAACACGACAATTTGACTTTGAAGAACAATTGTTAATCTTATGTCCAAAATGGAGGCAATTGATACACCAATTTTTGTTCTTCACAGTCTTAAACCGATCTTGAACAGTTTGTTCTAAAAATGATGGACATTTGTAAATATTATGAGCTAACTTGCAATAATTACAGGTTATACGTTTCTTGAATGATTCAGTTTCCGTTTGAACGAGAAGAGTCGAATTTCTTTTATTCATTGAGAGAGAACTAGATTTTAAAACTTGAGAATTCGAAACTGAATGAGTTTTCGACGGAAGAGAAAGAGCTACTGCCTCCAAGGCTATACACTGATTTGTCAGGAAATTTCGTAAATTGACAAACGACGGAATATCTGTTGAACATTCTTGTAATTCAAAACGTTTGATCGATGCTGAATCTAATTTCTGAATGAGAATGTGAAATAAAACAAAGTCCCACTGGTCAACGAGTAAACCTAAATTTCTTAATACCGATAAGTTCTCCGCAGAAACCTCTAGAATTCGCCTAAGGTCTTTAGCTGAATCACCCTGTAGCTTTGGAACGTTACAGATTTCCTTCCAACACGTATTAGCGAGAAGTTTTTATTCTGATATCTTTCCGCCAATGTCTGAAAAGCGCTTTCATAATTTTCAGCAGTCAATGGAAACCCTTTAACTAAACTTAAAGCATGAGAAGAAAGTGAACTAAGGAGGTATTGAAACTTTTCTATTTGACTCAAGTTAGAATTTTCATGTACCAAACTTTGGAACATATCGAAAAAAGTAGGCTACTCTTTATAATTCCCATTGAAAATGGGCATTACTATCTTTGGAAGTTTAACATTTGGCGAACTGATAGAGCAACTATTTTGGTTTTTTACTGGATTTATTACTTCAGGAAATAAATTAACATGAGTCGTTCTGATGGTGTAATAATTATCCATAAAGGTTGTTCGAATAACCTTCTCAGTGTTCAATTCCAGTTCCTCGGAAGATACAATCATAGAGACAATTGAAGTGTGTAATTTTTGAAATTCTTCGAAAATATCGAAGTTTTTTAAATCTTAATTTGAATTTTACGTGGAGACTTTCATCAGTGACAGCGAATTGTGCTACATTCAAAATTTCCTCGAGATCATCAATAACAATTTGACGACGAGCTTTGAGTTGTTTCAATTTTGTCGTCATTATTTTTATTCAAGGTATACTGCAGAAAACAATATGAATTTTGTTTTGAGTAATTTTGAAAAAGAGTAAATAGACCAACCGATTGAAAAGAACTAAATTAATTAATAAAGTAAATAATTAAGATTGAATCTATTAAATTGAAAATTGGGTTGAAAACAATGAAATGAAAATAAACAAAAACAAGAACGTCTACCTTTGTTTATGTTTTGAATCAAGGTTATGAGCATAGATCAGATAAACAAAGGACGAGTTGTCTATGTAATGAAAATGAAAGCTAAATTCTATAACATAACGCAGAAATTTATACGCGATTAAAGAATTTATGAATGTGTTCGATATCTTGTCAAGTTTTTGAGGTTACGTGAATATCGAAGGATTGAAATAAATGCAAATGAAAAAACTAAATGAAAAAATTCCAAAATGTTTGATCGCAATAATTTTGAAAACGCGGTTCAAAAAATATGCGGCTCACGAAGGACCAAAATGGCACGACAAGGGCCTTTGAAAGTTAAACGAAAACGAAATAGAAAATTAATAATGAAATTCTGACAATAAGAAAAAATGACTCGAAAGAAAATCGAATGCTGGAGCACTGACTTTTGCCTACCTGGTTTCACAGTATGGCTGAATCAACGTGTCCAAGCACTCAAACGAAAATAGTCACTTTTTCACTAGAGTTCGAATTTGTATGATTAACGAGAAATTTACTGCGAAGAAAAGTCCACTGCACCGGACGAGAGCGGCTTCAGTACCGTCTTTGTTCGACATAGGTCATATGCTCCAACATATGTTACGCGTTTATCGGAAAATGAAATGAACATACGTGGGCCGCACGAAACGAGCAAGCAACTTGGAATAAAAATAAATGAATGCAACTAATAATAATGAGTTGCAGTAACAAGGGTCACAAGGATTTTTTCCTCTTTTCAAAATACCTATTACTTAAATTCGGAAGGAAATTTACCTGAATTTAGAATATTGTTATAGAAAGAAAATAACCAAGACAAGGCATTTTTTCCTAAATGTTTGATGAATTCTGGATAAATTCCGTCAAAACCTGCTGATTTTCGAGATTTGGTAGATTTGATTGCAGCCCTCAATTCATCCATATTGAATGGGTGTGTCACATGTTCTAAAGATGGAGCTGATCCCCTGAATATGTGTAATTTTTTCTTCATATTCCTCAGATTGGGATTATTGACTGATTCAGATACATCAACTAGGCGGCGAGCGATTAATCTTTGATCAATTTTTGATGATGACGAGGCAAGAGGAGTAGCTTCATCTAATTTTCTCAATATATACCATGAACTCCTACTCGAATGTTTGAAATTCATTTTTGATACAACACTATCACATTTCCCTTTTCGGCTTGTATTGATAGAATTCATGAGCCTTACACATTTATCAACGGATGGTGATTTTTGATAATCCCTATACAAATTATCGGTTTCTTTCGACCAACCTGGAATATAATCTTTCCGGAAACCTCTTGGAACGAACTTTTTGCCGCGGCTTTTACAACACCTAAGAATCTAACGTCACTGTCTACTTAGCAAATTAAATCCAATTCGCTTTCTTGAAATTCCAACGAGGTCTTCTTAAACATTCAGAATATTGAATTAAACTTCTTGAAGTCAACAGAATAGGCCTATGTTGGCTAGGAAGATATTAGTATTGTCACAAGACACTAGGCAGAGATTAGGATTATAGCCTCTATTCCATCGAGAAGAATGAAAAGGTACATCTTTTCCATCAAAAATTAAATAGAAATTACTATCTTTCATCCAGTCAGCTAAAGCTATTACATTTCTATCATTATTATGATAACCCCACATTACGTGGTGAGAATTGAAATCACCGCAATAAATTGAAGGTAAGGAAGGTTTATTTCCAAATTTCTTGGCCAAATAGTATTTGGAGGTTTATAAATATTAACGATAGCAATATTACAAAATTTGAAAGAGATAAAGAAAACACCTCAAATTCGCCTTTTCGGATTAACTCGATATTGTGAATTAAAGATTTTTTAACATAACAAGCTAAACCGTAAATTTTACTAAGGAGATAATCAATGAATACATAACCTTTTGTGGTTCCTTTTTCACGAAGATTTTTTCAGTATCCGCATGTGTCTCTTGAAGGAGAATAATCTCTGCATCATAATCCTCTGCTAATTTAACTATACAATAACTCAAACTAATATAAGTTATGCTCTTTATTGTCTTAGCCAAGCTTTCGGATAGTCAAATGTACGTGTACATACAAAATGTATGTGCTTCAATCGAAAGTGTAAGACTATTATTGTCGTTTTTAGATTATTGTTAATTCATTAACATTTTTCGAGAATGACTTGGTCGATTTGATTATTTAAAAATAATAGATATTAGTTAAGTTCTGTTCACATCGGAAATAGATCATCTAACATCTCATGCATATGAGAGCATTAATTTCCCAACTATGTATTTTCGAACCTCATAAATTCCATTCACGGGAAAATTAACCATTAAATTCACTCATAATCTGCCGAAATTGACCTAAAAAATTATTCAAATTTGAGTGAGTACCGAACTCTCATTGTTCAGTTTAAATTACATTGCATCCTGGCGAATATTCCAAATGCCTACCTCGTTATTTGTGTAATCATCCACTTATGTCATCTCCTGGGAACAATATCACAAGATAATAATTTATAACAAAATCGGTCTATCGCAACCGTTATTTCTCACATAATTAATTGAAAAATAGTTGGATTTATTCAGATATATGGCAGATATCATTCTCCTGTGCGATCTAGGTTTGGAATCATGAAAGAAATGCATAGTAGGAACTGATTCAACCCATGTGGTAATCACTAATATGGCTTCCTAATTGAGATATTCCTTTCGAATTCAGTCTATTCATGTAATTGTGATTCCTTTCAAATTTCCTTCCACTCCTTGGAATCTTTTTTTTTTCGTATCTAAAAAATTATGTGATTGACATCTATTTTTGCGCCGATGCTCTAGTTCATTGAACACGTGATTTATTTGAACAAAAACTTTAATGCTTCACTGTACACAATTAATGTTTTAAAACATTCCTACATTGAGAGTTGTATATTTTGCATGTTTTCAATCAAACTTATCTTGTTTGTATTGTGTGCTAGGAAAACAGTACATTTCTATCTAGCATTTTCGTTAAACAAAAAATTATTATAAGATCTATATTTTCTTTGAAATACAGGCAAACATGCAGGGGTGTGTTTCGCTCCCATAAGATACAAACTCTAACTGGACTATACATTTATAATTGTATACAGTTTTTAATAAAACATAAAGAGTTGTTTGAAAAGTTCAAAAATTTTAATGTGAGAACAAGACAAGTTGCTCAATATCTTAATCCATTATATTCTTTAAGCGTTACCCACAATAATGCAATGTATATGTGTATAAAATTATATAAAGCTTCATTGAAACAATTTCATGCTGTTTTTATTACGACTTTATTATAAGGTGTGAACCATATAATGTGGAAGTATTTTTTTCTTATTTCTGTGATAGCGAAAGATGTTTAATTCTTTAAGGGATGCTTTTTTGACATTTAATCTTGTACAATTTTTTTGTCCTATAAATTGAATGAAAGATATTATTATAATTATTTTTAGAGAACTAGTAGAAAAGCGTGCAGTCAATTGTCAACTAACAAAATCTTTAAAAACTTTCCCTGCACCTATTTTGTTTAGATTCTAAGTTATCTGCGTTTATTGAATTTCAGATTGATTAAATATACCTTAAACTATTTGTATTAATATTTTCCTTATGCTCTCCAAGTCTTCTATAAATCAAATATCTGTAACTCAACTTTATCCTTAGAAAACTATTATTCAAGTTTACATAGCAATCAACAACTATTCCAAATGTTTTGCAGAATTCTTTGTATAAATAACCTGGGATTCAATAGACACAGATACCTCAGAATATAAACCAAATATGTATAGGTAAATGACTTCATTTCATTTTCATTCATTAATTCTCTTCAAAAATTGTAGATCGGGTTATTCTCATTCTGAAAATTAAAAGATATATTGGATGTCTAACTTAAAAAACAGATCTTTTCAATTTATTGAGTTGACAAGCAGTAAATTTTTTTACCACTCTATATAACTGACATCTTTGATTTGGATGCGGTGAAGTAAATCAAATTATCATCTAAGATCATGGTAAATTTCGAATCAGAATCTCAAATATTGAAGGAAGTAAGGCCACATTGGTGACTCCCAAATTTGATTTTTTTCAATAATTCATAACACAAAAACTGTTGAGGATAGAAATGGGAAAAAAAAACACATTAATTTAGTTGTTTGTAGATAATCTTAAAAATAAAAATACGGGGTGTCCCATTCAAAATAAGGAACCTTGTGTCAAATTTCCATACATCGGGCAACACTGGGAATTTGAAAGTATTTCATAGATGTAACTTAGATGACCTTATATTGATCTACAAATTTTGATTCATTTTGCATGAATAGTTTCCATAATAATTTAATAGATCACCCATCTTGGGACACCCTATATATTACGTTCTTTCTCATATTTTCTAAATATGATATAAATATGATGATGGTGCACAGGTCGATGTGGTGTATACCGATTTCGCGAAGGCATTCGATCGAGTGGATCATGATCTTTTGTTGCGGAAACTCGGAGCTGGAGTGGGCTTCTCTGACGGCTTGGTGTCTTTGATGAGATCATATCTTCACAGAAGACGTCAATTTGTTCAGTTCGAGTGTCATCGTTCTGGTGACTATATTGCTACATCCGGCATACCACAGGGGTCTAACCTGGGACCTCTTTTGTTTCTGCTTTTTGTTAACGATTTATTGGACTGCTTGGCGGTTGACAAATTAATGTATGCCGATGATCTCAAACTGTTTAAAAGGATTATTGATTGGTCGGATTGTGTTGTCCTGCAGAATGCACTGAACGCTTTGGTTGAGTGGTGTACCGCCAACCGGCTGTGCTTGAATGTTGTGAAATGCAGTGTGCTTTCCTTTTCAAAGAACCGAAGTATTGTGCACTTTGACTACGCGGTTGGTAGCTCGGTTCTCGCAAGAGTGACTGAGACCAGGGATCTTGGTATTATATTTGATCAGCGTTTGAGCTTCGTCCCGCACATGAGTAATATTATGGTGACTGCTTCTAGGACCTACGGATTTATTGTTAGAAATGCCCGTCATTTCAGCAGCACAGAAACCCTCATTCGTTTGTTTGATTCCTTGATAAGGAGTAGATTGACATTTGGTTTCATGATATGGCATCCTATTTATAGGGTACATAAGAAGTATTTAGAGGTTTCTGAAGTATTTGGTTTGGAGAGAAGACGGCGTCTATCCAGCTAGAGGATTTGATCAAGATGAGTTACTCGAAAGGTTCGGAGCTCGGTCTCTTGAAATGGGTGCAAGAATGTTATCCCTAAGGTTTTTGTACATTTTGCACGGTCTTGTTGATTGCCCAGCACTTCTCTCCTCTGTTGGGTTCCGTGTCCCCCGGATGTCCTCTAGATTACAGCAGTGCTTCGCCATGGATACGCCTAGGACGAACTCACTTATTCAGTCCCCTGTGAGATACATGTGTTCCATATTTAATGATATATCTGAGAATTGCGATATTAACCATGATTCGTTCTCGGAGATAAGTAGGGTTTTGAGGTTGAATGGACGTTGATGAAGTAGAATTCAATTTGTTTTTGTAAGTGTATGCAAGTCATTGTTGCTGTGTAATAATGGTGATTATTTGCAGTTTTCATTGTTAACTTTTTTTTTTTCTCTTGGTGAATTTTGTTACAGGCTGAATATGCATATATATATTTTTCTTTATATACCACTGTTATTCACCATATATTGGTTCTTGTATTGATATCCTTATGTTGAATCAACTTGCACTCATGTGTTCGTAGTAGTATCGATGTGTTTGAATATTTCAATTACTGTTCTATTCAATTATGTATTTTTCCTGTAACTGGGCAATCTAGCTTGTTGGAAATAAAGCCTTATTATTATTATTATTATTATTATTAAATAGATTAATTGGCCGAATATCTCGGTCAAAAATCACTGAAA
The DNA here is from genome assembly GCA_030674115.1 of Micraspis discolor. Taxonomy (NCBI): domain Eukaryota; kingdom Metazoa; phylum Arthropoda; class Insecta; order Coleoptera; family Coccinellidae; genus Micraspis; species Micraspis discolor. Next base: position 417,448 of record JARTUT010001751.1, read on the forward strand.
AAATTTGGAAGAGTCCCTTAATTTTTAAGATATTTATCAGAGATCCACAAAATTATAAATATATGTCGAAATTATCGATATATAGAACATCCTGGAATTTCGGCATTGAACCATCACATTGTAATGAGCTATTAAGTTATCACATTGTAATGAATAAATAACTACTTGATCATTTGGATATCTTTATTCGATTGATTCTCCTATTCCGAATTCATTGAACTCGGATTGGTGTCCTACAAAATATATTGCAAGCTTGGCGTATTGACTAATACCAAGCCTGAATGAATAAACAATATTGTTCTCTTTAATTTGGAATTAATATACAGGTTGTTCAGGCTTTACACCTCCTCCTTCCTGAAGATGTCCGTTACAACGGCCGATTGTAAGGACATCCAGGAATGTGAATTGTGAAACAAGCAATCAAATTAAGGAATAAAGACATAACAAAAGACATAACTAGGTACATATTACAACTCTGCTACATCTAGAATCACTATTAACTATCTACTACAATAAGGTATCGCTTCAACTAAAACTAGAGATTGTTATAACCCTACAATTATACCTAAATAATAAAATAACATGATAAGTAGTAATTTAATCAATAACACAAAAGTTCATCAATAGGTGGTTGCAAACTGTCGGGGACATAATAAAATAGTCAATAGGTATACCTCTTTACTGCGCAGGGAAATATTTTTTCACTCTATTTTTATGCATGGTAATATGCCTACCCTTGTCATCCTCAATTGTGCAGTTGACACCTTGTGTTTCAATTACTTTGAAGGGGCCGTCAAACCATGAATTCAATTTTTTTCTATCTTCGTTTGACGTCAGCACGAGATCACCGGGAACCAAACTTAAATTGTTTGATTTTTGGTCTAATTTTGATTTCCGCTCCTTCTTTACTTTGTCTAGGAAATTTTTAGTTCTATTCAAGGCAAACTGAAGTCTGTAACGAGTTTCCTGGTCAAAGGCATCAAGATTGTATACTGGATCTATGCGAACTTTTGTGAACAATTCAGTATCTAGGTTTGCTTTCCTTGCGAAGACTAGTTCAAAAGGTGTATAGTTATGATAAGTACTTGGAGTAGTATTATAGCAGAATGCAAAATGTCTGGTCCAGATATCCCAGTCTGTAACTGTTTCGTTCACATACATCCGTATAAACTCATTTAGAACACGATGATTCCTTTCACAACCGCCTATAGTTTGGCTGTGGTAAGCTGTTGAGGTTTTATGACCCGAATTTAACAATTTAATAACATTTGTGAATACTTTGTTCTTATATTCGGTGCCCATGTCAGTTCTAACCTCCTTCATGGGGCCGTATATCAGAACAAAGTCATCTACTATTGCCCTCGCCACAGTTTTGGCTTCTTTATTGACAATTGGTATGATGGTTACATATTTCGTCAGTTCGCATTGAATAGTTAATGCATAAGAATTTCCAATGTTTGATTTTTTGAAAAGGACCTATTGTATCAATGGATACAATGTCAAAAGCTCTTTGCGGTGTGGGAGTCAAGACTAGTGGTTCTATATGACCTTTACCTTTTTTATTGATTTGACACTTATGACACTCTCTTGTGTATTTAGCTACGTCACGCGACATGCCTTTCCAAAAATAGTGAGATTTCAATTTTTTTGAGCAGTCTTTTCTGTCCATTATGACCACCGTAGACAGGATTGTCATGAAATTTTGTCATTAATTGATGTCGTTCTTCTTTATCCTTAATTACTCTTCGCGGGCTACAAAGTACAATTTCAACATTTTTCAAAATATTTTGACCTACTTCCTTAAATTCATTTACAGTGCACTGTGTAAATAAGGCATCCTTCAAATTCATTCTTAATTGACCCAATTTTTTTCTCACTGGCGAAACGATTCAGCTCAGACAAAATTTGTGCTAACACAGGAATTTTGCCGTTAGTGATTAAAAACAAGGTGAGAGCGCTCTTCTTTCTTTTATGAATGATTGTTATTGTAATATGATCTCGCGAGATTGTGAATTGTACTTGTGGTAATTTCAAAACATCGAAATTATTCAACGCCTCCCGAACACGACACTCGGGTGTAGTAATGTTAGATGATATTGTTGAAGAATCAGTTTTACTTTTATTATAACTTGACCTTGACATTGACCTAGTTGCTGCTAGTATTTGTGAGTTATCAGTGTTTAGCTTTTTCAGATCCTCTATAGTTATGCGTGACAGGGCATCTGCAATCACGTTGTTTTCTCCTTTAACATATTCAATTTCGAAATTATATTCTTCTAAGTCTAATCTTATTCTCGTCAATTTGGAAGAAGGATCTCTCATTGAGAAAAGGTGAACTAGTGGTCGATGATCAGTTTTTACTAAAAATTTTTTAGCTCCGTATAGATAACATCTAAAATGCTTAATGCCAAAATGAACTGCTGTTAATTCCTTCAGGATTGTGGGTTTGTGTTTTTCTCCCTTACTGAATGTCTTCGAAGCGTATGCTATTGGAAGTTCATTACCGTCGAAATTTTGACATAACACTGCTCCGCACGCGGTCTCGGAAGCATCTGTAATTAGTATGAATGGTTTGGAAAATCCGGATACTGCAGAATTTGTGGACAAATCAATGCTTTTTTTTTAATTTTTCGAAAGAATTTTGACATTCCTCGGTCCAAAGGAATTGTGTCCGTTTTCTAGTGAGCGTATTCAGAGGATGACATATTACAAAAAGCAACGAATCTTTTGATCTCTTCACTACTTTTTGGTATAGGGTATTTATTAATGACTTCAAATTTTGCTTCGTCCGGAAGAATTCCCTTATCTGTTATTTTATGACCTAAGAATGTTACCTCATTTTTGAAAAAATTACACTTTGCAGGGTTCAGCTTTAGGTTGAATTTCCTACACGTTTCGAATACTTTTCGCAAATTACTCATATGATGTTGAACGGAGCATCCTATAACTATCAAGTCATCCATATAAAGAAATGCTTTTTCGGGGCTCAATCCGGAAAAGGCAATAGACATCATTCTTTGAAAACTAGTTGGACTGACTGATAAACCAAAAGGAAGTCTTGTAAATCGGTATGATTGAGAATCAACACTGAATGACGTGATGTCTCTCGATTCCTCATCTAAGGGAATTTGATGAAAACTACTCAAAAGATCGATGACTGAAAAGACCTTTGAGCGACCAAGATTGTCAAGTACATCCGAAATTCGTGGTAAAGGAAATTTCCAAGCAACAAGCTTCTTATTTACACCCCTAAAATCTACCACTAACCGATATTTCTTACCGGAAGTTGACTTTTTATCGACAAGCAGTAACGGACTGTTGTAAGCTGAAAAAGACGGTTCGATAATTCTGTTATCTAAGAGGTTTTGGACCTGCCGATTGATTTCATTTTTTTGAGAATAGGGCAGCCTATAGTTTTTTATATAAACTGGTGTATTGTCTGTCATTTTGAGCTTTTGAGAATAAAAATTATTTGTTGTTAGTATATCCGTTTTTAAACCAAAATATCCGAAAATTCCGAACAAAGTAATAGTACATCTTCTTTGACATAGTCCGGTATATCTGAATTGAGTTCACTCATTAACTGTGGAATTCGATCAATGTTTTCCTTTTCTACACTGTAAATATAGAATTCATTCAAATTTCTTGTCTGAATTTTGGAAGTGTCGACCAGGGCATCTTCTAATGTTGTATTTACTATGCGAACAAGTTTATTAGATGGTGTTATTATGGTTCTCCTACGAATATTCCGGGTGCAAGTTCCTTATTCATGACTAACTGATCCTCGGTTATATTGTCTAAACAGCGAATGTTTCTAACAACTTCGCATCGAGCTGGAATGAAAACTTGATTTTCTGCGGGGCCATTCAAAATTGGAATAGTTATTTGGTATTCGTCCACCCTGACTCTCATAGTCCAATTGCCGTAATCGATAGCAACGTTATACTTTGCAAGAAAATCTCTACCCAAAATTCCGTCACCTGGTATCGGAAAATCGTCGTTGACTACGTGAAAAGCATGTTTTAGATCGTATTCTTCGACTGAAATGTAAGTTTCTACAACACCCAATGATTTGGTGAGTTCATCCGTAATTCCTCGAAGGTTACTCGCTTTTGAATTATCCACGAAAATGTCTGACCGTATTTTTCCCTTTTTGAAAATTGAAATATCAGCACCTGTGTCGACAAAATACATATTTTCCATTCCTGTCATTTGAGTCGTAAGAATAACTATATTTGACAGTGACAAATTGATAGAAAAGACATTATCTAATTCATTGTGTTGCTTTGATTTTTCCCCAATCGGACCCGTTGGGGACCGATTGGTTTTCCGAATTATTATCGTCGATATTTTCGAGATACCTTACCTGTCTAGTAGCATTTCCATATCGTCTGTACCTCTCGAGTGACCACGACGATTTTGATTGCGGGTATTTTGTTCTGAGGGATTGTTATTATTTTGACGGTAATTCTGATTATACCTGTTTCCAATATCACGCCGATTTGAAAAACCTCGCCTAGGACGCCTATATTGCCCGAAATAAAGTACATTGTTTTGGGGTTGATTGTTCGAAGCACTCACAAATTTCGATAAAACTTTGTACCGACTTAAATGAACCAGCTTCAACGACTAATTTTGCTCGTTCGTTATTAGAATTTTGCATGAGTGAGCGTACCGTGGCTTCCACAGAGTAATTTTCTGCAACTTCTCTGGGCACTCCCTCGCTTATATACGCCTTTTGTAGTTTTTCCGATAAAACTTCTATTTCGGATGCAAAACTAGCAGGGTCTTTGTGATTTTGTCTACAGCTCGAAAGTCTGGCTGATAATAAACGAGAGCTTTCCCCTTTTATTCCGTTCCTCAATTTTGAAATTATATCATCAATGTCATTTTCCTCGGTGATCAGATCGCGAGCTTTCCCTGTTAACCGTGTTTTGATAAATGCAACTGCATTACCTTGACCGTTGGTACAGATGCTTTTCAAGAGCTCTAATGCATCCAGAAATGAACGTAAATTTTCAATTTTGCCGTCGAATTGATTAGAAGTAATTTACTTGCCAAATTGAAAATTCACTTTCTGCAGTGGCCATAATTTCAAATGAGTTTTTTACTTCTGAGTCCTCGTCTAAAACTAGTGGATCAATCTTTTCTAGGCATGAAGTTGGAACTTTAATCTTGACTCCCAGTACTTGAAATGAGCGTACTACTTTATCTCTACTATTAAGGAAAGAAGTTTTGCAAATTTGTTTATCGACGTTATCTAAAGTATCCCAAGTGTCTCTCAAAATCTGAGTTAAGTCATTGAATGAACTTACCAGGTTATCTCTAATATCTGCCCTTGTTGCCTCTGTTTTAGGGACTTCTTTCTTCAAAATTCTTTTGCTAGTATTTTTCAATGAAACTGTTACCTGATCTAACTTTAAATTCAGCTCTTTGTTTTTAGTGTTCATGAGCCTGTGACATCGGTGGGCATATTACTTACTATATTATACTATAACCAATACGCAATAATTGTAATATCTATGATGGTTTTTCCATCCTCGGACCTTAAACATAGAACTGTTAATTGGATATTCAACATAGGTAAAATAAGAGTCAGCAATTAATTTCTTTAACAAAGTATAGGGAATGTTGAGTACAAAACCTTATTGTTGTTCCTGAATAGTTCACTCACACCATGTAGTCATGTAGCACTCTTGTCTATACTTGTGCAACAGAACCCAGGGATACGTTGAGGTTCCTTCTAATGCGTCTCTCCATATTTTTCTTGTGAGCCTTATACAGTTTGAAAACCATATCCATCACCAGTATTGCCAGTATAAGGAACATTACAATCTTAACATCTTTCGTGATGTTGTATTCGCTCTCCTGCACTATGAAATTTGAATTTACTGCACCATTTTCCGTCACGTCTTGTTTCGTGTCCTTCGAGTGGGAAGATCCCATTTTCAATTTAAGAATTTTTACGATCACCATTTATGTAATCGGCAACTTTTCAACTTATTGAATCACAATATAGGTACGTACCACGTAGTTGTTAACTTTCCAAAAATTATTTTATCCTGGCAGGATCGCCATGTAATGAATAAATAACTACTTGATCATTTGGATATCTTTATTCGATTGATTCTGGCCTATTCCGAATTCATTGAACTCGGATTGGTGTCCTACAAAATATATTGCAAGCTTGGCGTATTGACTAATACCAAGCCTGAATGAATAAACAATATTGTTCTCTTTAATTTGGAATTAATATACAGGTTGTTCAGGCTTTACAACATTTTTGACATCTAGGAACACAAACAAATTTTGATTGGCAACCTCCTTAGAGATCACTGATATTGGAATCTCTATGTTTTTGTATTTGATAAATTGTGGGATGTGTCGAAAATATCAACATTTGGAGTTGGACTTGAATAAATAAGGTATTTCATATGACAAAAGTTCTTGCAATCACGACAGTGCTTCCTTTATTCATTTACTAGCTCGATGTGTCTTTGAGTTCCCCTTCTCCTCAACAATAAATTGACATTCACGATGAGACAGGGAGATTCAGCAGAAATTTTTCCAAACCTCGGTATTATGTTGTATTTGCTATTATATTTCTTCTCGTATGAAGGGCTAAACTAAATTACTTACTTCTATTTCAAATGAATATAGACAGTCAATTCAAGATGAAGTAGTAAGCAACAAAAATTATTAAAAAAGTTCAATCTTTATTTGTATTTCTTTCAAAATTTCCTCCTCCTTTTGTAGTGAGTAATTAACAGTCAGTCTCAGTTTATACCTTTTTAAAAATTAAAATAATTTTTGATTTGCCTTTAGTCATCACCGATCATTGCGAAGCATCATTCTATGAGAAGTTCAAAATGCACGGCTCCATTCTTAACATCTTTGCTATACTTTATATTTTTAGCCCATACCCTGCATTCGATATTTATGAGAATGCCGTTATGTGGGCGCTGAAATTGGACGGCAACTAGTGGACTCAAATACCCCTCGGAGTTGATAATCGGATAGTAATATCCAGGAAAACCTTGAACCTGGGAGAAGTACGCAACAGGGCCGATAAATTCCTCATCAGCTGGGTTTTCACCAGTGCACGATACCCAAATATTGTTTCTCTGTGGGAAAAATGGTATATTAATACCAATAAATAACAAGATCAAAGGAAATGAGAGAAATAAATATATCAACATTATTATGACTATTAAACAAATTTCGAAGTATTACGTTTGAAAATACAAACAAATGTGTTCAACAAAGAAAACACTCTCAGATAAACCTCCTTCGGACAAAACTATAGCGGGAATATATATATACAGATATATAAAATTTCTGCGAACGGTGTACACTCGCACAGTTTGGAAGGACAAACAGACAACAGGCAGTCTACTTAATGAGTTTGAAATATCATTAGTTGGAAATATCTTTACTGAAATGATGAAACAAGTATCTCTCTCGATTTTGAATTAAGTCTAAGTCAAAGTGAAAAAATTGCATTACTTTAGCACATTAAAAATTTCACAGGTTATAAATAATTAAAGATGTTAAAAAAGTTGTGTTCAGTTTTTTTTATATAATGAGTACACTAATAATTTTTTTGGATTTTGATAAAGAGATCATGAAGAATAAAGTTCCGTTCCCTGGAACTGTACCTCCATTATTATTCATTTCAATTTTACGTTGAAAATTACCGTCCCCCGTGCTCCCTATTGAGATTAAACACATAGCGTTGCAAGTAGGTGAGTTAACATCCTTTTTTAAAGTATACATATATAGTGGATAAGAAATCTAAAAAAATTATAATAAAATCAGAAACCTTCAAAGAACTAAATTCCATTGGAATTTTTCACTAAAGTTCATTTTTCAATAACCTAAAAATTTGCCAATCAACAGCATTTTCCATGACTTCATTGATCATTATAAATTTTAAAAATAATTGAATTACAATATATTTTTCCGCTTCGTTTGGCGTTTCTTGTATACCCATAAATAAGATAGTGTGATAAAAGTATAAATAAATTCATTACTTTGATTCGAATAGTTTTTTAATCCAACAAAAAAAAATTACTCTAATATTGTTTACATTTGTCACCATTTTTATGATAACAAAAGACATTCATTAACTAGAAAAAGAAGTTCGTCCATTTTTGTGAATAATTTTTTCGTAAGCAATTGGACTCAATATTTTTAAAAAGTTTATTGCAAATCATTTAGAAACGGTTATTATTGTTGAAAAAAATTAATCCAGAAATTATTTTTTATCATAGTTGATAATTGTGAAAAAACTCTTTCATTTTTATATATTTAACAAATTGTTCTGAAAAATGTATCAGCTTTGTTCTATTTTCTCTGGTTGTTTAAAAAATCACTAGAACGTCCTGTCCATAGAAATATCAAAAAAAAATTTCGAATATAATAAATTTAAAAAAATACTTGTTTGGGAATTAAATTATAATTTTCATTCCTGTATTTCATTTCTGGCGTGTCTGCATTCTCCTCTCACATTTTAGATATGCATTTGGGATTTATTGAAAATTCTTCAGTGAAGGAAATATAGGTGTGGATCTGAATAACGTTATACAGTTTCATTCTTTCCATCGCTTTGGGAATTGGGGTATGAATAGTAATTTTCAATAGGGATACATTCTATGATATTCACTTTCCCGTAATATAATCACTTATATCATTCAATGCATGCGGCAACATAACACGGAAAATTGATCACTCTGTAAACAAGATCTTCGTTCCTCAACCTACCAGAATTTCGGACAGCAAACACTTGTGAGATAGTTAAATTTGATGTCTTTAGGAGAACTCTCCTACTGTTCTAGATTGGGACCATTCTCGACTTGATATTATAGACATTAGGGATTATAGCACGCTGTTCGTATAGTTTACCAAACTAGAGGAAACGCGCAAAAATAAAGTTTTCGAAATATTTTAAAATTTTCTAATGTCATAATTCCACAATACTATTTGTGGCAGCCTCATTAAAACTATGATATTCTGAGAGTTATTGAGAAAACCAATTTTCAGATGATATTTGGAGCGAGATATTTTGACCGATTCTAAAAATATGAAAACTTTAGCTCCAAAAGTGATGCATTCCTCTTCCATAGGGTTAGAGATATTTAGAGGTTTACGAATGTGTCATCAAGCTACAATATCGTACTCTTCATAAGGAGGAAAATGGAATATAAGATCATGGATATTTGTTGAAGGACTAAAATCAAGTAATCAATTTCTCTCGCACTTAATGATCTAAACCAAAATAATACTTTCATCAAAACTGCAGAAAATGACGAACTCAAGGAATGTTATTTCATCTGGGGAGTATGGAAAGGATTACGATAATAATTTTCGATTCTTGCAAGAAGGAGTTGGTACAGCTGAGCACTTGCTTTGTAACAGTAATAGTAAGATGTAGAACTCAGCAAAGTGGAGGAGTAATATTGAGACTGCACTACCAGATTCTTAAACCACTGCCGCCTATTTGAAGTATACTCAAAAGGGGTATGGTTAAACACCTCAGGGAAGGATCTACAGGGATATGTTTGTGAGTTTACAGAGTCAGTTGGTAATGAGACCATCGCTATATCTTTATTTTAAAAATTCTTGAGAGGAATTTTACCTCCTTTGGTGAGATATGTCTAATACGGTCTTGAAGCTGATGGGGCATATCTTCTGGAAGATCATCTGGATCATTGTAGTACTCTGGCATCCAACCGTTTTTCGCACTGAGTTCTAAGAATATACAAGGTCGAGCTCTGAGGTATCCAAAACCCTGTTCTCGACTGCAAGGTCCCCAATCTCTGACATCAACAGCACAAATTCTATCTTGTGGGGGTGGTACGTCGTACGAACATACCATGCTAGTCGAGTTTCCATTTTGAACTCTCGGAGGATTGTAATAATCTAAAAAAAATCATCCTATAGGAAGAAGGTGAAATTTCCATTGCGTTTTGAGATTGATCGTTGCAAAAGTGTTTTCAACAAGTGGATGCATTTTGATTTTGAAAGGTACCAGAAATTTCCAAAATTTATTTATTTAATTGTGATAAGGATGAATTAACATTTTAACGCCATATCGTTCACGACAAATTTCTCATTACCGAATGAAAATTTTTGTGTCTGTCCTTATAGGTTCGATGCTTATAGGAACTTGTTAGCGAAGGTTCACAGTCGATAGTGGAGCATTAGTATTATTGAATTTGAATGAAAAAAGAGTTGTTCTAATACATCCTCTGCGGAATGAACATTTCATGATACGTTCGGCAAAAATCAAGTTTTTAGCTCAAATGGACAATCTTGAATATTCTGGCTATTTCAACAGTATATAAATAATTTTTATTAAGCTCTTGTTGTATTGCACGTTGTGACTGTTGATGACAAATGGGTCTCATACGGCAATATCAAGGGAGAACGTTCATGGTCGAAGGGCGGTGAAACAGCTCGAATGGTGGTCAAACAAGGATTGAAGGCCCGGAAAGTTTTGCTGTGTATTTGGTGGAATTGGAAAGGGGTATCTACTTTGAGCTACTGCCCAATGGCCAGATGCTTAATTCGAATCTCTATTGCCAGCAATTAAACCGATTTGAAGCGGCAATTATCAAATAGGACAGGTGTCGGATTCCATCAGGACAACGCCAGGCCTCCCACGTCTTTGAAATGGCAACAAGTAACTGAAAAAATGGGGACATATTTGAGCATTAACGAATTATTGTAACTATGTTAAATAAAGCCCTAAAGTTATTGTAAAAATAATGGAATACTTTTTCCGCAACTTAATTACATCGATTTCACTTTTACTCTCGACAAACTAATACTTCGGGATAAACAGGGTGCCCGGTAACTCAACGTCAAGCGGTTACTGGGCGATATGCTAGGATATACCAGTTCTAGCAAAAATTTTAAAAAAATAATAAAAAAATAGAAAAAATAAAAAAAATAAAACAATTGTACCTAACAATGGATTTGTGACTGTAATCAATAGCATGGTTATTTAGGATCAAATACCCATAGTCGTTTTTAGTTGACTTAATTTAAAAAGTTTTACTTTAAGTGAAATTGAATTTGAGGCATACCCTTACGGCGATCTTTCATAAGTCGCCACATAGCGAGTATCAACATCGGTCTCGGTTCTTAGTGGTTAGAATGAAGTCCGGAAATTCGACCGATCCCGAGTTCAAATCTCGGCGGCTGCCGGTCTCAAATATCACGATATAACAAATATCCAGAGTCCGTGGCATGGCGCACAATAGCACTACTGATGAGTGATGTGGACGGTTGCCTTCATAATGTGTCTTGGAAAAGAGTTGGTTGAGACACAATAATGGCTACAACACTCGCTCCCAGATCTGCAACTTTCAACGACTTTCATTCCGTACCTAGGTCTGTCGCGGTATCAAGGATTAGCTAAGGTGCTTATCACCCGTCCGCACGATGCGGAGGTGTAGCTCTGCTCAGGTGACCTTCCGCCGACTGCACCTTCTTTCCTTGTAACAAGCTCTAATTCTGAATTCTCGAAATTCAACCGGTGCCGGGTTCGAATCTCGGCGGCTCACGTTTCTAATTATCACAAATAACAAATCCCCAGCGTCTATGGCATGGCGCACACAGGCCATACTGAGAGTCCAAATACACTGATCAACAATTGCTAGGGATCACTTATGAACTTCTCTTCATTTGTATTTTTTACAAGTTATATCGTGAATATCTGTACATTATATGTTCTCTGAGGTAAAATTAAGATGTTTGAGTTGATTATATCAAATTTTTCCTCACTTCATCGGCTCTGTTCACATAATCGATTATTATCTGTACTGTTACAGGTGGAGTAAAAAGCAATGTGGTATTTGTTATTAAATCTGTTTTTTTTTCTCTCATTCAAACACATAAGGTGACAATAATTGAAGAAATGAGAACAATATCAGCTTATCAGTCATGCCGAGAAGTCGTTTGGCTCCTGTGCAACTGGACCAAATCATACGGTGGATACAGGAAGGTTTGTGCCAGCGAGAAGTGTCCCGGCGGTTGAATGTTTCGCAAAGTGTCATGAGTCGGGCTTGAAATAGGTTCATCCAAAACGACTCAGTAGCTTATGTTCATGGGGGAGGTCGGCAGCGCAGTACAACAGCTGCCCAAGATCGTCTTTTGATCCTCAATGCTAGGAGAAATCCCACTTACCCGGCGTCGCGGCTCAATAAATCACTGAGAGTTGCAACAGGAGTTCTAATTTCGAACCAAACTGTAAGACGACGACTACATGTTCGTGGTTTGAGAGCACGTAGAAGGGTACAACATCGCCGTTTGAATAGGGAGCACCGGGTTCATCGACGGCAATGGGCTGAGGAGCACCGCAATTGGACAGTTGAAGATTGGAGCCGATGTTTATTTACGGATGAGTCTAAATTTCGTTTAGTCAACTCCGATGGGCGTATTCTTGCTTGGAGGGAAAGTGGTCGAAAGTATGCAGAAAAGTTTATGGTACCCACAACCGCTTTTGGCGGAGGTTCTATATGTGTATGGGGAGGTATTTGTTTGAACCAACGCACAGAGTTGGTTGTTCTGCAGAACACCACAATGACCAGCCAGAGATATCACGATATGATTATTGAACCCATAATTATTCCGTTTGCGGCTGCCTTGGCCGAGAATTTCATTTTAATTCACGATAATGCCCGTCCGCACCGTAGTCGTCTGTTTAATGATGCGCTAGAAACTCATGCTATTGATAGGATGGACTGGCCAGCTCGGTCTCCAGACAAGATTTGAATCGAACATGTCTGGTCTGAGATGTCTAGACAATTGTCAACCTTAGAACAACCTATCAATAACTTGGAGGACCTTTCTAACGCTTTACGGGATATTTGGACGAATTTGCCCCAAAATTTTATAAATCGTTTGATTGAAAGTATGCCTCGTAGGGTAGAATGCTTGAGACGAGCTCGTGGGGGTCCAACTAGGTATTAGCTCAACCGAAACTTCAGCCTTCTTGTGGTTTCATCATAAAGTTTTTATGTTATTCAAACACAGAATTTTGAGTGTTCCTAATAAAGTCTTTGTTTCCCTCCAACCTTACATATTTTCATTCTTTTCTCAAGTGAACCATATTATCAATTGAAAATACTCTGATATTTGACTAAATTTATAATCTTGGAGCGAATATTTCAGAAATAAATTTAGAAAAAGTAAGTGATCCCTATCAATTGTTGAGCAGTGTATTTGCGCCAGGGACGAAACGCGTAGGAATAGAAAACCTACACCCTTATTGTACTGATGGTTTACTAATTGGCTAAAACTATTTGAAATCTGAAAATTCAGATTATGATATTGTTGATAAGACTCCACAGGGCTGAAATATTTTCGAAGCACAGGGTGCGAAATGAGTTTGTCACAACATTTTTGTCGCTTTGTTTACAAGAATACTATGCTCATCAGTTTCCCTGATATTTGTTACATTCGAATTTTTAGTTAAAACTGTATGATCAGTAATAGCTAAATACGATTCTATCATTCTGTGAGTACTATCTAATGAAATTATTTCAGTTGAAGAGTAGATTCGATGTAACAAAAAAACTTTTTCGACTTACACTTGAAATTTTTTTTTCATCTCACTCATTATTTCTTATATGAATATGACTCATACCCGTTATTCAATCAACAATTTCGACTTAACAGTTAAGTGTTAACGAGTGAGTGTCTAGTGAGCAATCATTGCGTAGTTATGATTTTTTTGAGTTTCAATAATTAGTCGCAAGTGGTTTATCAAGAACGCTAAAGCCTTCTGACCTCTCGTCTCTGGTTCCCAAATTTTTCCTAAAAGAGGTGTCCATGTGTGATAAAGATATTTCATTTACTCACTATCTAGGGAAGACATGAGTTTTGCATCCCATTTCATACTATTATTATATCCTTTTATCCAAATAAGGGTACTTTCATTGTTTTGGGGCATTGGCCTGACAATCAATTGAGGATTCGTCCTTATTACGGACTTCTCATTCTTCCACGTTCTTATTCCTTGGTTTGTGGTTTGAGAATAAAGCCACATGCATATACCTGCTGATAATACCAGTGTCCCATAAGGTAAGACAGAGAGAGGTGTTACATTTGCTATAAAAAGAGGAAAATTTTTAATCAACCAAATATTGTTAATTATTTACCAAAAATACATCGAGGTACCACAGTTTCAACACAAAGACATCGCATTTTTTTGAGTGTCTCTTTTCATTATATTTATGTTGAAATATCTCAATATTTTCAAAAAAATACCAAACATATAAAAAAAATATTTTATCATTTTCAGTCAAAATAATCGCAATTATAGACTCAGATATTATAGTTTCTGGTACACTCATTCCGACTCCTTGTGAATAATCGAATTGTTTTAGAAGTAGCATATTAAACGTTTTCATGTGAATCAAGCTCAAGGGGCTCAAAAAATGAAGTACTTATTCCTTCTGATTTAACTGAAAATCAAAGATAACAAGGATCTCAAAATGAAACCTCCATATACCTACACTGGGTCCGTAAAGTATGGACCGAATTCATATTAGCTAAACAGACCATTTTTTAGTTTAATTTACCATATTTTAAAATAATAATATAATATACAGGGCGAATTACTGTCGAGTAATGACGTCATGGTCATTTTTTCAAATGAAACGCCTCCATTTTGTCTCCATTTTCGGATTACTCTAGCTGAGCTGATTCCAAAAATGTGATTCCAATTGGTACAGGGTGGAGAAAAATACAATATGATAATAATAGTAATATTATTGATGGAATACATGACTATGTTCGAACTACAGCCCTTGCTCTATTTGACAGTAACCCAAACGGTGTACAAATTGTATGGTTTCTTGAGTAATATTGTTTATTTCTGTTCGAATTCTCTTTTTCAATTTGATTTTTAATATTATTTGGATAATAAAGAATGTTACGCGTTACTTTATGAGCACACACAAAAATTCTTTTTTATCCACCCTGTAACAATTGGAATCAACATGTGATACATTTTTGAAATCAGCTCAGCTAGAGTAATCTGAAAATGGTGATAAAATGAAGGCGTTCCATTTGAAAATAAATGACGAAAAAATTCACCCTGAATATTAGATTATTATTTTGAAATACGGTAAATTAAAATAAAAATCAACGTCTTTCCGGATTATTTCTTAAAATGATTTGTTTAGCTAAAAATGAATTTATTCCATACTTCACGGACACAGTGTATATTTACTCAATTTACCAGGAATTTTTTTCCACTACTTTCCATGTCACAGGCTTCAATCATTCTGTTCCGAAAAAATGTTCAATTACCCATTATTCAATTCACTTCAATGTCTGAGACACTCTGATCTGAATACTGTGAGCCTCTCTACATTATGAAAATATTATATTGTTATCAAAATGATGTTTATTTCATTTACTACACTAACCATAATATTGACCTTTCTCTGAGATAAAAATGTTAATGGATCTTTCTGAGTGTTGTGTATTTGCTAATCAGAATTCGAGACTGTAGAATAATTTAATTTGAGTAAAAAGGATGTATCTTCAAACAAATAGTTCATGAAAGGCATTCAAAAAGAGACTCCCAGATGTACAAAATAGTATTTGAATAGGTTTTAAAGAGAAAAATCCAGAAAGCTTACTGCAGAAAAGTAAAGGGTTTTCCAATAGGGATTTCATAACTTTGATTCTAAATAAAACTCAAACAATTTCAATATTTCAAAAACTTTATTATTGGCTTCAAGTACAAACATAACATTTACGAATGGAACTCAACTGCGTTCATCTGGCCACCACGGGCCTGTTTGCTGCGGTCAATTCTCTGGACCCAATTTTCGATGACTCGGCCATACATTTCAGCCAAAACGGCCGCAATTTCGCGTTCAATGTTGTGTCTGAGATCTTACAATGTCGTCGGCTTGTTGGCATAGGCCAGTGACTTGACGTAGCCCCAAAGAAAATAGTCCCGAGGCGAAAAACCGCACGAATAAGGCAGCCAATCGAAGGGGCCGTTTCTCGAAATTTCATGCTCACCAAATATCTGCTTCAATAATCCGATTGTTACGTGTGCTGTGTGGCTCGTGCCACCGACCTGTTGAAACCACATGTTGGCGAAGTCCATACTTTGCAATACAGGGTGTCTCAAGTTCGAGTGCCTATTATACGTTTTGGAGAACTAGACATATTTGAATTCTGAAAATTGGGATTATGATATTGTTCGAAGTTCTCTACAGAGCTAAAATAGTTTCGAAGCCCAAAAACTTCCGGTTATACAGGAGTGAAAATAAATTCGACGAAAAAATTTTTTTCAAGCTTTCCATTCCTGGTTTGAACGTAAACCGTTTTACAACATCGAAGAGGAAGGATGTGAAAAGGTCATTCATCTTTTGGATGTCAAAATATCATTACAGGGTGTTTCAAATTTTGTGTTAAAAATTGTGATCTTGAATTGACCATAACTTCTTTTTTCAAATTAGAACCCTATTTTTTTATAATTTTTTGGATTCTGCGGTCAAAAATAATGATAGTTTTTTCACATAATTATGCTCCTAAATTCAATAATTTCTGACATATTTGAGATTTGCTGGATTTATGGTGTACGTAGAGTAAAATTGATTGCATCTAAAATAATTCAATGAATATTCTTTCGAAACCATGGGAACACTGTACCCATAGAAGATCTGTTAATAATTCACAAGTGTCAGGAGTTATTGTTATTCGTTATCTTCATTTCTCGATTTAACAAAATGAACCGTTATTCTAATTACGAAATTCTGGATCTATTTTATATACATGGTGAATGTGACAGAATTATTAGTAGAACCTGCCAGGCCTTTAACGAGAAGTATCCCCATTTACCTTCCATGACGGAAAAGATCTTTAGAAAATATGTTTTAAACTTTCAAAGTTTTGAATGTGTAAGAGCCCCTAAAGAATAGAAAAGAAGGGTAGTTGATGATGAGGAAAATGAAATTAGTGTTTTGACTTATTTCAGAAGCGAATAAAAATGCATCTATTCGAAGCGCAGCTCATGAAATCTATTTAGACAGAAATTCAGTGCACAGAATTTTGAAATTGTAGAGGAATATTAGAAAAACTTGAAAATTATGAAAATTTTTTGAAAAAGATCATTTGGACAGACGAAGCAAGATTCATTAATGAAGAACTATTTAATAGAAAGAATTGCCACATTTGGAGGAGTGAAAATCCTCATAGAAAAGACAAAGAAACCCCAGAACAAATTTAGTTTTAATGTGTTTGCTCTTTTTGATGAACAATAAAGGGCGGTATTACATTTATGAAGAAAATTTAAATACAGAAAATTTTTGGAAATCCTGAGAAATTTTGTTTTCTGAGTTTTTGGATGAACTGCCGTTGAGTATGTCGACTACCGCATATTATCAATTGGATGGAGCTCCGGCACATAGTTCGCACGAGGTGTCTGAAGAACTGAGTGCAATGTTTGGTAATCGGTGGATCGGAGGCCGTTCTTCACTATTTTGGTCCCCAGGATCTCCTGATCTTACTCCCTTAGATTTTTATTTATGGGATAAAATAAAAACATAGTCTATGAATCTCCTATTGGAAGCAAACAAGATTTGATACGGCGTGTGGAGGATGCTTTCCACTCTCTAAAGGGGAGGAAATTAAGCGAGCGACTAACCGAGGTGTTTCAAGACGTATTCGAAAGTGTGTGAAACAAAATGGTTACCATATTGAGAATCTTACCTGATCATTTATTTTGTTAATTTGAGTTTTGAAACGTATTTTTATTTTTATTATCATAATTTATTTATAATCATAATTCGGTGTACTGAAGTAGCGAATCTATTTCATGTGTTTCCTATTGAAGAGATGAATTCTCATTCGCTTCGAAATAAGTCGAAATACTATAATAATTTCATCAACTGCCCTTTTTTGTATTCTTTAGGGGCTCTTACATTCCGCAATTTGGAAAGTTTGAAACATCTTTTCAGAAATTGTAAAAAAATGGGGATACTTCTCATTGGATACTCAACATTTTGTATCATCCACCATTTGAAATAAACAATATCATTAAGTGCATTTGAATGTGTATTATGTATACAATTGAAAAAAATAAAATAAATACACAAAAAAAAAATTTCAAAATAATCATTCCAGATACATGAAATTTACCAATGTGTGGATAAGCCGTAACTTTCCGTACTGTCATAAAATCCAGAGTATCCAAAATTCCATGTTTTCCGTACTTGTTACTGCGAGTGCTCGCTTTCGTTTTGTCAGGATGTCCGGAATTTTAAAATCGAAGTCAACATGGCTTCGAACGGTCATTATCTCTTTTTTTTTGTTAATTCAAAAATCTTCTCTTATGGATATACAAAAAAGGTTCCACAAAGCGAAAAAAATTTATGGCAATTATTTAAATATTTTTTAATTTATAATGATTAGGGAAGTCTAGCAAAAAGTTATTGATCAACATACAAGTTTATCAAGAAAGTAACTTTATTTCAACTTACTAACTTGTGACGCTATGCGCTCAACCTCAATATGCGGTTTGCGTAAATCTGAAAAGAGACATCTGGTGGCGACTTTCAGCATATTTGTTGTGAAAGAATTGTCAATAGATCAGTAATAACATTAGATTTCCTAGAACTTTTCAGTTGTTTTGGAAGGTATTTTTGTGAGTTTACCCAGAAGAAGGATGGATATTGAGAGATCATTTGGATTTTTGAAATTCTGGTCATTTCTCCAAAGGAAATGAAGAAAAAGGACTGGCTTTGAAGAAAGCTGGTCATGTTTACAACATTATAGAGCGGACTGGTTTCATTACTTCCAAAGTAACGAGACAAACTTCGATAAATTTGCTTACAATGTTGAAATAAACGTAACCATATTTCTTGACTATGCCAAAATATGAAAATTTTTGTTTTTTGTACTTGTTCTTCCAAAAGAGAAGAAAAAAATTGTTTGGCAACTAGATGAATATAATTGAAATAAAACTTCTATTTACACAAATGATAAGCCAAGTTTAATTTTCATCAAAAAAAGTAACAATCTATTTTCAACATTGAGTTTACAATTTCCATGGCCGCTGTAAGCTAAAATTGAATCTATCAAAGACAATTCCAGCAATACACTTCAACTCTTCATCACATTTTAAAGATTTAATACCATGGAAGCCCATACATTTGATAGGTTAATCGATGCCAACACATTTGTCGTTTTTACTAACAAATAATTTGGTCTTATCGGCAATATTACATTGAATTGCCACGGCAGACATTTCTTCCGCACTAACACCCATGAAATTACTCTCAAATAAAAATATATCATCATCTGAATCTTATGGATCAGTTTGACATGAAAATTCCTTCTGGCCTCTTTCCACTTGCACTGAATGATTATTATTACCTATTTCAATTAAAGATTCAACAATAGATCCTTCCTTTGACTCATCCTTTCTTCTTGATCTTGCTGTTTTTCTTTCAAATCTCTCCACTCCCATAGTGGAATTATCCACTTTTTTATACATCTGAAATCAGTAAAATGAGATCGGACATAGATAACTGAAACTGAACTAACCGAAAAATCGTTGGGTTATAAGACGGGCAATCAGGTATATTACTTTTGGCATTTCCTACGAAATGAGCACTACATATCTTCTGGAATTTTGTCGGTTGCCATTGCTTGAAAGTACCATCATTACTAAAGTCTTGAATGAATGAAATTATGATAACATCTCCAATCAATCAGATATCCTTACCAAACTCTTCTAACTCTATCAATCCATATCTGCTTCCATCCTTTCTCAAACCATTTATTAGGAAAAAATAAAATTTAATAGAATTGTCTGTGTTATAATAAGCATTGTTGCAACCGACTACACAACACTGAATACGTGAAGAAGATTATACTCTTAGGTCTTCAGCATTCATTTTCGATATTGAGGTTTGTAAATCAACAATTGCATAAACTCTTAAGTACGCTTCCACCACAAAAAAATCAGAAATTATGCCCCAAATCAATATGTAAAACACAGGGAAATGACATCGAATTTGAATTATTTCACAACAAAAATGTCGAATTCCGCCACCGAGGTCGCCACGTTGAGTTAAGATTATTAAAAGAGGAGATACAGTTTCGGCATTGGAGTCTTTTTTAGTACATTTCTCCTCTTTCAGGGCCTCCTATCCAAAATTCAAAAAAACTAGTTAACTAATTATAAGTATGAAACTAAACAACTCTTTCTTTCTTCCATTCATCATTTAAAACTATTTTATAATTTTTGATGTACTAACCTATTTTTTTTGCACAATGATCTAGACGTAATCCTAAATCGGATGAGCTTATAGTAAGAGTATGTCATATTAACCTATTAACTAAGCTATTCCAGAAGCACAGTTCTATGTAAAGGGTCTTTTAACTTCGGTTTTCTAAACAAAATAAAACAAAAAATGTGGATGACGATTATTCAAATCTTTATTGCATCACAAAAAGAAAGAATCGGCAATTATGAATGAAAAATGATATCTGGAAAATGTCCACCACGACCACGCTGATATAAGTGAAGTCTATTTCAGATATCACATCACAGATTTTGGGTTTTGAGGATGCAATCAATTCGATTTTCTCCGTATAGGCTCTGTCTTTAAGATAGCCCCATGAAAAATGATCCAGTGGTGTTAAATCAAATGAAATGGCTGGCCATTTATCAGCTGAATTTCGTGTAATTATGCGATCAGTAAATTTGGTTTGCATTCAATGGATCGTTTCATTGGCTGTGTGACACGTGTCGCCGTCTTGTTGAAACCACATGTCAGTAATATCTATGTCATCAATGAGAGTCCAAAATTGAGATGTTAATATCTCGCGATAGCGTGATCAATGGACCGTTACCGCATTTCCAGCCTCATCTTCAAAATAAACGGCCCAACACGCCTTTAGACCATGTAGAGCGCGCCATACAGTGAACTTTGAGCATGCATAGGCTTCTCAATAGTCGCTCTAGGATTTTTAGAATCCCAAATAAGGCAATTTTGCTTGTTGACCTACCTTTACAAGTGAAAATGGGCTTCGTCTAAAAAAATGATTTGTTCAGAAAAATCAGCCGGTTGTTCTAGAATGAATTGGGCGAATCTACAGCGATATGAATGGTCCGTCGGCTTCAATTCCCGCACTAGTTGAATCTAGTATGGCTTCAAAGCCAAATCCTTATGCAAAATTTGCCATATGTGGGTTTGAGATAACCGCACTTGTTGAGAAAGTCAAGAAATTGACAAATTTGGATCTTCTTCAGCACTGTGTCTCACGGCTGCAATGTTTTCAGTTGAACGGCTCCTCCGTCGAACACGCGTTGCTGTTGGCACATTTTGTACCGAGCCCGTCGACTCAAATTTAGTGACCAAATTCTTAATAGCGGACTCAGAAGGCCAATTATTTTGTCCGAAAATATCACGAATTATACGGAATGTGATTTTAACAGAACCACCATTTTCATAGTGGGTTTTGATTATTCTAATGCGATTTTCGAGCGAAATTGAATTCATTGCAACAATTACCAAAGCATCGACTATGAATATGCCAAAAAGCTAACTGTCAATGCTGTTATGTAGTAGGTGTGGTCACAATTAAAAAACAAAGTTCTTGTTGAAAGACTCATTAAAATGAAATGAAGTTTTTTCAATATTCCCACAATTTCCCTAATTCATAGAACTAAAGAAATATTGAATTTAAAAAATATTAAAAATTTGTGTAAGATACCATTTTTTTGTTCGGACTTATCAACTTTTCCACAAAAAATTTGAATAATTTCTTATTATATCTTACCAAACCCCAAACCTAGGAACAACTTGCAACCCATTTTCCTCACCAACTTTTAGTCCTGCATAACATCATAATTGAAGTAAAGTGAATTCTAAATCTTCTTTAAATTAGGTTGAAACAAGCATTATAATGTTATTATCGAATCGAGTGACTAGCTGTATGTGAATGAATTTAACTATGAATCGAAATAATCTATGAATTCAAATCATGAAAGCCAAAGAGTGATACATAGTAAGTGCATAAAATAATAATTTATTTATTTATTTATTCATAACAAGAACATATACGGGTAAATTAATACCTAAAAACAATGTCCACTAATTAACATTGATTGACAGAAGTGCAAATACTTACATAGAAACGGAAAAAAAAGAAAAAGAGAACAAAAATTTTGATATTGAATTAAACAATTTTTATCCTTCATAACTTGTTATCTTTCTTTAAAAAAGGAAAAAACAAAAATGATTCAGCGAAAATAAACAGAAAAAACAATTAATTAAGTAGAGATACCTCTGAAGTGATTACCCAAACATCTTTTAACATATTCGTGGCTATGACCAATTACATCCACTAGATCCTTAAAACTATTACAACGACTAAGCACTCTAATAATAGGGGAATTCCTGGAGCTGTTGCTGTGCCTCAAGGGCAAGACGAAGGTTTCCAGCTGTCTGAATCTCCTCGAAGGAGCATGAAAGTTGACTCGCGATAAGAGTGACGATGATTCCAATTGATTATTAAATAACTTATTTACAAAGAGTACGTCATTCATAATTCTGCGATTTTGCAAACTAATCATATAAAAGTGTTTCAACCTTATCACATAATTTTCTGGATCTCCTCTATTCAACCGTAGACCACACTTTGAACCTAGAAAACGAAGAAATCTCATCTGAACCCTCTCAATTCGGTCTATATAAGTGTCATAATAAATGAAATTTTCTAAGATAGCTATTACATCAATACACTCTCTGTTGAAGTATACATTAGGTGTGAGAATTGTTATTTGTACTAATGATATTTACATATAAGAAAGAATTATTCGAATTTTATGTTAGAAATTCACTTAAGCCTTACAACTCCCAAGCTTAGGATGAAACAGTACTGCTCTATACTTTATTCTTAGATAAGAAAGTTGAAGAGATTGCAGGCTATTGAGCAATAAACAAGCGCACGAAAAGCTCATGAACATTCATAATGAACATTTGATGTAATGTGCAATGGCAAATATTTAAAAAAGGTTACCGAAATTCATAAATGTAAATTCAAAAATATTATTCAGATCTCTTATCTTTAAGTCACCTTCTTAATAATATGAAGATGAGATTCCAACTTCAGGTCAGATCAATCATCCATCATACTCCTCAAAAATAAATTATTTACCAACTTGTGATTAAATAATCAGAACAACCAGTTTAAGCGCACTCTTTTCCAGCAAAGCTAAATAATAATCTCACTTAATTCTTAGCTAAATAGTTGATTTTGATCCGCTATTATAAAAACAGACATAATATCAACTCCTTATATGAGTAATAACAATGCCTAGCCAAACAAATCAATTGTTTCAATATTCATAACATTTTTACCGAGATATCGAAGCACTTAACAGCTGTCTGTCAAGTGTTCGAGTACACCGAAAGTATATACCGAATAGAAAGATTTTTTTAAAAGATTTGAAATTTGCATAATGAATGCACCTTATTTCTGCCTTAAGGAGTTGCAATTCGGTTGTTTTGTCATTATTTTCATGTATTGACAAGGCTGAATATAAAACTTTTCTTTTCGAACCACTCTTATGAGATGTTATTTTTTTAGTTGAAGTTCTGCCTATCTCACCAATGTACACTTCATCACAATTTGTACACGAGAGGTTTTGTCAATTATATTACTGCGTTTTTCCACTGGTGTTCTGTCCTTTACAGCAAAAAACACCTTTCTCATATTATATAGTGCACGTCAAAATAATGGAACAAATATTTGGCAACAAAATCCTGAATGGTCAATTTTTGTTTTACTTTTATCTTATTTTTATGCATTTCTGAGGAATTTTGATAGTTGACAGGGGTGCCACAGGACGCAACTGAAATCCTTCAAAAATGCATAAAAATTGATGAATGTGAAAGAAAAATGGACATACACATTTTGACGATGATACACTGTAAAAAATAGTTCCTCATCTCAAACCATATTAATTTGTCTCAAGTACTCCGTACGTTTGAATACAGCCAAATGCATAAAGTACTTGAGCCTACCGCCCTCTACGGTTGAGAATGGCGTTTACCCTAAATAAAAGTTTCTTGAGCTAAGAAACTGATTAGTTTCAACCAAGCTCAGAGTTTTTGACTCAGGTGGTAAAAAAATTTGATCCAACGGTAATATTAATTAGTATGTAACTATTGATACTTTTCGTAGAATAAAAATTTTGGTTTCATGTAAATAAATATTACATTTCACTGAAACTCGATTTGTAGTTGATTTAAAGGATCTTAGTTGAATGGGTCGAGAATTCAGTCGATAAAAATGATAGTATCTCTTATGTCAAGTGAAAGTTTCTTGGGTTAAGAAACTGATTGATTTGAGCTAAATTGAAGGTTTTTGACACTAGCAAAGGAATAATTTGATAAAACAAAAAAAAACATTTGTATGTAATCATTATTTTTCTTCACAGAACAATAATTTCTCTTTTATATTAATAAATACCGCAATACCGCGGCAGACCATGAATATTGTACGGAATGGGAAAGGCGTCTAGAGTTTCGTTGGAAGTTGCAGAGAGGGAGCGAGTATACCTCAAGCGTCAACCGTCTGCTTTTCCAAGACACGTCGTAAAGACAACCGTTCCCATTTCGTCGGGGTCACCAATGTAGAATCGAAGGAATTTATCCCTACATATGCGTTTCGTCCCTGGCGCACACATTTGGACTCATCAGTATGGCTTGTGTGCGCCATGCCATAGACTCAGTGGTTAGAAGTTTTGAGGGAGCCGCCGGGAGTTGAACCCGGGCACCTAGTAACTAGTCGGTATGAAACTTGAGCACAAACCTCTAGGCCACCGAAGCGCTGTGAACTAAGCTATGCGTGGCTATATAGAGTGCCGCCAAGAGATCCCTATACACTTCTCTGCCTCTGACAGAGTGCCGCTACAATAGCTATAGTCCAGGCAGTGGGTTATCATCTCATCCCTGTCATCATCCAATACCAGATCACCCGGTTCTCCACCAACACAAAGATATTTGGTTTTCTCTAAGTTGACATTTAAGCCCCACTTCTCGTATTCTTCAATTAGCTTGCGCATCATGTATTCCATGTCATCTTTATCACCGGATACAACAATATTGTGAGTAAAATGCACAAATATTTGCATTTAAATGGGATATATTTAATATAAAAGAGATAGAGTTTTGATTTAATTGCAGCCAATATAAAAAAATTGCTACAATTAATTCGTTTTATTAAATCAATTACGCAATATTTTTTTTACAAATGTCACTTCATATTGCAACAATTATATGTTCAATTTTATTCAAATATTTATAGTTTTCTTCAAGTAAATGAGGCGAATGATATAATCTCGCGAGATTCTTGTCTCAAGAAACTGTAGTCGTTGCATCAACTGACAGAATTTACGACAACCGTACCTTCGTTCTATTGAACAAATAAGAATGAAACGAACGAATGGTTTTGTTAAAACCTATTTAGAATGATGTATTTGTATCAATCAATTATGGATATTGAGACAAGTGCATAAACAATTTCTTATAATTGTATGTTTATGTTGAATCATTTGTTTCTTTCATTTCGCTGAAATGTAAAAAGTTTCAGGCGAATGTTTTAGCTGTTCTCTATAATCAACTAGGTTGTTTTAATCAAGAAAAATAGTTCATTTGGCGTAATCAATTTTAGATTAATTCAAATTAAAATGGTTTGATTGAAAAAAAAATTCTCAAACTCCTGAGGAGTTTGAGCGCAGAATTTTATTTTTTATAGTGTATAAATGAAACATTTAAGTACCTTATTTTAGTTATGCTACATTGCAATGATATTACGCTTTTGTTTTCAATTCAGCTGGAACGGATTTTTGGTTATAGAAAATTATATCAAATCACACTATCACAAGAGTGTTATTAGGTTTTGAGAAAACTTAATGAAAGTGATTAATTAATTATGGTTATAATATAAGAATACTTCATTAAACAAATAGAAAACATTGCCAAGAAAAAAATAATCAAAATATTGAAAACTGAGATGGAAAAAATACAGAATGTACATTTGAATTTGAAAGAGAGCTCTACCAACTAGTATAATGTTATTCAAATAGGGGTTTCCATTGAAATATCCAGTTCAAATGAAATTTTTCAGTTCCCTATTATCAGTTGCACTTATTATTGATCCTAATTCTATATATTCTACTACTATTCAAACATTTTTGAAAGACCAATGCGAAACTTCGTTTTCTTCGCTACTACTCCTAGGCAATCTTGTATTCTACATTTTATGTGGTCTCATTATGAGATTCAGCATTTACATCCATAACTGGAAGCTTCAATGAAAATTTCGTTGTTTTTCATTCTTCTTATGATTCTGTATGTATCTTCTCTCAAATTTCCTGCTCCTAACAATCAATCAATAGGCATATTAACTTCATCTCTTAAGAGCAAAAATCTGAGTAGTTATTTTGATTTGATATGTGTTCTAAAGTCAAATTCATACTAGAAAAATACGAAAACAAAGAGATACCTAAATCGATATTCTCAAACAAGTCCGTCGATCAAAGCCATTTTTATGTTACGAGATCTTAAAAAATATGGTAAACCCATGAGTTCTTACAATAAGATGGCACGATTCTGGAATTCAAGCTTATCCTGAATATCAATAATCCGATAAACATTGAAAATATTCTGGAAATCTGATCCATATCCAGTATACAAAAAAAAAATTAAGGTTTTTAAATTTTTAGCATAATCATATCCACGAAATTCTGCAAACCAATTTGCTTTAATCTCATTTTACCATCTCTCAAGCGACTAAGTGAACGGATGGATGTTTCAGGAGATATTGAGGACCAAATTTTAGATACTTATAACTGCTGAAGTTGTCTACGGATTTTACCCAATAACAAAATTGTACGAGATATTTGGACAATTAACATATTATAAAAATATAAAACCACTAGCTCATCTTCTATGGAAGATAGAGATATTCGCTCGGCAGGACATACTCAAATTTACCCACACATTTCATCAGGAAATCGAATCCAATAGACCATTTTCAGCTCGCTATTGGAAAATTACAGACATCTGGGCAATCTTGGCACTCTGTTTGACTGATTTTCTACACTACAATAATACAAAACAGTCCTCGTATGTATTTCTCGGTTGAACCATTGATATTTTTTCCGAATGAGTTAGGGATTTGTTGAAATATGAAGAAACGCGCAGTTCAATTTCAGTATAATAAGCAATAACTCTGTGAGATCCAAATTTCCTCTAAGCATCAAAAAAGTTTGAATAGCGACCTTAATTGCCAGATAAATACCAATTGCTTCACTCCTCCGAACAAATACTCCAAATGTATCTTCCCATCCATTGCGTATTTCGTAAAAATCGTACCAAACCGTCGTAAATCTCAGGTCATCACCCAGTAACTTCGCTCCTCATAAACGTGCTTCGCAATTTCAATTAATGTATGCATCATTGAAAAATCCCTCATTTCGTGAAGACGTCCCGTAGTTTCGTAATCAGATCACAGACGCGTAATCTTGAACGTTCATTGTTTCCATCGCACTTCGTTATTGTTGTCTCTGGTCGATAGGAGGTGATTCCGAAATGTTTTGAGATCACTGGTGTGTGAATCCTGCACTATTGACTGTTTCAACTTTTAGTGATAATAGGTGCAGGAATCGCGGACGTTTCCGGTGGTAAGGTTTCCACATCTGCGGAAAAACGTAATTTAAATTAGGAACAAAAGATCTTATAGTCGATATTTTGGGGAAAAATAATGTCAGATTGTTCTTTTTGTCGGATTGTATGTTAATTTTCATGAACTTTAAATGGAGATTTTCGGTAAAAATTAGAATGTTATCGATTCATCGCAATAATGTTTGAGTCAGGTCATATGTTAACGAATCTTTCATTTCAAATATCTAAAAACAGATTCCTAATTAACACTTATGTTATTATGTACCCAAAAATTCAAAATATTTGTTGAAAATTTCAGAACACCACTGACGTAGGGTCAGTGAGGCCACGATGAACGGATTACTCTACATCTCAAATTAAGAATTACTACTCGCAAATTTCCTAGAATTTTTTCAGAAAGCTCTAATTTCCTTCTCCTAAAACCAATCAAAAGTATGCATATCAACTCCATCGAAAACCATTCAGAAAACCTTAATCCCTCTATGCTCTTGTCCTTTGAAATACCTAACATACAGGGTGTTCTGATTTGTTTTCGACAGACTGAAATGGGTGATAGATCATATGATATTAAGCAAAAAAGTTCCTATGAACATGAGTCCGGAAATGCTTCGTTTCCGAGATACAGGGTGTTGAAGTTAAAAAAATAATGCGCGTTTTCTTCAGTATCTTTCAACTGATTCCAAATACTTGCATGAAAGTTGGTACATAGGGATTTTTTGAAGTGAGAAATTCAAATTTGTGGTCAATTTTCTAGAGGGCAATCATTTCGTCATTTTGGACTAGAAAAATCGATTCCCCTGGATTTTTTAATTGAAACAAGAATACTTTATAAGAGTCACTATGACCAACGACTGAGAAAAACACATTTAAAGCTTATGATTCATACCAATTCTCATAGTGTATTTTAAAATTTTTCAAAAATTTCTTTTTTCGATATTATTCTTCAATTTTTTTACATTACACACTGTTTTGAATAAAATATTATTATTTTCTAAACTTGGAAGTGTTATCTAAAACAATCGATTCCCCTGACTTTTCTAGTTAAGAAAGGTATGTTTGTAAGTTTAGCTCTGATAGTGTCTTGAGTTTTGAATGCAGTCGTTATGTTGTATCTATTTCCAATTCTTCTCATTTTCTCCGACAAACCTTTTACATAGGAATTACGGTTTTAATGGTCTGATTCATATCTGTTGGTTCAGGTTGACTTTCTCTTGTTCGTTTAGCTTTTTCTAATAACTCTTAGAAGCAATGGCTACCCCAAAAAGATATTAGAAAAGCTAAACGAACAAGAGAAAGTCAAGCTGAACCAACAGATATAAATCAGACCATTAAAACCGTAATTCCTTATGTAAAAGGTTTGTCGGAGAAAATGAGAAGAATTGGAAATAGATACAACATAACGACTGCATTCAAAACTCAAGACACTATCAGAACAAAACTTACAAAAGTTGAGCCTAATAATGAGACACAAAGGACAAAGAACTGCATATATGAATTACCTTGCGAGTGCGGAAGATCTTTCATCGGAGAAACTAAACGCCCTCCGAATAAAAGAACATCAGAAGCTTCTACGAGTACTAGACAGCGACAAATCCAGGTTAGTCCAACATGCTGTAGATGAGAATCATCGTATAAAATGGGATGAAGCATCAGTAATATCCAAAGAAGAAAAACTTGCAAGAAGAAAATCAAAGAAGCAGCATTTATGAAAATAACACCTGATTCCATAAGTGCTCCATCTATAGATCTGCCAGAAGTTTGGACGCCGATAGTTCGATCCAACTTAAAAAGATCATCATATCACAGATGAGTATATAACATTGTTTATTTTTCTTTTATGACTTCTGTCATATTGACTTTTTGAAAATTGATAATTTTCAAAAGGTTTCTTACTTTTTCTCCTTGATAAAGATAGAAGATGTCTATCGAAACGTCGGAAAACATTACATCCACAATAGATGATGGTAATAGCCCAAATAATCATTCAACACGAGCTCCATCATCAGCAATATATCGTCATCAACTAAGAAAGGTATACCTCATCGAAGTCGCAAGGAGCAACCGTTTCAGAGAAAAACACATTTGAAGCCAAATCTATATTATTGTAATCTTTAAAACAAGTAGAAACAAATTTGTAATAATTTTAAATTAAATATTTGAATGAGAATAATTTTCGGAGAAGTTTAGGACCCTTTGGCTTTAAATAAATTTTTCTCTGAAACGGTTGCTCCTAGTGACTTCGATATACCTTTTTCAAGTTAAAAGGATGAGAGAATCGATTTTGCAAGTTCAAAGCGGTGTACAGGGTAGCACAAAGAAGTTGCAACGGTTTACATGGGTTGAAATGGTTGCCGGTGGAGCCCTCTAGATAATACAACTAAATCGACCACAAATTTGAATTTATCGTCCCAAAACACACTTGTACACCAAACTTTATGAAAGCATTTTGAAGCAGTCAAAAGATATTAAAGAAAACGCGAATTATTTTTTCAACTTCAACAACCTGTATCTCGGAAAGAAAACATTTCCGGACCCATATTCATAAAAACTTTTCTGCTTAAAATAATCTGATCTATCACCCATTTCAGTTTGTCGAACACAAATCAGAACACCCTGTATACAAGTCAAAATTACAAATATCTGAAATTAAAAATAACCGAACTAACAGTGTTCCTTCAGTTCCATTTCTGCCATAATCCTGTTCCACTTAAATCTGAACTAGTTTAAAATATAATCACTTGAATCATCCAATGCATGTGGTAACATAATCTGGAAAATTTATTTATCAGTAAACAATGTTTTGCATCATCATACCAGAATTTCGTATGGGCAAACAACTGTCCTTTGAAATAGCTTATATTTTCAACTAAAAATTACACAAAAGCGATGATTCTTTAAAATCGAATCAAATGAAACCTCTACATTACCTTTACGACCGGTACATTGAGCTCTTCATCCGAGAAGATTGGCATCCAATTAACTCTAACTTCTGAAAGTGCTTACCCTCAAGTAGATGATAAACTTATAATATTTTCTGCTGAAAGAAAGCTATGGCAATGAAATTTGAGAATAAGTATGTATGCACAAAGTTTTGTTTAATAAGACGGAAAAATTTTGGGAATTCTTAAAACATTTTCTAGCTCGCGGATTTCTATGAAATTTTTCGAGCATTTTTTTAACTTGATTCAAATATCTTCCATGGCATAACTTGAAATGAGGGATATTCTAGGAGTCACAGAGGAAATCAATTTTCAGAACTCCTGAACCATTCGATGGGATTTGGCTCTATAACAAACTTGACCGAGGTATTTGGATAATCAATCTATTCTGTGAAGATGAAAGCTCATCTCTTTCTTCTAGAGAGTATACGGCCGGTCGGACGGACATACCCAAGTTTGTCCCTGAATTCTTCATCAGGAAGTGAAACCCCATCAATTGAGATCATTTTCGGCCATAAATTTGAAAATTAAAAACTGTACCACGCTGTTCTCCTACGAGTAGAACTAGCTCCCAAAAACAAATAACATAAAGGGTAGATTAAACAATTTGAACATCAAAATTGAAGCTTCGTCATATTCAATAAACGAAGTGACCAAACAAAAAATTTGGAAAAGTACTGATATGAGGTCGGGATGTTTTGCGCACTCGTTCCAAAATATTTGCCCTGACACAGGAACACTGTAATATTAAAACAAACACCGATATATTTGGACAATTAGCCTATTCTGAAAATATACAAACTCTACCCCATCTCTTCACCATACTCAAAGTTAACCATGGATTCTTCATCACGAAGTCGAATCCAATCGATTGAGAACATTTTAGGAGAAAACTATACCACGCTGTTCTACTAGTTTTTTTGTAGTAAAAATCGCGCTAAATTGAACTCCTTCATCTTCTCATACGACGAATTTCTTATGAGTAAACAAATATTCCAGAAGAAAATTTTTTCAAAGATTCAAAATTTGGCAGACTCCTTTCTTTTAACGTTATTTCAAAGTGATAGGATGGATATTCTAGGAGTTATTAAGTAAAACCCCAAAATCCGGATGCTCCTAACTGCTGATATATTCGACGTTTCCAGATTGATAACGAGATATTTGGACAATTAACCTATCCTGAAATTATGAAAACTCAAGCCCAAGATAGAAAGTATACGGCTGGATGGCCCGACATACACAAACTGGTCCACAGATTCTTCATCGGGAAGTCGAAATCAAATTGATTCAGCCGAAAGTACGATGTTCTAATTTTTGTACTGGTACAAGAGGACAAAAGATTTGTGAAAGATGAATGAACAAGACTATTCAATTGAAAAATCGAGTGATCTGAAGTGCATAAGCAGTATCTGAATCTGATTAGCTCTTGTGGGAATAAAGGACGATTTTTTAACACATTTAGAAACCTGCCGACGCAGATCATACAGCTGAAAGTGTTTTCACGTTACAGCACTCTCTTCTTTTTACCATCTTATCATCCGAATACACTAGGTGTTCATGCAGAATAGCTGCCTCCTTAACCAGTATAAGTATCTTTATAGAAAATTGGAAAATCAAATCGTTGAGGTGATGCAAAATACAATTTTCAGTAGAACAAATGCAGCTGTATTCTGCTCGATTCTGCACAGCATTTCTCTAATCACTAAAGTTCTGGGAAACGCGTCAGCAAAATGGCGTCTTCCAGAAACGATGCAGTGATCTAGTAGAATTTTAAATTTCTAAATGCTTTTTGGGCGGATAACTGTTGGGAAATTGTTACAAACTTCTTGATGTAGAAATTGATCGATCACGACGTACAATTTTAAAGACCGTCAGAGGATCCGCTGATTAGTGACTAATGAACGGCCATTCAAAATTCGTCGGAACGGTGAAAACATGACGGTATCCACTCCAAATCATTGCTACATCTGAAAGCGCGATGAGTGACGAGAACTCATGAAATAAAGGAATAAGAGCTCCTTTGTAATGAAAGTGCCACATTGAATTTGCCATATGGGTAATGGATATTTCCATATGAAACCTAAGATCAAGGAAAATTTGGATGGTTTTATGCAAAGAAATAGGTTACTGGTTAAATATCTCTGTTTCTCGGCATATTTCTATTCTATTCTGCTTGTCTGTGTAGATGAGCCTCCTTCTCTTTTCATATGACTCTTTTCTATATCTATGCTTCCCCAACTTTCTCTACCTCCATGACAACCAGAACAGCGTGTCTCTCTCAACTCATCATCCCCACAACAGCGGATGACGTAACTCGTAGCAAGTGCACTATATGTTTTACTTCTATCTGCACAGAAAATCCCAGAAAATCCTGATTTTCTTGCAAATTTCAATGAACTTAAGGTTTGCCATTTATTTAATTTTTTTTTCAACAGCAATTGGACGGTTACATTCCTGGGCAAGATTACCCCATCTACAGTGAAATTCCACAAGGACTCTCATTCAGATGTGACCAGAGGTTACCAGGATACTACAGTGATCCTGAAGCTCAGTGTCAAGTAAGTTCACGTTTTATCTCAGTAAACAGGCCTTCTGTCTGAAAAGAAGATTATTAATGGTCTTTAGAATTGTTGTCCCAACTCTGGTCAATTTCGACAAATAATAGTGCTAAATCAAAGTTAGACCTATTGCACATAAATATTACTCCTATAAGATTTATCGAAGCTATGAGGACAAATCTTATGATGGGTATTATTCAAGAATTGTTTCAATCAAACTTGATTCTACTTGAAAATTTTCAGTGAAAGAATGGAAATAAATCAAGCAAAACTCTTTTCTTCGAAGTCAATCTTGGAAATAACATCATTCAAATCAATTTAATTTCTGGATTTTTAATTTTAAATCTTTGTACTATTTCCTTTTTCACATATTCTCATCATAATTTAGCTTTTCTAGTGCCTGTTCCTGAATTTTCAGAACACTTTCCGGATAATGACAACTTGTAATAAAAAATGTAGAAAGTACGACGTGATATCAAAGGTTCTTATGGTCTTAGTCTCCGTAAGATCCAATCTTTCTACGAATTTGAACGAACATTGGATACTTTATATTAATACCAAATCTGTAAGAATGATTCTTCAGAAAAAGGTTTGGGATTTGAACAAAACCAGTTTCTGAAACCAATATGAATCGGTTTAGACCTCATTCTGAAGTTTTTTCTCAGCTTTAAAATGAATAGTTTGATACAAACACGATCTATTGACACAATGAATTTAAACGACTCAGCAACATATAACGGGTGGTCCATCTAGTGTTTGGAATTTGAACTACCGATTATTTGACATTATAAACGTCAACTATTCTTTTTGACGTGACTAATATTTAGTTGAAAGTTTGAAGTTTACGAAATGGGACGCTATTCGCTTGAAGAAAGTCCATTTTCTTTGAAAATGAAGCAGAAATCGCCGTAACCGTCAATGCCGAGCGCTACCGCGCAATGTTGAGCGATTGGTTCTTTCAAGAAATTGAAGCTAACGACTTGGACGATGTTTGGTTTCAACAGGACGGTGCAACGAGCCATACAGCACACGCCACAATCGATGTTTTAAGCCGCATTTTCGGAAATCGAATAATCAGCAGAAATGCTGATGTGAGTTGGCCACCAAGAAGCTGCGATCTGACGCCATTGGATTATTATCTTTGGGGAGCGGTGAAAGATAAGTGTTACGCCAACAATCCAGAAATAATTCAAGACCTCAAGACCGAAATTCGAGCTGCCATTGGTGAAATAGAGCCCCAAACAATCGAAAATGTATTAAAAATTGGGTGGAACGAATAGGCTACTGCCAGGTCAGCCGTGGTGGTCATTTGGCCGAAATTATTTTTCATAAATAAATGTCATGAACCAACCTTTTAAATAAATGTTCAACCATTGGAAAATATTGAGCAGTTTTTTTATAGCAAAATTAAATTCCAATTTTTAAATGGGCCACCCGTTATATAAAAATAAGACTGACCAATCTTCTAGTTTCCTTCAGATTCGCTTGAATGCCTGACCTTCCTCTTAAATCCCATGGCTATACAGGGTGTAACTAAATAAGTCTAAAATATTTATGGAAGTGATTCCTCATCGAAAAAAAGATAGGATCTTTCATATAAAGAATCTTCATTGAAGCATCCCTTGTTAAGATACAGCCCCTCAAAGGGGCTACATAAAATGTGTATTACAATCTTTTTCACAAGCACCACAAAAGTTACAATATTGAAATTAACCTAACGTTTCCTACTAGCAAAAAGACACTTATCCAGTTATTTATTTGGTTTACCCCATGATTGTAAGGGTGGGAAACGCAACCCCTAAAGTTTATTTCCAATGTAACTTTTTGTCTTATCATTTGTTTACCATTTAAAAATTTATTTCCGATAGCCTGTTTCATTCTTAACAAAAAGTGTGTCATGAGTTTTTTGCCCAAAATAAACCAGTTCTACATCTGCTTAGAATATCATTGCAGATACGGCCGAAACGATATCTCGCTGCTCCCCTAGGAACAGCATATGTATCAAATGGATTCAGTTCTTCAAACATGATTCCAGAAATATTTTGGATTGTAAATTGCTCTATCCCAGCGATCTTTCCCATATGACAGTGATTTCTGAAAGTGGGAATTCAAGTTTGCTGATTATTTAGTATTCACCTTTTCAAAAAAAAGTCTCATCTGTTCTGCTAGATTTATTTATGAATCTGCCTAATGCCAGAGACCCAGGGCTCTGCGAAACACACTTCGTTTCACATCTTCAATTAGGTTTGATATAGGTTTTTAAAAATTTCTGAGAATGGATATTTATCTGAAAGAGAGACGCGCCTGAGCTCCAGCAGAATAGGCTACCAGCAATTCTATAAGATGTAATTCAAGTTTTGATTCTCATTTGACTGGAGATCGCGCTGTTGATTTATAAAGCAGCAGCACCATTGAATATCATTTTTCATTCAATTATTTATATCTCATAATGATATGTAGCTGAATCTCAATGCGATAAAGTAATCCATGCAGATTTCTGATCAAGCTTCGAAAGATATGTCGTGAAATGTGAAAGAATATCGGACAAATTCCAAAATCGAAAACCACTAAATACTTCAATTTATTCTGTTTAATACAATTATATGGAGTATTTTCAATTTCTTTTCATTTTTGTCTTATGGGTGAACCTCAGTTCCAAAATTTTTCCGACATGTTACATAATAATAATATAATAAAGAGTAAAGCACTTATAATTTGGTTATATGTGTAGAAGAAATTCTTTGTTTTTCAAGCGAAATGATTTATTCATCAATGAACAATTAATTGGAATATTCTCTCATATATGTTTTTTGATGGATTTGTTTAGGTGGTATGTACTTTTTGATTTAGTTTCAAATAGAGTTTTCAAAACTCCTGACTTAAGATGAAGTGTCCCAATTTTTCACTTAGGTTTGCCAAACCTCCAGATTTTTCTTAAATTTCTCTAATCCATCCTGAATTCATATTATATCAATAAATAAATATCAATGTGACAACCTTATGAATAATTCATTTCGCCCATTATCAACAATACTGTGTAATTATTCAATATAAATCAGACATTCTTTTCAACAAAAAATAATCGGTAAAATGAGTGAAAGTAAACCCTTCGAATCAGTTTGAAGATCCAAAGGGTAGTCTCCTTGGGTACATAACAAAAAGGTTGTGAGCTCAAAACTGGATTAGGAAAAAAGTAACAACATATGGAGTAGATTGTTTGGTCAGAATTCAACATTGGCTGTACTTCAGGTGTTATAAGCACCATGTAACCAAAAAAAAACACTCAGAATACCGAATGGCTGTTCGAAACCTTGCACGCCTAAGCTGAGAGAATCAGCATAAGTCATATCACATAATCATTTGGTGGATGCGCAACTAAGCATTCAAAGTGAATAGTTTTGATTTTATGCGTTAATTCTATGCCTTTATAATATCTATGCCATTTTTTAACCAATTTTGCTATATCTATACAGTTTAACAATAATATACAGAATGGTTCGAGTTCAAATGCAGATGTGGGCATGTTTGAAATCAGAAAGTGAGGATTATTATATTGTTCTACATTTTCTCTCGAACTATTATATTCCTGAAGTTTGAGAATTTTCATTTATGGGTATATGATTTTGAATAACTCTTCAGATTAAGTTTCGAATATGTTTCAAAATTTTACCCCTAATTTTCGGTTTTCAAATTTGGGCAGCTAGCATGGCATGTTACTTTGTTGAAAAAATCTTGAAAATTGATTCATTCCGAACTGTCTTATTAATATTTTTTCGTCTTTTTGAAATAGGCTCCTCCTAAAGAAACAATACACTTACGCCAAAGGATTCATTCATTAATCAACCCCTTCCTCTGTAAGTTTGAATATGTTAATGTGGAACAAGAAGAAAATACTTCAATGATATTCATAATACAATAAATATGAACTGACGCAACAGCCAGTAGTATAGACTGACAAAAATTAGGCGAGTATTGCTTTGCAATTAAAAAGAAAACACACTCCTAATAGTTCCTAAATATATGAACAGCTGGAAAATCCAAAAATTAGTCTAGAGTGAAATGGTTCAGAAAGCTTGCTACAGCCTGAAACAATATTTTGCAAAAATACCTAATCTGAAGAGTCAGAGTCTGGTAAGTCAGATGACTCACATACACATATACAAGTCATAAAAACCTTCGTTTTTATCACTAGTAATAATTACATGTAATTTTGATGGCAGAATTTTTTTATCTGTTCATTGTAACGAAGCATTCTGAATATTCTTGAGCAGATTCAATATATGATGCATTTCTAGGTATGGCACTGGTGCTTACCAAGTGGACAGCAGTTCAGTTTCTTGTGTCCCAACGGAACTATTTTCAATCAGATCGCTAGAGTTTGCGATTGGTGGTTCAACGTCGACTGTGCTGCAACGCCTAATTTCTACGGAATCAATGAGGACCTTTATAGAATACCTGTGTATAACCAAAACCAGCCTCAATAGTCAAAAAAGAAGATTCACCTTTATATGCATCTATTAAGGAAGATAATCATATGAAATCATTTAAGTCCACTTCATTAAATTATCTTTTTTTCGTTACAGACCATATACATATATACATTTGGCCAAACTGTATCGAAAAGCGATTATAAATTTCTTGTAAATAAGTACTTCATAAATCAGAGGGAAAAATAAGTTATATTTTTATAAGAAAGAAATATTTTTATTATATTTGTATATATGAAATAAATTGTAATTTATATAGAATTTTTTTCATTATTAGAAGTTCCCAGAATATTGCTTCCTAGGAGATAGTACAAGTGTATGGGTTTGTGATCCTCTGGTACATATCTCTCTCAATACCCTCTTGATGATTTGAATTTTCTTCGGAAAAGATTGATTACACATTGAGAAAATAATTTCTAATTTTCAAATTAGATATATCTTGTATAATATCAGATGATAATATTACAAAATGAAATAATGATAATGAAAATTTAAAAAAACTTTCAAACCAATGTGAACAGAAAATGACCACCCCTAGCGTAAACTTTGGTGAATGTCAGTTTCGAGATGCCAGTCAAAGACGACCGACCATAAATTCAGTATACTCCTAGAATCTCAATCGAAGCCTCCCCCTATCATTGCGTAACAGTCTGAAAACCATATACTATAGAGAGTATACAGGGTGACCAAAGTTTCAGTGCCTATTAGACGTTCTTGGAAAACTGGACATATTCGAAATCTGAAAATTGGAATTTTGATATTATTCGATATTATCTACCGAGCTAAAATATTTCTGGAACCTGAGCAATATGGAAAAGTCATGCAACTTTTGAATTTCGTAAATATGAGTAAAATACGAGTAAATCCACGATTCATCACCTGTCACGATATCATAGACGTGCTTCGAAGCACCGCGATCGATTTTTTGAGCGATTGACAAAACATGTGGGATTTTTTGAGCGATTGACAAATTTTTGGACGGTCTAACAAATTCTTTGCAGTATTCAAATATTCATGTCCCACTAATGCCTAAGATTGTCTCAATCTCACGATAGATCACATGACGATCTTGAAATATCAGTTGGCGCAAAGCATCAATTGTTTTCGGAACAACAACTGATTTTGGACGACTTTCATGTAATTCGCCTTGGAGTGAACTACGACCTCGGTTGAATTCATCATCCATCGATAAACACTAGTCCTTGATCGAGCTTCATCGCCGAATATTGAATTTACTTCATTGATGCACTGTTGTTGAGTTAATCCGCCTCAAAAGTTGTAAAAAATAATAGCACGAAAATGTTCACGATCTAATTCCATTTCTTTAGCGAGACGAATTTTTTAAGTCAATGTAAACAACACAAATAGCGCTCGTATGACAAAACGTTCTGACTTCGTATAACCTCAAAAATGTCAAGTTGGCAGATTGCAACACTAAGGTTGTCCAATCCTGAATTATAAAAAGCAACCCTCGTAGCTATTTTGTTCCACACACTTTTGAAGACATCTATAAACACTACTATTACTAGCTCGTTCGATTTCGTCTCCCTTTAGAGATTGGAAAGCATTCTCAATACGATATTTCAAATCCTCTTCATTTTTACTGGTCTTTCATAAACTAAATTCCTTATTGTTCTCTATAAATAAAATCTAAAGGAGTAAGATCAGGAGATCTGCTGCACTTTTCCATATTCTCCCACTTTTTGAGATTATTAGAACAATTTTGGACCAAGATATTGAGAATAAGAAAAATGAACATAATCGTAACTATGAATATTTAACCCTTTTTCCTGTTTTTTGTTTTCATTTTTTGAAAACAAGTCTCAAGAGAGATTTCTTTTGGCTTGTCACTCTGACCTGTCTTTCTTTGTTTGAGTCTCTGAAAATGACCTGATTTTGGTCGAAACATGTCGCAACATTTATGAATATTAAATTGGAGCTAACAAAAGAACGTATTTTCTCTTAAATAATTCATAGCCCCAATATGAGAGAGGACCGATTTATTATAAATAAAGTGCTTGTTGATAGACCCTTTATCATCTCATTTATTATAAATAAAGTGCTTGTTGATAGACCCTTTATCAGGTTTAAAATGAACATTTCCAATGGAGCTCCCCAAAAAACTTGCTGCCCAATGTCTTGAATCGAGAGTTATTTGTTTGTTTTGCAGTTTATGATTTCTAAATCAGATAATGCTAAAATCAAAACCTGCTATACAGGGTCTTTCACGAGGAACCTCATCCATATTTATACGGGAAACTACTGAACGTATTTTCATGAAATTCAGCATTTATAAGTATTTCACGATGCTGATGAAATCTAAAATATTTTCAAGGCATGAGCACCTTCGGTTTTTCCGGAAATGACGTCAAGTTCCGTTTTTCAAATTAGAACACCATTTTTTTATTACAGAAATAGATTCCTTAGAAAATTCCAAGTTATTTTGATGTAACATTTTTCAGTTTTGGTTGGAAAATTCTCTCTGAGCGGGAAAATTCGAAAAAAAAATCGAAAATAGAGCTCCGCTGAAACAAGAATAACTTCGAGGTTTTTGGATGGAAAATTTTCATTTTTCGGATTTTTCAAGATGTAAGATTGATGTATCCACTTTAGAAATCGAAATCGCGATTCATGATACAGGAGGTGAAAAAATCGCTTTCAAAGTTAGGGATGACAATATCGTGAAAAATCAATTTTTCCAAATTAGAACCCCATTTTTTTATGGCAGATATTGAATCTACGTCAAAAAATAATGTGAGTGTATGCATAACACGCTTTCCCTAAAGTGGACATTTTCTGAGTTATTCACAAAAAACTGTTTTTCGTCTTGAATTTTCAGCTATTTCTTTTCCCTTCACGCCAAAAAGATGAAATTTTCAGGAACTGTTATTTGAACCATGCTGTAGATTTTTCACCCCTGCTTGAAACCGACTTCAAGTTACTATTAGAAGAACCATGGCAAACTCTCGCAGTTATAACTAGAGAAGATGCTCAATGTTTTGACCGTTAATTTCTAGACATTTATTTATACGTCTCAAGAATGCTTCGTGCGTTGCTCTTCTTATTTCATCGGGAGGAAGAGATCTGCAAAAGTGTTTAAAAACCAAATTGAGTTTCAAAACTATGAATCTAAAAATCTAAACAAACCTGAACGCATTTCTGACTCGTTCTATGCAGTCCTCTTTATCAGTCAGGGGAGTTGAGTAGACAATATTTTTTATCCTACCCCAAACATAATAGTCTAAAGGAGTTAAATCGGAAGAACTTGGTGGTCAAAGATGTGGACCATTGTTCGCCAACCATCGATCTTCAAATAGCCTGTATAGGATATTTGACACATTGAGTGAATTGTGTGGAGGCGCGCCATCTTGTTGATGCCATAAGTCATTATGGTCCTGTACTAGCGGCTCAATTATTTGAGTCAATATGTCAGAATATCTATCTATATCTATCTCCTAAGGGAGAACATTCTTTAAATAATGCAAACATGTCTGGTGTTCTATCTTACCAGTTAAAGTCCCATCATAAATGTGAACATCGAGAATTGCATTATTTTTGATGGCGCAAAAAACATTGAAACTCCAGGTCTCTTGAAAGTTCCATTGTCTGAAGTGGTGGTTGTTCTCTTCATCCCAATAATGACTGTTATGCATATTGAAAGAACCATTCCTTGTAAATTTAGTTTCATCTGTCCAAATTATACAGTCCAAAAAGTTTTCATTCTCTTGAAATCGAATCATCATAGCTTCGCAAAACTCTGTTCTCCTGACGAAATCAGTTTCCTTCAAATGCTGTATACTATTGAATTTATATGGGTGCATTTTATGTTTTTTTAATATTCTCCAAACAGTCGATTGAGATAATCCCAGAGCAATCTCAGCATCTTTGAGAGAATTTTCAGGATTCACACGAAAATATGCAAGAACTGTAATTTCGTTGATCTCATCTTGTACTACACTTTTTTCTCTGTGTATAGTTTTCTTAACGAAAGATCCGACATTTGTCAAGTTTGTCATGGTTCTGTTAATGGTATCTCTCGTTGGTCTGGGTCGGTCAGGAAACCTCTCAATGAACAGTCGAATCGTTCTATCTACAACTTTATTACATTCTCCATGAAGTAGAATGAGATTTAAATAATCTTCTTTGGTAAAATTAGGCATAGTGATCGATTTTATAACTTAATACGAATTATCACCAAACTAACAGTAAACACAAAATGCTACTGAATTAAGAGGAATTTCGCAGATGTAATTAATGATATATATCATTAAAAAAAAAGAATGTAAAACATGGTAAGTTTTTGCATATGGTTCATAAGGAATTATTTATTTATCACTGGAGAGAAAACCGATGGCCGATTAGTTGAAATAAAGAGGTTTCCGATACAAATTCGAAGCCAAATTCGCCATCTATTTAGGAACAACCTGTAATTTTTTTCTCTTGCATATTAGGGTAGTAAAATCTAAAACATGGTTTAAGTAACAGTTCCAGAAAATTTCATCTTTTTGGCGTGATGGTAAAAGAAATAGCTGAAAATTCAAGACGAAAAACAGTTTTTTGTGAATAACTCAGAAAATATCCACTTTAGGGCAAGGGTGTGATGCATACACTCACATTATTTTTTAATGTAGATTCGATATCTGTCATAAAAAAATGGGGTTCTAATTTGAAAAAATTGATTTTTCACGATTTTGTCATCCCTAACTTTGAAAGCGATTTTTTCACCTCCTGTATCATGAATCGCGATTTCGATTTTTAAAGTGGATACATCAATCTTACATCTTGAAAAATCCCAAAAATGAAAATTTTCCATCCAAAAACCTCGAAGTTATTCTTGTTTCAGCGGAGCTCTATTTTAGATTTTTTTTTCGAATTTTCCCACTCAGAGAGAATTTTCCCGCTCAGAGAGAATTTTCCAACCAAAACTGAAAAATGTTACATCAAAATAACTTGAAATTTTCTAAGGAATCTATTTCTGCAATAAAAAAATGGTGTTCTAATTTAAAAAACGGAAGTTGGCGTCATTTCCGGAAAAACCGGAGGTGCTCATGCCTTGAAAATATTTTTGATTTCATCAGCATCGTGAAATACTTATAAGTGATGAATTTCATGAAAAT
This sequence comes from Micraspis discolor, assembly GCA_030674115.1. Taxonomy (NCBI): domain Eukaryota; kingdom Metazoa; phylum Arthropoda; class Insecta; order Coleoptera; family Coccinellidae; genus Micraspis; species Micraspis discolor. Next base: position 460,289 of record JARTUT010001751.1, read on the forward strand.
ACGTTCAGTAGTTTCCCGTATAAATATGGGTGAGGTTCCTCGTGTAAGACCCTGTATATAGGTTGCATTAGGGACGAAGGCGATAAGATATTCACTGACTACGTAATACTATGATTTTAAATATTTGGCAATGTAATTGGGGCTTTGAAATTTATAGCAAAAAGCAGGAGCATCTTAGAGTAGATTTAAGCATTTTCGAGTCCACAAATAGGGACTCTCTGTATTTGTTTGACTATCATACCTATCTCCATAAATCTCACAGTCAAACTGACTGTGAAAAAGTATCCACGAAAACTTTTAATTAATCAAGATTTACATGTAGAATTATTATTTGGGTAATAACCACCACCAATTCCATTATCAAAAATTTCTCGTCAAGAATAACCACGCTACACAATGGAAACTGCCGGAATATTCGTCCGAATAAGAGAAGTAATTAATTGATTACTGATCGAATTTAAACAATTTTGATATCAAAACAACAACAAACAAAATGCATAAAAGCTCTAACGTGAGGTCAGTGCTTATTCTAAAGTCTTTTTTCTTATTCTGGAACAGTGCGATACGGAACCAACGGAGACAATAAAAAGATCAACGAACAAATATCTTGAATTAGCCTAATTGGTGATAAGTATTTGCTTCAGATTCATTTCAGTCGCACTACTATTCTACATAACTGTAATAAATCCTATTACTAAATATGCTCACACAAGATTGAGAATAATTTCATGAATTTCAAACATGATTATATTATCGAAAGGGGAATAGTGAAGCATTTTCAAATAATGATAACATAATTTGTCAAAGCCTTGAAACAATGTCACAAACTTCAATAATTCTGTTTGTATATACAGGGTAAGTCTTTGACCACTGCTTTAATTTTAACCATAGATTCTTTACGTCAAAAGAAACATTTTCTTCCAATAACATTTTTCCAAATTTGGCCCCGTTCAAAAGATATAGCGTGTTGAAATTTCATAAAAAAATTGCATTTTCACCTGTAATATTCAAACGACAATATCAACTGAAATGTTCTTCTGTAGAAGGTTTTTGATAACAGTCATGCATATTTTGGCATCATTAGATTTATTCCATTTCTTGTGGGTTTCTCACTACTACTCTACAGATTGGTTAGATTGCATGAAAAACAAATATCGTTGAACTAAAGGTCCGTATCTTGTACTTCCTGGAATCATTAGTCTTTTTTGCAGATAAAATCGTTTCTTCTATCCTCCTGAATTGTACCATTCTTGAGATATTTGAAGTTGAAAGGAATTAAATCGATATAATTTTGTTCAAATTTTCTGATTTTCCCAAATCCAACTCTGTGCTGAAACGATTCAATAATAAGATTTGTTCAATGTTACCATATTTTATGTCTATATTAAATATTTCTACAAAATGTTGGGGAAATCTCTCCAGTCTATGGTTCCCCCACTAAAAACTAATGGATGAAATTAACCACTGAACAATTTTTGTCTTACATTCACTACAAAATCTGAATTGCCATTTGCTGTATTCATTATAATGATGTCTAGCACCTTGTTTAATATTTAATCCAGAGTAATATTCCATAATAAATAGAGAAAAAGATTTCCTTCACTAACATAGGTACTTCGGTATATTCTCATGACCGTTGAAATAGGTAATGTATTTTCTGTCAGGACCTGTTGAATTGAAGTATTGTCTTTATGAAGAGCTGGTTCTTTATAGCTTCAGACTTTCAGGGTTCATCAAATTATATCTATTCGAACATAGGAATGCTTCAAATTAAGATCATATGAGTTTTAAAATCTTCGAATCCAGTCTCCTTGATTTATTTTGTGGGTTTATAGTTTTTTCACATATTTATTTCATACACCGATTCAACCTGGTACACGAACTTAGGAGATAATAGAATTTGACTTAGTTTTAATATTTCTGAATGTTTGTTATGATGCATGGTTAATTAAAATTCAGTCAATATTGAAACTGGAAGCCATAGGTTCATAAACAAGAAAGATTAGAATAGAAATGTATTTTCTGATCATAATCATTTCATACTGAATTGAATAATTCAAATTATCGAAATAACCATTATTATTTTATTATAATATTTTCCACATTTTTTAAGGTACAAACTGTTGACAGTTTCAAACAGAATCAAAACAACAAGGAACCACAGAACACTATTTTATTGGGAACAACCCACCACAGACACGTTATTATAATATTTCAATGTGGTAATAATTCACTCTAGTTATTCTGAGAAAAATTATAACTGAAGATCGATAATGATTACAGATATTATCTTTCATTTAAAAAAAACTTTGCAATTATTAATTTTTTTCTCTCCTGGGGTTCGGTAATAAATTAATATTCTATGGTAAGGTATTAAAATTTGACATAATCTATGAATAACCATTATTCAATATTTCTGTTTTTGTTTACATAATTAAAACACTGATTATAAAAACCAAAAATTTACGCATGTTCAGTAATTAATTATAGTCTAAACAGAATAGATTCTTACTAACGAAAAAACACGTAGTTGGTTTTTCAGAATCAAATGTAGGTGATCAAACCTAATTCCTTCAAGCAAATATAATTGCACACCTGAATCTGAGAATACTTATAATCTATCCAAGTAATTTGTTATTGGGATTCAGTAGAGAAAATAATCATCAAGCAAAGTAACATCACTTTAAAATAATTATTGGTAGTGACATTATTCATTGTTGTTGAAGATTTCGAAAAAGATGGCCATATTTTTAACAGTATGATATCAAGGGACCTCAGAGACCTGTTCACTGGTCTCTGTCAAGAAGAAACTTCAGGAATATCAGTGTTTGGAAAATCATAGATGATTATTTCTGGCTTTGAGTGAAAAAAAAGCAATGTGACAACCTCTTGCCTTGGAAGTTTTCATAGAAATGATGGTTTTCATGATTTGGAAATTTTAAGAAGAAAATTACAAATGTATGATGATAACATCCAATAATTCTGAGGTTTTTTTTTAATTTCTTACTAGAAAGGGATTGTCTATAATCTTGAAGTAGAAAGAAATTATAGTAGAACAGCAAAAATCTGTTTATGGTGTTGATTTTTTTTTTACCAGAAAATTAGTATTTTGTATCTTTCTTCTGGATATGGACCTCATCGGATGAAACATGGGTAAGTGAATCATTTCTTAGAGGGAAAATAATGTTTTTAAACAATTCTGATTCAATAGTGGATGCTGTGGAAGGTATTTTTCATTCAAATAAAACTAGAATACAGAGGGGTATTTGCCCAATGTGAAAACTAAAAATGCTTATAACTTTTTAACGCAGCTGAATTTGGAAGAACCGTAATGGAAAAAGTGTTTCTTTTGATCTCAAGAACCTATGGTTAAAATTAACGCAGTGGTCAAAGACTCACCCTGTATACATACCATTTATCATTCGTAGAAGTGAAAAACATCCATTTAGTTCATTTCATTTCTGGGATCTCCTCATAAAAATTCAAAATATCCAATATCTTCTCCTGATTGAACGCTACGACGATAAAAGAATTTCTAATATATCAAAAACCTACATATATGCACGAATTTTTGCTGAGACCCTAAAGAATATATTTTGAGATGTCAACTTTTAAAAAAATTGGAAACATAACGATTTTCATGAATTTGTGCATACCTATTCGTTTTAACCTCAATCAACTTTCTTTCAAGATACGAATTAATCGAATGGATATTCATGTAGTTATTGAGGAAACCATACTATAGATGCTGAACTATTCGACGGATTTGGCTCAATAATGAACCTGATCGAAATATTTAGACAATTAATTAAGAAAATATGAAAACTTTAACTCATCTCCTCCGTAAGATAAAGAGTATATAGCAGACCGGACTGCCGGGCATAGTCAAGTTTGATCACAAATTTTGCATCAGGAAATCTCATTCGTTTGAGATTATTCTCGGCTGGATATGAACAACTTACAGACATTTGGGTGAAACTATAGCAAGCTGCTCTACTAGTTCAATGAACTAAAACTTAGAGTAAGGTGTACGGAAGATGTACTTGTAATTCCTATTATCAAATAAATATATAGTCACTCTCATGACGAATTCGTCACCTGCTCCAGTGAAAACCAATTGCCCCAGACCAATAAAGCAATGAATGAAAAAGCGTTTACATTAATCATATTGTCTCGAGAAAGTAATCTTGCAATCAATATCTCAATTGGGAACGACTTGTGACATACAAAACTTATTTCATAAGATGCTTGGTACGCCAAAACTTTTATGCAAACCAAAACTGGTTAAGGAAGGTTACATAAACGTTTCAAACATTCTAACTCTAATTAATCAATAAAATTGCATGCATGTTTGTTTGCTCTCCTTGCTTTAAGTCATTCAGAATTAGCACTAAGGAAGGTGCACATAGAAAGCGTTATGAAGTTGCAAGAACCATTTTTGCAGAGCGGTTGAGAAGGAAGATGTTTGAATGTATTTTTGTTGGAAAGTTGAAATGAACCGCTTCCTATGAATGTTGACAGAGGTGTTGATCGGGATCAAATTGCTATGTTGTCGATTTTATCGTATGTCTGAGAAATGAAGGAAAATATAGCCAACCTCACTACTGATACCAGAATTTCCTACAACTAGAATATGGAAAGAATATATTGTACAGACTCTCATTCAGTTCATATAGGTATTGAAGCGAATATATGAAGTGATTGGAAGAGGCTCAAACCATATACGGACGATTTTATGAGCCACCAAACTGAGACAACAAGAAGGCAAACCTACTCCGAGTTTTACGAAGTAGGTTGAAATTTACACTCAAAATCACACTACCAGGTAGATGTAGTATCTTCCTTCCAAATCTGGCTAGCCAAAAATAGGATGAACTCCTCTGTATCTCCAATAATTAGTTTACTTTGTTGACTTTATGTCAATTTTACATTGTACAAAATGTTAATATATAAATTCTTCTCACATTATTAACATAATATAAAATGAGGACGCATCAGTTCAAATTGTCAAAACAAGAGTTTGAAACTCTTAATTCCCCAGTTTTCTAACCAAAAGCACATATGAAAAATGGAGCCATTTGTCGAGTACGCGAACCATGCTTTATGTCTGTCAATATGTCCTGGAATGACTTGGACCTCTTCTGATGAATCTATTATATGCGAATACAAAAATATGTTGAATATATAAACAAATATATAAATTTCTCTTGAAATTAATGAGAGCTTTTCTTTGCTTCTGTTTTATAATAATAAAAATATGAACCTACATAGGTATAGTGGAGCACTTATTCGTTGACCTAATTCTCTAACACATTTTTTATGCTTCCGAATATATTGCATCGTGCTCTCAATCAGATTTCTAAATTACGGAATGTCAGTTTACTGTTGAAAATCCTGATTAACGATTGAAAGAATAAATGTCTTCATGCATTATGCACAACAGTTTTAAAACAATATTTAGAGTGCCCCAAGGTTGGTGCCCTATTAAATTATTAAGAAAACTATTCATGCAAAATGTTTAAATTTTTTTTAATCATTATTCGATTTTCTGAGGTACAATTCTGAAATAGTGTCGAATTTCCAGTATTGCCAGGTATATGAAGAAGTGGCAACAACTTTGTTATTTGCAGAAAAAATACCACTTATTTCTATTTTCTTTATCCATAAAAAATTCAATTAAACTCTTTCAGTTTCATATATTTTTCTTTAACCGTTTTTGAGTTATAAATTATTTTAAATTAAATTTGAGAGTTGAGGAAATAACTACATCTCACTCAATATTCGAGATTTCATTTCGAAATTTGTCGTAATCAAAAAAAATTACAAATAACAAAATTGTAAAAAACTCTGTTGTTTCGAATTGGATACTCAGTATGTTTATTCATTTTCAGAATAAGAAACTCTACGCTACAATTTTTCCATACATTTTCCCATACTAATATTGTTCGGATTTTAAGTAATCAGCGTTTATTGAAATTTAGATTGATTTAATATGCCTTGATTTCTCAGTATTGATACTTTCTCTGTGCTCTCTAAGTCGTCTATGAATGGGCAAATCTGAGACTCAACACGATCCATAGAAAAGCATAACGTCCTTTAGAATACCTTATACAGGGTGAGTCTTTGACCACTGCGTTAATTTTAACCATAGATTCTTCACTTCAAAAGAAACATTTTCTTCCTATAACATTTTTCCAAATTTGGCCCGTTCAAAAGATATAGGGTGTTGGAATTTCATAAAAAAATTGCATTTTCACCTGTAATATTCAAACGACAATATCAATTGAAATGATCTCTTGTAGAAGGTTTTTGATAACACTCGTGCATATTTTGGCATCAATAGATTTATTCCACTTCTTGTGGGTTTCTCACTACTACTCTACAGATTGGTTAAATTGCATGAAAAACAAATATCGCTTGAACTGAAGTTCCGTATCTTGTACTTCCTGGAATCATTAGTCTTTTAGTATATAAAATCATTCCTCATCTTTTCTCCTAACTTGAACCATTCTTGAGATATTTGAAGTTGAAAGGAATTGAATCGATATAATTTTGTCCAAATTTTCTGATTTTCCCAAATCCAACTCTGTGCTGAAATGATTCAATAATCAGATTTGTTCAATGTTGCCATATTTTATGTCTTTATTAAATATTTCTACAAAAGGATGGGGAGATCTCTCCAGTCTATGGTTCCACCACTAAACACTATAGATGAAATTGATCACTGAACAATTTTTGTCTTACATTCACCACAAAATCTAAATTGCCATTTGCTGTATTCATTGTTAATTATGTTTAGCACCTAGTTTTATATTTAATGCAGAATAATATTCCATAATAAATAGAGAAAAAGTTTTACATCACTCTTCGGTACATTTTGACCGTTGAAATAGGTAAAGTATTTTCTGTCAGGACCTGTTAAATTGAAGACTTGGTTGGTGAAGAGCTGGTTTTTTAAAGCTTCAGACTTTCAGGGTTCATCAAATTATATGTATTCTAACATAGGAATGCTGCAAATTGAACTCATATGAGTTTTAAAAACTTCGAACCAAGTCTCCTAGATTTGTTTTATACCTTTATTATCTTTATTTCATACACTGATTCAACCATGTTCACAAACTTTAGGAGATAATATAATTTGACTTAGGTTTGATATTTCTGGATGTCTGTTATGATGCATAGTTAATTAAAATTCAATCAATATTGAAACTGAAAGCTATCAGCTCATAAACAAGAAAGATTAGAAAAGAATGCATTTTATGACCATAATCATTCCATACTGAATTGAATAATTTCAAACTATCGAAATTATCCTAACAATATTTTCCACATTTTTTTTTTAAGAAAGCTACAGATAACTGTTGACAGTTTCAAACAGATTCAAAACATCAAGGAACCACAGAACACTTTTTTATTTGGAACTACCCACCACAGAGACGTTATAATATTTTAATGTGATAATAATTCACTGTAATTATTCTGAGGAAAATTATAACTAAAGATCAATAATAGTTACAGATGTTATCTTTCATTCAAAAAAACATTGCAAATATTAATTTTTTCTCTCCTGGGGTTTGGTAATAAATTAATATTCTATGGTAAGGTTTTAAAATTTGACATAATCTATGAATAACCATTATTCAATATTTATGTTCTTGTTCACGTAATTAAAACAGATACTCTGATTATAAAAATCAGTAATTAGTAATTATAGTCTAAACAGAATAGATTCATATTAATGATTAAGCAAAAAATTTTTTATTAAATATAACCTAGTTGATTTTTCAAAATCAAATTTAGGTATTTCTTCAAGAAAGTATAACTGCACACCTAAATCTGGAAATACTTGTAATCTATCCAGGTAAATTATTATTGGGATTCAGTACAGAAAATAATCATCAAGAAAAGTGACATCACTTTAAAATGATTATTCGTAGCGACATCATTCATTGTTGTTGAAGATTTCGAAAAAGATTTTCATATTTGAACCGTATCAAGAGATCTCATAGACCTGTTCACTGTTCTCTGTCAAAGAAAAGAAACTTCAGAAATATCATAGTTTGGAAAATCATAGATGATTTTTTCTGGCTTTGAGTGAAAAAAAAAGCACAATGACAACCTCTTGCCTTGGAAGTTTTCATAGAAATGATGGTTTTCATGATTTGGAAATTTTAAGAAGAAAATGATGCTAACACCCAATAATTCTGAGGTTTTTTTGGAATTTCTCACTAGAAAGGCATGGTTTATAATCTTGAAGTAGAAATAAAATATAGTAGAACAACAAAAATCTATGTTTATGGTGTTGAATTTTTTTTACCAGATAATTAGTATTTTGTATCTTCCTTCTAGATATGGACCTCATCGGATGAAACATGAGTGAGTGAATCATTTCTTAGAGGGAAAATAATGTTTTTAAACAATTCAGATTCAATAGTGGATGCTGTGGAAAGTATTTTTCATTCAAACTATACTGGACTACAGAGGGGTATTTGCCCAATGTGAAAACTTAAAATGGTTATAACTTTTCAACGCAGCTGAATATAGAAAAACCGTAATGGAAAAAGTGTTTCTTTTGATCTCAAGAACCTATGGTTGAACTTAACGCAGTGGTCAAAGACTCACCCTGTATGTTCAAGTAAAATTGCAAAAAAGCGATGATTCTTCCTAATCGAATATTCTGAAACTTCTACAGCAACCTATGGGGAATGAATCATCTCCTCTAAAGGCATAGCGCAACAGGAAACTTTCCCATAGCATGATTTTTCGTCCGACCTAACACAACATCACAACCTGCAATAGACTGAATAATATCCATCAATTATTTTGTCACCCCCAAAGTAAATTAAAGAATCGCGCTAAAGCGTTCATGTATTTTCGTTGCTTTGATCTACGATGGTGAAATTTGAGAATATGGAGGAATTCAATAACCTCCATACATGCATGATTTGTATTAATATCCTACGGACATCTTATGAGCTATAAGTTATCAATAAAAATATTTCTGGGAATTTGTTGATGTCTACGATATTTTGAAAACCTTTTTGTTTCAACATCATTTAAACATTCTCCAAGTTAAAACTTAAAACAATGGATATTCACGAAATTATCGAGGAAACCAAATGCCCATAACTCTTTAACGATATGACTGATTTACCGCAATAACGATATTTTTCGATAATAAACCCATTCTATAATTAAGAAAACTTTAGCTCATCTATTTCGGAAGATAGATAGTATACGGCCGGCCGGAAGGACATAATCAATTTTGACCATCGATTCTTCATCAGAAAGTCGACCCTTATCGATTAAGACCATTTTCATCTCGATATTCGAAAATTACAGACATCTTGGCAGAACGATAACATGCTGTTCTACTAGGACAAGGGCGCAAAAATACAAACATTTGATCGAAACTCTGAAAGCGCGCTGTTTATCAGAGCAGGAGTTATTATGTATATTCATTGTTCTTTTTACGAGATATTATGAACTTTATGATCATACAAAGTTATAAAAAATTTTCGCCCTGTATTGTCGATGTGAAGTAACTTCTAGGATCCAACTGAAGGAAAAAAAACTGGTATTACTTTCGGAAGTAAAAAATACAGTATATTCACCTAATAAGTTGTATTAAAAAAAGGGTTATAAAAAAATTGGGTTCACTCTACGAAGATGAAATATCAAAATATGCGGTATATCAAGGACATCCAAAAATGCTGGATGTTTCATTGAAATCCGACGAATATATTATGTGTCATCAGAAATGAAAAAAAAAAATTTTCGGAGGTTATTAAAAATTTCCTAACTTGACGGTTTTTCTCAAAATTTGACAGATTTCTTTACTTCAACATTATTCAAATGATTTTCGAGTTTTGAAGCGATCGAACTGATATTCTAGGACTTATTGAGGAAACAAAATTTCAGATGCTGATTTCTGCTGAACAAATCGACGGATTTACGAATTTGGCCAAGGTATTTGGATAACAAAACAAATTCTGAAAATATGAAAACTAGCTACTCAAGTTTAAACCTGTTTTATTGTTCAGATTGATACAGAATATACGGCCGTGCAGAGTCAAGTTTGGCCACGGATTCTTCATCACAACCGATTGATATCATTTTCGGCACGACATTCGAATATTACACACATTTGGTTAACGATAATACACTGTTCTATTAAAGTTTTGAACTAGTTCAAGCGCGCAAAAAGGTATAGTACTCCTAAGTAATCCTAAGAAATCCTAATCTGTTCTATGTTATCGTATCTCTCCAGGATTTGATTAACGTATCCTACTCATTAGGTAAAATAACAAATTTAAACAATTTGATATTGAGTTCATAAAGATACAAGGTCCATTCGAACGCAAGGTACATTCGCACGTTTGGCATATTAATCATGAATTCACTTTTCATGATTTGTCAACTATTTCGTGGATATACGATTAGAACTGCATACATGACTAGGGTGATTCGGACAATAGTATTTATGGATGATATCTGAAGGTTCATCAATTTTCGAAATAATTGTGAAATCAGAACTCTGTTATCAACGATGAGATCCAATATCTTCCCTATAAAACACCGATCGGTTGACGCAAAGCGAAACAATAAATTATATCAAATTAAACTCCAAGATTTTCTTAGAAATCCGGCAACACGGCGGTACCCAATCTGCATATCCTGTCGAACCACCGTATCGTTGACTTTCGCAGGCACAAGACAAGGTAGCTGGTACCCGACGAAATAGAGTACTGTGGAGAAGTGGTACCATCGTCATCGCGATAATAGTGGAGTTTTGAGGCTCGCGCTCTGGTGAAATCCACGAAACGGTATCAGATTTCTCCACGGGCTGTTGTATTGTTGATTTTCAATGATTTCGTCTAGAGAAAACAGCTGTATCATTGAGTACGTGCAGAAAAACATAGAAGAACGCCCGTGGATTTTGGAGTACCTCAAATTGGCCAAGTACGGAATTTACGCCATTTCTCCAATTTCCATCTTCAAAGTGAGGGGTTATTTGACCAGCTTGATCCCTTTGTAAACCCTTATACTGGCAATCGTAGAAAATTTTTGTTGGATCATCCGGATATATTTGACTTTATTGTGTTATACCGTGGTCTTCTTGTTATTGCTGTTTTGGTACTTGAAGTATATAGAAGAAATCTGAAACTTCATCTGTACAGATTTTAGTGCTGTGTGTGAACTGAGTGTTCCTCGTATCGAATTTTTAATCCAGTGCAATTATTGTATGTGAGTATTTTATTACACTTATTTTACATGTTATACGTGTAAGTGCTATGATGTACACACAGTAACTCATCTATGGTATATAAATCCCAAGGGAACGTTTGAATTTATTCATAATTCAATTATTCAGTTATTCAATTGATAAATGATTCAAATCCTGTTAATTTGACTCGAGTTCATGTATTATACTCACAACTATCCATACATTTATATGAATACATTAAAGTTGTATGCCTTGAAACATTTAAATGTCAGAACTTCAGCAGACTGCCTGATTACCCGAGAAATTATGTTTTGTGTAATTAAAAATTGAATGCAGAGGAGTAGAAGATCATTAGGACAAATAAATATTATATTTTTTCAATACTCGCTCAAACTAAGTGTGTAATAGTCCTATCTAGAAAGATTATCAAGAACTTCAGAAGAAATTAAGTTTGAATCCAATCATCAAGAGTAAACTTAATGATACTTTTTCCCAGGCGATTTAATTTTTTCTCATATATTAACACTAATGAAATAATCTTAAGTTGTTACTATATAAGAGAACTATGTAAATCAATGATAAGTTTATAATTCAATAATAATAATACCAATTAAATAATCAAAAAATACAGTATGAGTAATGACACTTTCCTTGCAATGCTTTTATTTAGTAATCAAAGTGTATTCGTACGATAATGATATTCTAATATTGTCATGGTATGACCAGAGCAACCATACAATTTAGCTTATAATACAAAGGTTCAAGAAAAACTCAGTGAAAAATATTGAATAAATAAGTTTCGTTATTTATTATTTTGAAACATTTTCACAAAAAGCGATATATGCACTTGATATATTGAAGTTCATCTGGCAGTTCCAAATGAATATTCTCCAAAACAACTGAAGAAACTCCAATCTTAAATTGAAGATGGTTCAAGAAACTAAGAAGCGGATTGAATAAGCTGATCACTGCATACTTTAGAGAAATTTCTGTTGTAGCTGAGTTAAGAGTGCCCTTCAGACCAGGTCCAGCTATACAATCGCAATCGCATTATATATATATAGTAAATGCGCTATGGGCTCATGAGAACCGCCATGGAAGGGTAAATAATCTCCAATCGAAGCAGAAAAATTTTCTTGGATAATGAAATTTTGTATTTATTTATTTATTTATTTATTTATTTATTTAAATGTACAATGTTCTACAGGATAAACCCAACTACAGAACAAGGTAAACAGGAACAAAAACTAATTCTAAATATACAAAATAAGACATGTAATACAAAGTCAGCCAAAATAGTATGACTTGATATCTGAGATGCTACAATAGAAGATATCCAAGTTAGGACAAACAGAATTACAAGCGTGACACAAATTATAAAGAGGAGAATATTTCAAAGTGTTAGTTCTCGGTGTCGGCATGTAAAATGTGTTGTCCGCTCTGGAAGCAGGTCTTGGAACCAGAAAATTGATATTACTGAGTATGCTAGAATCTTTAACCATCCCATTGATCAACTTGTGCACGAACATAACGCACTGGCAGTCCCGCCGACATTTCAGACTCTTCATGCCGTGTCTACTCAAAAGTAAATCCTGAGGGAAACCAGTGGGCGGATACACATTATCCTCTCTATATGATAAAAGCTTGAGGAAACGTCGCTGCACCGACTCAATCTCAACAATATGGTTTTGGTGGTAAGGGGACCATACTAAAGCTGCATATTCCAGCTTGGACCTGACATATGCGTAAAAAAGGATCTTCAATGTCGCTATATCCGAAAAGTCACGAGAAATGCGCGCAATAAATCCGTACATCCCTCTTGCAGCAGACAGAGCGGCATCAATATGTGGTGCAAACGAAAGTTTTGGGTCAAAAATCACTCCCAAGTCGGTCAACAACGCCGGACGCTCAAGCGAGTTACCATCCACAGTATAGTTGAAATGAATTACATTTTTGTTATGTGTAAAAGACATGATATTACACTTCTTGACATTCAGTTTCAATCGGTTTCTTTCGCACCATTCAACAACGCGCAGCAAATTGATGGAAAGCCGCTGACAATCGAAGGCATCCCTCACCTCAAGGTACATTTTGAAATCATCAGCAAATAGCAGGCAGTTAACATCCACCACATCAGCCAAATCATTGATGAAAATTATGAAAAGCAGTGGTCCAAGGTTACTGCCCTGCGGCACTCCCGATGTACTCGAGAATACCACAGACCGCACACCGTTGAACTCAACATATTGCCGCCGGTCAGACAAGTAGGACTTAAAAAGATTTATGAGATTGGAGCTAAAGCCAAATTGGGACAACTTCGTCAACAAAATTCCATGGTCCATTGAATCGAACGCTTTTGAAAAATCAGTATACAGGACATCGGCCTGGGATCTTCTCTCAATTATCTCAGAAACAAACTGTGCTATGCTAAGGAGGTTCGTAACTGTTGAACGGCCTTTAACAAAACCATGCTGAAAAGGTGTTATTCGATTACAGACTAGTGGATATAACCGAGTGTAAAGGAGGATCTCAAATATTTTGCTAGAATTACAGATTATCGATATCGGTCGGAAATTAGAAATATCAAATTTGTTGCCCTTTTTGTGAACCGGGCGCACCTTAGAGAGTTTCCACGCATCGGGAACCATGCAACGTTTCAAACAGATATTAAATAAGATTGTGAGCGGATACGCCAAGACACACGCACAATCCTTGAAAATTAAGGAGGGAATTCCATCCGGACCCATAGTCATAGTTGGTTTCATCTTCTTCAAAACCGTAAGAACCTCACGTTCCTCAAACAATGCAACATCAATATTAGTTATGTAAGGATCCTCAATTTCTTCAAAATCCGCAGTACTGGTAGTAAATGACTTTGCAAAAAAATCAGCAAAGCTATCAAGTATGTCTAATGGTCCATCGATTAACTGCCCATCATAAAACATCTGACCAGAGACAGTTGTTGAACCCTTCTTATTATTTATAAATGACCAAAATTTTTTGGGGTTATTTTTTATATTCTGTTCAGATATCTCTACAAATGCTCTGTAGGCCTTAGCTGTATCTGATTTAATTTTGGCTCGCAGACGGACGAATTCCTCTCCAGCAGTGACATCATCATTCCTCTTGAATAATTTCCAAAATTTCGCCTTCAAGCGAATTAAACGAATAATCTCCTTATTGAACCAAGGGGGATATCTGCGCTTGTTCTTATAAGTTCGAACGGGTACACAACGATCAAAAACGCTATAGATTCTGTCATAGAAGAAGTTGGAAGCGTCATCGGGACTGTCCATATTCGCCAGGGAGGTCCAGTCAATATCCGCAATCAGATCATACATGAGAAAAAAATTCGCTCTGCTGAAGTCGTATTCGTACTCGTAAAAGGTTATGAAATTACGCTTCAAACTGTGCGTGATATTAAGCGAAAAACTGACACATAATGCTGGATGGTGTTTATCCTCAACCAATAAAGGATCCTGCGATCTCTCCGCAAGACAACTATCACCATTGAAGATAACCAGATCAAGAGTTCTATTGTATTCATTACGCACAAAATTGTACTGAGTGAAATTGTTGATCACCAAAAATTCACCGAGAAGAATAGCAGGTGTATTGCGTGGTTGGGAAGGATCATCAATATGGGAAACATATGCAGAAATGTTGAAATCACCAACAATGAGGAACCTTCCACTATAAGTTGCATAAATGGTATCAAGAACTTCAAATAGTGAACGATACCGCTCTACCGATAAAGAGGGAGGTAAGTAGATATTAATCACATACAATGAGGCCGAGCCAGCAATAACTTTTATCATCACCATATCAATCGAAGTGAGGTCGCACGTAACAAAAGGGGCCAAACCAATCTCCAAGGATCTGAATGTCTTATCAACCGCAATGAGAACTCCGCCGCCTCTAGAACATCCACACCCTATAAAATCTCTATCGGAACGATACACTTCATACTCGCTCGGGAATAACTCTTCACTCCCAATCGTACCGTCCAACCAAGTTTCAGTAAGAGCCACCACCGAATGTTGACTGGCAGCTATTGCATTGAAAAATAGTGTAATCTTAGACCTCAAGCTTCTAACGTTCTGGTAGTATAGGCTCAGAACCCCTAGTGTAGATAGTCTATTGTTCGATGACTCCACAGAAGTATTACACTTAGTCATTGTATCCGAAAGCTATGCGGGCCCTAATAAGTCATCTTTAAATTTTTTCAGGGTTAGTTTGTATGAAGTACATTTCTCCTCTCCCACACCGCATGGTTCACAGAATGAGACCCTCCGGTCAATTTGACACAGTTACTGCATTTACGTTCTGAAGACTTACAAGCTCCGAGCTCATGAGCCTGCGCACAAAGAGGACAAGTTATAGGCTTTTCACATTTCTTGGAGGAATGATGAAATCCGTTACATCTAAAACAACGCAAAATGTCGATTGCGTCAAAAACACGGCAACTGTCATAACCAACAAACAAATTACCTGCCCTCATCATCCTATCGTAACAAACTCTATGCACCTGGACAACGGCCTGATAGATATTAGGATTATTTTTTGTTGGAAAAATTTTGATAACCTTACAATTATATGATCCACAAAACATCTCAGGGTTACACTTGATGACCAAGTCTGCCAAATCATTTACAGAATACTCCTCAGACAAGCCTACCATTCGAATTCGTGGCTCCACGCCTGTAAACTCTTTAACTTCATATGAGTTCGCCATTTTCTCCTTTACCAAACTTTTAAGCTTATCATTCTCTTCCATAGTTTTACAGCCCAGAAGGATACCGCCATCTCTCAAATGCTTGATCTTAGTCAACTGAAAATTATGCTTGGCGGGATTAACGTTCATCATCAACTCCGACTTAGTCTGCGAAACGGCCTGGCCATCATTCTTCGGTCTAACTATTACAGCAGGTTTAGTCCTATTCTTCACAATATCTGCATACCGAGTCGGCCCACCATCGACAACAGGATCGCATTGCCTCCGCATGAAATTCAAATTTAATGAGGACACATGATCATCAATTCTGGCCAGCGCTGCATCAACCCTGGACTCCAAAAAATCACCAATCTCAGCCTGCCTGACCGATACGCAGGATTTTTCACAATCTTTACATCTCCAGAATAAGCCAGGAACAGCTTTCATTGCAGCCAGTATATATAAAATTGGTTTCACATGATTCACAAGTAATCGACGGTTTGGAGCGACCGGTCGCTGACAAACATTCACCGCAATTAACCATTCTCAATAACAACAAAGGAAAAAGAATTAAATCAACCAAAATATCCTAAATGTCAAAGAAACCCAACGTATCCACCCAAATTATTCGACAAACTCTAAACCTACATCACGCAACGCCCGTACTTCACGGAAGTACCACGGGGATGAGAACAGGGAATACACTCACTTGTATAGGTGTTTACTTGGTGGAAATTCATTTTAAAAAAAAAAAGATACACAAATCGAATTTGTGGTAACTCTGAATCTTATTATTTATTGATATGAAATTTCGTGTCCGTTTTTGTTATTGTCAGAATAACGATGAATCTCAACTGATGTTGAATCATAAAAACTTAAACATAAGTTACAGAAGAAGATATATTGCGGTGAAATTAGATATAAAAGAAGGATAATGGGTAAATCCGCAGGAGTGCAGATAATATGGGAAACGGATGGAAGATACTTGCCGACACGTGTTTCTGCTTATTGGCTTCTTCAGAGCAAAGCAACCAAGAAACCAGGATAGGGATGGAAATGAATAAATATAAATGAAATGACAACAGGTGAGCCACAACAGGAGCGAGCATCCAATTTGTGGCTTCAACCCTAGATACCTCTGGTTTTGAAGGCTAAACCGAGCATCGCCACGATGCAAGCATAAGCAACCTGTGTGATGCATCACACAGCAGAAACACGTATCGGCAAGTACCTTTCATCCGTTTCCCATATTTTCTGCACTCCTGCGGATTCCCCATTGTCCATTCTTTTATATTAACATAATATAAGGTTAATACTATACAAGCCCACCCCAGAAGCATCTAAAACGACATTGAATAACAATTTGGGCTATAAACACTAAATGATGGTAAAAAATTATAGCTACGGCACAACTCCCATAAAGAAAATCGATAATAGACAACTATAGGCAGAAGTCTACAGAAGTCTTCAAATCAGGAAGGAATCAAAGGAACTCGATCATAGAAAAATGGTTTTCAAATGAATAATATGCGCCAGAAAAAAGAAGCATGTTTCGATCATTGAATCAAATAGAGAAACATAAAAAAGTAGCTTCGAGCAGTGGTACGACCTACAAACTCAATCAATTCATATCTTCCCCAATTTTTTTGAGCTTGTCCTAGTCTACTACCAAAAACATGATTATTATGATAATTGACTACCTTGAAACACAAGGACAATGACATAACATATCATGAAAATTCCTATATTTCGAACTAGAATCCTCCTTCATAAAAAATATTTTTAAATAATAGCAGGTTAGTTTTAAATTAATATAACACACATTATAATTTTGCTATTGATAGATAGGATGCTTATGGTCACCATGAATAACAATTCAAAAACTTCTATATGTACCCTTTTGATTACTACTTAAAAAACGGAATCCCATTCTCAAGTTAATTTCAGAAAGTTCTCTGATTTCATTATATAATAAATTCCTTTAGGATATCTGAATCATGAACTACTATAATGAAATTTCTGAATATTCAAGGTATCAATAACTCCATATAGGAATGCAGACATTTTTGTTCAGTTTTGACGATTTGTTTCCAACAAACTGGAATTAGTGATAGATCACATAATTTTAAGCATAAAGGTGCCCATGAACATGGATCCGGAAATGCTTCGTTTCCGAGATACAGGGTATTGAAGTTGAAAAAATATTTCGCGTTTTCTTCAATATCTTTCGAATGATTCGGAATAATTGAATGAAAGTTGTTACATAGGTGATTTTTGAGGTAAGACATTCAAATTTGTGGTCGATTTGATTGAAAGGATTTCTAAGCAATCAAAGGATATTAAAGAATTTCGGAAACAAAGCATTTCCGGACTCAAGTTCATGGGAACTTTTTTGTTTAATATGATGTGATGTCTCATTTCAGTTTATCGAAACAAATCAGAACACCCTGTATATGTAATATATGACCTTCTTCAGTAAGGCATTAAAATTAGTCTTGGTTGCATATATCAAACAAAAATGAGGACATTAAGAAAATCAGCGAAAGTTGATTTACCCTTGAACTTCAATTTGGCGATAACGGAAAATAAACAGGAAAAGCATCTCATCAACTTTATGCATATTCGGTGAAAACTTACTCAAATATAATTAGTGATCCAATAGCGCACATATAAAATAATAACGAGAAAACCTTGAGAACTAGATCGAATTTGATTATCATTGTTTTCAAAACTGGAACAGGCACGTGATAATAGGAACATACAAAGTCTGTTGAAAAAATAGCTGAACTTTTTTGGTATCTCATATATGTTGCCAAATTCAGAGAAGTATGTTGTGAAACAAATTTTAAAAAGCGCTGACGTTAGGGCAGGAGCTTTGCCAACTTATTCTGGAGTCTTTTCCTGGACATTAGAAAAATCTGATACTAAAACAATGAATGATAAAGATTCAACAAATCTACATCTCGATTCAAAAATAACCACTAACAGTTTTCCTTCAGTTTTGTTCTAAGTCCAAACTTCCTTCTTTTGAAAATACAGACGAGATTACAGACGAAATAAATTTTTTCGATAGAAATGCTCGGACAGGTCGATTTCTGTTTCGAGGGGGACAACTTAACATAACTAACATAGAAAGCTTTAATCAAGATGTCGAACAAACAAAGTATATTGCAAAATGTGCGCCATCGTTTCGAACAAAACTTATTTCATTGTATGGAAGCTAATGGTGAACAATTTGAATATTTAATTAATTGATGTGAGTTTTTAATAAATTATTTACTTTACTTTGAAAAGTCTTATTTCTTAGATCAATACTTTAAATCGTTCTGATACCTTACAGTTGGAGAATGATTTCAGTGAATAAAACAGCTAGTCGAACATCTGACCCTAGTAGCATTAAAACGTACGGTTTGACTTCATTTGCCCAGTGGTAGATGTTTTGCAATTTCAAGTACAAATACGGAAATTTTGGTGTTTTGAAAGCACGAAATGTCAATTATTCGCAAAAAATTAATTTAAGTGATAAAATTAACTAACGCATGAATATTTCGAGAACTAATGCATAAAATGAAAAAGCAATTACTGTGTTGAAATCAGTATAAAAATACCTTTCAAATGAGGTATTACTCACCTCATCTTCCCTACTCAAAATTTGGGGGTGAGGGTTGTAGTAGCAAGGGTTAAAGCGCTAAAGCGTTGTCCCCCTCGAAACAGAAATCGACCTGTCCGAGCATTTCTATCGAAAAAATTTATTTCGTCTGTAATCTCGTCTGTTTCGTTTTCAAATGGCCATTCTGTATGTCGAAAAGGATATCTCTTCCCCGTGAAAAATTGTATGGAAATGTTTGTCTTCCCTCGAGCGGCTCTTGTCCTTTGGAATACCTCATTTATTAATAATCAAGTTACAGAAGAATCGCCTTCTTCCAACTGATTCTTATCCTCAAAGCGATCATTATTCAAACTTCTTAAGGAGGAAACCTGGAATGCATCCATTCAGAGGAAACGTAAGAAAAATTCTTGAAATAATTCATTTCGACCGTTTGTCAGCATGGATAATATTTACGGAAATTGTCAAAAAAATATTTTTTTTATTGAGACGTCTTCATCTAAGGAAAATTCTAGCTTAAAATTCATTAATTGTTTTTTTATTTATGTATTTATGTGTACCTGGCTTACCTAGGTATGAATATATACTCATGCTCCTCAAAAGCTATTGTTTTTCAAGTCAGGTTAACCAGTGTGTGTTCTGGGTAGTCTTCATTTCTTTGTCCTTCCGCCACCTTAGGCGGAGCTCTGTTAATTTTGAGAGTAAATGGTAGATTGTAAGCTATCATATTTCTTTCTTGACCCCGTACATCAAAAGCCTTGTCCCACTAATGGATGTCGTGGGAGAAGGCCAGTGAAGTATGCGTCTCTAATAAGATGCAACAATGCTGAAATTCAAAGATGTTCTGAGTATCTAAATCCTCGATATATGTTCGAAATTTGGTATGAATAGTTTATTTTAATCAGGCAATGTTTGCAAATTTTCTTGTGTGACGATGAAATTTCGGAAACCCATTTTTTGATCTAATTCAAGTATTTTGCAATTTATAAATTGATTGACATTGTATATTCTAAGAGTTATTGAGGAAATGAAATTTCATTGATAATCATAACTGCCGAACTTGATGGAGAAATTTGGATGATCCTATTCAAGCTCTAGCTAATCTTCTTCACAAGCTAGAAAGTTACGGAAATGTGACCACGGATTCTTCATCGAGAAGTCGAACTCAATCTATTGACACCATTTTGGGCTATATATACAAAATTATACTCATTGATACTGTGGCGGTCGTCGAAAACGAAACTATAGAGACTACAGATACATATTCGATTGACATCGGTCGGGCTCATTAATTCAGTTTAACTTAGTAGAAAATTAATCGAAATGATTCATTAACGAAATATTGAATGTTATCAAAATTGAAATCTTTAAATGTCCAATCTTCTGCCGAAAATTCATGGATGTTAGATATATCGTTTATTCTGGAATTTCATTTTCGTAGATTAAACCCACGAGAAGATATAGTAGTTTATTTTTGCAAGAATTTTCTAATTCAGAAAACTAGTTAATGGCGTTTTGCATAAATGTCTGTAATTTTCCAATATCGAGTCAAAAATGGTCTCAATCGATTGGGTTCGACTTCCTTATGAAGAATCGGTGGTAAAACATGAGTATATCCTGTTGGCCGGTTCAGAACAAGTGAGCAAAAGCTTCTAACCCCCAGTTAGTGTTTTTTTTTTCAATTTTTGTATATTTATGAATCCATCCAATGGATGTGAGATAAATTTAAGTTCATCTTTGAAAATATTGACTTTTGAACTCATTTGAAGGTTTGAAGGGATTTGCGCTATCCTGTATAATTTGTTACATAAAACGATCATCCCTCACTAACCTCGAAATTCACTAAATAATTTCATGTCCATGTTGAAAAATCCTAATAAGAATTCGTAGATAATTGATTTCTCGTGACACCGAATAACTGTCCATTTTTTTGAAAAAATCCTCGAAAACTCGGAAACCACTCAATGTAGATATACGGTACCTTTCATAAAATCATGTCAGAATTTACTGTGGAATTCAGAAATATAAAAATATATTAGTTGTCCCCAATGAAAAAATGAAATTAATATGTACTATCGGTATAAACGGAAACACTTTTGAAGTGAAAATATTTTACGTGAATTGGAAATGTTCTTAAACTCCCAAATAAATTTTCATGAAGTTCGATCTAGTAGTTTATGCGATAATCATTACTGAATCGTTCTGAAGTGCCTTGTACAGTTATAGCGTTATGTGATCTAAAAACGAATAAATAAAAACTACCCATTTGACGTCAATAGTTTCAGAATATTTGATTCCGTATATCAGTAATTCTAAGGTTAAAAAAATATTTAATGAAGCTCCAAGTGTTGCTAATTTCACCTCAGTATGTTTTACTTTTTTCTCTGAATTCTCAGCATTGCTAGAGGCACTCTAATTAAGGACGTCCACAAATAAGTTAGTTGATTTAGTACTAAATTATTATCATTCGTAAACTTGAATAATATTATATAAAAAGCATCTATTCAGCCTATTAATTGAATGAAACCATTCATATCGAATAATTCGTTTATTTTCGGAAGTTCTGTGTGTATTCAAGTCAAGTTCAATGGAATTGTAAAACAGTGAATAGTAAATATGTATTGAGTTCATTTTGCATCATTTTGTATCAATATAATTGTATAAGGTCAGAAATTTTGAACTTGATGATAAGAAATTTTTAGTGACCATCTGATATAGTGGATATAGCCCAAATATTCATTATACATGAGTGCATAAGTTCTTCCTTCAACCAAAACTTGGATAAACATCTCATATCGTCGTAAGCTTTTAGGAAGGAAGAAAACGCTTGAAGATTTTTTAATTTACATTATTCACCAAGTTGATAGAACGATGAAATTAGATTCAATTTCTACTCATCTGTAGTTTGATGACATCTTGAAGCAAGATCGCACAATCGCGTTCAAAAATAAAAGAAATTCCCAAAATTGGTTATGAACCGTAACCACCTAATATTTTCATCGAGATCGAAACCTCACAACGAAAGATCTCACAGTCAAATTTCCTCTTAAAAATAGAAAAATATATGTTGGAGATCCTACAACACCGAGTAACAAGTATTTATAAGAGAAAGAATCGATTAACGTCGATTAAACAAAGCATGATTAATTAAATCTGTGAAAACCTGAAATGTAATAAAGAATCAGAACGAGAGCTGAAGACTATATAGACACATTATGGGAACTGTTGAACAAAGCTATCAAAGGATATATGAACAACAAGAACAAAAAAGAAAATATGCAAAAGAGTATAATTGAAAAGACTTGAAAGAAGCTTATCCTCCTGTCTATGAACAATCCAGCATTAATGAACTTAATTACATATTGACAATTACCTTAATATGAAGAAATTGAATATTATTATTTGTAAGTAAAAAAAAAGTTTATTGTATATTATTAACATTGGAGATTATTTGGAAAAGATGATGACAAAAGCAGAAAAAAAGAACTGAATAACAAAAATACGTATCATATTCGTTTGAAATTTATAACCCATTCCAAGAAAGAGTCGGAAACATCATGAATAGCCCTAAAACCTTGAAAATCTTGAAATTTATATATGGGACAACTATTGATGAGATAAGGTATTGTTTCTTCTGCATCTCCACATTCACAACTTGCGCTAGGAACTGAGTTCCATCTAAATAACATGTTATTGATACGACCATGACCTGTTCTCAAATGATTAAGAACTGTCCAAATTTTTCTTGGAAGATCAAAACCGGGAACTTTTTCAGAAGGATCAGAAACGAGATACTTAATGAACATTTCGTAAGAGTTCCACTCAGTCTTCCATAATTCTTTATCACTTATGTTGATATTGAAGAACGTATTATCCCATAATGGTTTACATGACTTCAATCTGGGAATTCTATTGTGTGAAGTATATGAAATAATTGGGAATAAATTGGGAAAAGAATGATATTTGTTCCAAGAATTCAGAGCTGCAGTCTGTCTGCGAATATGGGAAGGGACAATGTTAGACAAAACTGGTAACCAAAGAACCGGTGTAGATCTTATGATGCCAGTAATTATTCTCATGGATGTATTCAATTGTGCATCAATTTTTTCTTTATGTGCACTATTAAACCAAAGAGAGCAACAATACTCAGCTGCTGAAAAAACTAGGGCTAGAGATGCTGTGCGAAGAGTGGAAGTATCAGCACCCCAAGATGATCCAGCTAATTTCTGAACAATATTATTATTGCTAGTTTTCAGTTTTAGGCTCAGATCATTTAAATGAGCCTTGTAATTGAGAGATGAATCTAATTTAACTCCTAAGTATTTTGGATAGAAATTATGTTCGATAGGAGAATCATTGAAAGTCACAGCTAATTTCTCCTATTTTTAATGATTATTCAATAAAATAAAATAATTGAAAGACAAAAGCAGAAAAAAGAACTGAATAACAAAAATACAAAATTTGAAAGAGATAAAAAAAACACCCTCAAATTCGCCCTTTTTGGATTAACTCGATATTGTGAATCAATGATTTTTCAACATAACAAGCTAAACCGTAAATTTTACTAAGGAGATAATCAATGAATACATAACCTTTTATGGGTCCTCTTTCACGAAGGTTTTTTTTTAGTATCCGTATGTGTCTTTTGAAGGAGAATAATCTCAGCACCATAGTCCTTTGCTAGTTTAGAAATATAATCACTCTTGTCCTTAGAAATACCTTCTATATTCAAATCTAATACACAAAATTTGTCTCCAATCTGCAGAGGATTCTTCGAATCGGGTCTTGCGGTCCAAGTGATGATTTTTCAGATCTTCTGATGTTTGAAGTCTGCTATGGAACCCATTCAAAGGGAAATCATCATCCATAGTTGGGGAAGGTTGTGATATAACACTTATTTCATTGAAAAAATAGCAGAGGAAAAATTATCGACTGACATTTATTATGACTTATGTCATAATAAATATGATTCGTCAAAAACTTGAAATATTTGAGGTACGGCAAGTGGCGCCATCTTGCTGTAACCACGCTCTTGAAGAAGTAGAAACCTGCAAACTCCAGCAACTCTGGGAACAAAAATTCCGCAACATATCCCAATAACAGTCACTATTCACATGAAAATAAGGACCAATTATGCCTTCAGCAGAAATAGCGGCCCAAACCACGACCTCGACTGCCCATATTCGAATATGAGGCGAAAACAAATACCCGATACCCTTTCTGGACACCTTGTACCATCTTATTGTAAAAAGCTATGTGTTTTCCATATTGTTTTCAAATTTTGAAATACAGCGCTGTAATCACATTATCAATCTATGATCGCCATGCATGTTCCCTTTTCGAAAATATGAATAGAACTTGGATGTACTGGATTTGTAATTGTCAGCCTAATTGAGACCATTGATTCTAATATCTGTTTTCCTTATTTGACAAAGTTGGCGAAATTGTTTTATACCAAATTTCTCCGTATGAAGATCTCAAAAATGAGGATGCATATAAGATTTAGTTGCTAGCACGACATTTCTAAGTAATTTGGACTTAAATAAATCAGGTATTTCAAATAGCACTGGAGAGAAGATTTCAATTATAGTTGGTTTTTAAAAGAAGGGTTCATTTGGCTTCGGATAAAACTGTTAGTAACTATTTTTAAGCCTTTAATCTAGTTTCAGACCTTATAGAAATGGGTGCTATCTTTTTAACCAATTGTTGTAATTTTCTAATATCGAACTCAAAATTAAGTATGTCCGGCCGTATCCTCTTTACCATCCTAAGGAGGTGAGCTAAAGTGTTCATATTCGTAGAATAGGTTAGTTTTCCAAATATCTCGGTCAAACTATTGGGCCAAATCCGTCGAATGGTTCAGCAGTTATGAGCATTTGAAATTTGACTTCCTCGACAAATCCTAGTGTACACATCTGATTAATTCGTAACATGGAAGATGTTTGAATGAAGCTAAAATTTTATGGAAATCATCACGTTAGAAAAGTCAAAAAAAATTCCAACAAATTTTTAGCATTACTTCATATCTCAAGATATTGGTCGTAACCAAAATATATGCACTTTTGGACGTTATCGATATATTCCCTAATATCATTAGCGTAGCTTTCTATTCGGAGAAGATAAAGGAGTTTTTCATATACTTACTTTAGAGCAGGGAGCCGCAAAATATCTCAAAATGAAGTAAAAATAGGTGGATGCTTGCTTACGCAGTTTATTTGAGGTTGTCAGCATGAAATCCGAAAATGGTTGCCTGAAAAAGTTTACCGCTATGTCTGTAGGAGATAATTCATCCTCGTTAAGGGGTGCACTCACTAGGAAGGAAACGCGAAGGTTTGAATACGCGTCATACGGTCAAAATTGTGTATGGCTAGTCTTGTTTTTTAGCGTGTGCAATTAAAACCGTACGGGGAAGAACGACAGTGTGTGGGCAGTAAGTCTCTGCACGTTTCGTATTTTTCCAGTACATTGTCGTGTTCAGTATTTTTATATATTATTATAATAATAATCTTTTCCTTAGTAACTACACACGCCGCTGCTATTAAGATAAAGTCTTTTCTCGGCGTCATGTCACGCTTGTCAAGAAGTTAAAGTGTCTGTGCGTAGGAAATGTGAATGTACACGTTTACTTTTAAACAACATGCAGATACTTAACTACGCATTCTTCCTTCCTAAATTTGCACCCTAATATAAAAGGTTTTGCAAAGAACAAGAGCCTAGAGAAAAAATGATATTCTATTTGGTTTTCGTAGGGTTTGGTTTTTAAGAGAAGGGAATTTGAGCTTCGAACAGGACTGAAGGAAAACTGTAAGTGGGAATTTTTGATTTGTGGTTGTATAATATCAAACTGTGTCAGAGTACGGGGGAAGACTGTAGAAAATACTCGCAAAAGCTCCTGATCTCACATCAGTGCGTTTCTGGTTTTTCAATTGAAGATATAGGTTTGTTGATTCATTCACATTCAATATGACCGTGGTTTCAGTATCACACTGCTGCAAATTTAAAACAAGCGCGCAAAATTTTCTAACCTAACGTCAGTGTTTTTTCGCATTTTAATTTTATTAATACTTGAATTACTTTTATTTATTTTTTATATTTGTTTATTTTTCATATATTACAATTCTTCTTAGTATTTATTTGGTATTACGAATTCGATAGGAAAATATTTGTCATTACGAAAATCACACCTCAGTTTTGACCTCATTAGCACCCCCATTCAAATAGTATTAAACCCCAATTTATTCACAAATTACCCAATCTTCTCACCTGAAGTATAAATGTATTTACTATCTGAGATGGAATGGAGCCATAGCATTAAAACGTTAATGTTGGCTAACTTGATTCTGGAACATCTTCAGTAGTTAACCTCAACTTACGTAATCTAACAATGCCGCCAAATAGCAAAAAAAACCTATTGACGTCAAGACTGGGTCAAAGGCAGACGATTCCCTCTACATATCTCCGATCGAAAGTGGAGATTTGCAAAAAGGGAAACTTGTTTTCCGTTCGCCAGCTGATCGACCCAGATAAAGACAACAATAGAAATTAAGCGATTGTTTTCGTGAGCTCAGTCGATAAACGTTTAATGAGTAGATTAGTTATCCGGGAATTTCAATATGGAAATTATCATTTATGGAATCCTGTAGATAAATATAGTCATTGCATTATTGCGTTCGGATATCTCGAATGCATGAAATTTATCTTTATGCTCCAGTTAAGGTAGAAGATTCACTGCCAGTGGCGGCTTGTCCTATGAGGCAGGTGAGGCAGTGCCTCATCAAAAAAATTCTGAACCGTATATTTCTTCATTCCCTTTCATCATCACTTTTTTCCTCAATATTTTTCCCAATCTCACGTTCCTTGTATATTCATATTCATAACAAATCAAATCCTCTTTGACTAAACGGTTGGAGGCATGCCTAACGCAGGCTTCTTTGACTGAATTAGCGTGTTATCTACTTCGATGACCTACGAGAACGTAATGGAAAACCGTTCTAGGATTAATCCGAGGCTGGCCTCTGCGCGATCTTAGCCGATCTGAGATCGTTTCGTTTCTGCGATGTCCAGAGGGATATCTGCGTCGAAGCGGTGAGAACATATCTACGGCTTTGAAAGCGGCTTCTCGAGGAATTAGAGGCTGGCCTCAGGTTTTTATTCGAGTTAATCGGGAAGCGGGAAATAGAGAAATAGTGTTAGTTCACTTTGTCGTTATTTAGTGGTATCGCATTTGCTGTGTATCGCGTATGATTATAATCTTTTTCAGATGAATTTTTTCTGAAATATAAATCTTTTTTATCGAAAGTGACTAACAGATCGCGAAATGGATTCAGCGGGACCTAGTAATAGTAAATCTTCTGAAATTCCTAAGAAACATATTCGGTGTACTTGTGATATTGTTAATTTTTTAATAAATAAGCAACATTTTCGACTCATTCGTATTATGATAAATTATATTTAATTAAGGAAGTTAAGCGACCTGTTCCAAATTTGAGTAAATCTCTAGTGTCTAGTGGTGGGGTCGGTAAATCAAATCGGGGATTCCAAAATACGTGGTATGATAAGTACGACTGGCTTACTGGAAGTATTACTTTGAAAAAAATATTTTGTTGGCTGTGCATTTTATTCTCAGCAACTAATGGAAATTCCGACAGAGTTTGGTCGAAAAGTGGTTTTAGTGATTTGAAAAATGTATCTCGGGTTCTATCACTACACAATAAAAGTGCTCAGCATATTTCATCTAATTGCAAGCTTACCGTTATGAGAAAGCAAAAACAAAATATCGCCACAGCAATAGACAATGCACTTCAAATAGAAATTGAAAATTTCAATGCTAGATTAAAAAAAAATCGACAAATTCTAAGAACTTTAATAGATATTACGATGCACCTCTGTATGCAAGAGTTGCCTTTTAGGGGGCACGATAAATCTAATGAGTCTTTAAATCGCGGAAATTTCAAAGAATTGGTAGTTCTTGTTAGTAAATTTCACATGAATTTAAAAACCTTTTTAGAAAATGACACCAACAGTAAATTGGTAATTTCTGGTACATCTAAAACCATTCAAAATGAATTAATTGATTCGGTTGCTTTTGTTGTGAATAAACAAATCGAGGACGAAATATATATTACATTATTAAATTTTTTTCATATGTGCCTCATCATACTATATTGTCACGAGCCGCCACTGTTCACTGCAATAGGGAAGATCGTAAATGAGAGGCTAGCCTTATATTACAGAGAGCCGTCGACAATAAAGAGCGCTCTAATATTGGAAATA
Source organism: Micraspis discolor (assembly GCA_030674115.1). Lineage (NCBI taxonomy): Eukaryota > Metazoa > Arthropoda > Insecta > Coleoptera > Coccinellidae > Micraspis > Micraspis discolor. The sequence goes on from JARTUT010001751.1 coordinate 489,110, forward strand.
TATTTTTGCCACTCAGAAAATTAGTGATATGCAGATATTTAAAAGCAGTTACTCTATTATTTGCAATTTTTTCAGGAAACCAGAATAGAACGAAAAATTGTTGAAAAGTTCTAACGTAAGGAAAGGATTTTTTGTGTCCTTGTTCTCTAAATAAGTAAGTAAGAATTTATGTTGAACGATGAGGTACAAAGCAATACTGATTTCCCATGATTAGATCATTTTTTAACAAGAATCATATTATTCTATTGAAAAAAGCAGACTCAAATAATTCAGGAAAATTGGGTGACAAGATATTCCAAACGTGATTTAACCACTATTTTATCGTGTGGAAATATTTCACTCACCTTTAGTACCTGTAGAAAGGTATCAGACTGAAAAGATGCATTCAGCACGGAAGTTAGGAGATATATAATTAAATGTACAGATTCATTCAAAATTGAAGTCGGAACTTCATCATATCTACTAGAATATCTTGGTTATATTTTCAATCTCAACAAAAGGCGTCAATACTCTATATACACCATAAGAATTTTTAGGAATACAATTTTCAACACTGTGAGGTGCATCGATATAGAAGTCATTGAAGGAATTTACTGCAATCTTTGGGTCACCTTTCGAATTTTGGGATTTCACAACCTTAGTGTTGCAATCTGCCAACTACCAGCTCTATCGTAAATCTAGGCATTTTTAAGGTTATAAGTAGTCAGAACATTTTGACATACGAGGGCTATTTTTGTTGTTTACAGTAACTTGAAAGATTCATCTCGCCCAAAAAATGGAATTAAATCGTGAACATTTTCGTGCGATTACTTTTTGGCGCTCTTGTTCACCCGAACAGAGTGCCCGAATGTCTGAAATTTTGGAATATCGAGCCGAAAATGGTCTCAATCGATTGGGTTCGACTCCCTGATGAAGAATTCGTGGCGAAAGTTGAGTCTGTCCGGCCGCCCGGCCGTATCCTCTCTAGCATCCAAAAGGAATCAGCTAGAGTTTTCATATTTTCAGAATAGGTTAATTGTCCAAATATCTCGGTCAAGTTCGTTATTGGGGCAAATCCGTCGGATGGTTCAGTAGTTATGAGCATCTGAAATTTTGTTTCCTCAATAACTACTAGAATATCCATCCGATCAAGTTGATACTCGGAATGTTATTGAAGGAGGCTGAAACGAAACGGCTTGCAAAATTTTGCAGAAATCGTCACGCTAGAAAATTTTTAAAAAATTCCAAAAAAAAAAATTTTCAATACTCAATATCTCCTAAGACTTCATTTAGATAGACCGTATATATATTGAGGTTACCGATATCTTACTCATCCTCAAATTTCATTGTCGTAGCTTTCCCGCTTCTGAAGATATGATCATTTTTTTCATTTACTCAAAAGAAAAATAGAAATGTCATGAAGTCCGAGCTTTGTCATTGAAAGATTTGCCATCACAGATCGATATTCGTTTGACAACTTGCGGACCTAGATATCAGTGTCAGTTGGCGTAATATCAATCAAAATTTTCATAGAATTCATAGAGGTAGAATTCGATGTCGATGACGTTGTCAAAATTTAGAAAATCACAGACGTAATATTAATCAAAAAATTTTTTATCATAGAGAAAGAATTTGATGGCGTTGTCAAAACTCAGAAAAGCAATGACGTAAGTTTTTAGGTGAAGCATAGAAATGAATTTGGTGAAAATTATGAGTAGTTATTTTCAAATTGAGATAAAGGTTTGTTTATTCTTTCATATTTACATCACATTGTCCCATAGTACGGAAAAAGACTATTGTTCACCCGATCAGAGAGCTTATAGATTTGTTAAGGTTTGAATATTTACTCGCAAGTAGGTCAACAAGAGCGCCAAAGCAATCTGACCTCACGCCAGTAATTTCTAAATTTTTACAAATTTCAATGTGGATTAACTCAACAACGATGAATCGATGAACTTCAATTTTCAAAATTCAATTTTTGGCGATGAAGCTCCATCAAGCACCAGTGTTTATCGAGGTCGTAGTTCATTCCAAGACGAATTTCGTGAAGGTCGTAAAAAATCAATCAACCATTGATGCTGTGCGCCAACTGATAATGCAAGAAGTCATGTGACTTATCGTGATATTGAGATAAGCTTAGGTATTAGTGGGACTAGCATACATTTAATATTGCATGAACATTTCACCGTCAAAAAAATTGTTCGCTTTGGATCCCACAATCTGAGAAGAAACATCACTTAAATTACCCATTCACCTTACAACAAAATATTTTTAAATATCGAAATACCCAGTTATCTTCAACTGATTAAAATTTTCTAGATGCTGAGAAGAATTTTTGCGTTCAATGATATGGGGATGATCATCAAAGTGGCTATCGCTCAAGCATTTTCTTTCAACTTTGTATTACTGAAGTTGTGATCAACGAGAGGAATCGTAAATAATTTCACACACTTTAAAAGAGCATGAAGCTGCGGCAATACTTAAAAATAAAAGATTAATTTTTCCAACAATTCGCTCAAAGTCAATAATATTAACAATATGTAAACATGTAAAATGATCGATTAAGTTAAGAACCAAATGACAGTTTAGCAGCAACTTATGATTTTAGGCACTAACAACTAATATTGTACAATATGTAGCTAGTTTCTCCATTGCCAACTTAATTTCGATTTTTCATAACAAATATTTCTTGAACGGGTTATGGAATACTTACATCTTTCGGTATTTTCCAAGATTGTTGGACAAACCTAAAAGGTTGTGGTGGAGAAGTGGGCAGACTCGTGTATAATTTTGAATGTCGATGATAACGTATAGGTTCAAAACTTCTAGTACTTTTTTATGTGTCAAATACAGCCGATTCGAAGATAAATAATGTCATTAATTCCTGACAGTGACGCCATCGAGGTGGGTATCTCCTTATAAATTTTGTCAAAGTGATTGAACCCAACTGAGGCCAAAAGCTTTCAAAACATATACAACAAAATGACCGTCAGGAAAACAAAATAAGTTAACGGCACACGAGTCACCGTCTACGTTCTTTACCTCTTGAAAAGGTCAATGGACTGTCAGCACTGCTTTAATTGGACAAAGAAATCATTGGTACTTAGCGAAAGAAAATATGTGTCTTCCATATTCTATTTTATGGGCCAATTTTGCAATTTACCTCGCAATTTACGGAGCATTAATTTTGCTGTCTTCGATGCTGAATTATCTCCAGAGAAAGGTTATAGAAATTTGTAATGAATTACTTCATTACCTACACATTCATTCGAAATCATATCTCGAGCATCGCATAACATATCGCAGTATACATCTATTTGGCGTGAAAAGAAATAGCTGAAAATTCAAGACGAAAAACAGTTTTTTGTGAATAACTCAGAAAATATCCACTTTAGGGCAAGGGTGTGATGCATACACTGACATTATTTTTCAACGTAGATTCAATATCTGCCATAAAAAAATGGGGTTCTAATTTGAAAAAATTGATTTTTCACGATTTTGTCATCCCTAACTTTGAAAGCGATTTTTTAACCCCTGTATCATGAATCGCAATTTCGATTTTTAAAGTGGATACATCAATCTTACATCTTGAAAAACCCCAAAAATTAAAATTTTCCATCCAAAAACCTCGAAGTTATTCTTGTTTCAGCGGAGCTCTATTTTCGATTTTTTTTTCGAATTTTCCCGCTCAGAGAGAATTTTCCAACCAAAACTGAAAAATGTTACCACAAAATAACTTGAAATTTTCTAAGGAATCTATTTCTGCAGTAAAAATGGTTGTTGTGATTTGAAAAACGGAAAGTTGACGTCATTTCCGGAAAAACCGGAGGTGCTTATGCCTTGAAAATATTTTAGATTTCATCAGCATCGTGAAATACTTATAAGTGCTGAATTTCATGAAAATACGTTCTGTAGGTTCCCGTATAAATATGGGTGAAGTTCCTCGTGAAAGACCCTGTATATCGTTTGGTATTGAAATCATCGAACCCGATATTTTTGTACTCGTAATGAAATGTTTCATCGAAAACTAAAATAAGATATAGGTTGTACTATTGCAAATTTTAAAATTGACCTTGCTTTCGGTAAAACCGGAAGTTCAAAATTGTTCAACAATATAAAATTGATCTACTGCAATATCCATCTTCCAAATTTCATTTTGATATCTCTTATAATTACAAAGATATATAATTAGTTCCACACATTTGCCCATCACTGTATAAGATACTTACGCGTACTCTTGGTTGGTTCTAAAGCGAATAGATTTTGAGATTCGAACAAAACTGAAGAAAAGTTGAAACTGGTTATTTTCAATTTGAAATATAGATATAGTGGTGATCGTATAAGTATCACACTATTCCAGAGGACAGGCGCTCAAACGCTCATGTCCTAAAGTCAAGGCTTTTCTACATGATTTATAATTTTTTATTTATAATGTTAGCGTTATGAAACAGATCGACAATTCGTAGAAAGATTTGTGATTCATTAAATCTTCTGAATGGTTAACATACGAAATTTCAGAAAGTCTTAATTTCAAATTCGGAACATTAATATCCATCCCCTTCAATAAGTCAAGTACTAACAACTCACCATCCACAAGTATTCTCAATATCACTAGGCCTTCTATACTACCTAAGTCTAGATCAAATCAAAAAGGTTTATGATCAAATAGTGAAAACTGATATTACCATTTTTAGTTGAGAAAATACCCCTGACACTCAAATATTTCAGAAATTTATGCATGGGATTACATCGAATCACCAATGCAATATTTAATCAGCTGAAAACGTAAGCATATAACTCACTTTATAAGAATCGACTTGGCGCCCCTAGGATCAAAAACTTCCTAAAAAAATCCAAGCATTCTATCAGCAAAATTGACATCGCCATCAATATATAAAGCTGTTTCAATCAGGTGCTGCGTTCAACTTCAATTAATAAATTACTTCTTGTTCTCTAAACAATCGAAAAACTGCTGACAGGTATTATTTGGCTGCTATATTCTATGATTACCATCAATTTTTGATACAATGGCTGTAATTAACGTAGTAATCAAAATCTCACCCAGTCAAAGTACCTAGAAAAAAGATTATAAAAATAGCAATAATAATAATTGACATCTGCAGAAGGAGCGGCTCTCTTTTTTCAGATCGTGGACAGGCAGAATAAAGTGAAGGTGATCGACTTTTCAATAACAGCAGTCTCCACATTCTATTAGATACGTCCACAATCGACCAGCTGAATTCATTGGTTTCTTTCCAATTTTATTATGTTGGTAATGGACTAGGAAGTCAATTACGAACGTAGGTACGTTCAAATAATATCTACTTTCGAACGGCAGCACGCTGAAATGAATCTTATCTGGTGTTTGAAGAGCAACATCATCAATCCTACATTAATTAGATTTGTATACGCCCAGCACTCGTCGCTGATATAATTTGATGATTATTATAATATCAAGATTCATAATTTATTTCCCTGGTAATAAGACAGAAAGTTGCACAGATTATGAGACAAATTTTTTTTCTTTCGATTTATTTTTTGTGTACCTCATCGATATAGAATAAATACTTCAAAATTCGAACTGGTGATTCAGAATTGTTATTTCCAAAGAATTGAATGGTGGTATTACAATCAAAATGGGAAAAATGATACTATGTCAGTTCGCCAACGTTTAGAAAATATATGTTTCCATCCTCAGGGCTCTACAAAAGAATACAAAGCATACAATGAAGATTTCCAAAAACAAACATGTAAATATAAAATACAAGCAGGAATGACAGACTAAGACAATAATTTGCAATTACATTGTAAGATATGTAACATTTAGAAATATAAAATTAAATATAGCTCAAAAAGTAAAAACAACAATAACAACATTTTCGTAATAAGTGTATGTACTCACACACCAAACAGTTGTATCCTTGCAATATCCTCTTGATATAGAGAATATAATTTTGAAATCTCAAATATTTTGCATGGAAAGAAATTATTAATCCGCAGTGAAAAGTAAACAAAGCAACAATCCTACGAGACATTCGTCGACATGCCATCGGTAGTCATATCCCTATCGTGTACTTCAAAAGGCCACTTATTTAGGAGAAATTCAGGTCTTTCTGATTTTTTTGTTCTACGAACTGATCTGCATGGCTAGCCTATTTATCGAAATAAAATACACTTAAATAAGTATTTTATATTTTTATTTTAGATCATTCTTTAACAAATCACAAAGTAGCTTGTGTCTTTATCAAAATCTTACATTTTTACTTATTGCTTAAAGTAATCAACCTGAAAATAATTATTATAAAAAGAAAACATAAACAAAAAATTTGTGAATTAATTTAACTTATGTTCATATTTTTTCTTATTGAAGTTTTCTTATGAGATTTTTTTAATTGTAGCTTCTTCTTTAGTAATGTATTATCTGCAAATCGCCACACTTTATAATTTTGAACAATTTGACCTGACAAAACCTTCTTCATGTTAGTTTTTTCTTGATGAGTTTTAGCTTTTTCCACATTGTTATAAATTTGAGTCACTTGAGTCACTTCACCAAATAGCGCTTTTTTCACTTATTCTTTCTGCTAAGTAGGATCTTTTGCCATTTCTTCAATTTTACTTTTAGGTGTTAGAGCATCATTTGTTTTCTTAATTTTTTGCTTTTGTCTTTGGTATTTTCTTTGTTAAGTATTGAGTTTTTTCTTCAACATTTTGATTGTACCCTTTTGTTTCAGCAGCATTATATTTTTCACTCTTCGTCTGGATTTCAGCTCTTAGTGCGTCAGTATTTCTGCCCGATTTGGTAGCTCTGGTAACCTCTGCTCTTCAAAAACATCAACTTCAGAAGAAGGTGGCGTATTGTCCTCAATGAAATCTACAGTAATCTCTTGAATTCTTTTATTCTTCTTTCTATATTATGTTGAGTAATTTTTCCACTTCTTTCTGATCTTTCTTTGTTCTCGTGGGGTCCTATCTTTAAAAAACCTGCGCTGTCCTTTTTTTTCAAATACTTCAGCCTTTCTATCTCTTTATGTTGAGACAATAAAAGTGGGTCCTTTTTGATTTTTTCTAAGCATGGTTTTGCGGCATTTGACTTTTCAAGAGCTATTTCTTCTTCGGTAAATTCAGGTTTTCTCTTGGGTGCCATATTTCTTTTAAACGAAAATAGAGTACCTAATATGAATGGGTAATAATGAAGGTACCACAGACATAACAATTTTGTGGCGAACTTGGACCATAAGTAAGAAATCATCAGTCCCAAGCCAATACGTCAGTCCTTCATAACGTTTTCGACTAGGGATTGACGATACTGAAAACATATTTCTCGGACTTGCTGTACACATAGATCTTTTTAGTTAGTGTTCTAAATGAGACCGATATATTTAATTATTCTCAACAATAAAACTACAAAAAACACTGTCATTTAAGTTTAAAAATACTTACCTAGGGACTAGGGACTGAACACGCATGAGGACTGGCACGTGATGTCACGACGCACGCGGCGACTAGACTGGTTTACAAAATGGCCGACCTCCAAGACTAACATAATATGTAGCTTACTTCAAGTCAATCTTGTCATTCACTATCAATATTTCCTAGGGTGCGAAATTTTAAATTTAATTTTGTGCTAGGTACTGATGCTAAAAACTGTGGACACAGTTTGAAAGTCAAAAATATTTATTACTTTTATTTGAATTTTATTTATTATATAAGCAGAAACCCAGCTTTCAAAGAAACATAGATAAATAAAACAATTAGGTTATTGATTTTCGAGATTAAGACGTATGTATTGAACTTTCGGGAATTCGGACACTCTTAGGGACTGATATTTTTTAGTTAAGAATGACTATTTTTAGCCCTTAAATTATTGTTCATACCAAAAAAAAATAATATGATTCACAAAGAATGATTTGTGTAAGACATATCAGGTCAATGAATTATTAAAAAAAAATTTTTTTTTAATGAAAGGTGCTGAAAACGCCAAGTAGCCCTATTTTTTTGGTATCACCCAAATAAGCCTTGAAGTGTTAACGGTAGAAATTAAGTTTGAGTGGAGACTTATCAAACATCAAAGGTAATTTCTTTTACCTATTTTTCATAATCATTAAATGGAAACATATTATTTCTGTTTTTTGGAGTTGAAACATATACGTCATTCAACTAAATAATTCCTTAATAGTTCTAAAACAAGTACGGGCACCTATTCTATATATACATAGATGTACATAGATATTCTATATATACATAGATGATGGTAATAGCCCAAATAATCATTCAACACGAGCTCCATCATCAACAATATCTCGTCATCAACTATGTTCTCCAACGTGAGGAAATCCGAATGGTGGTTAACAATAGACCAGCATATACAAATTGATATCAAAATAGTTATCCTGTGGTCCCAATGATATTGTTTTATCTATCATCCTTATGATCCCATTCAATGGCCGTAATTTTTCATCTGGGGTCCCGAAGACCCCAAGATTGCAATTTGTTTTATTTCCTTAAAGTTTTTGAATGTTTTTAGTGCCATTTTGGACATCTTAGCATTAAAATAAGTCTACACTATATAATTTTGAATACTTCATCTAGGTTGAACAATTTTTCACACCGTCTTCGTACGAACCGTGTATAGGAGAGCATTAATAATTAATGCACACACACATTGAGGAAATCCATTCTTTGAATTGAAAGTTCTGTATAACCTTGTCAATACCCATAACTCGTATTCTTGCATTTACCCAATAGTCTATCGAAACCTAGTGTCAAACCAGTACTTTCATGTGTTACATCGACTACTGCTGTGCAAGAGTGTCGCTTCGGAATTCATCACAGAATATATTTTTATAGTTCACTTGGTGGTACGAGTATTTTCGCGGTTCCTTGCGTGTAATTTTCTTTGATCTTGCAATACTGAAGTTAGACACGGTCACGGTTTTATGTGTGAGATGTTGAAGGAAGTTTATTAAGAAGTTTTAACTGTTGACTGAGTGTATTTACCTTGAGGTATTGAGTAGAGCCTTGAGATAGGTCGAGGGAATATTACGGTGAGGAATTATACCATTAAATATTATTACGAATTGTGTTTGCCAACAGGATAGAAAATAATCTATGAATATGTTTTCAATGACGCTAATATCCTGATAGTTATTTATGTACCAAGTGCGTTACAAAGATTCTAACGCCTGGATTTAATCTTTTGTCCCTAGGGATGAATGTTACCTGATAGACATGAGGATTTTAAAACACTCGTGGTGCATACAAACATTATTTTTCACGAAGAAAACAATTTATTCAAATAAAAAAAAATAATACTAATAAATTTTTATGTTTTCTTTTCCATTTATGTAATTTCTAGTAGTAGCCACCGCATTTGTTGATATCTCGGAGTTGGTTGCTTCTTAATGTCGTCGTTTTATTAAGTGGATATCATTGCTTGTTTTCTTTGTGTAGATTTGAAGAAATAATAGAAATGAATATAATGAAAGTGAATACAAATTTACCAAAGAACATCATGAAAGAAGCAACCAAAGCTGGGAATAATTAATTTCCATGAAAATTCGGAGTACTATACCATGAACCAATTGAAATTGAAAAACAAAATCATTGCCATAGATGTGAATTAGGTTGAAACCAATAGGCTTGCAAATTATCACCGAAAAATTGAAAAAATGTTTTTCAATACTTTATACATCATAAGATATTAGACGTACTCAAACAAAGCTTTGTTCATGTATGGACGTTATTGATATCTCAAATATTCTCAAATTTTATGTCATAGCTTCCTTCTACCTAAAGGTTTGATTATTTGTTCATTCAGTCATAATCACTGCTCAATGATCTGAGAGATATGTATTCGATCAACATCGGTCGGACTTATTAATTCAATTAAGTCAATTAAAAAAAATAGACCAAACTCCAACTTACTTTATTATTAGGTTACCTATTTCCGAAATAAAAAAAAATTATTTTTCAAATTATACCTAGTATTTACATAAAAAAATTCGTATGAGATAATTCTGCCATAAGAATGAATTTACCATTCACGAGTATTAAAATCTGATACTTCTATAGATATGAATTTTCGAAGTTCGAAAATTATTCGCAAAGAGTTTGACAAGCGCTGAAGCTACCTGATCGGATGTTAGTACTCACAGAAAATTGTAGCCCAAAAGTCCAAATGAACAATTATTAGACTCATTTCTACATTCTAAATGAGAAAACTAGTACAACAGAGTGCTATCGTTTTGCCTAAATGTCTGAATTTTCGAATATCGTGTCGAAAAGAGTCTCCATTATTTGGGTTCGACTTCCTGATGAAGAATCTGTGGTCCAACGTGAGTATGTCTGACCGGTCGTATATTCTTTATCTTTCGAAAAAGATGAGCTAGACATTTCATATTTACAGAATAGGTTAATTGTCCACATATCTCGGTGAAGTTCATTGTGAGGCTAAATCTGTCAATTTGTTCAGCAGTTAAGAGCATGTGAAATTTGGTATCAAGTCAAAATTTTTTGACTACTTTCTCATAGGTTAATCATCAGAGATCGACAAAATTTACCATATTTTTCAAGATCTTGAAAAATCAAAAATGTTTTGATTGGCAGCTTAGTTTGAGATCACCGATTTTTGTATCTCTATATTTTCGTATTCGTGAAATTGTAGTATGTATCAAGAATTTCCTTCGTCTCTTTTCAATATGAAAATGATTCGAGAATCAATAATGATTATCATAATAATGTTTGAATATCTGTTTTGAAAATATCTTTATTGAAATTTCATTGAATGATATAATCCTATTTCAGAACAGTATTGTGACTGAAATGAAACTGAAGATACATGTTTGTTCGTTGATTCTTTTATATTGTCTATCTCCGTTGACTATTCCCGAGTCAGGAAAAAATATTTCAGAACAAGCGCCCTAAAGCCCTGACCTGTGTCATTGCTTTCCAACATTTTTTTTATGAATAAATAAAAGATATTTGGGCAAATGATTAAACGGTCGATACAGTTAAAGAATAGCGCTAAGAAATGAATAAAGTGATTTTTAAATGATTTCTTATTATTATTTGATTCATATAATATGTAGATGAAAATAATTCATGACTAGACATCGGATTTGGAATACCGAGTATAATAAAAAATGGATATTTATTGAGGGCCTACCAACGCGATATGTGAGATGATATAACTGTGAAACTAGGAAATGCTTTGAATATAAAACAAATGGTTGACAGATTTGTCGATACTGATGTATCATGGGATGTTAGGCATGCGATATGAATATTTAAATATGAAGAAATAAATGTATTGAATAATAAAATGTCTTCATTCATGAAGCAATTCATTGTCCTCGAATTGAAATAACAATAGACGAAAACTGTCTGCATTCATTTGAAAAAATTGCTAATGAGTTCCAATTCGACTGCCCATTTTCTTCAATGATAATTATTGGTTCAACTTTTTACCTTACCAAAGGAAAAATGAATTGGATTTTATTCTTTGTAAAAAAAAGGAGTTGTGGTGGTTTTCTTACTCCATTTATTTTTATGATTTGCTTGTAGATAACTCATAGGCCTAATAGTAATGAGCACTTCCGAACTAAATTGCCATTTATCCAATCGTCATGGAAAGTTTTAAACTGTGACAACTATTTCGCTTTTAGTTCCTAAAATGCAACTGTTCCTCTCGTTCCTATTCGTTTCAAGTTACAACGAAGAGAAAAGATTCAAACAACTTTATAATTAATTTTGATTTGTGAACTTATCAAAAGAACATGGTATTATTATGAGAATAAATTATGAACTGCTGTATCATATTGTAATCTCTTTCGAATGGTCCAATTTCTGAAGTTCCCTACAAAATATTTCTTGTAGTTGGCCTATTTAATTCAGTTCATTTAAATTTTTCGGTTTTGCCAATTATGAACTTATGGAAAAATTCATCATTAAAACATATATTATTTCGAATTCTCATAGTTTTCAACATACTCTTTTACTTCCAATGAAATATAATTCATTAGGTGATATCCCACATGACATTCCTTAATTAAGAATAAACTTTTTCTTTTCAGAATATCTCCAATTAAATTAATTTAGGAGATTTGATCTACTCTCAGACCATCACTGAAATTGTAAAAGGTCGTCTATCCATTCATTCGATGAGAGTGCATACGTTTTAATGAACGTTCCATTGTTTATTGCATACCTAATAGAAACTTTAAATCTCAATTTCTGCAATAACCTCCTGAATCTCTATAATTATTTTCTGTGTGAATTATTAATGTTTGAATGAAATCTACAAGAAAACGTAGCTTGAAACGGCTTTTTCATTAAGATGTGTTTTATAGAATAACCCGGTAGTTTATAGTTATGAAGGGGTTTTTTCAGTTCGATTAAAGATTGTGTGTTCAGCGTTTATAGAATAATTTTTCATATTTTCCTGGTAGTTTATAGTTAATGATGAGCATCTGAAATTTGGTTACAACTAAAAAAGTTTAGAAGAAGTTGTTTGAATTAAGTGTTAACAAATAGTATTGCCGCATTTTGCAGAAATCGACACCCAGGAAATTTTTTTAAAAAGAAAACAAATAGAACTCATCCAACGTATTCAAACAAAAATTTGTATACATATGGGTGTTGTTGATATGTTACATATTCTCACATTTTATTGTCATTGCTCTGTTCCATCAGAAGATTTTTAATTTTTTTATATACCTACTTAAGGACAAGCAATCACAGAAGTTGAAGTTAATGTCATTTAATTACGTTGATATTTACATTCCGAATCGACTCTTGGCTCGTGAAACCTTGAGGCGATGTTCAAAAACGAAACTACAGGAAATTTTCTATCTCCTGGCACCCCCATTTGCCTCAAAGTTATAGAAAAAAGCCCAAATAATTCGTCTAAAAATACGAATTTTTCGTAAAATCGTATAAGAAAAATGTCGATAAGTCCGTCAGAATTTTTTTTTCTCAAAAGCTTTCTCAGATACGTATTCGATTGACATCGCCTGGACCTATTAATTCATTCACAGTAGTTGGAAAATTATCTAAAAAATTCGACCTGCACAACTTGAGGCGTGAAGCACAATTCATTTCAGTAGTTGAAAATAAATTTTTCGAAGATGCAGGGCAATCCCATTTTATTCATTTTGTGGAAAATCTAGAAAACTACATGAAATAAAGAAAATTTCAAACAACACAATTCAGCACAACAAATTTTTTTCTAAAATCAAAAAGTACGGGGCAATCTTGATATACAGGGTGATTCCGGAGGAGACCGTCAGATTTTAGGTGAAGTATACAGTAGTCAATATAGTTTCGGAACAATGTTGGGTTTATGGTTCGGCGCCTTCATTGAGAGTCTACAGGGTGATTTGTCCGATTCGACCGATTTTTCTTTTATTCATAACTTTGGTATGGCTTGATCAATCTTGATGAAATTTTCAGTGTAGAACAATATGATTATCTTCTTTCAATACTTCCAACATTTTTTCAAAAATACAGAATGGGAATTATGATAAGTTCAGATTAAGTATGCAGGTTGAAAAAACACCCTGTACATTCCGTTTTCAGAAATTTTCTACTTGCTTAAGATTCTACCATAAGTTTACATTACTGGAGCGTTTTTATTTTTGTTGGCACACGTCCATTTTTCCTAGAAAAATTTTTCAAAGATTAACAATATCGTGTTTTCGCTCCAAGGCATTGCGAATATTCTGAACTAGATGGTAAAGCTGTATCGTCCAAAATACAAAGCTCTTCCTGAGTCCTTAAATAAATTTTCCAAATTCGAAATTCAGATCTCATATTCAGATGTATAAAATCATTAAATTCAAAAAATTTCTTTATACGTACGTGCACCAAAAAAATCTACATACTACTACTACAAATACAGAATAAACATTCGAAACATATGAAAAGCAAAATTATGGATTAACATAAAATTGAGTCATTATTCAGGTGATTTTCGGCACACTTCCGGTTTTCTATGAAGAGAATATTCCTAAAACATAGTAGTTTCGTTCAAAAATGTACTCACTTATGGCCTTATGGTATGTAAAATATTGAATCACGAATGTATGATAAATAGTTTTAATGAAATTGAAAATTCTACATGAAAATTAAATCTCTATTTAAATCAAGTTCTTTAAGATCCATGGTTACCATCACAGTGAACCACAGAATGAGAATATTTAATAAATAATCTGTCACAAGAAGTGTATTTCAACATGCCTCAATTATTTACTCATGCGGAATATGCGGATATGATTTTTGTTTATAGTTTTTGTAACGGAAATGGAAATGAAGCCAAAATGGAATACCATAGACGATTTCCCAACCGACGTCAACCAAATAAATGTACTTTCGGACGAGTATTCCATTATTCTCAACCAAAAAACATGGGAAATATCCTAGTAAGGCAGAGCACATTGATAGGCCTACTCAAAATGAAATTTCGATTCAAATTGTTGAACGGGTGGAGGAGGAACCGTCTATTAGTACTCGTCAAATTAGTACCGAATTAGGAATTTCGCAGAGCAAAGTGAGCAAGACTTTGAAGAAAGAACAATTCCACCCATACCACTACCAAAAGGTGCAAGAACTGTTGCCACAAGATCTGCCCCAACGATTACAATTTTGTCGCTGGGTTATTAGTCACCAACGAACTATTTTTCGTATTCTATTCAGCGACGAGGCTATGTTCACTAAGAATGGAATTTTTAATATCCACAATTCCCACGAATGAGCAAGAGACAACCCGCATTTGAAGAAGAGTCATAATACACAACACAGATTTTCTACCAATATTTGACTTGGAACAATAGACGGAAATTTAGTTGGCCCTCACATTTTTGCGGAAAGATTAAATGGTGCAATTTACCTAGATTTTTTGGAAAATATTTTACCAAATCTATTGGAAAATGTACATATCCACTCTATGTACTTTCAGCATGACGGAGCACCACCTCACTTTGCATTGAATGTGAGAAATCACCTGGATGTAAATTATCCGAACAGATGGATTGGTCGTGGAGGCCCTATTGCTTGGCCACAAAGATCGCCTGATTTGAACCCTTTAGACTAATTTGTGTGGGGATATCTGAAAACAAGAGTTTATAAGGTTGAAATTAGAAGTAGAGAACACCTAGTTGAAAGGATTTTCGAGGAATGTAATATCTTGAAGCAAACTTAATCCCTCATTAGAAGGTCAATTGGAAATTTAATAAAAAGGTCTCGAATTAGTATTCAAAAGAGGGGAAATAATTTCGAACATTCTATGTAAATTTTGTGTTAATCCTTAGTTTTGCCGTTCATGATATGTTTCGAATGTTTATTCTGTATAAGTTGTAGATTTTTTGGTTTAAGTAGGTAGGTATAAAGATATTTTCTGGATTAAATGATTTTATACATCAGAATATGAGTGATTAAATATGAATTTCGAATTTGAAAGAACTACTTTAGGACTCAGGAAGAGCTTTGTATCATTGGACGACACCGGTTTACATTTAGTTCCGAATATCCTCACTGCCTTGGAGCGAAATAACGATATTGTTCATCCTTGAAAAATTTTTCTAGGAAAACTGGATGTGAGCCAAAAAAAAAAAACGCTCCAGTAATGTAAACTTATGATAGAATCTAAAGCATGTAGAAAATTTCTGAAAACGGAATGTACAGGTTGTTTTTTCAACCTGCAAACTTAATCTGAACTTATCATAATTCACACCCTGTATTTTTAAGAAAGTGTTGGAATTATTGAAAGAAGATAATCATATTGTTCTACACTGAAAATTTCATCAAGTTATGAATAAAAGAAAAATCGGTCGAATCGGACAAATCAACCTATAGACTCTCATTAAAGACCCCCAACCATAAACCAAACATTGTTTCGAAACTGCCTTGACTAGTGTATACTTCACCTAAACTCTGACGGTCTCCTCCGGAATCACCCTGTATATCAATACTTCGTTTTCAGATTCGATTTAGGTCTATGTCGCAGAAATTTGTGGTAGGAACGCGATTTTATGACACGCTGTATGCTTATATTTTAATGGTCCACGAAACGAAAAAGTTGTTCCAGAAACCTTCAAAATTAGAGTAAATTGAAAGAGAAAGTATCATTGTGTTGTCTATCGTGTCTATTAATATAAATCAGTTTGGTGAACCACCTTCGAAAGTGAGAAGGAGATCCATCACCAATTACTTTCGACGAAAGAGTCTCGTTAAAGTCCACCGATGAGTTCATGCCAAATCAAGTAATTTAGTTCACTTCGAAAGGTTCAGAGTTGCCTGCGGACATGAGGTTTATTACTAATTGTTCTTATATAACTTCAAAACATGAAGCATCTTTATGTTCCGATTAACATTTGTTGAGGTAGTCGTGAATATGAAATGAATGCAAGATTGCGTATAATAAAATTATTCTACTCCTCTTCTTTCCTAACATTTTTATATGTTCTGATGTTCAAAAACGAAAATATGTTAATCAAATCATTAGTCAACTATTTATCGTCTTCTCTGTATATTTAATCTCGCGAGAAGGGTCGGATCGGTCTGAAAGAGGTCTCTGAAAGGTGCGTTTTGAGTGCAAAGGAGGTCGGCTAGTTCGCTAGCGTGGAGAATGGTTTGAAGGACGAAAGACGACAGCCTTTCTCGAGTCGCTCCCCAACCTAAGCAATATTTTCAAAAAATTCTCAGAAAACCTGATTTTATTCCAAATTCCTAGAAAACTTGGAGATAGGATACTGGTCGGATACATCTAGTTCTATTCTAATCATAAACTTGACCTTCTAAATTATCAACTGAGATCAAATTTCATTACATAAGTTCACTATTTTTGGTTCAATTAACAAAATTAAAAAAAAGTTTGATCATAATTGTCAACATCGATTGGCAATAGTGATCAATAAGTGGGCAATAGTCAGTGGTGTAACGGAGCGCCTCACACACCCCGCTGTGTGGGGGGGAAGAGGCCCTCAATCTAATCGGAGAGCTGTTAATAAAGCCCCATAAACTCTGACGTACTTGTCGATTCTCTATAATTTTCTGATAATATGATGAACAAAACCTAAACAATGAAGAAGAATTATTATTCCCGATTTTCGGCATTTACAAACCAACAATAACACCAAAGTTCTTCAAAGTGGGCACTATGTATGTCAATTAGGATCGTCCGACTCCAATTAGGTACCTACATAGGCAATGGGCAATGAGATACCTGAGAGAAATTTAAAGTTATAATGGTTGCTGGATTGTAACCTAAAATGTAACAACTGGTACATATAGGAAGTAAAGAAATAAATACTTATCATTTTTAACTTAGCTTCGTATATATCAAGACAAAAAATGTGAGGAAAATGGCGTCAAGACTTCACATACCTGCCAACCGGAAATACGTATAGCGAACTAAGATAGCCTACAGTTTGGTTTTTGTTATTTTAAGGTGATCACCATTGCCAACTGTCTTCTAATACCTACATATTCCCTGACAATAGGAGGCTATGAAAAATCTAAATTAAATTGGCAACACTGGTCTAAATATGATATATATCTAGTTATAGAGTTCAGGATTTTACATTGAAAATCACCAGTAGCGGTTATAATATCGGATAGTTCTGTCAAGACGAAAATCAATCGACATATTTTCTGTATTGTTAATGAAAAGCAACACAATCACTGAATATCACAAAAGCAGAATCGAAGAGATAAGAAAAGAAAGGTGTGGAAACTCACATACATTAAAGAACATTCCCAGAACCACATTTGCCAATAGAATGAAACTACGATAGAAACGAACTATTCCAGAAGTATACATAAACAGAATAAAACGAAAGCCGAATAATGATTTGCGCTATTATTATGCTATTCACTTTAGGGCAAGGGTGTGATGCATACACTCACATTATTTTTTAACGTAGATTCAATATCTGCCATAAAAAATGGGGTTCTAATTTGAAAAAATTGATTTTTCACGATTTTGTCATCCCTAACTTTGAAAGCGATTCTTTCACCCCCTGTATGATGAATCACGATTTCGATTTTTAAAGTGGATATATCAATCTTACATCTTGAAAAATCCCAAATATGAAAATTTTCCATCCAAAAACCTCGAAGTTATTCTTGTTTCAGCGGAGCTCTATTTTCGATTTTTTTTTCGAATTTTCCTGCTCAGAGAGAATTTTCCGACCAAAACTGAAAAATGTTACATCAAAATAACTTGAAATTTTCTAAGGAATCTATTTCTGCAATAAAAAAAATGGTGTTGTAATTTGAAAAACGGAAGTTGACGTAATTTCCGGAAGAACCGCAGGTGCTCATGCCTTCAAAATATTTTAGATTTCATCAGCATCTTGAAATACATATAAGTGCTGAATTTCATGAAAATACGTTCAGTAGTTTCCCGTATAAATATGGGTGAGGTTCCTTGTGAAAGACCCTGTATATTCTCCTGCATTCCGCTTTCAAGCCTTGATTGAAGTTTTTTTTTTTCAGAAAATGAAAAGGCCCCCTGGGATATGGATACTCTTATCAGCAGGTGAGTTTCTTAATCCTTGTTACCATAAGTTTTTTATTTTTATAATATGAGGATTTTTCAAATAACAATTTTTTCCAATCTTTTGTTGTCCTTTTTTTGATCATGAATATAGAAATATTATCGATACTGATACTTTTAAAGATCCCTGACAGATCGGTCGTTCTTTCTGCTTTAGATATCCAGTACTGGAGATTTCCAAATGCTAACAGCATTGTGACAATGGGTTGAGAGTTCCGTGCAATTGATACACTGTTAAAGTCACTATTTCACACTACACTATTATAGTATTTGCGCTAATTGCATTAGTTTATAGATTGTTGTTCCAACAATGATTTTTTTTCTATTATAACATTCACTAGATTTTGCTGTAAGAGTGAGAATTTCTAACTAATTCAAAATGTGTACACACACACTTCATCAATATACCGCTTTATCTTTGATTTAGCTTTCATTATGATTGCTCTTATTGCTGGGTTCTCGTTGAGTTATTTCTCATCAATCTTACTATATTAATTGTCTGTGTTAATCGCGTGATTTTTGCTAGATGATAATAAAGTCACATATTCACAGTTCTTCGCACACAATTTCGCCTTCGGACCCTAACACTTTTTTGTAAATACAACTTGACAATTTCACATTGAACAATTTTCAGACTGTTATACATATACATATTAGTAAAAGTATTCGAGGTATCTCTAGTCAAAAAATTGGAAAAGCATTTGAATGAATAACATCGAGAGAGGACGCTGAATCTAAGTAAAATCTTTTTGGACCCTTTACCGTTTTCAAATTGTATTTGCTTGGAAAATGGCAGAAAATTATTTCATTTTAATTAAAATATATAAAAAAATCGAATCATTTCAGTTTTTTGTGGCTAATTCACCTTGCATATTGTAGAAAAATAACGTTGGTTAGAAAAAAATCAATAGTTTATAGTGGACATAGCCCAAAAATCTTTCTTCTCTAGTTTTCATCATCGAAAATATCTCATCATCAATTAAGTGAACCTTAGAAGCACCTCTACTCAACTTGAAGGGTCGTTTTGTAACACCACGCTGTGAAACCTCAGCGACCTCCACATCCTTCCTTGGTGCTACCTCCATTACTTGTTCCGACATCAAGAAATATGAATTAAAGTGCATAGAAATATCAATCGAATGTCTCAGCCTTTCCTTGTGGACAGTTGTGAAGTGCAATTTAATTGCAGGAATTATAAGTGAAGGGTGTTCCAATAAGAGAGATGAATTACAGTCATTGGAATTAAGTGCTCAATAAAACATGATTTTCTGAACCAAATTATTGAAATATTCATTTATTTAGAGAATAAACATTCTTGAATTGTGTATGAAACAAAATATCTTGTGAGTGGCCTGAACAGCTTCCCCAAACTTCCCCGAAATTCAATAACGTTTTTGAATACGTATGATATAGTATACTACTAAAACAAATGCGCAAAAAAAGAGGATCTCCATTATATAGAGATTCTACTACATTTGGTCAATGTAACGAGTCCTAGCATTTTTGGCGGTCTTGTTCACCCGAACAGAGTGCCTATCATTTAGCCCGAATGTCTGTAATTTTGGAATATCGAGCCGAAAATGGTCTCAATCGATTGGGTTCGACTCCCTGATGAAGAATTCGTGGCGAAAGTTGAGTCTGTCCGGCCGGCCGGCCGTATCCTCTCTAGCATCCAAAAGGAATCAGCTAGAGTTTTCATATTTTCAGAATAGGTTAATTGTCCAAATATCTCGGTCAAGTTCGTTATTGGGCCAAATCCGTCGGATGGTTCAGTAGTTATGAGCATCTGAAATTTTGTTTCCTGAATAACTACTAGAATACCCATCCGATCAAGTTGATACTTGGAATGTTATTGAGGGAGGCTGAAACGAAACGGCTTGCAAAATTTCGCAGAAATCGTCACGCTAGAAAATTTTTAAAAAATTCCCAAAAAAAAAATTTTCAATACTCAATATCTCCTAAGACTTCATTTAGATTTAAATTAAAATCCGTATATATGTTGAGGTTACCGATATCTTACTCATCCTCAAATTTCATTGTCGTAGTTTTCCCCCATCTGAAGATATAATCATTTTTTTCATTTACTCAAGAGAAAAATAGAAATGTCATGAAGTCCGAGCTTTGTCATTGAAAGATTTGCCATCACAGACAGATATTCGTTTGACAACTTGCGGACCTAGATATCAGTGTCATTTGGAGTAATATCAATCAAAATTTTCATAGAATTCATAGAGGTAGAATTCGATGTCGATGACGTTGTCAAAATTTAGAAAATCACAGACGTAATATTAATCAAAAAATTTTTTATCATAGAGAAAGAATTTGATGGCGTTGTCAAAACTCAGAAAAGCAATGACGTAAGTTTTTAGGTGAAGCATAGAAAAAAATTTGGTGAAAATTATGAGTAGTTATTTTCAAATTGAGATAAAGTTGTTTATTCTTTCATATTTACATCACATAGTCCCATAGTACGGAAAAAGACTATTGTTCACCCGATCAGAGAGCTTATAGATTTGTTAAGGTTTGAATATTTACTCGCAAGTAGCTCAACAAGAGCGCCAAAGCAATCTGACCTCACGTCAGTGCTTTCTAAATTTTTATATTAGAGAGGGGATAGAGGATATAACATTATTGACACTTAAGATCATTTTTTATATTATTTATTTCTGTTGCTCTATAGAGCTGCTATTTTATTTCCAACGGTTCAGCCGGTACTTCTTTCTTTCATTCCTGTCAAGAGAATACGCGTTTTATCCCTCTTAGATAACATCAAAGTCCACCTTCACTAATTGTTCAATCACCATAAGCTACTAAAACAATTATCATCTGGGTGAAGGTCAGCCAAGCGAATCCGAAGAAATTATAAAAATCCCCATTTTCAATAACTACCTAGATACTCACTGCTTCAAGTCTGTTGGAAGATACCCAGAATTCAGATATTGAAGGCTTGGAAGGTCGTATTATGTAACAGATATCTAGAATACATGAAGGAGATTGTGATCATTCTGAAATCTCCTAATCTGGACGAGCCGTTAATGATATCGAAATTCTTCTTTCATGCCATCTTCGATCCATAAAAAAATATATGAATTGGAGGCGAAAGATTGAGTGATTGTAACAAGTGGAAAATCTTTCGACAACTGAAGTATGATATGAGAGCCTCTTCTTCTTTGTGAATGAGCTTTTTGATTGAATTATTAGTTTTGGAAATAATAAAAGAAGGAGAGATATTTGGTAGATCTGATCACTCAAGTAGAAATTTTCATTCAGATTTTAGCTCTTGTGCTGATAATTATTGGCTTATTTATCAAGCACACAATCAAGCATGAAGTCAGGGGTACTCATTTTTTAAAAATTTCTTGACATTAATTTGTTTCAATTCATTTAGGAAGTAATACAACTTTTTATAATGCTTATTAGTTGAATGTAAACTTACAGTTTGAATGCCCAAATGTGTTTGACAATCCGAAATGTTGAGGTGTCAAAAGCATCTCATTGTCTAGCTGAGGTGGCATGTCTTTGAAAATGTTTTTCATTTCATCTCTACTATCATCAATAGGATTCAAATTGAACTGCGAGTAGGCCAATCGAATCAGTAAGTGTGCGACTAGTATGGGGACGTACTTTCGCATGCATCAAAGTAGCAAGAATAAGCGGGAGTTACTTCTGAATTCAAAAATGTTATTCATTTTCCAGAATTTTGGGGATTGCTTTATTTCAATTGATGGTTTAAAAACCTCGAAATGGTAAATATATGTCGCACACTGGTAGGATAACGAGATAATGTCTCTGGGATCTTCAGTTATTACACCAGAAGCATCGAATAGGCCAATCAGATTCTGGGTTTCGAAAGTGCCTTATACGAGATATGTTTCTACTTCTGGTAGTACCGTCTACTTACAGAAGGTTGGCGACTATCATAGTATAGTTCTTTTGCATTTTTTGCCATAATAATAATAATAATAACAATAATAATAATAATAGTGCTTTATTTCAGATCGTATTCATCACAAATTGCTCAGTACATGAAAATGAAATGGAATAGTGTCTAAAAGGAAAAATATGAACTATATTCTGTCATGCTAAATAATCTTCATTTCCATAAGGCTCTAACTCAATTAAATATTTAAACAGTTTATTTTTAAATTTTTTTGATATCGGAGATCATAAATATATCTTTTGGCAAAGAGTTGTACATTTTCAAGTATCTCCACTCAGCTTGCTTCTGGCTTATTGTTAAATTATGCCTAGGGTATATATAATTGTTATCCCTTGTGCTATAACAACTTTTTTGGTTTTATGCTATAATTCTCATTTTTCTGCTTAATTTTGATGTTATCATACCTCTTTTCTTCTTCAATAGATTTGTTATTTAAACTGATACTTTCTGCTTCCCTAAAAAATGTTGACCTTTGGTGAAATCAAATCTTGAGTATCTAATTCCTGATGGCCAAAATTCACTCTTGTATATATCCTCCTTTATGGTTGTAGGAACTCCCACTAGAACACATTTACAGTTTAGGTCCTCTTGGTTTCTTGTATGCAATTTTCTTGCATAAACTTGGTTTTCTTCCAATTTTCCCTTTCTCAAAATATATGCTTTGAGGTCTTCATCTTTATGTACTCGAGATACAAATAGCCATAACTTTCAATCCTTCCCATCTCTGAAAGCTTTAGATGACTTGAAACTTGAATTCTCCAGAATCCCTGTTCCTACATCATCCTTTCTATTTCTTCTCGATCTGACAGTCATAAATCCTGATGTACCTTCAGGGGGAGTATTATTTTCTTGTTCGTATATATGCATTTTCGAAGTGTTTATGTTTTTGGTTTTTTTCTAGGTTATATTTGGTTTTGTTGTTCAATATCATAGTTGCGGAATGTGGTAGTTCATATGTATCACTACTGTTTCTGTGGTTTGATGATGTTTTTGTTGTTGATTTTTGATCGTTGACAATTAAGATTGTTTTGTTTACGTTTGAATTGATGGATGAATTAGATTTTTTTACTGCTTCTGCAAAGGATATCTCTTCCTTTTTTTGTAATCTTCCAATATTTTGATTTTTTCTAATAGGAGACTATTATTCTGCATAGACTTGATTTTTCTCTGTCATTTCCTTCATAAGTTGTTTGAGATACAAATTTTCGATTTCCAATATCTTATTTTTCGTTTCAACTGGATCTTCCTTATCCGTTAATGACGACTGGTAATTTCTTGACGTCTCATGCTTGCATTTTGCATTTTTCACACTTCCCTATTTGATTAGGCATAATTCGTGGAAAATATTGAAACACTTTCCACAATTCACGAATTTCTTAACGGGTTTTCGGCAGTATACACACTCGAAACCGTCTTCTTTCCCATCTTTTTGGGAGGTCGCTTCAGAGTCACTCTCAATCGACGTCATCTTTCATGGAATATATACCGATCCTTGTCTTAATTTCTTCATCTGGGTTCCAATTTTCCGTTAGACAAAGAGGTATTTTAATAGGGATACTCTCTTTATTGCATTTCCATTTAGTATTATAACTGCATTATCAATATTTTACTGATTATCATTTCATCATTCAATCCATGTTTGAATGAGGTTGAAACGAATATGTGTATAAATCTTCAGGCTCATCTCTTTAGGAAGATTTAGAGTATACAGCCGGTTAGATGGCCGGACGGACATACTCAAGATTGACCACTTATTTTTCATCCGGATGTCGAAAGCAATTGATTGAGACCATTTTCGGCAATAAATTCGAAAAGTTAAAACATTGGGACCAGACGATAGCACACTGTTTTACTAATTAAGTGGACTGGCACAGAGGTTCTCAAACTCATTTGACCCGCGAGCCATTACCAACCAAAAAATTATTTTACACCCACTAATTTTCAAGATACTTCGAAATACCAGGTAATCCTCTTCAATGCTCAGTATAACTAAAAATTTGTCACTTGTTTTGAATTTTATTTTTGTAAATTATTTGTATTCTTCTGTTCAGTAAATAACTCAATTGCTTTTAGGATTAAAATATACTTTCGGCTCATGTGGCGACCCACCTGATACATTTTTGATGTTCAGATGTAAAATTCATAGCTAAATCCGAATCAGCAAAAAAAGGGTGAGTTTCAGACCCCTAGTTTCGAAAGTAATGAAACGTAACATATCAAACAGAATTGCCTGTTATATCAGGTATACCGGTATTCAAGTGAGAGTCAAGACGCAAATAAACAATTTCTGACCGTTAAAGAGCTATGGGAAAGATCCAAAAGTGTGGAAAATGGGTGCCACATGAATTGAATGAAAGACAGATGGAAAACCTAAAAGCACTTGTAAAATTTTACTTTAAAGACATGAAAGAAAATCTGTTTTGCATCAGATTGTTACTGGTGATAAAAAATGGATTTATTTTAAGAATCCTTAACGGTTAATCCGGGACAACCATCAACATAGACTGCAAAACCAGGTCGATTCGGCGAGAAGACAATGCTGTGTGTTTAGTGGGATTAGAAGGGTGCGGTATACTATGAGCTCCTAAACCCTGGTGAAACCGTGACTACTGATGCATTGATCGAGAAACGACCAGAATGGGCCAGAAAACCCGCAAGGTAATTTTGCTCCAAGGCAACGAACCTACACACAAAGAAAAACCGGTTAAGGGTACAATCAAAACTCTTGGCTGTGAGCTGCTACCCCACCCGCCGTATTTACCAGACTTAGCTCCTTCCGACTACCATTTGTTTTCATCGATGACGTATTGGCTGAGCAGCACTGTGACTCCTACGAGGAGGTTGAAAATTGCGTGTCTGATTGGTTTCTTTTAAAAACGAACAATTTTATTGACGTGGTATCCACAAATTGCCAGAAAGGTTGTCAAAATGTGTATAAAACAATGGCCAATACTTTGAATGAAAGGGTTCTTACTTTCCCATTAATAATTAGTGCTTTATTTCCACAAAAATTGCTCATTTCTTACTAGTATTCCTGATAATTTCGATGGAAATGTTAATTTGACTCAAAAACCAATACCTCTATAATAATATGTTATCATTATACCATTATTTCTAGGTGTCCTTTGGCTTAGTCTTCAAGATGTTTATGGAATCAGAGCGACAGCTTTGATATTCGGAAAATCAACAACAACCACTACTCCTGTACCAAATGCTACGGATGCAATAAATGCTGAGGTAATATTCAATCGTTATAATTATCAGTACCTAGTTTTTTTTTCATTTCCATATTAATCTCTTGAAGCATTTTACTATTTAAATTTCTTTGAACATCAATGTCTTGAAGAAATGAGAAAATAACCCCATATCACTCAGACAGCTCCTCGAAAACAACTTTTCGGGAAAATTTTATAGCTAAGCTATTGTAAAATACCTGTTAAAATAAATAAGCCTTTGTTTTTCCAAGAGGTGAAATACCATTATAGGAAAACATTTCTAAAAAATAATAACTAACTTGTGGACAAAAATAATTAACAACATCAAATAAGCGCACGGATTCTAAAATAGTTGAACAGTACCAACCACACATTCACTATAGAGAGTACAGAATCATAATTTATATCCCGTTTATTGGTAATAATATTGAATAAACTGCACATAAAGTTTATCAGCAATTTGAAAATAGCATTGATTCTACCCACCCTACAGTAAATTAATGCATTAATCCTCGAACCGTATCGGCCCGCCAAAAACAACAGACCTTCGATCGACTCATTACAATCTACCAAAAGCCATTGACTATAATGAAGAAACAAAAGTACCTTCACCTGGATCATGCGTCCTATTCTGTATAAATCTGGATTTTATTTACATAAATCCATGTCGATTAGGAATAATACGGCCCTATATAGATGCAATTATATAAAATAATCTCAAACAACTTGGAAAAATTAGACAATATTAGATTTATCGCCTTTCTTAATCTACAATAGCTTTCCTATAAAAGCATAAATTCCCGTAGACACAGAAATATTGAAAATATGTGCCAAAAAGCAACAAACTCACAAAGAAATTCGCTGAATTAATATTTAGTATTTCTTCATCTTGAATTCCCATCGTAAACGATAAGGGAAACCCGGATCATTATACAAAGATGAGTAAATGTGTGGAACCAAGTAAATATTTCTGGAATTACTATGGATATCAAAATGAAATTTGGAATATGGATACTGCAGTAGATTGCCTATTTGCTTTCATATTTTTTAACAATTTTGAACTTTCAGTTTTACCGGAAGTAATGTCAATTTTAAAATTTGCAATGCAGCACCCTATATATTATTTTAGTTTCTGATGAAACA
Source organism: Micraspis discolor (assembly GCA_030674115.1). Taxonomy (NCBI): domain Eukaryota; kingdom Metazoa; phylum Arthropoda; class Insecta; order Coleoptera; family Coccinellidae; genus Micraspis; species Micraspis discolor. Next base: position 515,940 of record JARTUT010001751.1, read on the forward strand.
TTTCATTATGAGTACAAAAATATTGAGTTCGATATTTTTTATTTCAATACCTACCGAGATATCAACAGAAAAGCATCTAAAGAAAGTAAAAATCTAATATCCATTAAAGAAATATCTTATGATAATTATTAAAAACTAAGTGATTTTCAAAATGAAATTTGGAATATGGATACTGCAGTAGATTGCCTATTTGCTTTCATATTTTTTAACAATTTTGAACTTTCAGTTTTACCGGAAGTAATGTCAATTTTAAAATTTGCAATGCAGCACCCTATATATTATTTTAGTTTCTGATGAAACATTTCATTAAAACATTGATAATTATTAAAAACTAAGTGATTTTCAAAACATTGAAACTTAATTAAACTAAACTTAAAGTAGTATATGTTCAAACTCAACACCGTTTACTTCTTGATAATTAGTCGGTTTGAAAATTCTCTAGTTACATTAGTTATTACTTCTGTTGGAATTCTCTGTATCTCGTCAGTTATTCCTGCAGCTAATTCTTGCAAATTATTTGGTCTATCAACATAAACCTCAGACTTTGAATAACTCACAGAAAACAGTCCATTGGATTATGGTCTGGACTTCGTGCAAGCCATTCATGACTACCGCTTCTTTCAATACATCTGTGATGGAATGTCCTATTCAAATCATCTCAAACAATTCGAGCGTAATGGGGTGATACTCTCAGAAATTATTTGGTAATTGTCCATTTACCTCCAATGCCGGAATCACTTGTGTCTCTAATGCACGGCATACACGCTACAGTAGACCGGAGGGGAAAACTGTGCAGGTATACCTGAGCAGGTCTACCTCGTGTGTAGACCGTGAAACCGGACGGGTCGTGTGTTCGTTAGCAGCGACCGTACGGTCCCACTAGACTGAGTCGAATCTCGAATTTGCCCCGGCGACCTGTGCAGGCTTGAAAAACTGCGACACACACGTTTCGGCCGACCTGCGCAGGTATACCAATACTCTCCGGTCTACCATAGCATGTATGCCCTGCATTCCAGCAGTAAACTCCTACCTCCGATTAAAATTTCTTGTAGGAAGAAGGGTCCCGCGATTCTTTTGTTATAAACGACGGCCCTAACGTTCAATTTTTGGGTATGTGATGTATGAGCCACTTGAACGCAATGAGGATTAGTGACCAGTAGCGGCAGTTATATCGATTAACTGTACCGTTTGAACAAAATGTAGCTTTGTCTGAACACACCATATTCCTTATAAAATTATTATCACGGTTGCAAATATCCATCATCGTTTCACAAAATTGTAAACGTCTGTCGAAATCATCTTCCGACAGTAGTAGGCGAATTTTGTATGAATGATATTTTTCTCGCCATAATATTCTTCCTACTGGAGGACGGCTAATTCCATGCATACGGGCGAGGTCGATAGTGGATAATGAGGGTTTTCTTTCAAAGATATAGCAAAATTTTGAGCTATACCTTCATAAGTTGCACCTCAATCGTCCTTTTTTTGGTACATTGCTAACTGTTCCACTTGTATCATACCTTCGCAAAGTTTTCGTCACTACTGAACGAGATATTTGTGTATTAGAATGAACAACGTTAAAACGGTCACAAACTTCTTGATGCGTCCTTTTCCTCTCCCCATACCTACCCATACATCATTAATATTTCTATTCTTTCTCTGTCACTTAATTCGGCCATATCACATTCAAATTAAAACAATATAATCTTTTACGTTCAAATTCAAACACTAATAACTTATTTTAACAACTACTGTCACTTCTACAGAGAATTTTATGGACTACTAAATACCATTAAATTTTTCCTCTCTATAGTTACTTTTCTGGTAATATCTCGGTAGGTAATGAAATAATAAAAAAATTGAAAATATCGAATCCGATATTTTTGTACTCGTAATAAAGTGTTTTTATGAGAAACTAAAGTCTCCATTGTTCCATTGCAAATTTTTAAGTTGACATTACTTCCGGTAAAACCGGAAGTTCAAAATCGTTAAAAATATGAAAACAAATAGACAATATACTGCAGTATCCATCTTCTAAATTTCATTTCGATATCTGCAATAATTCCAAAGATATTTACTTGGTACCACACATTTGCCCATGACCGTATATTTTATCCCTAACGTAACAAACCTCTGATATTCATTTTATATCGATTTCATGTTAAGTGACAACTACCAGGAAAGTTCAATGAAAACCTCGGGTCTAAAACAAAAACATATGTGTGATAAATCAAAATATCTATTTATTACCATTTATTCTCAAAATCCCAGTAAATGAATACGTGGAAAATGGGAAACCAGAACGTAAGATAATACGGTACAGTTTTAGGTGCAACTGTATTGTGGCTGAAATAAAACTGTAACTGTGTTTACTTTTGAATTCAAGATATTTATTCGTTGATTTTTGTTCCAGAGTCTGGGAAAAGTTTTAGAACAAGAGCGAAAAGCTCCTGACCTCACACACAGGTGCTTTGTAACATTTTTAACGGTAGTACCACCAAACCAGAAAGAACCCATTTCAATTATGAATTATACGATTATATCAATCCTCTTCCAAATGAAAATCGACCTATTTTGACGAATATAGCCAATTCGACCGTTAATTTCGTTTTCAAATCACAATTCTTCATTATGCATCTCTCTGCATTAAAAGATTTAAACGCATCTTATTAAAAATGTGACATAGTGTAATAGGAATGGCTGTTTCTTATTTTTGTCATCAAAAATTGTGTATTTTCTTCAACAGTTTATACACTATGAGGGGGTGTATCGATATTAAGAAATGATAACGAGCAAAGATGTTTGCATAATCGCTTGAGTAATAGCATAGTTTCAAAAATAAACATTTAAAAACCACTAACGTGAGGTCTGGAGCTTTAGCGCGCTTTATCTAAAGTCTTTTTCCGGATTCTGGAACAGTGTGATATAGTAAAATAACCGCCACAATTAATAAACAAATCTATTTCTCCAATGAAAAATAATTTTCTGAAGAACTGAAGAACATTTCTGCATTTATATTCACTTTAGTTAGGGTCGTATCGCACAGGTTGCTCATACCTGTGGCGACACCTTGGTATCCCTCCAAAACCGGAGATTCTAGGGTTGATGCATATGCCATACATTGTTCGTTTGTTCTCGCTGTGGTCTCTTGTGTTATAAGTAGTTAGTCCTCTTCTATTCTCTTCTATCCTGTCTTGGTTTCGCGGTTGCCTTACCCTTAAGAAGACAATAAGCAGAAACACGCAGCAGCAAGTACATACCAAGAATACCTATTTCTGCTTCTATAACTTTCTGCGAAACTGCCCACGAATACATTCTTGGTCATATTTAAATATCCGCATTGATCAAATTTTAAAATTAAGAATAACCACATACAGTTTCCTTCAGTTTTGTTCGAAGCTCGAATCGCCTTTTCACAAAAACCAACCAGAATTAGGTAGATCAACTCCTTCAAAATATTCTCCTTTAGTTAAACTCATACAGTGAGCATCAAAATTATGTAACAAATTCATTTTCTCAGAAGAAAATTCTGAAATTGGTCAATTTTTTTTACCAAATTTTTGGCTTTCTGAAGGTCATCTTGTACTTTTTGGTAAAGTTTTTATATCTATGTTACTCGCGTGTAGAAATTTTAGGGAAAAGATTTTTTTTTAAATTAGTTAGCTCAAAGAGGTTTTCAGAATGTACACTTTGTTATGGCTCTTTTATTTTAAGACAATGGTTCCTGATGAAATTTGTCACCAGAGTTTTGCGCATGAACAAAACTGTAATGGTCGACTTTCATTTGGTGATAAATCGTATCAAAGTAAATGTGAATGACAAAGATCAGATACTGAAAAGCACTTTGAACTAACTTATTTCAAAAAAAAATTCTTAAAAATGTCTGCAGGTCTGTTAAGAAGATACAAAGGACTTGCCAACTTCCCTTATTCAAAAAAATTGGAAAATTGACAGGGATGGCACGGGGTGCATCAAAATTTTTTCAAAGATGCAACAAAAATTGGCAAAAGCTAAACAAAAATTGACCTGTTTCAGGATTTTGTTACCAAAAATTTATCTTCTGAGAAAATAAATTTATTCCATTATTTTGACGAGCACTGTATATTCAAAATTGAAACACTATATTCATCATGAATATCAAATATATGTAGGAAAAGTATATCGGGTGAATCCACAAGTAGCAAAAGGAAATGAACGAGGATGGTACTTGTCGACACGTGTTTCTGCTGATTGGCTTCGCCAGGGCAAGATAACCTTAGGAATAATGAGATGTTTAGAAGACAGAATAGATAGTAGATGTGTGTCGCATAGCTTAGTGGAATAAAGCCTTGACCTCTGACGTGGAAATCCGAAATGTCGTAGGTTCAAATCCGGGGCTAGGAAAGAAATTTTCTAGCTTTCGGTATGCGGCCACCATTCACTGTTGGGTCTAAAATTAATAGTGCTGTGCCTAAGGTGGCGCAAGGACACAGTAAAAAAGCCTACACAGGACACACTGCTTAACCTAACTTGCACAAGCTTGAATAAGCCACAGAACACATCTCTATAGAATGGAAACTGCCATCATAAAATTTGTTCACTGCTTTCAGCGACCTCATGCGGCGGCAACATGAACTAAACGCCGAAAGGCGGGACGTTTAAAATGGATATTGGAACTGTTCTGAATTTTTTGTAAATGAAATAATGTAATACGGACATATAGTAATATATAGCTTGAAGAATCTTTCAAGTTATATATTACCATTGTATTACAGTAAGAGTTCTTTCATATTCATTATTTATCTTAAAAATTATAATGTAATATTTATAACAGAATTGATGGATAAACACAAATATAGTAATTTATAATCTTTTATTTATATTCAATCTAAGCATGAAACAATAACAAATCAAAAGTGGAAAATGAAATACTTGCATAGAACTTGCATTTGTACAATAAGCAAAATACCCGAAGTACCCATATATACAAAACACATTCATTTTCTATTAGGTCTCTTCATGTTTTTCAAAAATTTGAATTGAGTTCCTATGCATTTGCCAAACGTTTCTTAAATAATGCCACTTTTTTCTGTGTTCTTATTAACCGCCTACTCTCTTCAATTAATTTCACACGTTCAGAATCTTTCAACTTTGCTTGCCTTCTATAGTACCTGGAATGAAGCTTCCATCCAGAACGCGTAACAAATCGTGACGTTCCTACTACTGATCCACTACTTCCATCATCAGCTTGGACGGAGAAGTCTCGAATTGCATGGCTCTTTTCGGCATCTACTACGGCAGAGGTGTCTGGAAATTCATGTAGATCACACTATCTGCACAAACTCCTTCAACTCTTCGACTCAGGTCATAAGATCCTGTAATAAATGATTGAATGTTCTTACAATTACGATATCACATGTTTGAAATTATCAAAAACAAATCTTACCAGGAATAAACAATTGAGGAACAGCATTTTTCCAAATGCCTCTATGGCTTCTCAATTTCACCTCATCCGTGAAATGCCTGTCACAAACATATAAGTTTCGGATTTGTTTGGATGTTTTACCATCCAACAAAGGATTCTGAACATTCTCTAGCCAAAGTTTGAACAATTCTGGTTCCTTATCTTCTCTAGGAAAACGATGGCGTTTACTAAATTTATCGTCGCACTTTGGAACGCAACATTTGCGTTTTTCTTTAACTTCTTGGGACATATTGAAAGAAGAAATGTCGAAAAACTTGGAGAACTCAAAAGCACTTGTTATATCCACGAGGGATCAAAATAGAAAGGACGAGGCTATGAAAGTATCAACAAAGCAAAAATCGGAGAATCCAGAGACACCATACGGCGACGCAAAGAACTATTATTGTGAACCACTTTGCCTATCTCAGTTTGCACTCTATATGTAATTACTTTCTGGAATAAGCTTCTGAGGGGTGTACATTGATAAATGTATACATAGGTAGGCCAGCATAAACATGATAGGAGTACACAATCAGGAGCTAGCGACCAATTTTTGTCTTCAACACTGGGACCTCTCATTCGGAGGAGAATCTAACACTTGACACGAAGGAAGCATAAGCAACCTGTATGATGTAACTCTAACCCAGGATTAATAAAATTCAAACACTATATTTATCGTGGAGATCGAATATAAGAGGGCCGTTCAGAAACTAACCTCGGGTTAATTGAAAAAAATACACCAAGTTAAGTAAAAATATTTTAATATATACATCTTACAACTACATCTTTGCACTATTTTTCGACATAGTCTCCATTACGATTGAGGCACTTATCGTATCTCGTCACAAGCTTTGAAATTCCTTCTGCATAAAAATCACCCGCTTGTGCCTTGAGGCACCCATCGTGCACAGAACTTACGGTAACCCAATCTTGCTGTCACTATCTCGTACAAGAGAGTCTTAGAAATCTGTGGAAAATTAGTAGACAACTCCGCCATTGTGAAACGTCGATTTTCACGAACTTTTGCATCAACTGTCTGAACGAGTTCGTCCACTTTTAAATAAACGTACCCATTCACGGACAACTCCTTCACTCATAAATTTTGGTCCGTCACGGCACAAAGCTCACGATGAATAGCTGCTGCAGAGTATCCTTTGGCTGTAAAAAAACCTTATAACAGCACGCCCCTCACATTTGGCCGGATTTTCTATTGCAGCACACATTTCAAACTGCCACAAAAACTAAACTAGCGCAGGTACGATGTTCACTCGACTACGACTTGATGCCGACTGAGCGCGTGAATGCACAGATGGCGCGCTACTCCCCCCCACTACCCGCACTGTGACCAATCGGAGGTTAGTTTCTGAATGGCCCTCGTATGTAGGAAAGGTATATCGGTTGAATCCACAAGTAGCAGAAGGAAATGAACGAAGATATGCTTCCTTCATATCAATGTGTTAGATTTTCCTCCGAATGAGATATACCTTTCCTACTATATATTCAACTTCAAATTGAAAAAAAATTATTATTTGGTGTCGTATATGCTTAAACCTCTACACGAACCTAAAGTGGATGAGCCATCTCCTATAGACTTGGTATAGACATGTAACTTTCCCAGAGCACGTTTTTCGATCAGAAAAACATCCATCGATTCTTCTGTTACTCCTGAAGTAAATGAAACAAGCGCTCATAAAACCTCATATCTTTTCGTGGTTTTGATCTCCGATGGTGAAATTTGAGAATATTCAAGATGTCGATAACCTTCATACATGCACGAATTTTTGTTTAAGTTACAAGTAGATCTTATGAGATATGAAGTATTAATAATATATTTTTGGGAATTTTTTTCTCCGATCATGTTGATTTCTATGAAATTTCGCAAAACTATTTGTTTCAACCTCATTTAAACATAATATGGAATATTATTCCAAGATACAATTCCATCCGATGGATATTCAAGGAGTTATTGAGAAAACCAAATTTCAGATGCTGATTCGAACGTTTCGAAAGGCTCGGTCCAGTAACGTCCTTGACTGAGAAATTAGGACAATTAACCTATTCTGAATACATGAAAAGTTTATCCCTTTTTTCCGAAGATAGAGAGTAAATGGCCGGGAGGACGGACATACTGAATTTTGACCTTTGATTCTTCAACAGGAAGTCGAACCTAATCCATTTTTGTTTTGATATTCGAAAAATACAGACATTTTGGCAAAACGGTACCACGCTATTCTAGTAGAATACGCTTGTTAGATCTTATCTTTAAAATATGGTAATACAATAATATATAATACACACATCATGTTACTGTTTATTATAGCACTCATAATGTTTAACACTGTTGGAAAATGAGTTTTAACTAAATGAATTTTCTTAAAGACTGTGATCACTGAATGTCGTAGAAATATCAAACCAAAAAAAATCAACTGTTAAATAAGGTACCTCAAAACAGCTCGACTGAAAGAAACCAGGAACAGATCAAAATTTATCTATTTAAATCTCCAGTTACCGTATCGAATCTATCGCCATGAATCTGAAGTGTAACCATTTTCATGGCAAGTGACATTACTGTTCGAAGAATTATTGAAAAGTGATCACCTTCACTTTCTACCTCTATGACGCTAAGAAGTCGACCGTGAAATGAAACAGTAAAAAATAATGGTGCATATAACATTTAACGGACCATTATAATCATTTAATCGTTTGCGCTCATGCTCTACAGGTATTACCTACGGAGATGTTACCGGTCATAAAAGAATTCAGTACGAAATCACGAGAAATCATGTTCCTATATTCTGTCAGAAGCTGTGGTCACTATACTAGTGCAACTGACTAAATTCCATTTTTGATTCAATCTAATTTCTCTAATTTTTTTTTTTTTAATGTTAAGTTAAAATTGTTGAAAATGTAGTAAGTAGTGACGTGAGGCCATGAACTTTTGAGCGCTTGTTTTAAAGTCTTTACAGGACTCTGGAACAATGCGATACTAAAACACTGTAATACTTAAACAATCAATAAGAAAGAATCAAAAAAACTATATCTTGAATTACAAATATGAGTATGATTTTACATAAGGAAGTCGAACCCAATCAATTATACCACTTTTTCCTTTTTGTTCAAAAACTACAGACTTTTGATCAATTTGATAGTCCGGTATTCTACTATTCGATACAAAATCAAGGGAGATAGACAATATAGAAGATTTAACAAACAAATATCTTGAATCGAAAATAACCAAACGCACAATTTTCCTTCGGTTTCATTACGGTCACAATACTGTAACAAAACCGAATATAAACATTTTGGGAACTGCTGCGACGGCGGAGGAGTTCCGCTTCATGCGCTGACAAAGGGATTGAGAACATGATGAAAGGGACCGCTCGCCATAAAGCTGTCACATAAAAAACGATTAATGGTAGCATATTTATGGAACATAAAGAGGCCGCTATGAATCGTTCTGGAATGTGAAGTAACTTTCTGGTAACTTCTAGAAAAACAGCGCCGGATATAAATGACTGAAGCCGATTCATGGATTCATTCATGGATAGAACTTGCCGACGAATAAACAGGTGTTCCTAGTGAAATTCTGTAGATAAATTGTGTATATAAATTATTGATTATTGTTAGTTAAGTGTGAATATAAATTAGTTTAAAGAACACTTGTACTGTTTTTCTAATTCGCTGAGGAAAAACGTAACAATACTATTCCACTTCAAATTGTAATATACAGGGTGGCCATTTGAAAACGAAACACACAAGATTACAGACGAAATAAGTTTTTTCGATAGAAATGCTCGGATAGGTCGATTTCTGTTTCGAAGGGGGGAACTTAAGATGTAGGTTACGGACGCATAGCGCTTCAACCCTTGCTGCTACAACCCCCACCCCCAATTTTTGATTAGAGAAGATGGAGTGAGTGATACCTCAATTCAAAGGTATTTTCACACTGATTTCAGCACAGTAATTGTTTTTTCATTTTATGCATTAGTTCTCGAAATATTCTTAACTAAGTATTTGAAAATGAAGTGGTGTTTTCATGGCACTTGTCGATGTCGATGTCGATTTTTGTGAAAAATCGACATTTTGAGCTTCAAAACAACCATGACTGTGGCTTCCTTCCTCCAATCCACTGACATAGAAATCTTTAATCAAGATGATGAAATTATGTGGAAGATCAGATTGTGTTTCAGCAGGATGGAGCTCCTCCACACTTCGGCTCGTGGTATTTTAAGGATAACTTTGTTTCGTGAAATTTAAACGCATAATTCCCAAAAAAAAAGAGTGTTCTCAAAATATTCTCACCTCTAGTGGTGTTACCCTTGAAAATTTTTAAAAATTTTTCAATCATTTATATCTCACGATACTGGACGTAGTCAAACAAAATTTTGTGCATGTATGGACGTTCTTGACATCTCATATACTCTCACATGTCATTGTCGTTGCTTCTTTTCACCTGAAGACATTATTTTTGCATTTACTCAAGAGAAAAGAGAAAAAACCAAAAGTCAGTCATAAGTATCTTCGCTGGATTCCAACACGGATACGTAGTGAATTGACATGGGTCGGACTTATTAATCAGTATTAATCGAAATTTTTCATTGCGGTGAAATAATATACGTTGTCAGAAATCAGAATTTGAAAAATCACTAGTTTTTTTAGTTTTTCGTAAATATTTCAAAAACTAAGCGGTTTATCCTAAACATTGTTATATATAAAAATGTTCTACGTTAAATTTTAAATAAGAATGGTTCTTTTCATAATCACTCTAAATTGTACGGTTCAAGAGTTACAGACGGTGTAAATGTTAACTTTTTCGTAATTTTGATAATTTTTTAAAAAACTAAGCTTCGTAAAAGAATGTTGCTTTTTCAGTGGCCGGTGGTATGTTAGTGATAAGCCCTTGAAGGAACGACAACCTCACCACCTTATCAAGGGGCACTCTTTTTTAAGGAAAAAGAGGCTTCCACAGGCCTAGGCCATATAAACCTATCGTACGGAGAAACCACCCTGAACTTTCTACCAACATTGCAACATAAATTCACTTCTTAAGCATAAATATCTTTCAAATTTGGAATGTTCAATGTCTTTATTAACTTCACTCATCCTCCAGCACATTATCCTCCTCCTCTAGCTCGTCGTCTAAGATGTCATTATTGTCCATGTTATCACATCCTTGGCCTGAGAAATTGCTGCATATGCTAGTGCAGTTTAGACCACTCCTTCTGCATTCACAATTACGAACGCATTCATCTTTGCAAGTACACATTATAAGGGACAGTATTTCCTGGGGGGCTGCAGGACGTGCTGTTGTAATTGGTGTCAGGTGGTCGCCAATCTTCTTCCAACCCCAGTCGAGTGGATCCTTATCTGCATTCAGCCACTGTTGTACCTGGTGGTAGGTCCTAAATGAATGCTGTTTGGACGCTCCTGAAGTGGGGGGTAGTGCATCCAACTTCAGTAATGCATGTATAGGCTGCTTTGCAATCGTTTTCAAGTAGGACTGGTAGGGGAGACAATCTAGATCTTCAGTGTTCTTGGCTCCAAACATTGCAAGTAGGAAGTAATTTCCTGCATCAGCCACTGCACTGGGGTCGGCTTTGGGGTTGTTGAAGACCAGAAGTTTTTCACGAAAAACGGTGTTGGCTTGAACTTTCCTATAAGGTGCAATTTTTCCCTTCTTATAGACAGCAGACACAGTGTCACATCCTGTGAAGGCGTATGTAACCAGAAGTACATCTTTCATATCCCCAATGCCTTGCTGAATGTCAGAAATAATGTACACTCTTTCCTGGTGATTTCCTTTTTTAGGTACGACCATTTTCAGTTTATTCCCTGAAGGTGCGTGGACAGTCAACAGTACTAATAAGTCGGCGTCATCACCAATAACACACGTTTGAACATCTTTCTTTGCTTCATCAATAGCTGTAAAGACTATTAATAGGTCAGCATCACCCGATGCTTGAAGAACTGTGCAACCACATTGTTGCAAGTGCGATAAAAGAATAAAAATTCATTTTGAGTTATGTTGACATGGATTGAGTCTTCTACTTTGACCACAATGTTGGAACGTGATCTTCGTAGGTGTTCTTGATCCTTTGTGTTACTTCGTTCGTAAATATCAAAAACAACAGTCGCTTTTTCATAATGAGTACATACGTAATCACTATATTGCTCGCAAATCTGTTTAAATGTAGCAGGCTGTTGCCAGACAACACGATGTAGGAGGTGGCCTCCGTCAATTATATAGGACATTTTCACTGGGTCATCGATGTTTGATGATTCTTTTGAATCTGAAACCAAAACCGTCATCATTGATGATTTTTTCCCCTTCCTCATCAAGCCAGATTCGTCAAACAGTGATGGAGGATATGCACATAGTTCAAACTGAAAAATTTCCTCTAATCTCTCATCACTCCTTACTGTACACGCCATCCGATGTAAGAGAGTGTTATGATTTACACATACCATGTCATTGTTAATTTTCACCGACTTCATTATAGAGGCTAGAGACTTGACAGCAAACTTTCTTTTCATGTGTATTTCTTTAAATGTTTTGTTTTCAATAGCTTTGATGGATATGGCTCCTATTTCAAATGCTTTATCGCAGTTTACAGTTTCATCACCTATAACCCCTGTTGACAAGGAAGAGAGTTCAGGTGATTTGGAGAACGGATTATGTTCTTCAATCCAAGAAATGAAGGTTTGCAAGTCCTTACTGTTTCTTTTTTGCCTTGCATCTCGTAGATCCACGTGCTGCTCTGAAGAGAGGCTGCGAACACCTGCAAACTCTTCCATTGCTTCACACACCCGAGAATAAGTCGGCATGGAATTGATCCAAGTGGCAATAGTTGTCGCTGTGATTCCTCTACCTCCAGTCAATCCACCAATGCGGTCCAAGGTCACGATGATGGCTAACAATTATTTTTACTTTTTCAACCTTCTATGGTGCCTCTTAGCCTCTTTTTGACTATAATACTGTGCTATATTATTACTCTTTAATTAAATCATTTACTTATTTCTATATAGCTTTATTTGGAAAAAACAACCTTAAAAATTATATCATTTTTATTTTTACACCGTCTGCAACTCATGAACCGTAAATTTTACAGGGAATATGCATAGGACATATTTAGTTTAAAATTTCATGTAGAATATTTTTGTATATAACACTCTTTGTGCTAAACAGCTTAGTTTTCAACCAATTTCCAAACAACTAAAAAAACCACTAAATTTACTACTTTTTCTCCCCCTCCCTCCAAACCCGACGCTCAAAATGGTGTAACTTTTTACCAAACAATAAGAGGGTTATATAGAACAATTTGGAGTTGGAATAAAATTTTTACTTTAGATGTCAAGGTTAGGCCTTCTTTTAGGTTAATAACACCGTACTAGTAAGGCAAGTAGCCCCATCTTGCTGCCACCACGTTCTTGAGTTGAAACCGGAAACGCCTGCAACTCTGGGACCGAAAAACTTCGCAACATATCGCAATAACGGTCACTACTCACATTAATTGCTCAGCCTCGTTGATTTTCATGAAAATAATGATCAATTATCCCTTTAGCAGACATAGCGGCCCAAACCACGTCCTTTGGGCAATGCAGGGGTCGTTCATGCTTTCGTCTCGGATTCTCCACTGCCCAGTAACGACAATTCTGCTTATTAACATGACCATTCAGGTGAAAATTTGCTTCGTCACTAAACAGTATGTTGTTAAAGTTGTTGAATCGCTGCAGCATTTCGTTCGCAAAATTCAGTCGATTAGCATAGTCCGCATCCTTAGATTCTTGAACCAATTGAATTTTATAGACTTTTAGATGTAAGTCTTTTTTTAATGTGAAGACGATTCTTTTATGTTCAACGCTTGGCTTTGCTTTCGGATGGATAAAGACGGATTTTGAAGAACCGACGCCTCAACTTCTTCAATTGTTTCTTCATCGCGAACTGAACAAGGACGACCAGACTTCCGAATTTCAACTGTCGCACCTGTATTCTCGATCATCCTGATCCATTTCCTAATACTATCGCATGGCGTGTACGATATTCCGCACGATAGAGACGTTGAGCAGTCACTATTGAATCACCTATATGATAATACGCTCGTACGCAAAATGCGCGATGCCTTCCCGCTCCTTTTGAACGCCCCGTTCCGAATATGGCGCTAAAACAAATGCCCGATACCCTTTCTGGACACCTTGTAGTTTGAATATTTAGGCACTCGCAAGTAGCTCAACAAAAGCGCCAAAGCCATCTGACCTCACGCTAGTGCTTTCTAATTTTTTTCATTTTATTTTATTGAAATTGTCATTGTGTTAAGTCTGACAAAGAATCATTTTCTGAGAAAATTCAATGTTGATATTCTCCCGTTTCGTCTATTGGAGATGATTTAATGCTCCTAAGGGGGAGAGGTTTCAGAAGAGTCGATTCCGAAGAATCATCGCTCATATATTGCTCAATGTTACATTTCGAAGACAGCAGAAAAAATGTAGGAGGCTCATCCATTACTACGCTCATCAATATTTGAACGAAACCGACAGTTACTCATGAATGAAAATAATTCAGTGAATTGAAATCGAAAGTTTTTGTTTCTCGAATAAAAATATCCAATTGAATAACTAAATTCAGTGAATTATTCAACTGTGTATTCACTATATGTCGATATCAATTAAAAGAGAATTTCTACACGCTCTAAATATTTCGCACTTTCTACTTGCTGTAGTTACATCCAATTGAAAATTAATGAATGAAGTTTTACACATCAACGATGGATTCATAAGAGGATACGGAAATTTTTCAGGGTTTTCAATGGATTATTCCACAGGAAAAAAATATTTCAAAATGGGTATGAAAGTAATCTCCAATAGGGCCTCTTGTCAATTATTCTTTTTTTCTCAAAGTAATTCCAACCTTTTTTATCAGTTTGGAGGACTTCTTGGTATTCAATTGGCTATAGGTAGTAGAAGCTTTCGATAATTTAGAAGAATAATAGTAATATCTATGCCTCCATTATTCTCTTTTCTACAAATTTATACTTTTGTTCCTGCTCACATACCAGACTCTCTATTGTGACTTAATATTCTGATGATTAATACTATCCAATATAGCGCCGAATATGGATGTTATAGATTAGTTAGGACTTTTCACTTATTAAAACGAGTGTTTTGTACCGAGCAAACAAGTTGAAGAATCACAAAGTTCAATTCAGCATTTCTGTGGCCCATAACCTTTTCAGATCTCTTTAAAAGAGTGAGCGCACTTAGCATGAGCTATTTTTGGGGACGTATAACAATTAAAGAGATCTCTCCATAGACATATTATGCTTTATAGACTAAGTGTTACCCGCTACTTCGGGAAGTAAGGACTGCATTGTTTCAGGTAGTCACGGAACCCAGCACCGAATCCAGCGTTAAAAATGTAACGAAACCTCCACTAACTGGAATACCTCAGATTGATTACCTTCACGATCCGAATCTTCCAAAGGAGCTGAATGGTTACAATCTTTCAGATTATCCCTTTTACGAGAGGGTACCAGATCCCGAAGAAATAGATTTCAAATGCGACGGCCTCCATGATGGTTTTTACGCTAGCATCCCCTACAAATGTCAGGTAAGAAAGGATGGCGAATTAATAGTAATAGGGATATGATACTTATAAGAAGCACTAACATTGAAACCCTGGTTTCGATAACTTCATTGAGGCCCTGTCATAAAAGAAACATTAAATACTTGGTCCGCACGTGCCAGCGGTATAGTATCATATTTTAATTTTTTACGAACCTTATAATAACAATTTTTATTTATAAATTCACTTATTCTTAGAAGTGACCTATCAAAGAAGGTAGTGAACTGAAACTTCAAGGAATAGATAGATAGATAACTGTTTTTTTTGTGAATAGATATCATCAAGTTGGAATCGACCTAAGTCCTTCAGTCAATAATAAAAATCACAATATTTTAATTGTTATAACAATATACAGGGTATTGCTTCGACCACTTCATCAATTTCAAAATTCAAATTGAGACCAAAGGAAACATTTTTTCCTATACAATTTTTTGAAATTTGGCTCCGTTCAAAAGGTACAAGGTGTTGAAATTTTATTGAAAGAATTGTTTTTTGCTGATACCTTCAATATTAATAACCCAAATGAATTCAAATTTTTTAGGAGGTTTCAAACAAATGAGACACACTATTCAGATTAAACTGACTTTCTCCATCATGTAAGGTCTTTGGGATATTGCATCACCAACTCATTAAACCACCTAAACTTGCCACAAAATAGCTAATAACTAAACAACTAAACTAGCATTTTTGTGCGCTTGAATATTTCCGAATAATTTATTATTCTACATCTATCTGCCTGAAATACACCGTTGTCAAAATATTCTAGAATTAACTGAAATTCCGAATAAAATTGGCGTTCTCTTGGACACGATCCAGACCACAAATTACTGAGTCGAAAGAATTCCATGTTGCCTCAGCTTTTTTCTGGAAATCATTAGATATCTTCATTGAAAACTTTGCTATTGAATGATATAAAATATTTCACTTTTTCTATGAATCGATGAAAATTAGGTGGACATACTTGACAAATTTCTTCTTGATGTAAGTTTTTCTTCCGTTTTTAAATGGATAGCATAATGCTCAGTTTGTGTATTCAAACCTTATTTCAAAAACATTCATTTTTCGAAATTCAAACAAATCGTTGCCTATATTGGTTAGAAATTTCCTCGTTATCATGAATACTACTAACTACAATAGGAACTTTGATGGACCAAATTTCGAAAACAAAGTTTCAGAATCAATTTTCCAAATGAAAAAATACGCCATTCATGTTATTTGATCAGTTATAATTCTTTAATGTGCAATACAAAATATTGCATCTCAAATTTTTATAAATATTTTAACCATTTCCAGTTATACTCTATTATATAACATAACCTTCAACTTAAGAAGTTCTTTGCTCAAAACAAATAAAATATCTCAATTGAGTTTTTCATGCTACTTTTTCCCTAATTTAATAAGTACAAATAAATCATATGAAATATATTAATATGAAATAATTGATAATCTTGAAGGTAATGTGCAAATACAATCGAATGATCCAAGGTATTCCTTGAATACCTTCGGTCCCAAAACTTATACTTCTTTAGTACCTCATGAAATTCATCTCCAAAAAAAATATACAACTATTATTTATTATTAGCCTGTGTTTATGTACAGTTATATAAATAAATAACATACATATTGAAATTCCTTCTAGTATTTTAGAGTGCTTCTGTAGGATCGAATATGTTATCCCTACTTATACGTTTCGTCCCTGGCGCACACATTTGGACTCATCAGTATGGCTTGTGTGCACCATGCCATAGTGGCAGGGGAGGAATTTGTGAGAGTGGGAGCCGCCGGGAGTTGAACCCAGCACCTAGTCGGTATGAAGCTTCGAGCGCTAACCATTCGGCTACCGAAGCGCTGTATATTGTTGCTATGTGGGGCTTTATGGAGTGCCACCACATGAGATCCCTACACTTCATTCAATTTTGAGGAAAATTGTTCTTGGCTAAAAATGACAGTATAGTTTATTTGAGATTGTATTCTCAGAATATCAACCACAAATCTTGCACTGCGCATGTTCAAGGTACCACTATATCCAGGAAATGATTCAGCCTCCTTATTAAGATGCTGTAGAGGTTTCAGAAGAATCAATGTTTTGTTCCAATTTGGAGAAAGATATCCTTAATAGTTTTCGATGGAGTAGATAGAATTTCTAATTGTTTGTGGCGGTTGTATAAGTATCACACTGTTCCAGAGTAAGGTAAAAGTCTGTAGAACAAGCTCCTGATCTCACATCGGTACTTTTCTGCTTTTTTCATGGATGTCATGAAAATAAGACCAAATTGAAACGGGACCGAACGGAAAGCAATAGATTTCAAACAAAAAAAGTTATCAATATCAATCATCCGTAAGTTTCATGGTAACAAACATAAAAGAATACCTACAAACCAGAGATAACCTCCTACATTTTTGGGAAGTCAGTTGAAAACTGAACTTTCAATAAAATTTTCAATCAAAGAATGTATTATGCAGCACTTCTCATGAACCTGTATTGGCGAGACAAACTGGTAATATCAGTTCACATAAGCCAAGAAATGCAATCTTTATAGAATTACTGACGCCACTTCATCTGAAGGAACGACCTTGCTTGATCGGTGTTCTGGTTCATGATTATTATTTAAGAACTTTCACCTAACCGCAATCGGACATTATTTCCACCTAGTGTCTCTGTATTCTGTACGAAACCCAGTTTTTAAAAGCATAAATTAGTGAAGTGTATCGAATTCCATTATTATAGCATACACTAGTCAGCCCAGAATCTATTTAGTGAAGAACCTATCTCGAGTGAATAATAACTGGACAAACCCAGATTGATTGAAGGCAGTTTAATCTGTTTTGTATGGAGTGATATATATCTTTGAGTTGCTGTCGGAACCATAAAAGAGCAGGTTCTTGACGTCTTCTTCGTAAACCTTTGCGCACAAATGCCTTCTCAAAATCGGGGCTGTAAGAGTGTGGGCGTACTTTCTATCCCAATTCTTCCAGATGTTCCTCGTTTAGGTGTGCGGTGTGGGAGGGCTCATTATCGTGATGAAAAACCAGGACTTTCGTAAAAAATCCTGGACTTATCTTGCCGATAGCCGGCCCTTGTTCTTTGTTAATCATGTCACAAGTATAAGTAGCCATCATTGTACGTATGTCATGCAAATAATGGTGATAAATAGGCCTGTTCTTGTCCCAGAACATCGTGAGTAGTATTTTGTTGGCTGACGGCCAGATTTGATTTTTTCGAAGTAGAAGACTGCAAACGTTTCCAACCAATACTCTGCCGTTTCAATTCCGGCTCATAGTGATGAACTCACGTGTCATTACTGGTTATACTAAGTTGTAAAAAGGACTCTTCTCTTCGTCGAACCGTTGTTTAAGTTCTAACAAATTTTTGAGCAAATCAGTGCATGTTTCATGAAAATTAAAGGTGTTATGAATAATTTCATGTATTGCACCGACACCATCACCTAACTCCGATTATATTTCTTCGTAATTAGTGGGACAAACTGCCAAAACCACCCATTCAACCTCGTATGATGAGAATTATTTGGCAGCGCTCAAATACTTTGTTTCAGTACACAGATTTCTTTTCCTTGCCATCCTGCGAGTTTAGGAATTACAGGGACTCTACAAATGATCATAACAAAGGCCAGAATTTGTGTTCATCGCCACAAAATAAGAATACCAAACTATGCCCATATAAAATTTCAATGTTGACAGCTACCTTTGATTGATCAAATTCACTGGCTGGAAGTAATTGTAATAATTACAATTTTGCATAAAAATAAGTAATTGCAGAGCCCCTGAATTGAAATGTAATCATTTAAATAGTTTTATTCCAATCAATGAAGTCGTATTTATATATATATATATATATATATATATATATTGCATTTGATCGCCACCGTTTTCTACCCCTCCATTAATCCTCATCTATTGCTCTATTTCTCATTGTATTTTCTATGCTCTTTATTCATGATATTGCTGGTCTTCCTCTTTTTCTTCTATTAATTCGTGCATAATTGAGAGCTTTCTTCGGCCATCTCGTGCTGTCCATCCTCATTACGTGTCCATACCATATAAGCTGTCTCGTTTCAATTCGTTCAGAGGTGGTGTGAACTCTCTTTGATCTTCTTCTCATCTCTGCATTTGGATTTATGTTCTAATCTAGACAACCTATTTGGTCTCCTCAGAAGATCAACCTCCACAGTATCGATGCTTTTCTTGTTCTTTAAGGATAACTGCCATCACTCCGATCCATAAGTCTTATGAGATTATAAGATTATGGGCTCTACAGTCGCTCTGTAAATTGTCATATTTGTATTCGTACTTATCTGACTGGACCAAAGTAGAGAATTCAATAAGAGCACGCATTTCTTCACATGTTGAACCCTGTATGTTATGCCCTTATCTGAAATTACATTATATTATACTTCCCAAGTATTTGTATTCTTTCCACGATTGTATCTCTTGCAGTTGTAAGCTGGGGTTCTTCGTCTCATCCAATATGCAAGTGTTGAATGATTATTTGGGCTATTACCATCATCTATTGTGGATGTAATGTTTTCCGACGTTTCGATAGACATCTTCTATCTTTATCAAGGAGGAAAAGTAAAAAACCTTTTGAAAAATTAACAATTTTTCAACACGAGCTCCATCATCAACAATATCTCGTCATCAACCAATATGCAAGTACTCTGTTTTCTTCATTTTTATGTTCAGCTTCCATTTTTCATACTCTTCCTCAAGTTTTCTTTGCATATAGTCGATATCTTATTCACAGTTCGCAATAAGTACCTAGTCATCAGCAAAGAATAATTTTGTTAAACAGGATTCATTGATCTCTATTCCCATTTTGGAACACTTTCGTCTCCAATTTTCTAAGGCTCCTTGGATGTATGTTTTGAGCAGAATTGACTAGAGACAACAACCCTGCTTCATGCCCTTCGTGAATTTGAATGACCTTGATATCCTTTTTCCCATCTTACAGCGCTCAGTAGATTCTTATACATGTTTTGCATTGCACGAATATACACTCCTCTCTGGCCAATCTTTATTAGACTTTCAAACAATTTGATCAAAGGCACTGTATCGTAGGCTTTCTCGAGATCTATAAACACGAGATATGTTGACAAATTCCGAGCTTTCCTCTTTTCTATTATTTGTTGAAGTGTAAACAAATTGGCAAGGCAAAACCATCCGGCGCGGAATCCGTTCTGTTCTTCTATTTATTCAAATTCAGACTCAATCCTTCAATATTTTACTGTAGGACCTTCCAATCGAATAACCTACACTTCTCCCTCAATAATTGCGACACTATTTTTTACTTCCCTTTTTGGCGCTCTTGTTCACCAGAACAGAGGGCCTATCATTTTGCCCATAATTTTCGAATATCGAGCCGAAAATGGTCTCAATCGATTGGGTTCGACTCCCCGATGAAGAATCCGTGGCGAAAGTTGAGTATGTCCGGCCGGCCGGCCGTATTCTCTCTAGCATCCAAAAGAGATGAGCTAGAGTTTTCATATTTTCAGATAGGTTAATTGTCCAAATATCTCGGCCAAGTTCGTTATTGGGCCAAATCCGTCGGATGGTTCAGTAGTTATGAGCCTCTGAAATATTGTTTCCTCAATAACTACTAGAATATCCATCCGATCAAGTTGATACTTGAAATCGCAGAAATCGTCACGCTAGAAATTTTTTTTTCAAATTCCCTAAAAACAATTTTTCAATACTCACTATCTCATCAGATATTTTTCGGATTTCAATAAAAATTCGTGTATATATTGAGGTGATCGATATCTTACTTATCCTCAAATTTCATTGTCGTAGGTCTTTTCCATCTAAAGATATGATAATTTTTTTCATTTACTCAAGAGAAAAAAGAAATGACATGAAGTCCCGGTAATTTTCTCTGAACGATGGCCATCTCAGATCGATATTCGATTGACAAATGCCGGGCTCATTAATCAGTGTCAGTTGGCGTAATATTAATAAAAATTTTTATAATGGGAAATCATAGAGATAGAATTCAATCTCGGTGGCTGAAATAATATACGTTGTCAAATTTCAGAAATGCACTGAAGTAAGTTTTTAGGGGAACGGAATTATAGCTTCGAACAAAACTTGGGAGAAATTATGAGTTATTTTTAATTTGAGATATAGGTTTGTTCATTCATTAGGCGTTCATATTTGCATCACATTGTCCCATAGTACGAGAAAAGACTATTGTTCATCTGATCATAGTGTTTGTAGACTTGTTATGGTTTGAATATTTACTCGCAAGTAGCTCAACAAGAGCGCAAAAGCAGTCTGACCTCACGTCAGTGCTTTCTAAATTTTTATATATTGAGCTGATATATCCCATATTCCAATCTGACGGAACATTCACTCCTTTCAGTAAATGAGCTTTGAAAATATCTCCAACAAACATTCTGGTCCGCGTTGCAGCAATTCAACTGGAAAGTTTCCAGGTCTTGGAGCTTCACCACCTTTTATATATTTCAGTGCTTCCTTGATCTCTTTTTGACTTATCCCTTCTGATTCTATTTCTTCATCTAGAACCACTTTTTTTATGAGCTCACTGAATTGCATTCCTTTTTCGGTTAACAGTGTTCTATAATATTCTCGCCACTCTTCTATTTCAACGAAGTTGCTGCTTCTAGTTTCCCTTTTTCACTCTTGATGTTCTTTATAGCTTTCCACGCTTGTAGCACTCCTGCCCCACCAATACATCTTTCCACCTCCTCACATTTACTCTCCAACATTTCATTCACTATTATCCACTATTCTGGCTGGTGGCTTTGGCTATCCAAAATCTCCTCGTAGCCCAAAGCCTCACTTGCTGCTTGATGTAAGCAGTTGTTTGATAATTGATACTTGGTGTCGACATCTATATACTCATTTATTATTTGGAGTTTCCCAGCTAATCTGATCTTCTAAAGAAACTGTGTCGATTGATGCTTAAGACTACCGAGCTTATACCTTTTTGTTTCAAGATTTTTATATTCATCCTTGTTCTCTAACTTCGGGACTCTGATCTTTCTGAATTCACGATTATATCAGTAAGTAGTGATTAGATCTGCATTCAGCCCCACGATATGCCCTCACGTCATTAGTTTTCATTATAGAGTATTGTCGCTGGATCAGGTAGTCTAATATTGATCTCAACCCTCTTGTTGGCTGAACCCATGTAACTTGTGTATATCTTTATGTGGAAAGAAGCCATTCATAACTTTCAAAAGTAGAGTTCGACATAGTTCTTTCAGTCGCTGACCGTTATTAGTTTCCTTATCTTCTACATTTTTTCCGATGGCATCGTCGTTGTTTAATTTTCCGACCCTAGCATTGAAGTCTGCGAGTAAGCACACTTCCTCATCATCCTTAACGTCTTCCAATATATCAGAAAGTTCTTTGTAAAAATTGTCTTTTATTCCATCCATTGTATCGTCGGTTGGAGAGTATATTCTTATTATCGTTATGTTCTCTCCATTCTTCTCCATCTCCAATGTTATTATTCGGCCATTTATTTCTTTCCAGCTATTTATATGATCTCTATGCTTCTTATGAACAGCAATTGAAACTCCACTTTTGACTCCTTCACCTTTGTAAACACCACTGTAGAAATGAATGTACTCTCCAATTATTTCATAAACTTTTCCCTTTTTCTATGTTTCCGTGAGAACAGAAATATCTATTCTACTCCTCCTCAATTCTCCAAAAACTTCTGTTTCTTTTGTTCTAATCCCTTGAATGTTCCATTTGGCCAATCTCATAGTCCTTTTCTGCAGTTTTCGTCGTAATTTATATCCATCCTGATTCCGAGGCAATTGATCGAAACTTTTAGCACTCTAGTTTTTTCACATAAGAGAGTTGCTAACCCATCGTTACAACCCACCTCCTTTATCCGGGCTTGGGACCGGCAGTGATAATTGGTAAGCTACTCAATCCACACCCCAACTACCCCAAGCAGAGTTTGAAGTTGTATTTGTTTATTAAATGATCACATAAATTTTGAATAAAAGTCAATCTCAAATAAATTGATGTTTATATATTTTACAGGTTTACCATCACTGTCTTTTTGGAACAAGATACGATTTTCTATGTGCGAATTATACTGCATTCGATCAGAAGACGTTTATCTGCCAATTTGTCTCGGATGTAGACTGTGTGGGATCAAAGAAGTTTTGGCACAGGTAATAAGAAAACTATTTTGCATACATCTTCAGATGCCCAGGTAATAAATTTTATCGTTTCACGAATATATCAAACAAATGATTCTGACCACAATAAAAGAATAGGAAATGATATTAAAGGTAAACATGAAATCAAAGTCAAAACAAAACGGGGTGACCTGAGTGATTGTAACCATCATGAGTAAAAATTAAACCCATACAGGTGAACGTTATTGGCATTAAAGGAAGCCCTAGAAATATGGTTATACTGTAACCATTTTCGATTATAGCGGTTGATTTTTATTATTATTGTTCATTCAAACTTTGCAACCGTAACGCATTTTTAGGCTTAAATGAAAAACAGACATGTCTGCCATACGCTAGCGAGACAGTGACTCTACTTTTACCGAACACAACAAAAGTAAGTAAACCAATAAAATAAAGAAAAATCTTGACCTAGTTCAGTTTAGGTTTATTATTTTTTTTTTCACAACAAATGTTCAAATATCTTACCATCATCTTCAATAGACGCCCTACATCTACTTAAAAAATGCATGTATAGTATGGTTCTACAAAATAAAATCCTTTCAGGATAATCTTGAGGGAGAAAACTTGTTAAGTAAGGCCCGTTTGCACCAATGCCCCTTAAAATGTCGCTTAGCTAAGTGCCGCTTAAAGTTAAGGGTCGCTCAAATTCATCTCCAGTTGCACAACTGTCACTTAACAGAAACTTAACTAAGCGACGCTTAAGGGTTCGTTTATACTGGCCGGTACCTTATGCCGTAAGCCGTTACCTTATTCCGTATGCCGTAAGAATTTCAGTAGGCGTTTATACTGGCTGTTAACTTAACCGTAAACAGAACATAGAGTTTATGGATTTTGCTGTATGCTTGTTAATAATTGTCATTTTGAATTTGAGTTTCAATGTTTTGAAACGTGCTGACCATCTTGAATTATAATTTATTATATTATTTGAAATTAAAACAGAGATCGATTCTGTATTCAATGATATAAATAATTGACGCTCTATAGAATGCGCATGTTTCAAAAAAACTCGCCCACTATTATATTCCCTTAATTTGTCTTACTTATAAGATAGTCTTATACACTTATAAGACAATCTGATCTAATTATCTAATATATATATGTAATTTTTCCAAATAATTTATGAATATATATTTTTATGAATTTGTCCCTAGAAGTTGAACATTTATCGGTACGGGAAAAGGTTAGGGAATGAGTATGAACGAAAGCATTGAATTTCTATGGTTCAACTTTTACGGTACCGGTTACGGCATAAGGTACCGGCCAGTATAAACGAGCCCTAACTTTCTCAATCTAGTGACATTTCAGTATTTCATTTCGCCCTAGATCAATAAAGCGATTTAATTGGCTACAATATTTGATGTTCTGTGGTTAAAGAAGTTTTAAATATTTCCTCTATTCTATGGCGGAAATATTTGTTTATAAATTAATATATAAATAAGCCAGCCCGATATGGTTTTAATTAAAGACTTTATGCGTATATACGCCTAGAAAATCCTCTTTCCACAATTTCTATTATTTCCAAGTCGTCATGAAATGCATCAAATTCATTAAAGAAGTACATTATACAAGTTAATAGCGTTGTTCGAAGTATATATTACAATTAATATTATTTTATTCACATCACATTTGTTCGAAAATCACAAAGAAATACTAGACAAATATTTGGAAAACCAAACAAATCAAATTATTTTAGGTTAGAATCATAGATAAATACCAAAATAAATATACATGTACCTTTAATCTATGGGTAGAATCCGCCCTTAAATAGTTAAGTGGCCATGAATGAGCACTTAAATTTAAGGCTCACTTAAGGGATTTAAGTGCCGCTTAACAGTTGGTGCAACGCAATTTATTAAGGATTCATTTCAAGGGACGTTTAACGCTAAGTGTGGTTGGTGCATACGGGTTAGCAAAAAATCGGGTTACTTCAGGTTTTTATTGTTTGAAACTAAGAAGTATTGTACCATTTTACAATCTTGATTGAATGCACCATCTTTTAGTGGCACTGGCCAAGGCACTCAGTATATTGTTTTCTAAAAGAGCGCCTTTCAGAATCGAACACCAATTTCTAACATTTTAAATTCATAGTTTAACAAGTAGTCTCAATTCTAGGAAATTTGGACAATTTTGTCATCAATTTCAACTGTGATTCCAGAAATGATATTTAAGGTTACGGTTCCGAAGTTTAAATGAAGAATAATAATGGTAATTAACCACAATAACCCAAATATGGTTACGGTTCGACCGTATCTCTAGGTTTTTCTTAAATGTGTTTAAAAGTTATGATGAGCCTAAAATTTCATTTCCTCTATAACTCCTAGAATATCCATCAGATCAGGTTTCAACTTGGAAGATGTTCGAATTAGGTTTCAAAAAGAGTCTAGCATTATTTCGCAGTATATATATTCTTTTGAAAGAAAATATTTTTTATTTATTTTATTTATTTTTTCGCAGTAATAGATACAAAAGAGATTTTTTTCTTATTCGCAAAAAATTTTTTATACTTTATACCTCATTAAATATCCGATGGATTTAAACAAAATTTCGTGCAGTAATAAGTGTTATTGATATCCTACGTATTCTCAAATTACATTATCGTAGTTTCCTTCCACTCGATATAATTAATTTTTCATTTACTTAACGGCAAGCAATCACAGAAATCAGTATAATGTAAATTAATTACGTTGTCATTTGCGTTCCGTATGGACTTTTGCCTCATTAAAACTTTGAGGCGGTTGACAAGTCCCAATTTCCACAAACTGATAGAAAAGGGCCTAAATAATTCGTCTGAATAATGCAAATTTTTTGAGGGTTACCTTTTATATTTCGGGATGCAATCTACCAACTTACAGCTCTATCGTAAAGCTTGACATTTTTGAGGTTATACGTACTCAGAAGGTTTTGACATACAAGCGCAATTTGTGTTGTTTACAGTAACTTAAAAAATTCATCCCGCCCAAAAAATGGAATTAAATCGTGAACATTTTTATGCGATTATTTTTTACAACTTTCGACGTGGATTAACTCAACAACAGTGCATCTATGAACTTAATTCAATTTTTGGCGATAAAGCTCCATCACGGACCAGTGTTTGTCGATGTTATGGCAAATTCGTCCGGGGTTTCGTGAACGTCGTCCAAAATCAGTTGTTTTTCCGAAAACCATTGATGCTGTGCGACAACTGATATTGCAAGATCGTCATATGACTTATCATGAGATTAAGACAATTTTAGGCATCAGTGAGGCCAGCATATATTCAATATTACATGAACATTTGACCGTCAAAAAGATTTGTTCGCGCTGGATCTCACACAATTTGTCAGTCTTTCAAAAAAAGGTAGGTGTCGATTGGTCGAAAGAAATGCTCCAAAATACGATCGCATTGAATCGTACCACTATAACAACGCAGAACAGTCTATTCTGAGTGGACAACCATTTTTGTTTGCCAGTGGTCTTCCAAGAAATCAGGAAAGCCAAGCGTCGAAGACAGTTCACTCTTCACCACGACAATGCGAGCTTTCACACATGGACTCAAACAATTGCATTTTTGAGCACTCAAAACATCGATTTGATGAGTCATACGCCGTATAATCCTGACTTGGCACTGAATGACTTATTTTTCTTCCCGTACGTGAAAAATAAAATGAGAAGTCATTGTTTTTCGACACCTGAAGAAGCGGTTGATGCGTTCAGAATGGGTGTTTTGGAGATACCTCAATCAGAGTGGCAAAAATGCTTCGACAATTGGTTCAAACGTATGCAAAAAAGTATAGATCTTTATGGGGAATATTTTGAAAAACAATAAAGCGATTTTCGATTATTAATATTTGTTTTTGTTCTCTGATCCTGAAGTATAAAAGGCAACCCTTGTATAGATTCGTTCATTCATCGTGGTGGATGTGTCAGTATCATATTATTCCAGAGTACGGGAATAGATTCTAGAACCTCACCTCCGAGTTTTTCTGAAAACCATTGAACTGCTAAAACAAATATGAAAGATGTACCTTCTTGTGATGAGTTTTTAAGAGAAGGGAATTTGAGCTCTGAACATTAATAATTTGAGATATAGGTTTTTTAATTATTTCACATTCTTTGACGCAATTATCATCTCTGTACTATTCCACCTAAATGGAAACATCATAAATAAAAATATTTCTCTGCGCTTTACAAATTGAAAATACATAATCCTAGTTGATGACGAGATATTGTTGATGATGGAGCTCGTGTTGAATGATTGTTTGGGCTATTACCATCATCTATTGTGGATGTAATGATTTCCGACGTTTCGATAGACATCTTCTATCTTTATCAAAGAGAAAAGTAAGAAACCTTTTGAAAATTATCAATTTTCAAAAAGTCAATTGACAGAAGTCATGAAAGAAAATTAAATATGTTATATACTCATCTGTGATATGATGATCTTTTTAAGTTGGATCGAACTATCGGCGTCCAAACTTCTGGCAGATCTATAGATGGAGCACTTATGGAATCAGGTGTTATTTTCATAAATGCTGCTTCTTTGATTTTTCTTCTTGCAAGTTTTTCTTCTTAGGATATTATTGATGCTTCATCCCACTTTATACGATGATTCTCATCTACAGCATGTTGGACTAACCTGGATTTGTCGCTGTCTAGTACTCGTAGAAGCTTCTGATGTTCTTTTATTCGTACATTCAGAGGGCGTTTAGTTTCTCCGATGCAAGATCTTCCGCACTCGCAAGGTAATTCATATATGCAGTTCTTTGTCCTTTGTGTCTCATTATTAGGCTCAACTTTTGTAAGTTTAGTTCTGATAGTGTCTTGAGTTTTGAATGCAGTCGTTATGTTGTATCACATAATTGTATCACCATTAAAAAGTAATTCAACATTGATGATAAGAAACACGAAACATTTCATAGAAATAATGATACATCAAGAAATCATGGAAGAAGACGTTATGGTCAGCTTCGACATTACCAGTTTGTTCACTAATATTCCAACAGATAAAACACTTATCATAGTTAGGAAAAAGCTTGAAGAAGATCAAACCCTTAGTGAAAGAACTACACTAAGCGTGAATGCAATTATGGAAATGCTTTCTATTTGTATTGAAACAACATATTTCCAATTTGAAGACATATTTTATCAACAAGAATTTGGAATGGCCATGGGTTCACCACTATCACCAATTTTAGCTGATTTATATATGGAAATTTTCGAACAGAAGGAATTAGAAAAATATGCACTTAAACCCAAACTGTGGAAAAGATATGTAGATAATACTTTCATTATTTGGCAACATGGAAGAGACACTATAGATGGATTCCTTCAATATCTAAACAATCAAGAGGAATCAATTAAATTCACAATTGAAATCGAGAAAGACAGACAACTTCCATTCTTAGATGTACTCGTACATAAACAAAATGGAATCCCAAGAACCACTGTGTATAAAAAGCCAACGAACACAGGACAATATCTACATTTTGATTCAAACCACCAACTAAACACTAAATTGGGAGTAGCAAAATGTTTATTTGAAGAAGACCAAAATGAAGAAATAAATAAATTGCTTAGAAGCAATGGCTACCCCAAAAAGATATTAGAAAAAGCTAGACGAACAAGAGAAAGTCAAGCAGAACCAACAGATATAAATCAGACCATTAAAACCGTAATTCCTTATGTAAAAGGTTTGTCGGAGAAAATGAGAAGAATTGGAAATAGATACAACATAACGACTGCATTCAAAACTCAAGACACTATCAGAGCTAAACTTACAAAAGTTAAGCCTAATAATGAGACACAAAGGACAAAGAACTGCATATATGAATTACCTTGCGAGTGTGGAAGATCTTACATCGGAGAAACTAAACGCCCTCTGAATGTACGAATAAAAGAACATCAGAAGCTTCTACGAGTACTAGACAGCGACAAATCCAGGTTGGTCCAACATGCTGTAGATGAGAATCATCGTATAAAGTGGGATTAAGCATCAATAATATCCAAAGAAGAAAAACTTGCAAGAAGAAAAATCAAAGAAGCAGCATTTATGAAAATAACACCTGATTCCATAAGTGCTCCATCTATAGATCTGCCAGAAGTTTGGACGCCGATAGTTCGATCCAACTTAAAAAGATCATCATATCACAGATGAGTATATAACATATTTAATTTTCTTTCATGACTTCTGTCAATTGACTTTTTGAAAATTGATAATTTTCAAAAGGTTTTTTACTTTTCCTCCTTGATAAAGATAGAAGATGTCTATCGAAATGTCGGAAATCATTACATCCACAATAGATGATGGTAATAGCCCAAACAATCATTCAATACATAATCCTATAGCACAAATCATTACATTCACAATCTATACAAAGATGTTTGATCCTCGTGGAACGTTTATTATGAATCTGACGTCAATTATTTCAAAACAATTAATTGAACTGGAAAAGAGAGATTTGAGTTTAATACTATACATCAGAAAAATTGTAATTACCATCGAATTGAAAACGCACTATTTTCAATAACTTCCACACTTTTGTTATCAAAAATTGCTATCATAAAAATTATAGCAAAAAGTTACTCAGAATCATATTTTGTACTTCCAGGAACGATGCTCTGTACAAGGCAACCACCACAACAACACTGAAACCTCTCAATATATACACCACAGCTCCTCCTGAAACTCCTGCATCACAAGGTAGGACAGGTGGTAAGAGACGACGACCTGTACTGAGGCGGCCCCAATATGACTATTATGAAGATTATGCAGAATATGAAGACGATTACTATGAAGACAGGCCGAGATCCAACAGAAGAAGACGACCCCGTCCAAGACCTAGACCAATCTATGACGACGATTACGATGAAGAATACGAAGAAGATGCCTATGAGAGAAGAAATAGAAGACCGTACAACAGACGAGGTTCAGCCGGAAGAAGGAACAAGAACAGAAACAAAAACAGGGAATACGATGAGGATTACTTGGAACAGCCGAAAGAAAGGAAAAAAAGTTCTGATGATGAAGAGGAGACCTATAGACCGAATGAAAGAAGGAAACCAAGCAGAGACACTGATACTGAAAATAATAGATCTGGAGGTAAGAGAAAACCACAACGTTATGACATCGAAGATGAAAGGCCAAGAAAAAAGAACGATGATGATAAACCTACTGAAAAACGAACATCAAGCCGTGACGACAGTTTTGAAGACTCTCACAGTTCCAGGCGTCCATCGAAGAACTCGAGGAGGCCACCAATAGATCAAGATTATGAAGATGATTCTAGAAACAGAGAATCTAAACCTAGAAAAATCAGTGGTGCCGATTCTGAAACAGAATCTCATCAAAGTAATCCTTTGATTGTTCCTACCACTGGAACAATATACGATAGACCAAGAGTAGCGCCAAGAATCAAACCCCCTGTACCAAAAAATGAAGCTAATAAATATGCATACAAACCGATAAAGTCAACTACTCCATCTATAGATGAAGATGAATACTACGATGACTATGACGAAGAATTACCCCCTAAACAGTCCAAGGAACGGAAACCTGAGCCTGATCCAATAACACCTAAATCTAGCGAGATCAAAGAGAGAAAACACAGACCGTTTTCTTCTAGAAATAGATTGAAAACTAATAACGATGCTGAATCTGCAACTAATAGAATAAAGACAAATTTAGATGAAGAAGATGATGCAGTTACCCTTTCCCCAAAAAAAGGTAACAGAGGAAAAGATAGATATCACAGTAGACCAATGCCCAAATCAAAAGATTATGAAAACGAGAAACAAGAAAATGATGAAAATACACCAAAGACATCTGTAATTGACAAGAAAGTAAGAAACCATTCCGGTTCCAAAAATTATCCGGATCCAGAGTATATAGAAAATGACTATGAATTCGAAAAAACAAAAGAAGATTATCTTATAACCACTACAGAAACTGTAAGAAAAAAATGGAAGCCAAATGAAACTAGTTCTCCTAAAACCACCAGAAAAACTACTATTAAACCTGTTTCTGTGACAGAAACTCGGAAAGAAAGACCGGATCAAATTGTGAGGATCGTTAAACGACCATTCCTGCCAAGTAGAGGCGGTAATCCCTATGTGGCAAGAGGTCTTCAACCTGTAGGTTTCAGGGCTGCTAAAATAGAAGAAGATGAATCCCAGAGGAATTATGATAGCAATGAAAAATCCAAAGCATTGCATGAGGATCAATCAGCACCAACAAACGCAAAATCAAAGTATACACCCGGAAATAATCCTTCAGGGTTTGAAATTAAAGAGAACTCAAAGCCATATGTTGAAACTAGTGTTAGAGGAGATCCTCCAAGAAAACTGGTCAAACCAAAATTTAACGAGCCAATTTCTGAAGATGATGATGATTTCAAACCAATGCAGGCTCCATCCAGACCTTCTTATAACGGAAATAATTCTGGGGGACCTAGGACAACACAGAAGCCAAAAGTTTTTGATAGAAACCCTCTCGATATCAATGGTGAAGAGTATGATGTGACACTCAATGATGCCTTGAATCCCACCCTACCAAATTTACCCTTGAAAACGAATTATCCTACAGGTTTTAGTCCAGCAAATGATTATACCTTCAGTGCTTTTCAACGTCCACGATATGTTATAGAACCAATTCTCAATTCAGCTAATGATGACTATGTTTATCAACCTAAACAACCAGCTGTAAGACAACAATTTGAACAAATTCCCCAGAATTTCAACCCCAGAGGGGAATTTCTACCAAATTCAAATTACTACTCTCAAGTAGTGGGAGGAAGTGTCAAACGAGGAGTTGTTCAAACTCAAACCCAACCTTATTACTGAAGCCATATCTGATCAATGTTTGAATTTGAAATTCAGTATCGAAATTATGGTTGTGCTGCATTGATATTAAATTTAGTAAATTAATTTGATACCTTGATATTTGTATACATAGATGAAATGTAAGTTTAAGATTATTAATTTTAGGAAATGTAAAGATTGAAACGAAAGAATATAATTATAAATATGATCTTTGTCTTCTTCAAATAACAAAAATATAACCTAATTTTCAATAGAGATTTCATCGGACATTAAGTAGCTCTAAAAATACCGACGTGGCTCGTTCACTATGGCGAGAATCTCTCACGATTTTGAATCAACAAAGAAGCAGTGGATGCTTGATCTATGAGGCAGTGCCTCACAATCGAATAGTTCAGCAGTTGCAAGCATCTGAAATGCAGATGAAGTGAAAGTGACTAAGACTAAGTACTTCCATTTCTCAACATTTACTTTAGCCTCGTTAAAATCAACCAATATCCTACAATGTTATAAGCAAAAAAATATATCGTGTAACCAAAATCGGAAATAAATATAAAGTAAAAACATTCAATTAATTTTATTACTTCAATCAAATAAAAATACATTTTAGTATCTAAATTGGTATTTTTGATAGTCTTCAACAGTCATCACTCTGTTATTGTATAAAATGAGTTACTTTCTTATTTCTTCTATATTACTCTGAAAGCATGTGGAGAATATAAGAAAAGAATTTACATTCTTTCAGAATATAAACTACCAAGAGGTCACATTTATTTCAATGAGATGAAGCATCGCCACAAGTTCCTCCACATTGGCAAAATTTATAAGAGTGATATTTTTGCCATACAAGAAACACAAGCAATAATGCAGCACAATGGAGATTACTGTTCAGGGAGATTTCTTCTTTATATCTGAAAAAAATTATTCCTTTCTGATTTTCTTGACCATTCTCCGTAATAAAGCCCAAACTGATTACATAAATTCAGATAATGTTTTATAATTAAGGCCTATACTGATAGAATTTAAGAGAATGTTGCTTCATTTGCATGTATTTTCTTTCATAAGTTTTCTAGTCACCCGAATTCATACTATTTTAATTGCATTTTAATGCCTATTTTAAAATAATCCAATTTGATTGATCCTTTCATATTTCCGTCTTCTCTGCGAATAATTATTTGTATTATTCTTACTTATGACCGAAACTAAGGATAATTATATGATTGAAATTCATGAAGAATATTTTAATTTAAAAAATTCAAGATTCTTTCGATTATGTGACGTTGGAAATTCCATCCTACAAGGAAGATCAGAGCACCACCAGCACTGCAGAGTTATGTAGAAGACACAAAACTCTTAAGAGCATCCAACAGATTATTCATATCCTTCAAGAAACCATACAAACCGGTGAACTTGCCAGACAATTAGCATATGGATTAAGAATACTCTTAGGAAAAGGGGGTTAATGTCAACACTTTCAGTTCTCACTCAACAAGGCATGCTTCCACATCCGCAGCATTAAGAAGAGGAATTAGCCTGGACTCAATCAAAAGAACGGCAGGATGGACATCTACTTCAGACTCCTTTGCAAACTTTTATAATCGAGCGCTGGCGTAGAATAATTAAATGAACAATCCTAAATATGAGATAATAGTTAAATTGCGTCTTTCGATTTCTCTTAGTGAAATAAATGATAAGTCATAGGTTGCTAATACTTTGAACATCAACTACAACTGTGATCTAGAGGACGAGATGTTCAATATAATTAATGGATTAAACAAACTTACCTGTAAGTGAAGTTCAATCCTAATTATACGAAACGGCTCGTTCGAATAGATCATATCCCCCCCACCTACAAAATCCGAAGTTTGTATTTCCCGCCGCAACATTAAATAGCTTTGAAGAAATAATGGAGTTAGAATGGGGGAAGCGTGGTAATCATGTCTATGGTGGTAATGTAAGGTTCAGTCATAGATATAGACAGCGTCGGACTGGCCATACAGTCGAAGTGGCATTTGTCAGCCGGGTCCCAGCCTGCGCAGGCCCCCACGGGCCTGGGTTTCGGGGCATGCGGCAACCTTAGTACAGGGGGCCCCACAATTGCATGCTTTTCTAGTCCTAAAGACACAATTACTTCAATTACTTCTAGCGATACTGGATCTAGTACAAATATTTATAACGTTGCGTTAGAGCCACTCACATCAACAGTCGATGATTACAGTGAAATTCAAAAACTTTCTGAATTTGCTGCGCCTAGAAAAAATGCTACCACTGCTGAGAAATTAAGTTTCTTA
This sequence comes from Micraspis discolor, assembly GCA_030674115.1. Lineage (NCBI taxonomy): Eukaryota > Metazoa > Arthropoda > Insecta > Coleoptera > Coccinellidae > Micraspis > Micraspis discolor. The sequence continues at coordinate 550,284 of JARTUT010001751.1, forward strand.
TCTGTTCGCCCTATCCAACCTTCGGGTGATAAAAACAGTTTGCCTTTCGATGCAAATCGAGTTTACTACCGAAAGTTACCAACAGGCACTTTAATTCGACAAGATTCTGTCTCTTATTCTCTTGAATTCAATAAGCTATTTTGTACTGCCTGCATGTGTTTTGCGTCTGACGCCACGAATGAAGAAGGAGGAAGAAGTCGATAAATTGATGGCATTACTCCATCCAAAAAACAGATTTAGAGCCACTTGTCAAACACGAAGAAAGCCACAGTCATCGGTTAGCCGTAGTCGCCTTGCTTACAGGCAAAAAAAAGGAAATGAAAAACAGCATCTCACGCGAAAGAATATGCAAGAGATTTCCAATAGGCGTCTGGTCCTGAAGAAAATAATTGATATAATGCTCTATTTATAACTAAACAAGGTATTGCTCATCGTGGAAAAAGTGAGGCGTTGCACTCGTAAGCGGATATCGCAGACCACAACCAGAATCCCGGAAACTTTTTGAAATTAGTTGTCCTATTGTCGAAGTATGATCCAGTTCTTAAGGCCCAGATATCCGAGGCAATTACTGAAAGTAAAAAAATTGGTTGCCTGTAAAGTCGGTATACGGGCGAAAGTTTTACGTGACAACGCAAGACATGAACCGGTGTGTATGCCTATCTCTCTCACTCTCTTTCTCTCGCTCTTAGGCGGCGAAATCTTTTAGCCTTAATGTAGATTCTGGCCAACATGTTGACGTTGTTGACTAGGCGGCAATTTGCGTGAGCTATGTTAAGAGTGGGGTCCCACAAGAACGGATGCTCATCATGGTCCCTGTCCGGAAATCAACAGGAGAAGATTACAGAGCTCTTGTAAACAATGAACTAGCCCAGTTGGGCTTAAATTTGTAAGATGTGTCATTAGATGGTGCAGGAAAATGGTCTTCTAGCAAAACTGAAGGAAGAAGTGCCAATATTAATTTGCACACATTGTTATGCACATGTTTTAAACTAAGTGCTGGGGGGCGATACGTCAAGCTGTACAGAAGCCAAGAATTTGTTTGGGCCCTTGGAGTCTACCTATGTATTTATTCATGAATCATTTAAGCGCACATCTCTATGGGTGGAGAAAATTTCAGAATTGACAGCTGGACCAGATAAATTGAGACGATTACAGAATATCGGAAAAACAATATGGTCGGCTGAAGATAAAGCCTTCTCCACTGTTATAGAGAAAACTCGATATGTGGCGTTGACAAAAACTGTGCCATATCCTCGAGCACGGAGTTCGAGACAAAGGTTTCTTTCCAAGCAAAGGTTTTGATCGATTCTTTTTTTAAATTAGAAACAATCCTGACAGCCTCCACGTTCAAGAAAATATTTGACCTATCAACCCCAGTAAGCCAATATCTCCAAACCCCTACATTGGATTATCTTAAAGCTTGGGGATTCATCAAATGTTTTGCTATGGATTTACGAAGATATTTAGATACTTTTGATGATGTTTTCAAAGCTGCAAGTTTATTTGCATCCGATGTTCAAGACTTGATGCACGCTAAAAACATTGATCTCGACATACAAACGAAGAATTGCTAAAAACTGAAGAAACATGACATGACATGTGAAGATGAAGTAACATTATTGGCTACAGACCCAAAGAGATTTTATTCTATTTCTGTCTTCAAAGTCCTTATTATTACAGCTTTATCAAAATAAAGCTTTATTAAAATAAATAAAAAATTCATCTGCAACGAAGATTTAATGAAAGATGCCGCTTGTTTGGTCCCGGAAAACTTCAATGAAATAAAAAAAAATGGATTCCTAATGACGCAATGGAGTCTATCGCTTCAATTGCAAATATGGATCGAGAGTTGCTGTCAAAATAATTGGAATCTTTAGCAAATAATTTCAAGGAACTGTCTAAAACTCTTTGGGATGCGCACATTTCTTCTAGGCAGCATAAGCAAGATTCAGATTCACAAAGCGACGAAGATGTTTTAGACTTAGACCAGGCAGCAAAGGACGCCATGTGTTTTTCTGGAAGTGATTTGGACGTCTATCAACGTTGCATACCATGTGCATGTAAACTCTTATCACAGTATAACATGCATATCAGCACGTACACCACCTTATATGTTGCATATTGTGTAATTCTCACAATTTCATTCACGAAAGTAACTTGTGAGAGACGATTTTCAGCATTAAAGCGCATCAAAACGAGACTCCGTTCTCTACTGGGGCAAGAACTGCTAGATTCGTTAATTATATCAAATACATAATCGGATCTAATCAAGAGTGACGAAAACAGCAGCTTTTACGATAGAGTCATTAACTGTTTAGCTGAAAGCTCTCCTCTTTAAAATAAAATGTTAATTAGCTAGCTTTATATTATTATTTGTTATTAGTAAATACCTACTTAATATTTTACTTTATTTTAGTATTATAATAAATTTTTTATTGCTTGTTTATCTCAATTTGTGTATCTCAGTATTTTTCGATAGTATCCCATCTAGTCTCGGGACTCGGGATTGCGATCAGCCACCCGGACCCTTCCGGCCCAGTCCGACCCTGGATATAGAAACTGGATGTCTAAATCTCTCACTAATCGTCCCCGAAAAGTGAGGCATTCAATGGACAAAACTGACAAAATGGTCGCTGAGTTTTGGTCATAGAGAAATGAATACATCTATGTTTGAGTGATGATTTTGCCATAGATAAAAAAGGTTTCTCTATTTCAGTGTCGTAATGAGTTCATTACAGTACTAAAAACAGTGCTGTAATGAATTCATTACAGCATTGTTTTTAGTTATATTTTTCGTTTTGTGGTCGACAACACTGACATCCTATCCTTTCAAATGTCAATACGCGTCCATTGCATGTCAATTGTCAATATTAAACCATGCAGAGATTTGAACGTACTATTCAAATTCTATAATCTGTCAATTTTTGTATCAGTCACATCAACTGCGAATATAAAATACAAAAGGCACTAGAAGGTATAATCTGAATTTTTCATTGAATTCCAATAAATTTCTCACAATTCTTGACTGAAATAGAGAAAATATCGTCTAATACTCGTTACAGAAGGCAGAAGGCTCATGCGTTCAAAAACTCGATCCTTCGTCGCTCGTTTTCGAATTTCGCATTCGTGTTGGAATAGGTGCCCATTCTGCAACTTGTTTTAGAATATACTATTAATCCATAAATTACGGTTCACAACTTGACTCAACATTACTTAAATCGTAGCAACGAAAAACGACGCGATGTACTTATCTCCATTAATCACTAGTCTTCGGGAGTCATTCTGATCTTAAAACGGGTAGAGGAGAATGAATTTTGATGTCGATTCGAATTTTTTGTGTGGAAGGTTCAATTATTTGGGATAACGGTTTCATTTTTACATAATATCAAAAACCTATAAAATCGGTAGATTTCCATAACTTTTCGGTGGATGACTGCAAATCGATAGCATCGGCAACACTGTGTGATAAGCCTATGTTCATTAGGGATTATACCAAAGATATTAAATAAATATTATATAAACATATATATATACAGATGGCAAACTAACTGACATCCGTCCAAAAAGGGTGTGGTATGAAATCCTCGTGTATACTTCGTGTATATCGGGCGCTTCTTTTGCGGTATGTCTTGCCGTCCGGCCCAATTATGATATCACTTTGCATCCGTATATTTTTTTCCACTTTTGGTTTCAGTTGATACCCGTATACTGTTTTTTCATTCAAGTGGGCATCATGCAACGTTGCCACAATCCATAAAAAATCGTAATGTTGGGAAATATTCAGAGGGGTCATTTGATTCCACGTAGAATAATTTTATGAGATCAGATTGAAATACTCCTACTAATTTAAAAAATGAAAATCAATTGATATGTTGAAATAAGATGTGGGATCGCTCGAGCAATATATATAAATTACAAATTTATCTTTTCTTTTGATATTTCTTGATGTTTCTGTTTTTTTAATTTCATGTAGTTTCATCATTGTTTTAGTTCTCAAGTGTTTGAGTTGCAAAAAAGTCACATTCGATCCTTTTTATGTGAGTTATTATGTAGTTGTTTCAAATAAGTTTTCTGTTCGTTGAATTGAATTTACGCAGTTTATACAAAAATGAACCAAGAACTTAATATTCGTTTGCCCAAATAAATTCATTTTCTTTTACCTGATGTTTTTCACATTAAATCTCCATTATATGGAGAAATTTCTTGAGATTTTGAAATAGGAAAAAATGAGCATTTTATCAAAAGATATCCAAGTCTACCCTTCCTTTGTCTGGGTATTTTAAATTTGTTGACGAGAAAATTTTTGATGATGGAACTTGTATTGAATTATTGTTTGGGCTATAACCATCATCTCTTGTTTCCGTTCTCTCCAACGTTACGACAGACATCTTCTGTCGTTTTCAAGACAAAATATTAGCTTTTAAAAAAGCTGAGATTAGAAAAATTATTCAACCTCTCAGTTTGAAAACGTCAAATCGATAGATTATGAGAACTAGATAAAATTGAATTGGGACTTATCTATTGTTTGAAGATTTCTTTAAGTTACACTTCGAACATGAATATCGCTCTCGATCCCTCAAGTATATCATCAATTGAGTTAGCGGAAGTTTGGACGCTGATTGTTCGAAATAACTTAAAGAAATCTTCAAACCACCGATAAGTCCCAATTCAATTTTATCTAGTTTTCATAATCTGTCAATTTGACGTTTTCAAATTGAAAGGTTGAATAATTTTTCTGAACTCAGCTTTTTTAAAAGCTAATATTTTTCCTTGAAAACGTGAGAAGATGTCTGTCAAAACGTTGGAGAGAACGAAAACAAGAGATGATGGTTACAGCCCAAACAATAATTCAATATTTTAAATTTGTTTATATTTTAAACTTGATTAAGACAAACAATCAAATTCAAATCGCAACAGAAATGCAATCAATTCATAATAATTTATTATAATTCCAAATTTTCCCTACTTATTTGAAATATTTCATTCTAAAACATTTTGCATATTCCCTCCAACACTACTGATACGAGACATTTATGGCATTTAAGTGGCAAATAACGCTAAAAATAACCTGTATGCTAGAAATATAAAATACGTTTAGATGAATCATGAAATAGTACTCTCTTTCCTTTTATTGTAAAAAACCTAAATATATGAAAATTATTTTAATTTATGCTTCTGATCAAAATACATACATTACATAAAGAGAATACTGAAATATCTTCATATATACCCTCAAAATGAGCAGTCAGTTCTTACCGTTTAGGAAATTGAACTTGTCTTCATGTTGTATGTCAAGCTGACTAAGCTCGACATTTTCATCTTAATGTAATGCCTTAAAAAACTTAACGTCAAGCGGTTACTGGGCGAAATGCTAGGGTTATACCAGTTCTAGCAAAAATAAAAAAAAACTATATAATTGTATAAGTTTGAAAATGTTGAAAATTGATACCCTACACTACATCCTTAAGATTTGTAGTCACAAAATTGTCGTCATAAATACCGACCTCGATATCGACCAGGCATTCAGCTTTTCAGGATACCGAGTGTGAATCTCTCTTTAGTCTTAGGTTGGTATAAGACCAATATGGACAGTTGTGACTTTTATAGATCCATTTGAATAAGAAGAGCATTCATTGGAGAAGCAGATATTCAAAATGGCGGTCCAGATTATTACTTATCGTATCATCCATTGTTTCGCAAAATTGTAATCGGTGATCAAAGTCAAGTTCGTTCATTTCGTTGAGCAATCTCATCTCATAAAGGATTATCTGTGGTACGAGGAACCCAATACATTTCTTCCATTTTTATTGTACTTCTGTCAGCTGCTCGACCCATTTTCCCTATTAAGAACGAGAGCTGTTAGGGGTTGCGACCAGAGGGGTAGTGATATGAAACTGATTTGAACACACTTTTTTCCCTCTCTACAAAAATTGACCTACTCCGAGCGTTTTTTCGATATAACATTCCAAAGCTCAAAACTCAGGCTGCAAAGTTATGGATGGCCCACCCTGTATGTCCAAATTAGAACTAGTGAGGATAATGAAACAGCTTGATGAAAAATATTCAAACTACCGAGCAGGTTTGTCCGATTAACTAAATAAGCCGAGATATTCAAACCCTCTTACCTATCCCATTCAGTTCTCAAGCTCTTTCCGATCGAGAGTCATCGTGCTCACGGACGGATGAAATCGTTTTAAGCTACCTACTTTTGATACATCTTGTAACAAAAAAATGCGAAAATTTCAAATATTCGAAAAAATTGGAGCATACACTGTTCAGGTAAATAAGAGTCCAGATATTCAAACCGACAGACCTACCCTATTCAGTTACAGTGATCGTTTCGTTTTGAGGTATTCGTGCTCACGGACGGACAAAATTTTCCAGATTTCGAGAATATCTTAAGTCTGGAGAGTATAACTAATAATAATATAATCTCAGTGTTCAGATTTCAGATAGACCCAGTCTCTCATAAACGTCTAGTTTGTACTTAATTTTGTGATACCTTCTCAAATTTTGTGGAAATGCCCCTCCTGAATAGACCTACGAAATGTTTTCCCCAAGTATTGAATCATCAGTGCAACTAATTTCTCGAATGAATTAAGTCGAGTAAAAACCTCGTTGGATTTCGAAGACCTGTAGAATATTTGGGTAATAAATACCATCTCTTATTGTTTTGATTAAAACGTTTCGATTGACATCTTCCATCGTTCACAAGGCATAACAAATAACTTTTGAAAAAGCTGACAATATTTGAAAGTTCTGTCATTCTTGACACGAAATGAAATGGGAAATTATTGAAATTGTCAGCTTTTTTGAAAGTGGAATTTTGCCTTGATAACGATAAAAGATGTTTATCGAAACGTTGGTTGTAAGAACAATATGAGATGGTGGTTATTGTCTAAATAAAAATTTCACACGATTTGTATCATCAAAAAATTCTCGTCAACATCTCCAAGACTTACTGAATGTCATATTGTAAAATATTTCAGATTGGGTTTTGTTTTCCACATGAAAATATCGACTACAAAGTCACACAAATTTCATTTCCAATTTCAAATTATCGTATAAATAATAAGAATTTCATCTCTTGAATAGAAGAACAATTGTAATACCTAGGATTCATATTCAATTGTATATCAATTCTCCACTCCAATATGTTCCAATTGTTAATATGCGATTCAAGAGAATCAACGCATCTGCAAATATTCAATCTCAACTAGCATCGTGATTCCACTTCCAAGAACTATAAAACGCAGTCGAGCACCAAGGTCACGCGAGATCGTAAAATTTCATTCCATTTCATGAACACCTGCAGAGTTGCGACGTTGCCAGACCCACCGGATGCTAAGATGGGCGTTATTTGGACAAGTCGGGTATACTTTCGATATACACGAAATCGACCAGAGCGCCACCACGAGGAAGTCCAGTGAAGTTCGAAAATCACCTCCAATAAACATTTCCCAAAAATAGGTCAAAAATTCGTCCAGCTGAAAGTAGGCGCAAACGAAAGAGGGCGATGAGTTATGCCGGTTAGTGATGATCTTTGGACTTGGTAAAGTGGCATCCGTACATCGGATGCTGTTTTACCGTGGATGCCACTTGAACCGGAGATTTAACATTGGTTGCGCCCACTTGTACCACAGATAAATATATAGTAATATATTTGGATTATACAATTTAAATTGAGCCTTTCTGATTTTCGCTTTTAAACCTTATGCTCCCTCGTGTTATTTCATATTCTGTGCTATAAACTTTTATTAGCTGTGTGAAAACCGCTGCCAGCCGCCAGCTGCCAAAAACCGAAGATGCCCGAGGCGCCTGCTGCTAGCTGGATCAGTGGCGGGTACAATATTCTTCCATTTCATTATTCTCTTCACTGAAAGCGAACATTCTAGCTGCCAGAAATCCCAGCTGCTTCCGTTTTTCAGCTTCTTATCATCGTGGTGGAGGGTATTTTCACGTTTTCATTAATAATTAATGAAAACGTGAAAATACCCTCCACCACGATGATAAGAAGCTGAAAAACAGTGCAATAATTGCACTGAAAGAGAATGTTTGATGGGACTGAACTTGCATTTTCCGAGGTTTTCGGTAAAATATGGTAGAATATGAAAAAATTGTTTTCACATATACGGACAATGACCGTCAATATAAAAGTAGTGGTTTGATTTTCCTCTACTAGTCTTCCAGTTACCCTAAAAAAATAAATCGGGTACAAGCTTGCTTTCGGGGTAAAAACAACCCCAAACTGAAAAAAAATACTAAACTTATTTATTTTCGCATATTCAGCAGATGACTGTCAAAATGAAACTAGTGGTTTTATATTTCTCTAGTTGTCATCAAGCTACCCTGAATAAATACATCGGGTACTAGCCTGCCTTCGGGGTGAAAACTACCCCAAACTGATACAAAACACTTAATTAATTTTTTTTCGCATATTCAGCAGATGACTGTCAAAATGAAACTAGTGGTTTTATATTCCTCTAGTTGTCTTCAAGCTACTTTGAAAAAATTAATCGGGTACTAGCCTGCCTTCGGGAAGAAAACTACCCCAAATTGATAAAAAAAAAACTTAATCAATAGCAACATAAAACCACTAGTTTCATTTTGACAGTCATCTGCTGAATATGCGAAAAAAAATTAATGAAGTGTTTTTTATCAGTTTGATGTAGTTTTCACCCTGAAGGCAGGCTAGTACCCGATTTATTTTCTCATTTTAGTTTGAAGACATTTAGAGGAATATAAAACCATTAGTTTCATTTTGACAGTCATCTGCTGAATATGCGAAAAAAAATTAATCAAGTGTTTTTTATCAGTTTGGGGTAGTTTTCACCCCGAAGGCAGGCTAGTACCCGATTCATTTTTTCAGAGTAGCTTGAAGACAACCAGAGGAATATAAAACCACTAGTTTCATTTTGAGTCATCTGCTGAATATGCGAAAAAAAATTAATTATGTGTTTTTTATCAGTTTGGGGTAGTTTTCACCCCGAAGGCAGGCTAGTACCCGATTTATTTTTTCAGAGTAGCTTGAAGACAACCAGAGGAATATAAAACCACTAGTTTCATTTTGACAGTCATCTGCTGAATATGCGAAAAAAAATTAATTAAGTGTTTTTTATCAGTTTGGGGTAGTTTTCACCCCGAAGGCAGGCTAGTACCCGATTTATTTTTTCATGGTAGCTTTAATTCAACTAGAGGAATATAAAACCACCAGTTTCATCTTGACAGTCATTGCTGAATATGCGACAAAAAATTAATTAAGTATTTTTATCAGTTTGAGGTAGTTTTCACCCCGAAGGCAGGCTAGTACCCGATTTATTTTTTCACGGTTGTTTGAAGATAATTAAAGGAACATAAAACTACTAGTTTCATTTTGACAGTCATCTGCTGAATATGCGAAAATAAATAAGTTTAGTATTTTTTTTCAGTTTGGGGTTGTTTTTACCCCGAAAGCAAGCTTGTACCCGATTTATTTTTTTAGGGTAACTGGAAGACTAGTAGAGGAAAATCAAACCACTACTTTTATTTTGACGGTCATTGTCCGTATATGTAAAAACAATTTTTTCATATTCTACCATATTTTACCGAAAACCTCGGAAAATGCAGGTTCAGTCCCATCAAACATTCTCTTTCAGTGCAATAATTAATGAAAACGTGAAAATACCCTCCACCGCGATGATAAGAAGCTGAAAAACGGAAGCAGCTGGGATTTCTGGCAGCTAGAATGTTCGCTTTCAGTGAAGAGAATAATGAAATGGAAGAATATTGAACCCGCCACTGATCCAGCTAGTAGCAGGCGCCTCGGACATCTTCGGTTTTTGGCAGCTGGCGGCTGGCAGCGGTTTTCACACAGCTACTTTTTAACTATGGAACTAAATATAACCTCATTATTTTCAATCGAAAAGTAATTTCTCTATTACCTGTATCATATATAAAATGATATGGGAGAATCCAGTCATAACTTCCATCAATTATTAGATAACGAACCTCAGAAGAAAAGTCAAAAATATGAAATTTCTAGTAAAATCGATGTTCTAGAAAAGGTTCTGGTTTTCTTCGTGAACATCTATGAGAGTCCAGCTTCTACATTGAGAACTTCAGATAATCAAAAATTGAAAAGGTACTTTCAAATAGCTTCTACTTTAGAGAATGCCATTATGCACCTGGTAGATATAAATCAAACAAAAAATGGAAACATTTTGCTGAAAAAAATATTTGGTAATAATAATGTTTCATGCAATTATGATATCATGTTTTTCAAAGATTCATGTGATCATTTATTGTCAAGACTCTTCACTATCAACGAGACCACGCCATATAAAATTGAAGTTGCAGTTAGAATATATATGTCTATATTGCCACCAGTGCGTTTTGAGAAATTTTTAAATAAATTGTTAGTGGAATCCTCATCATACCAAGAAATAGAACATTTCCTATTGATAAATGATAAACTTGATGTAAAATTCTTGCAATTAAAATTGATCTTAACTCAGTGGATATCTGACTATATGGAAGGACAATATGTTGAACTTAACCCTTTGATAGATGACATGCTATCACCATACAAAGTACAGCAAAATTTGCATTTATTTATTGGAATAATTGCATTTGAAACTGAAACCCTAGAAGAAAGCAAAGCTAGATTATTTGTCCTCAGAAAAATTCTAGATAAGATGTTTTGTAGACGTGCTATAAGCAAAAAATTTTGGCTATCATTATTTGAAATTGATCATGTTTTACTTTTAAAAGCTTGCATATTGTCGCAAGAGTTTCATTTATCTGTGTGTAACTTTCTCACCTTTGTTGGATCTATGATGGATGTGAGGAATGAAAAAGGGAAAAAGAAATGGGTACCTAGCTCTACTTCTGTATACCCAGAATTTACTTATGATTGGTTATTGAAAATATTTAGAAACTTATCACATACAAGTTTTTCTAGCAGGGACCTCACAATGAAGAAGCTTTTAGATGCCGAGGAAGAAACAGGCTGCTCAATTTGGAGACATTTATTGATGACAATTTGAGAGGCATGAATATAAAAAGTTAGGCCTATGTTTAAACTCATAAATCATGATCAATTATGTTAAAATTATATTTTTTTAGTCTTATTAACCTATTTTATTATTTGAGTCTATCCTAAATTACATGACGAGAAAGCTGTTAGATGAATATAAACTCTGTGGAATGGAAATCAACATTGAAAAGAGCGAATACATGTGTATAGGAGGGGACTAAAGAGACATGCAACTGAAAAATACAATAATCAGAAAAACAGACGCTTACAAATATCTATTCTCATTCTCATAAAAAGATACAATAAAAAACTGCTTTTCTGATATAAAATCATATTTTTCATATTTCTATAATGAATATAATATAGTAATATACAACAGAATAAAATACTATACAGTATCAAAAAAATATATATATCATGAAATACGAGATACGGTTTTCCATACCGTGAGTATATTATTGTTACCTGTGTTGTTCCAGCCAATCAATTGTGATGGTAAAATTGTAGCATTGGCAATTTTTTGTGTCAAAATCTTTCTAAAAGCAATCCTAATATTTCAATTTCAGACCGTTTTTTGATTTAGTATTCTTTAACTTTACTTGGCAGAAAATTCTCAATATCTGCAGTCGAGTGATCCAGGTAAACTCAGCATAAACTTTATCAAATTGGAAAATTTTTCTCTACAATTTGATATTAGAAATGCTTATTCTAAATGCACCTATATCATCGTCAGAATTGATATCAATCTTGGAAAAAGTTTATTAACATACATAAATTTTCCCTGCGTGGCGTGAATATATTCGAATAATTTATTTTTCAGGTACATTTTTCAATGAACCTCAAGAAAATTGTCAAAAAGATGAGATAGAAACTTTCTTCAAAATTCGTTGGGTCATGGAATCTCATCCAAAATCGTAAGATCTCAAGATTAATTATAAAATCTGGCATCAGTGTATGGTTGTTATTTAAATATTCTATGCGTCCATTGAACCATGAAGAAGATAAATCGATGTTATAATATTGATGAGATCATAGAGAAGTAATTGTAGAAATATGTGAATGTGAGGAATGAACAGTGTTCTATGAACGTAGATCTCAAATCTCCATTTGTTTTTATGAGCACATAATATTTTTAGAGTTAAATAAATTTCAATAATGAGTTCATCATTCTTTACTTAAAGGTTCCATCAAAACATCATGGATTTTGCCAGAAAACAGTTGGAAAAGTATGGATGGAAAGAAGGTGTGTACCCTTTTTGATACATGATAATTTATGGTCCGCAAATCTCATTACATTTATCCACTGCTGATTGTTAATAATATCTTACTTAATAAACTGAAAATTCTTTAGGTAAAGGCCTTGGGAAAAATGAAGATGGCATTACCAAACCAATTAAAGCAAGTCTCAAATTCGATAACACAGGCATAGGGCATGACCCAGGAGCAGAATTTTCAAACAATTGGTGGGACACGCTCTTTAACAAAGCTGCTCAAAATATCAGTGTAAGGATTTCAATAGGATACTGATATTCATATTATATTAATTGTCCTTCGAAATTATGATTTTAGGTGAAAGTCGAAAATGAGAATGTGAACATCTTCCGTAAATCTGACGATTTTGAGATATCTACTAGAAATTATTCCATAAAAAAAGGAGATGACAATAAATTCTATGGCACCTTTTTGAAAACATCTAAATTAACTAGCAAGGGTGTTGAAAATTATCATAATACGTCCAGTATAGAAGAAGCCCCTAAAAAAAAGTTCGAAATGTTGACAGATGAAGAACTATTTGCAGCTTGCGGTGGGAGAACTGCTCATAAGTAAGCATTCAAAAATATTTCAGTAGTTAAACCAGGAATAATAATTAAATTAAATTAATGACCATAAGGACTAAATCAAAAGCGTATAAATAGCTTTTGTCCATTTCTGTCATTTGTCCTCAGAGGAGTTTTAAGAACTATAGTTTTAAATTGAGATATCTAAAATAATGTATGCACTTGTAAGAATTTGAATGGAAATGTCATTCTATATATTAAGACAAAGAGACTGTTTCCTATGACATTGATAGATCTTTGATTTTGTTCATATATATTTAAGTCGTCAGGAAATATTTGACAGAATTCTATATTCAGGAATATAAGACAATATATACCTGAAAAATGTGAGCTAAAAGTTCCCAAGAATATCAATATATATTTAGGAATTTGAAGGATATTAAACTTTGTTGTTTTGAATACTTTTTATGAAACTGAAATGAAGAATTTACTACTAGGTAATATTTTGTCCAATAAATTCAAACCAAGACCATGATTTTTGAATGGTTCAATCGACGTTAATACTGTGTGCCTGCATCTATCAGGAAAAGAGTCCTCTTGTCACCATATCTGAAATAAAATCTAATCGATGCATACACCATTATTTTAAACATCTTAATTCAAATAATGGCAGATTTTGTGATTTCTGTTGACAGTTGTGTTCTGCGGTGTGACCATATAAATTCTATATATCTATACAGGGGATTCAAGATGATGGCTCTAAAATTTTTATAAAGAAATACTCTGAATTTTTATTTGTAAATTGGTGTTTGAGGTAACATTCTTTTTCCCTTAATTACTTTCAGACCTTTATTACTTCAGGTTGAACGAAAAACTGAGTATAGCTTTATTTTTTCAAATAGAACATCCAGTATATTGTGGCATCATTAAATAGCTTATTTCATGAAAATTCACCATAACTTATGTAAAAACTCATTGATTAATGATTTCACACGAGTCTTATAAAAAATTGTGTAGACAGACTTAACATAGTATGGACCTAAAATGTGTCTATGAGAACTTTATGAATTAAGACAACTCAAATTCATCAATGATTTTTACATTTAATAAGAGAAAAAATTACTAAAACATACCCTACACTTCAATCGAAAGGAATATGGAGGAAAAACTTGAAGTAAGAAGAAGCTGCAATTTATCATTGAGTAGACATAAGCCTATTTCAAGCGAAAGACCGCTCATTATTCTGGTCTTTCTAGTGTTCATTGCTTATGGCAATGAATGAGATGAAATGATCGCTCGAAGGACCAAAAACGATGACTAACAATGATCGGTCTTTCGCTTGAAATTGTTTATAGTCTGACTTCCAAATTTGATGTTTTGACAACTAAATTTAACATTTCATGGATAAAATTATTTTGGGATTGTGAGAATCTACAAACCCTAAAAAATACCAATTATCAATAAAAACCACAAAACTCAAAATATATTGAATCCATTCTATAAACGTGACAGAAAAAAAAATCATCATTGAAAGATTTAGAATAAATCTTGAAACCTTTCATATTCGATTGGAAAATTTGTACAGTAAAATCTATTCTCAACTATCCTAACAAACAATTTCAATCCTTTGAGGGCGCTTGGTTCACTACAATTCCAGTGATCTCTTTAAAAAGATAAATGGTTTTATAGTAACCAGAACCAAATGGTTCATTTACGCAATGCACGCTTAATGTCAAATTTGGTTTCCAAACTCATTCATTAGACCCTAATACTAAAAGCATGGCATGTATACTATATTTCTATAAGAATAACGTAATTTTATGGTATATTCCTAAAATATTATCTTAAGTTATGTTTCTGATCGCAATTAATTTTTAGTTTTATTTTATTGATCTAATTGTTTGTCGAGATAATTTTATACATATTTAATATTTCAGAGGTGCTAGACACGGTCTTACTCTAAGTGGAAAGCTAGCAAGGATAGAAAAACAAGAAAAAATGTTACTTAAAAAAATGAAAGGATGCACAATTGCAGATGATACTAATAAAATGATGAAGAAAATGAGAAAACTTAAATCACATAAAGAAACTATTGAGAATGAAGACACAAATGATAGTGTGGAACCTTTTAGTGATTCGTCTTCTAGTTCCATAAAGAAAAAGAAGAAGAAAAGTAGGAAAAATGTGTCGTTCAGTGATACAGTCTTAGAATATCAAATACCAAATCCTGAAAATTTTATCAATCCTTTGATCGTTCGGGATAATGAAACATCTAACTCAGATGAAGGGATAGAAAAGGATATTGAAGATAACAATAATCAAAATGACAACCACAGAAGCTTTGAAGAACCACAGTTTTTCGTGAGTGATTTATCAAGCGTGGAAAAAAAGAAGCTGAAGAAAAAAAGGAAACTTGAAGGTAACATAATTCATGCCCAAATTCTTACATTTGCTATGAGTATAATAAAAATCGTTATATATTGTCTGGTTATCATCCATTGTAATAGTATAGTAAATGAAATTTATCGGGATTCTTGGACACTCGTTTATTATTAAATTGTATGATTTATAAAAACGCCAACGTTTCAAAACAAATTGTTTCTTCCTCAGGGCTAAAAATATATCAGGATAAAACATATGGTGAAAACTCTAAAAAATATGTTACCAAAAAAAATATATAAATAATAAATAAATTATAAAAAATCATTATGTTTTCAGGTAAACTGAAAGCTGCATCTAAATTTGTGATGGAAGGCCAGGACGAAGACATGGAAGATATTTCTTCAACCCTAGAGTGTAAAAAAAGGAAACTCAACATTGATGATGCTAAATTTTCTGATTGTAAGAGGAGTCAACCAGAACAAGAAGCTTCAGAACTATTATCAAATAGACATGAAAAGAAGAAGAAACATAAGAAGACCAAAAAAGAAAAGTATAGGAATACAGAGGAGCAGAAGCTAAAGAATATATCTGTGTCTTTGCAGCATGTTTGTAAAATATCTGAAGAAGATTAAATTAATTTTATTCAGTATTTTTCCTGAATTTGAGATCAATTTTGAAGATGATCCGGTTCTAGTTGAATAATTCTTACCTTGAGAATTTTATTTTTTTTTATATTTAATATTTCTTTAGTTATTCAGTTGATGTTGTGGAGAACTGTGTTACAAAATTGTTGTCTTTTTTTTTGTTTTGATAAGTCATCAAATTTTTCCTATTACAAAAAAAAAAGAAAAATATACATGTTGAGAGAAGATGTGAATTGGATTAAATATCTAGCTGTTTCCTTTTCGTAAAAAGTGTTATAAGTTTTTTCGCCTTGTAAAATTTAAATGAATTATTGGTTCAGATGATTCTTACAAGGCTCAACAATAAAACATTGTTTTTTGAATCATTCTTTGATAGGTTTATTTTTTTAAGAAAATGGAACTTCTGGAGTACAATGTTTGTTGATAACTTATGTATTGTCAAAAGGATAATGAAATTACCGGCTCCAACAAGTAGGTACATTTAATCCAGCACTCTAATTTGTACCTTATTGGTTGTTAATGATTTCACTAAGAATTACAGTTAACTTAACCAGTTATCGACATATAATTTGGCTTGTTACTGCAACTCGTTATTGTTATTTAAGTTCATTTATTTTCTGTTCCAAAATGCTTGTTCGTTTCATGCGGCCCACGTATGTTCATTTCTTTGTCTATGGACGCGTGACATATGTTGGAGATATGTGACAGTGCGAGACGAAAGCAGTCGTAATTCGAATACAGACATCGACGCTCGTTCGGTGCATTGCAAAACTCTTTCTTCGTTTCTGTCGAATTTTTTCGTTAATTCTACAAGTTCGAACGCCAGTGAAAAGGTGACCATTTCTCGCTCGTGAGTGACACATTGATCCGTGCTGGGAAGCCAGGTACGCAATCGTCGATACTCCAACATCTCGTACTTACTTTCGAGTCATTTTTTCATATTTTTTCAGAATTTCATTATTAATTTCTTTTTCCTTTTCATTTCATTTCAAAGGCCGTGTCGTGCCATTTTGGTCCTTCGGGCCGGATATTTTCGAACCGCGTTTTCAAAATTATTGCGATCAAGCATTTTGGAATTTTTTCATTTAGTTTTTTCATTTGCATTTATTTCAATCTGTCATTATTCACGTGACCTCGAAAACTTGATAAGATATCGAACACATTCATAAATCCTTTAATATCTGCGCATGTTAAAAGAATTTAGCTTTCATTACCTTTCATTTGTTTTTCTCATCTATGCTCATAACCTTGATTCGAAACATAAACAAAGATTGACATTCTTGTTTTGTTTATTTACATTTCATTATTTTCATTTGTTTATTTTCAACTCGATTTTCAATTTAATAGATTCAATCTTAATTATTTGCTTTATTAATTAATTTAGTTCTTTTCAATCGGTTAGTCTATTTACTGTTTTTTCGAAATTACTCAAAACGAAATTCATATTGTTTTCTGCAGTATACCTTGAATAATAATAATGGCGACAAAATTGAAACAACTCAAAGCTCGTCGTCAAATTGTTATTGATGATCTCGAGGAAATTCTCAATTTAGCACAATTCGCTGTCACTGATGAGAGTTTACACGTTAGATTCAAATTAAGATGTGAAATACTTGACGATATTCTCGTGGACTTTCAAAATTTACATACGTCTATTATCTCTATGATAGTATCTTCCGAAGAACCCGAATTGGACACTGAGAAGGTTATTCGAACAACCTTTATGGATAATTATTACACCATCAGAACAACTTATGTTAATTTATTTCCTGTAGTAAACATTCCAGTAAAAACCAAGACAGTTGCTCTATTAGTTCGCCAAATGTTAAACTTCCAAAGATAGTATTGCCCATTTTCAATGGGAATTATAAAGAGTGGCCTACTTTTTTCGATATGTTCCAAAGTTTGGTACATGAAAATTCTAACTTGAGTCAAATAGAAAAGTTTCAATACCTCCTTAGTTCACTTTCTTCTCATGCTTTAAATTTAGTTAAAGGATTTCCATTGACTGCTGAAAATTATGAAAGCGCTTTTCAGACATTGGCGGAAAGATATCAAAATAAAAGACTTCTCGCTAATACATGTTGGAAGGAAATCTGTAATGTTCCAAAGCTACAGGGTGATTCAGCTAAAGACCTTAGGCGAATTCTAGAAGTTTTTGCGGAAAACTTATCGGTATTAAGGAATTTAGGTTTACTCGTTGACCAGTGGGACTTCGTTTTATTTCACATTCTCATTCAGAAATTAGATTCAGCAACGATCAAACGTTTTGAATTACAAGAATGTTCAACAGATATTCCGTCGTTTGTCAATTTGCGAAATTTCCTGACAAATCAGTGTATAGCCTTGAGGCAGTAGCTCTTTCTCTTCCGTCGAAAATTCATTCAGTTTCGAATTCTCAAGCTTTGAAATCTAGTTCTCTCTCAACGAATAAAAGAAATTCGACTCTTCTCGTTCAAACGGAAACTGAATCATTCAAGAAACGTTTAACCTGTAATTATTGCAAGTTAGCTCATAATATTTACAAATGTCCATCATTTTTGGAACAAACTGTTCAAGATCGGTTCAAGATTGTGAAGAACAAAAATTGGTGTATCAATTGCCTCCATTCTGGACATAAGATTAACAATTGTTCTTCAAGGTCAAATTGTCGTACTTGCCAAGGAAAGCATCATACCCTGTTGCACATGCGCAATAATGCGGATAATAATTCATCAACAGAGACGTTTCATTTCAATGCTGCAAATTCATCGGATTCAAGCTCAGCTCAGGTTTTAACCAATGTTTCTTCAAATTCTACCGTTCTCTTAGCAACCGCTGAGGTCGAAATTCGTGATGCTTGGGGTAGATATCAGAAGGTCCGAGTTCTGTTAGATGGAGGCTCTCAAATAAATATTATAACTCAATCGTGTGTAAATAGATTAGGCTTGAAAATTTGTGATGCTTCATTTTCGATAAATGGAATTTGTGAAAGCTCATCTTCTGCTAATTGCAGCACTGAATGTACTATTCGTCCATCAGGTCAAATAAATCCATCTTTTACATTCGATGCCGTCGTGATTCCGAAGATTTGTGCGGAAATGCCGAGTTCTTTCGTAAATTATTCGTTTTGGAATTGTGTCCAAAACAAGAAGTTAGCAGATCCGAACTTTTCCATTCCGAAATCAATAGATCTTCTTCTGGGAGCGGATATATTCTCTTTAATAATTCGACCGGGTCGTATCGAGGGTAACGGTTTAGAACCAACAGTACTTGAGACAGTATTTGGTTGGGTTTTCATGGGAAAGATTCAATCACCTAACATATCAGTTAACAATTTTCATTTGTCATTGTCTGAATCAGGTTTAAACTCCTCGTTGAAAAGATTTTGGGAACTTGAAGAAGTTTCAGAGAATGTCATTGTATCACCAGAAGATCAATTTTGTGAGAACTTATACGCTCAGAACTATTCTAGAAATACATCTGGACGGTACACTGTGGCATTACCATTTAAACCTGATCAGTCAACACTTTCTTTCGGTGACACATATTCTCTCGCACTACGTCGTTTTTTATCCCTTGAACGTAAACTTATTAAAAACCAGAATATATACAGGGAATACTCTACTTTCATGCAGAAATATTTAGAAAGAGATCATATGTCATTAATTTCTACGAGTTCGGATTATGAAAATACTTTTTATATCCCTCACCATTGTATAATCAAACCAAACAGTCCATCCACAAAGTTGAGGGTTGTTTTCGATGCGTCAGCTCATGTACCCGGTCATTTATCTTTAAATGATGCTCTATTGATAGGTCCTAAATTACAAAAGGATATTATTGCCATTTTGATGAACTTTCGTGTTCATCGGTTCGTTTTCACAGCTGATATCAAACAAATGTATCGTCAAATATTAGTCAAAATTCTCGGTTTGAGGTGGTTTCCTTCGTCGGACGAATTTTCTTATTTTGCGGAAACTACTGTGCAGGTATGTACCAAACGTACCATACTTTCAGAACTTTCTCGAATTTTCGACCCTTTGGGGTTCCTTTCTCCATTTGCTTTTCTTGCTAAACATTTGATCCAGCATCTTTGGACATTAGGTTTGCAGTGGGATGATACACTTCCAGACGATGTCAGCCGTCGCTGGAATCAGTGTAAATCCGAATTAACCGAATTGGGTAAATTAAAGATACCTCGGAAACTTGCATCGAAACCATTTTATCGTTGCGAACTTCATGGTTTCGGAGATAGTAGTGAGCGTGGTTGCTCAGCCGCGGTATATTTCAGGTTTTTCAATTTTGACGGCTCTATTGACATCTCTTTCGTAAGTGGTAAATCAAAGGTCTCCCCATTGAAGAGAATTTCACTTCCACGACTGGAATTGTGTGCTTGTCTCTTATTATCAAAACTCATTAATGTGGTTTCCTCTGTTTACCAATCAGCCTTTACAATAGATGATATTTTTGCTTGGTCTGATTCAATGGTAGCTCTAACATGGATTAAGTCTTCTCCTCATCGATGGAAGACATTTGTAAGCAATCGTACTACTCAAATTCAGGACTTAGTTTCAACAGAAAATTGGTATCATGTTCAATCGACAGACAATCCAGCTGATTGTGCTTCTCGCGGCTTAACGCCAACCGAACTGTTGAACTGCTCTTTGTGGTGGACAGGCCCTGACTGGCTTCGTTCCAAACATCTCACCTTCGCAAATGATGAAATAGAGAATTCTCTTCATCTTGTACAAACAGAAGAGCGTCACCTCTCTTTGTCAACTTTCATTTCTCTATCGTTTGTTGATGATTTGCTCTCCAGGTATTCATCCCTGTCCAAGGTTCAAAGGGTGGTAGCTTACATTTTCAGATTCGTTAACTTCATAAAAAACTCTAAAGCTCCTAGGATATATAGATTTTCCGCAGTTCATCTCAAAGATGCACTTTTCTTCATTATAAAGCAGGTTCAACGGGTTGTGTTCAAGGAACAGATCGATAATCTCATCTCGGGAAATCCCATATCTAAATTACTTCGAAAATTGAATCCATTTATTGGAGGAGATGGTGTTCTCAGGGTGGGCGGTCGTCTGTCTTTTTCTGGTCTAGCTCTTGATCACAAACACCCAGCTTTGCTTCCTTCATCTCATCGTCTTACTGGGCTCCTTATTCAGCATTTCTACAAAATATGTCTGCATCCAGGTGCCCAGACTTTACAGTTCCTTCTGTATCAACAGGTCATACAGGAGTTTTATACAGTCCACTTAGAGATTGAGTCTGTGCTCAATTCTCGCCCTCTATGTCCGCTTGGTAATGGTCCGAATGACATATCTGCACTAACACCAGGACATTTTCTTACTTTGGCTCCATTAACTGCTATTCCTGAACCAGATTTATCACACCTATCTATCGGTCGATTATCGCGTTGGCAGCTTTTAACTCGTATCCATCAGGATTTTTGGAAAAGATGGAATTTAGAATATCTGAACACACTGCAACAACGAAAAAGGTGGTTCAATAGTGACTCGCCTCCTTATTCAATAGGTGCACTCGTCTTGATAAAAGATGATCAACTCCCTCCATTGCGCTGGCGACTTGGACGCATTGAGAAATTGCATCCTGGCGCTGATAAAATAGCTAGAGTAGCTACTGTTCGGACTACTCAAGGTGTACTGCCGAGATCAGTGGTTAAATTATGTCCATTACCTCTCCAATAGTTATGACATATGTTGATGTATATATGTATATATTTTTTTTCGCTTTATGTTCGATATCTTCTCAATTTTTTATTTGCTTTGTTTCATAAAATATTCTATTTTAGGTGGGCGGTTATGTTACTGCAACTCGTTATTGTTATTTAAGTTCATTTATTTTCTGTTCCAAAATGCTTGTTCGTTTCATGCTATCTTTCTCGTTAATTTCTACAAGTTCGAACGCCAGTGAAAAAGTGACTATTTCTCGCTCGTGAGTGACACATTGATGTGCTGTAAAACCAACAGGTACGCAATCGTCGATACTCCAGCATTCCGTACTTTCTTTCGAGTCATTTTTTCGTATTTTTTCAGAGTGTCATTATTAATTTCTTTTTCCTTTTCATTTCATTTCAAAGGCCGTGTCGTGCCATGGCTTGTGTGGATTATTAGGTATGGCTCTCACTGGTTATTAATTAATGGCCTATACTTATTTTATAGAGATGTAATATGACCACAACCCAGAAAAACATACTATTGATTAAGGATAAATCTTAGTATATTCACAAGTATAGCATCTGTTTAAAAAACCACTCCCAATTGCTAAACCACAATGAAAAGTCATTGGTAGAATAGCGTCATGTGGAAGAAAAATTTATTCTGAAACTATGTATTCAAAATTTTTATCTTTTTGCATTAGTAACATAACGTGAAAGTTTTTTGAAGAAACATGCTGACACGGAGCGTTTACATTGGAGGGATCATAAATGTCATGTATGTGATTACATGACAAAATACTATATGTATACAGGGTCTTTCACGAGGAACCTCACCCATATTTATACGGGAAACTAATGAACGTATTTTCATGAAATTCAGCACTTATAAGTATTTCACGATGCTGATAAAATCTAAAATATTTTCAAGGCATTAGCACCTCCGGTTTTTCCGGAAATGACGTCAACTTCCGTTTTTCAAATTAGAACCCCATTTTTTTATGGCAGATATTGAATCTACGTTAAAAAATAATGTGAGTGTATGCATCATACCATTGCCCTAAAGTCGATATTTTCTGAGTTATTCACAAAAAACTGTTTTTCGTCTTGAATTTTCAGCTATTTCTTTTCCCTTCACGCCAAAAAGATGAAATTTTCAGGAACTGTTATTTGAACCATGCTGTAGATTTTTCACCCCTTCTTAAAACCGACTTCAGTTACTATTAGGAGAACCATGACAAACTCTCGCAGTTATAACTATAGAAGATGCTCAAAGTTTTGACCGTTAATTTTTAGACATTTATTTATACGTCTCAGGAATGCTTCGTGCTTTGCTCTTCTTATTTCATCGGAAGGAAGAGATCTGCAAAAGTGTTTAATAGGCCGGCGCGCAGGCGCACTATGGCCATACCCGTTCATTTATGCGTATGTTTACCACCCGCTTGCCAGCCGCGATAAAGCGAGACGTGAGAAGCGATTCACTATGGTACGTTCATAGTGAACCGCGTCTCGCATTATCGCGGGTGATAAATATACGTATAAATGAACGGGTATGGCCATAGTGCGCCAGCGCGTCTGCTTACGAGTGCGCGGTCGGCTTCTTCTCGCTTTTACCGGAATGAATTAGTAATTCTTTTCTCGCTTGCCGGTGCGTCTGCTTGATCAATTTCAGGAGGAATTGAGACGTAATAGTTGATGGATATCGAAAGCATGGATATAAATAAAGAAATTAATTTAGATATCTAAAGTATTTAAGAATAATATAATATGGGATGAACGTTTGAAAGGCCATGCACCACTGTTTTCTCAATCTATTTTCTATTCGATTTAAAATATATTTGAATGTCAATTCTCCCATGCGAAAATATTCAAAAAATTTGTCTGGATGGGCCGTCAGCTGTGGAAACAAGGTATGACATTAACCAACTTCGTGACGTAATCTATTTATTTCGTGAACGCCGTAGATCTTGCATGTTTCAAAGAAACATTATCGCTATCTAGTAAGATTGATAAAAGATCCTTCTCGCAAAAATCCATGATGAAAACTGAATTATGCCGCTGAGAAGCGGTGGTCAGCCACATATAAGTGTACTCCATGTTGCCGATACCATTAATTAAGGGACGCGGGCCTAAATATTGCCTTGGGCGCCTTCGAACCACGCGACGGCCCCGACGTTAAGAAATAGGTAGGTTACAAACTTGTGAAAAAATACGTCCTTTTGACTTTCTCAAGCATGGCTAAAGCTTTTATTTTGAAGGAAATTCAAAGTTCAAGATGAATATAATATAATCTTTGATTTTCACAAGCAAAAGTAAGGAAAACTATTCGATGCCCATAAAGCGAAATAATATTAATCTTTCACCAGTGATGGGTGGGAAGTTCTTGACGAAAAAAACGAAATTCTGTGGTTTGCGAGCGATCCATTGTCAAAAGCTTATGAAGACGTAGTAATAACATCAAATACTTCAAAATTAGGTGTTTTTTCTGCAATTATTGAATAAATCTATATTAATGAAGAAAAATTTCGACTAATGCTTTCATGATCTCTAGTTACAGTTAGTTAATCTGATGATGAAATCAAGCCAGAGCAGGAAGATAATTCAACCTACAAAGATGATTAAAAAAAACAAATATTTCTGCTTATCTCATAAATACAATAAGTACTAGTATTGTACTGTTTACACTCTTTTATTCGCATGCTATTTTTTCAGCTTTTCGATATATCTTAATCTAACGCGCTCGAGTACTGCAATTTCTATGCACTTTCTAATAATGGCGGCGACTCTGGCTCACAAACAAATCGTCAGATAATTTATATAAGAGCTTCTTTTAGGTTCACTTAACGCCCCCTTTGAAAATCTGACGCTCTCGTTTAATTTTTTTTCCTTTTTCAACCCTTACGTACGACCGCCTTCATTACAGAAAAAATCAGATTAACATAAATTTTCAGAAATACTTAAAACATATATGCTATATTAATATCTGAAGCGCTCGAGTATTCTTGGCCCATGTTCTAGTAGAACAGCGTGGGGTTGAGGTTTGGCTTTCCGATGAAGAATACAGGATAAAATTTGAGTAAGTCCATCCGGCTAGCCGTATACTCCCTATCTTGTAGGTCTAGAATTTTCATATTTTCAGAATAGGTTAACTGTCCAAATATCTCGGTCAAGTTCTTTATTGGGCCAAACCCTTCTAATGGTTCAGGAGTTATGAGCATCTGAAATTTGGATTTCTCCTAGAATATCCATCGGATCAACTTGTTACTTGGAAGATATTTGAAGTAGGTTGAAACAAAAAGGTTTGCAGAAACCGACACGCTGCAAAATTTTTTTAAAATTCCCAAAAAAATTTTTTTAATACCTCAAAACCTTATGACTTATCGGACGTATATAAACAAAAATGTGTGCATGTATCTTACATATTATTAAATTACATTGTCATTCAGAAAAGCACTAACGTGGGTTTTTGGTAGTGGAGAATTTGAACTTTGAACAAAACTTAAGGCAAACTGTGACTAATTATTTTTAATTTGAGATAAAAGTTTGTTCATTCATCGTGGCGGTTGTATTTGTATCACATTCCTTAGTACGGAAAAATATTCTAGAACAAGTACACAAAATCTCCTGAGCTTACGTCAGTGCTTTTCTAATTTTTTTCTAGATTTTTGAAAACTTTCCTCGCCGGTGAAAATATATTTATTAATCGCATGCCGGGCAATGCGAGCAAGCATTTGTGTTATGTACGAGGGTCCTTCAATAACTGCCATAAAAATTGTAAAAATTCATATATTTCGAACAAATTATAGTTACTGCTCAACATGCATATTCCCCCTCGCAATACCGTATTCTGTATTACTTGGGCATTAAAGTCTTTGGCGTCCTGCGGAACCACAAAAGGACACGTTTCTTGACATCTTCGTTGTCTTCACATTTTTCTGCGGAAATAGCTTTTCAGTGGTCCAAATTGAAGGAAATCGCATGGCGCTAAATTGGCCTTCACTGCGTTCACCGTCTTCAGTTTAACAACTCTAAACATAGCATACCAATCCTTGACGGTTGATTTTTTAGGCGCAGTGTTTGGAAAAAAGAAGAAAAAATGCTGCCACATTTTAAGGTGTAAAATTTTTCCGAAAAATATTTTACGAACACGCCACATAGACTTTTAAAAAAATTCTTCTGATAACTTCCGATCTGTAGGATTTGTCTTGTTCTGATATCCTGTTTGTTGTTTCTTTTTCTGCACCTCACACTTTTCGGATTACTTGTCGTGACAGTTCATCACTGATCGTCGTTTTCCAGTCACCAATTAAAGCGCCCCTGGTGCACTCCGATCTGCTTTGTAGTAAACAGTTCGTCAGGTATCTCCGGGGTCATACGCAGTTGCAACTTACGTCACAAGTTCTTGAATTAGTCTTTGTACTTCTGAAATTTAGGTGAAGGAATCAAAAGGTATCAAAAATTTAGGTATCAATTCGAATACTGATTTTATTTCTCATACAACCAGGTACAAAGTTCTTAAAAACAAAAATATAGAAGTTCTTCAATCAATTTGACTAAATAAAAAAAGTGATAATAGTAATAAAGCTATATATACACAAATAACATTCTAACATAAAACCCATTCTGTAGTCAAAAATAAACATCACCACTACTTTAACTTTTTCCATTAATCGTTACATAACATTCTTTTCGAGAACTTCAAAAATTTTGTTAATACTTTAAAGCTATTTGTAAAGGAACTTAAAAAACTAAGAAGACTGTTCACTTTTTCGTTTTATCAGCACTTGAATCAGGGTTCATTTGTGGTGAAAAATTATAATTAATCACAACAACAGGACAAGTGTTGCTTGGAGTAGCTTGATAGAAAAATTGTTGATGCTCGATTGGTAAACTCTGTAAAGGTGCAGTAGGAAAATACGGGCTAAAAAAGTTATATTGATAACCGAAAGGATGCACTATTGCACTATGCCTATTAAGTGGCAATGGAAATAGGCCTGGAGGGGGCCTCAGAACACTTCTAGGTTGAGGTGGTGTCACTGATTGAAGTCCTGGATTTTGATTTATGTGATTACTTAAGGTTTGAGTAGTTTCTACATTCGAAATACATACATTGCTTTTAACAATATCAGGTTGAGATGTCTTAAGGTACAAATCAGAAGTTATTGAACTATTCCATTCTACATCCATATCACTGCAATCAGTTTTGTGAATAGAATCAATTTTCAGATCTGCAGAAACATGTTTTTTCCATTCTTCTGGATCTGTTGTTTTATTCAATCTATCTAATGAGATTGGTTCAGTTCTTTGTATTGTTTGAGTATTTTCTTCGTTATAATTAGAGTCACTTTTATGGGCATCTGAAGCTTCAACACAATTTTTAATTATTTCAATAGAATTCTCGGAATGATGTTCATCCATTAGAAAATTAGATGAATTAATATTTTCATTCTTAGCCTCCAGACCTTGATAGTTGTGAAGTTCATCGCTAACTCTAGTAGAATCTGACATATATATCTGTTCTTGTGATATTTTAATTTCATTGAGTTTCAAGCTCAAACTTCTATACTTTTCAGGTATTCTATGAATTTTAGGTAATAAGCTAATATCACAATCAGCCGCTTCTGAATCCTCATCATCAGCATCATCAAATTCTGAACTGCCGTTCAAAAAAATTTGATCATTTATTTCTGAATGTTTATGTGAAATATTATGAGCTATTTGCTTTAATGGTATTTCAATATCCAAATCTATAAGATCATTGGATTGTTTTGTAACACATTCAATCTCTGGGACAGGTATATCCAAAATATGCTCAAATTGACTATCGTCATTGGGAGTGCAATCAGTCAATAAACACCTTTGGCCATTTTTGCTCCTTTCTAAAGATATCATAGATTCATTAAACTCAGAATCTTTGAGGAGATTAGTAGATGACATAACAGGGCGACTTAACTCAACATCCAAATCTATGAGGTTGGGGGATGATACTTTACTAGATGAATCCTCAGATAAGTATTTTTCCATCTCTGATATCTTACCCATGTCTAAAAAAATTAAGTTGGTATGATAGTAATCAATAGTATCATCAACAGGAATTATCCAGAATTACTCAAAACTCATCAACTTCACCTCAAAAACAAATTTATGCACCGATGCATAGTTTCCCAGAAATAAAGTGACGGCTCGTGTCATTTATTTGTGGGTCGGCCAGACCAATCATTTATTACATAATAGATAGAGTGCCTCAAAAAAAAAGTTGACAATGTCTCTAAGATACATAGAAAACTAAATAATAATTCAGGTTTATTCGATGGAAAAATTCAGCTTCCAAACATATTCGTATATAGTTTTATAAAAATATTGCCAGTAGTTTTGGAAAAACCGTGAAAGATGTGTAAATCTGGGAAAAACAACCGATATCTTCTGAAATCACCTCAACAATGTGATACTTCCTCTCCTACACTTGCCATCGTGAAATAACTCAAATATTAAAAAAAAATAAAAAAACATAACTAAACTTTCCTCAATCAATGCGAAATAAAGATAATTAATATGATTGATTGTTCATGTTTTATTATTGATAAACGAAATCACAAAATATGATAACTTTTTTGTATGTCAAACTTATGGAGGTGTCCGATATTCAAAAACTTTTTTAATTTCAAAGAAAAAATAATAATAAGGTACGGAAAAGTGAGAACAAGAACGTTGATGGTTCCTTTAGAGGATAGGATATGCCAGATCCCTTGGGCCGCGCTTGTACGAATCAAGTAGCGACCTAACGTCGATGTAGTGTACCGCTCCATTGATGGGAACTTCGTGCGACGTATGTGTAACATAGGACCAAGCAAATAAGATAGATGAGGGAACTTCGAATGCGAATAATTCGGAATTTCATGTTGATAGAAATGAAGCATACTTTCACATTCTAAGTGGCAAGTAGAGATTGATATGAGATATATCCTAAGGTAGGTGACCTATCAAATTTTGTAGATCAATATAAGGTTATCTAAGGAACATTTCTGAAATACTTTCACATTTCCAGTGTTGCCAAATATGTGAATATTTGGCAACAACTTTCTCCATATTTCTATTTTTATTATGATAACCTAATATTGTCATGTTCCCAACAAAATAGTGTTCTGTGGTTCCTTGTTGTTTTGATTCTGTTTGAAACTTCCAACAGTTATTTGTAGCTTTCTTTAAAAAAAATGTGAAAAATATTGCAAGGATAATTTCGATAATGTGAAATTATTAAATTCAGTATGAAATGATTATGGTCAGAAAATGCATTCTAATCTTTCTTGTTTATGAGCCTAAAGCTTCCAGTTTCAATATTGATGGAATTTTAATTATACATGCATCATCACAAACATTCATAACAAAGTCAAATTCTATTATCTCCTAAGTTTGTGAACCAGGTTGAATCGGTGTATGGAATAAAGATGTGAAGAAACTTCTATAAACTTACAAAACAAATCTAGAAGACAGGGTTCGAAGTTTTTAGATACTGCTTAAACCGTCACTATTTTCTAGCTGAGTGGAAGCACGGGATAGTCGTTACAATACCAAAGTCCAAAATCGAAAAACAAAATGTTAAGAATTATCGCCCCATCAGCTTGCTGTCTGTGGTAGGAAAACAGTTCGAATATATAATAAAAAGCAAGCTCGAACAAGAGATTGGCCAGAAAATACCAAACTATCAATTTGGGTTCAAGGAAAAGCACTCCACCGTTCATCCAGTATCGATTTTAGCTTCAAATGTTCAAACAAATAACAAAATGGGAAAGCACAGTGCAGCATTATTCCTTGACATAAGAAAAGCTTTCGATAGCATCTGGCATAAAGGGCTACTGTACAAGTTGAATATCTTGAAGTGCCCGGTCTATTTGATATGGTTGCTGAGGAACCTTGATGGATCGCACTTTCCAGGTCAGGGTAGGAAACCATTTACCCCACTGTTTCAAAAATGAACAAGGTGTACCAGAAGGATCACCATTGGCTACGCTGTTATGCAAAGTATACCTCTATGACATCTATGAACACGGCACACAACCAGGACAGACCCTCTACTTGCTACAATTCGCGGATGACACGGCCCTCATCAGTCATAAAAACACCCTTGCAAAAACAGTAGAAAACATTCAATGGTTACTGGACAAGACGATGGCTTGGTTCAATATGTGGAGATTACAATTGAACCCGGCTAAGGCCGGTCCTACATTGGAAGCGGAATTTCTCCAGACCAGACAGTCTGAAGGGTCTGGCTGGGTCTGGAAGAAACAAAAACAAAGAAAACGTACTTTCCTCCTACATTGGAGGCAGTATTCAATCTGGTCTGGACTGCTCTGAAGAGAATCAAATCGGATCGGGTTGGCTGGCCAGACCAAATCCGCTTCAATGTAGGACTGACCTAAGTCTCAGTTCATGATCTTCAATCACAGGATCAGGCGGAATTCGCCTAACTGGTTATGGGAAACACATATATAGAGTGTAAAGAAAGTGCGAAATACGAGGGCCATTCAGAAAGTAACCTCCGATTGGTCACAGTGCGGGTAGTGTGGGGGAGTAGCGCGCCATCTGTGCATTCACGCGCTCAGCAGGTCAGTCGGCATCAAGCCGTAGTCGAGTGAACATCGTACCTGCGCTAGTTTAGTTTTTGTGGCAGTTTGAAATGTGTGCTGCAATAGAAAATCCCGCCAAATATGAGGTGCGTGCTGTTATAAGGTTTTTTACAGCCAAAGGATACTCTGCAGCAGCTATTCATCGTGAGATTTGTGCCGTGTACGGACCAAAATTTATGAGTGAAGGAGTTGTCCGTGAATGGGTACGTTTATTTAAAAGTGGACGAGAAAACGTTC
The DNA here is from genome assembly GCA_030674115.1 of Micraspis discolor. Lineage (NCBI taxonomy): Eukaryota > Metazoa > Arthropoda > Insecta > Coleoptera > Coccinellidae > Micraspis > Micraspis discolor. The sequence goes on from JARTUT010001751.1 coordinate 580,625, forward strand.
ATGATGAAGAGTGGAGTGGTAGACCATCATTGGTGACTGACGAACTCGTTCAGACAGTTGATGCAAAAGTTCGTGAAAATCGACGTTTCACAATGGCGGAGTTCTCTACTAATTTTCCACAGATTTCTAAGACTCTTCTGTACGAGATAGTGACAGCAAGATTGGGTTACCGTAAGTTCTGTGCACGATGGGTGCCGAAAATTCTTACCGACCACCACAAAACTCAAAGAATGGCCTCTGCATTAGACTTTCTGTCACGTTATGAGGACGAAGGAGAACCATTGTTAAACAGAATCGTGACCGGTGACGAAACCTGGATTAAGTACGTGAACCCTGAGACAAAAGAACAATCAAAGATGTGGGGACAGGCTGGCTCAAGGCACAAGCGGGTGATTTTTATGCAGAAGGAATTTCAAAGCTTATGAAGGGATACGATAAGTTCCTCAATCGTTATGGAGACTATGTCGAAAAATAGTGCAAAGATGTAGTTGTAAGATGTATATATTAAAATATTTTTACTCAACTTGGTGTATTTTTTTCAATTAACCGGAGGTTAGTTTCTGAACGGCCCTCGTACTTTGGTGTAGAAATTGATCATAAAACTACCTTCAAAAAACACGCGAACATCATGAAGAGGAAATGCATAAACAGGAGTAGGCACTTCAGGAAATTGACATACAAAAACTCAGAAATTAGCAGTAAAACAGCAACACACATATACAAGTCAATATTTTGTCCACTTTTAGATTATTGCCACCCAATATATCTCTCAGCGAATAAAACTACCACAAAGATCCTCCAAACAGTAGAAACCACTTCCTTGAGCGCCATAACTAAAATGAGGCACCCACTTCATAATCCCTCCAATAATCTCCTCTACGAACTAACAGGTATTACACCTATTAACATTCGAAATCTGGACAGCAAATCCATAATAGAGAAATTTTGGAAGATATCTGAACCGAGACAGGAACAGAAGACCAAGCAGAAAATTACCACTTCAAACCATATGGGAAGAAATACAGAACTTTTGATATATATATTATTAGCAGTTGTTTCTTTTTTTGCATTTTAGTATATTCCATTTCTTGATTGACAAATTATCATAGATATCGAATATTTTTTTGTTAGTACAGGCTGAAGGACTTTGGTCGATGGCCATTTCCCAGAATAAAGCACTGTGTTATTTATTTATCATAAGTTTTTAAAACTCATATGAGCTTAATTTGAAGTATTCCTATGTTACAATATATATAATTTGATGAACCCTGAGTGTCTGAATCTATAAAGAATCAGCTCTTCATAAAGACAAGTCTTCAATTTAACAGGTCCTGACAGAAAATACATTACCTAGTTTAAAATATTTTGCATGAATAGTTTCCATAATCATTTAGTAGGCCACCCACCTTGGGACACCCGATAGAGGGAAGTATCAGAGATTTGATGATTGAAATTAATACTTCATAATAAGTTGCAGTGAATGAAATAGATATTTAAATTTTACTACTCATTCTTGATTATTTTTTAAACCACCCACCCTGCCCTGAAGAGCCATCACTGAAATTATACTACGCTACCCATGGGGCAACCGCCTACACATCCAGAACATCAATGGATTTTATTCGCCCTCTCTTCCTTTGTCTTATTTCCAGGTTTGACGATTTTCATTCGCATCCTCGGTTCCCAGATTTACCCATCTATTTTTTTTTTCTTATGGGGACACCTCTAGGCTAGAGTATATGAGAACAAGCACTGAACTCTGGACGAACTGCCAAGAATGCCTCTAGCACTTCATCAACGATTTCGGACGCCATATTCCTCATAGAGGATAAAATTAACATGAGGGAGTATATTGGGCAAGCGAACGCAAACCGCTCTCGATTCTATGCTATGAACTTCGAGTGATTCATCAATTAGGAATTTTCAGCCAATTCTTTGTCAAAATCTATGACAAGAGAGTCATATCTTTTGATCACCGTCACCGAAAGTCTGAACACTAGAGGGTGTCTCAAATTCGAGTGCCTATTAGACGTTTCTGGAGAACTAGACATATTCGAAATCTGAAAATTGGGATTATGATATTGTTCGAAGTTCTCTACAGAGCTAAAATATTTTCGAAGCCCAAAAACTTTCGGTTATACAGGGAATGAAAATAAATTCAACGAAAAAATTTTTTTTCAAATTTTCCATTCCTGGTATGATCGAGTATTCAATAGTGAATACATTTCTGTTAAAACCATTGTATTATATCGAATAGTTTTCAAAATATCTAAAAAAAGTGGAAAAAAAGTCATATATGTTCAGTCAGTAATATGTTCATTATTCTTATTTTAAATATCCTGAGCGTAAACCGTTTTTACAACATCGAAGAAGGATGTGAAAAGGTTATGCATCTTTTGAATTTCAAAAATATCATCACAGGGTGTTTCAAATTTTGTGTTGAAAATTGTGATCTTAAATTAAGATCACAATTTTGTTGTGTTGTTCCAATTCAAGCAATGTTAAGTCTAGTGGTAAATTATAATTCTATGTGACCAGGTTCATTTCTGAGAGCTAAATTACCAATTTTAATCAGTATCTGAAGATTTTATTTCATTTTTATATTAGATTTCCAGTTGAAGAAAACGAATTAGTTAGTAATTGAGTAATATATATATGCATACAATATATTTCTCATTGTAAAATTTGAGTTAATGAAAAAAGCATACTGTTGCGGATTTCCCTTTCTAATCTACCGATTTCTTGTAGACATTTCTAGCCATACAGTTTGGACTTTTGGCAACGCTGATCATAATGCATGACAGTTTTGACAGAGATTTTGATGGAAAGTTGGCTGAAAATTCTTAATTGATGAGTCACTCGAAATTCATAACATAGAATCAAGGGTGGTTTGTGTTCGCTAGGTTGAACAAAGGAATAACCCAATATGATCCTTCCTGTTAATTGTATACTCTATGCTCCTCTTATTCTATACTCTATGACATTTCTGATGTGATTTTTTATACTTGATTGTATCAAATGCTATTTCTTGAAAACCTGATATCATGAATAAACTTGTTATTGAGTAGAAATGAACTATTTTAAAAACGGTTTAGAACAGTCTGTAATCTCTCCCACATTCTGTATCAGCAATATGGTGCATAATACATTATTTCAGCATATTTCTCTAATATTATTATAATGTAGAGCAATTAGTAGTCTGCAAGGAACTTAAACAAATCTCCGTTTTATTAAATGATAATAATATTTATGCTACTCACCTTGTAGTCTATCCGAAGAACGTTCAAAAAAAGAATTATTTTGCATTGGAACAGTAGAACTTATGCCGCTACTGTTATAGGTCGTATTATTAATATTTTGAAGAACTGCTACACTTTCGTCTCCTATTTCAAATGAAGTAGATTTCCTCATACTTTTCTTACGCAATATGCTTGCTAAAATTTCATCATTTTCTATATTGAACAATTCATTAGCTTCTAGATTCTCATTGTGTCGTATTGGACCAAGAGTTTCTAGAGGTACTTCTCTTGTACTCTCAGTTTTTTCAATTGATCCGAATGCCAGCATATTCATTTCTTTGATACAGGTTATATCTGAGCCTTCCTCTAAATCTTTCAAATACTTATGTAGTGGTTTCTTTCTCTTAGAATTTGAAGTCATTTTTTCTTCTATGCTTTTTATTAGGTCTTTATAGCATTTTCTTTTGAAATACTGAGGAAACAGGAAATCTATTGTGACTGACGTTTCTAAAAAACTGGTCACTTCATTATTACATGGCACAAGCCAATTTTCTATTTCTTCAAAGGTAGGAAAGAGGTGGGGATAGAGCACTCTGGGTCTGCAATTGGGGTCATCAACATGCTTTTTAGGTTCTTGATCTATGAAGATTGCATGCCCTTTTTCCACTAGCATTTCACTAATATAATAGTTGGATTTATTCAGTTTTATATCTACAGCATTTTTATGCTCATCTACCCTAATAATTTCTGCTGTCATTTTCTGCATGGAAGTCATTCTGAAAAACTCATAAATGGCTCCTTGTGACCAGGTGACTCCTGAATATGGAGGATATATGTCTGACATACGACTTCTTATTGCTTGAATTGGCAACTCACTAAACTCATTGGCTAGAAACCAAACCTCAGATTTTGGAACAACACCATGAGTACCGAAATCGATATAATAAACTTTAACATAATCCTTCGCATCCATTATGTTAATTATAACTGCTCTGTGAAATGTATTTTGAAATAGCACAACTACGTATAATCCATTTTGTAAATTTGATTCAGGTACCAGGTAATAGCTGTTTGTCTTATAGAAACTCTGCATTTTTTCCATTAAGCAATTTAAATCCTCATAGTCAATGATAATCCAAAATTTTGAAATATCGTAAACTTCAGCAACCGTTACAGAAAGGATCATACCTTCAGATAATTCTTTCGATACTTGAACTCTTTTCATTTCAAAACCCAATCTCACAGCATCTTCTGGTACAGAATTCTTCAAAAAAGATGACCAAACCTCATCTTGAATAATTGGGGACAAACATTCTTGAATACTTTCTTCTACACACTGTTCTACCGTAATGTTACTCTGAAAAAAAATATTAACTGAATCGACATACAAAGAACAAACTTTAGAATATAACACGACTATTAAAATGCAATCCAGGAATGGAACATTGGAAAAAATCCTAATGAATAGTGTTGACACTCTGATCTTTAATTAGATTATTAGATGATGAATCTACAACAAATATCACTGTAAGTTAGAAATATAAGAATTTCAATGGGTTTAAAGAAATAAAGAACATTATTTTTGGCAGTGGCTTAAAATTATGCCCCAAAACGGAAAGGCTCCAACAAACCTTATATGTAAAACAATACAGATGAATATAGCTCAAGAATTGCTCTTGGGATTTCGTTTTTGACAATCTGCTGAAGCATCTAAACAACCATGGCCTTTTCACTCTAGGATATGCTGACAATACTCATTAGGGGCAGTTAGCTATTGCGAAGATCGGCGAGAATATAAAGAATGAAACAAAAAAGTAACAAATACATCTACATTATTCAGGAAGACACCATCATGATAGAACTGGAACAATTAATATGGTATGTACCGGGGTGTCCTGAATTCGTTGTCTAGTGGGGGATCTCAGAAACCCGATGAGCTAGAACAAAATGAGTGCCACGCATTTTGTTCTAGCTCATCGAGTTTCTGAGATCCCCTAACTGGACAACGAATTCAAGTCACCCTGTACTTATGTACAGGATGAATAAGACTAGAATACCATGGTGAATATTAAGTTGTCAGTCTGAGGATGATCAAAGAGGGCAACCTAAGAATAATTCAATACAGTGAGCCAAGAAGTCCATGAAGGAAAGAAACCTGTTGGAGAGGGATTGGCAGGATATGAAATTATGGATATTCTGTTGGAGAGTTATTCAAAAACCCACTGAAATCTACATCAACAATATACTTGAACCCCATCATAACTTTAAAACACAAAATTAGAGGATGTCTCACTATTGCTCTAAGGTAGCGTGATATGTAAATATAAATCTATCTTTAAAAGTATAGCTCATCTTCTTCAAAATGTACTCAGCACATATACTAGACCCTATTTTAGGCATTTGGACAAAATGATAGCTTAAATGTTTCGCTGAGAAAAAGTGACCCAAAATTAAAGGATAACAATTTAGGTACAATACAAAACTAATGACGAATGTATATTTCCATTTATAAGCAAAGTTGTCCAAATCTAAAAATGGATGAAGTATCATTATGTTTGATAAGGATAAACACTCACCTGAGGTACAGGATTTCTGGCATCATATAGCTTGAAATCAGACGAGGAATCTTGAATGCAATGGAATATTTTGTTCAAATCCAAGCACATAAATATTAAATTTCTAAAACCAAAGCATTCGAAACGCAGATCTTCTCCGGTTAAATTCTTATAAGCTGCAGGTAAGTCAGAGCAAAGAAGTCCATCTGGAAAATCAGACATTAGATTTTGAAGATTGACTTGAACTTTCTTAGGAACATTGTTTTCGATTTTTCTCTGTATTTTAGAATCCTGTCGACGACCAAATGTCCTCTGTTCATCACTTTTTTTCCAGTTTTTAGCTATTGAACTTCCAGATCTGGTAGTAGATAAACATATTTTATCATTAAATGCCTTCTGTGTATCTCTGTCATTATGTTTTTCTTTTGCATTTGTCATTCCTCCTTTCCAGTAGTTTTGATCCTGCGTTCGACTAGATTTCCATGAAATATCAGAATTTATGACTGTATTTGATATTTGAGGACTAATATTATTAGTTCCATTATTCCTAAAGTTTGTGTATTTCGATTGTTTATCAACAAATGTCTCATGTGGAGTGCTTTCAAAAAAGTTATTGTGTTGTCTACCATTTCCCTTTGGCTGCTCTGTAGTTTGTTTAAAATTTAAAGAGAGTTGGCTGGAAGAACATATACTATGGGTTGTATTTTCAGGATTAATTTCATGTTGAACTAAATTTTGTTGAAAGTTTCTATTATAGATTATTCTTGAATTACTTAATTCAATGGGATCGTCTCTTCCAAAATAAGAACTTAAATCAATGTCTGCTAGTGAATATTTTGATGAATTGAAATATTTTTGCGTGGAATTATTTGTAGTCACTAATGTTGATTTTTCTAATGGACCTGATGTGTTGTGTTTATTTATTTTTTGAGTTGATTCATTATTTGTTGATATTTCATTCGAATGAAATTCTCTTTTTTCTTCATCTGTTTTGTCATTCAATATTTTTTTAATTGTGTGTTCATCAACCCTTTCTTTTTCATGAGTAGCTCCATTTGATTTCTGATGTCTAGGTGCAATCTGTGATTTCCTGAAAAATGAATATGAATATCAGCATAATGGAAACTTGATAATAAAGAGAAAGCAAAAGATGTAATTTTATAATATGCAAAATATCAATATTCTAAATATATGCACAAATTATGAAAATATGAATACATGGAGCACAGTAGTAGGAAGAAAAGAAAGGCAAATGAGAAAAAGTAAGAAACCAGTTACGTATGGCACTAAATCGGTTGATGATACCAAAATAAATGGAGCTAAGAGAAGGCGTTGGATATATATTGGAAGGATCAGGGCTACAGACATTGAAGAAGACGATATTCAAGAATATTTAAAATCTGTAGATGGTGCTGAACAGAACACTGGAAGACAAAGGAGCAAATTTCAAATTTTGGAATTAATGGTTTCATTCTGGCTAGTGCCTTTTGTTGAGATTATAATGAACATGGAGGAGCAGCTATTTATATTAAAGAGGGTTTTAAATTTAGTGAAAGGTTAGATTTACTTAATCTTTCTATCAAGAATGTTATGGAGATAGCAGCGGTGGATTTGGAATGCTCTGAAAGAGATCTCTTGGTAATGTCAGTCTACTCTTCTCCAGGGGAGACTCTGGGATTTCTAAAAGAATTTGAAAAGATACTTGAGATAATTGCAAAATGGAACAGAATAATAATCATTAGAGGTGATTTCAATATAGATCAGCCCACACAAATATATTATTATTATATATTATTATTATATGGATTATGTCACACCTTCTTTCAACCAACTAGATCATCTGCATGTATCGATAATATACTCATAAACCAAGTGGATTACAGGGCCTAAGTGATTAATACCCATATGTCTGATCATAATACAGCACAATTAATAAGCATAAGTATTTCAGGTGGACTGTCCAGAACAAATCAATCTTGTAAACAAATGTTGCAGGCTCATAAATTGGATGAATTGAAGCAAAAATTGGAGGCAATAAATTGGAGCTCTGTTTATGATTTTGATGATTGTGAAGTAAACTCACAGTGGGAGGCTTTTCTGAGGTTATTCACCTCCGAGTTCGATAGAATATGCCCTTTTCATAAAGTAGTAACTAGGCATAGTCCAAAAAGAGCAGCTCTTTTTACTGATATATAAGACAACAAAGAAGGAGTACGATGGTTTACTTAAAGGTCTGAGAACAAAAATATACAAGGATCAGATCTTGCAGTCTGACAATAAAAGTAAAAAGGCTATAGATATCAAGAAAAAGCTATTTCAAGTACTAAAGAACTTGCAATCGACAATTTTCATCCAGCTCTTACAGTTTATGATGATTATATCACAGAAATTGGAAGAAAATTTTGTGAGATGTGGTCGCTGGATGTCTTGATAAAGCAATGTAGAACAAGAGTGCTGGTCCTGATGGCATCCGCCACTGTTGTAAAAAACTGTAGAGAGGAAATATGTGAGCCTATCACTTATATAATTAATAACTCCTTGATGAATGGCATTTTCCTGGATATTCTGAAGGAAGCATTGGTGAAACCTTTGCATAAAGAGGGTGATGTCAATGAAATTGCCAATTACAGGCCTATTAGTCTACTAAGCGCTTTCTCCAAGATTTTTGAAACGGTGGTGTGCAAACAGTTGTCGAGTTTCTTCTACGAGCACAGTTTGTTTGCTGCCTCTCAACATGGTTACATGAAGGGCCGTTCTACACAAACTGCAATCTATGATTTCATCAAAATTATTGTTGGTGCACTTGAATCCTCTGAGATGATTGTTGGCCTTTTTTTTTATTTGAGTATGGCATTTGATAGCCTTGATCACGATTTGTTACTGAAAAAACTTTACCAATATGGGGTTTACAGCTTTGAAATGGTTCAAATCTTTCTTACTGAATCGGATTCAGTCAAAATTCATTCTTCCTCTGCTATTCATAATTTTCATGATTTATCTTGAATGCATTATCATGAAACATAAGATATTTATGATGAATTATGCTGATGACATTAATCTCCTTATAAGAGCTTTGAAGTATCCCGAGATCTAACAGTTGGTCAATGAGGTTATGGTTGAGATTTTGAGGTGGTTTGCTGACAATGGCCTCTCAGTAAATGCTGACAAAACAAAAGTAACACTCTACAAAACTAGTCATGCTGGTTTTGATACACCACAAGAAATAAAATTGGAATCAGAGAGCATCTCCTACCCTCTTCAGTCAAGATTTTGGGAATGATTGTTGATCAATCATTGAACTACGATCATGTCACTAACATATGCTATTCACTCTATGTTCTCAGTAGAGAAATTGGTTCACTCAAATCAATCTATCAAGCCGTCTTGAATCAGGAATGGTGCAATGTTTTACGGTAGTTCATCTGGCCTGAAGTATGTATTTAGATTCAAAAAAGAGCTTTAAGAAGAAGCTAGGAGTGAAGACTCATGCAGGAACAAATTCAAATACTTGCGTTTAAAGAGATGACCCCAACTCAAATTCATCAAGATTTGGTGGATACATTAGGGAATCTGCAGTATCATATGACATAGTGAAAAGGTGGTGTCGTGAGTTTAAATGTGGTAGACAGTCGTGTATAGACGAACATGCAGGTGGAGCGCCCATAACCGTTACTACCCACGAAAATGTTAAAAAGGTCCATGATCTCGTGTTGCAAGATCGACGTGTGACTATTAGACAATTAGTTGAAGATACTGGTCTCTCATATCATGTGGTACAGAATATACTTACTGCCGAATTAAACATGAAAAAATTGTCGGCGAGATGGGTACCACGAATGTTAACAGATGCACACAAGCAAACTCGAAAAGACATTTGCAGTCGTCTTTTAACGCGGTATAGACACGACAAAGAAAATTTTCTTGCAAGATTGGTGACAATGGATGAGTCCTGGATCTACCATTATGATGTAGAGACCAAAATACAGAGTAAGGAGTGGACACACCGAGGTTCACCACCGCCGAGAAAATTCAAGATGCAACCTTCAGCAGGGAAGGTCATGCTAACCGTATTTTGGGATGCTGAAGGCGTAATTTTGGTAGATTTTCTGCAGAAGGGAGCCACAATTACAGGTGCTTATTATGCCAACTTAATTCCTAAATTACGTGACGCGATAAAAAAAACGTCGAGGAACGTTGCGCAAAGGTGTTCTCTTGCATCAGGATAATGCACCCAGTCACAGGTCCGCCATTGCAAGAGCTGCAATAGCTCAAGCAGGTTTCGAATTAGTTGAACATCCACCATATTCGCCAGATTTGGCCCCAGCGATTACCGTCTGTTCCCAAAACTTAAAGAACACTTGCGTGGTAAACGATTTTCTTCAAATAATGATGTGATATGTGCGGTAAATAACTGGTTTGCAGACGTTGAACAATCTTTTTTCGGGAAGCATTAGAAATGTTAGAACATCGATGGGAAAAATGTGTTAACCTTAATGGAGACTATGTAGAAAAATAAAGTAAAATATTTGCAATTTTTTATTGTGAGTGGGTCAGGGCGGACCAACGGGATCAGCCCTCGTATATAAGACAACAAAGAAGGAGTACGATGGTTTACTTAAAGGTCTGAGAACAAAAATATACAAGGATCAGATCTTGCAGTCTGACAATAAAAGTAAAAATCTCTGGGCTACTGTAAGGGATATCAAAGGAAAGGAACCAAGAAAGTTGCCACAGCTATTTCAAGGTACTAAAGAACTTGCTAATAAATTCAATCGACACTTTTCATCCAGCTCTAGCAAACCTACAGTTTATGATGATTATACTCATGTTGCAGAAATTGGAAGAAAATTTTGTGTTAGATGTGGTCGCTGAATTAGATGTCTTGGAAATTTGTAAAGCAATGTAGAACAAGAGTGCTGGTCCTGATGGCGTAACTGCCACTGTTGTAAAAAACTGTAGAGAGGAAATATGTGAGCCTATCACTTATATAATTAATAACTCCTTGATGAATGGCATTTTCCTGGATATTCTGAAGGAAGCATTGGTGAAACCTTTGCATAAAGAGGGTGATGTCAATGAAATTGCCAATTACAGGCCTATTAGTCTACTAAGCGCTTTCTCCAAGATTTTTGAAACGGTGGTGTGCAAACAGTTGTCGAGTTTCTTCTACGAGCACAGTTTGTTTGCTGCCTCTCAACATGGTTACATGAAGGGCCGTTCTACACAAACTGCAATCTATGATTTCATCAAAATTATTGTTGGTGCACTTGAATCCTCTGAGATGATTGTTGGCCTTTTTTTTTATTTGAGTATGGCATTTGATAGCCTTGATCACGATTTGTTACTGAAAAAACTTTACCAATATGGGGTTTACAGCTTTGAAATGGTTCAAATCTTTCCTACTGAATCGGATTCAGTCAAAATTCATTCTGGAGTACCCCAGGGTAGCATTCTGGGTCCTCTGCTATTCATAATTTTCATGATTTATCTTGAATGCATTATCATGAAACATAAGATATTTATGATGAATTATGCTGATGACATTAATCTCCTTATAAGAGCTTTGAAGTATCCCGAGATCTAACAGTTGGTCAATGAGGTTATGGTTGAGATTTTGAGGTGGTTTGCTGACAATGGCCTCTCAGTAAATGCTGACAAAACAAAAGTAACACTCTACAAAACTAGTCATGCTGGTTTTGATACACCACAAGAAATAAAATTGGAATCAGAGAGCATCTCCTACCCCTCTTCAGTCAAGATTTTGGGAATGATTGTTGATCAATCATTGAACTGGGACGATCATGTTACCGAACTATGCAAGAAACTCACTAACATATGCTATTCACTCTATGTTCTCAGTAACTACCTAGAAATTGGTTCACTCAAATCAATCTATCAAGCCGTCTTCGAATCTAGGATTAGGTATGGTGCAATGTTTTACGGTAGTTCATCTGGCCTGAAGTATGTATTTAGATTACAAAAAAAGAGCTTTAAGAAGAATTTTAGGCCTAGGAGTGAAGGACTCATGCAGGAACAAATTCAGACAAAATGGTATCCTAACAGCAGCTGCCATACACATACAAGAATGCCTGCTTTTTCTCTTCAAGAATAGGAATAACTTCACTGAGCTTTCCACTGGAGCTTATAACACAAGAGCAATATTATTAGCCCAAACATAGATTAACGCTGACTGAGAAAAATGCACGAATGTCATTACAGCAACGCTTTTCAGCAACGGATTTCGAAAGCTGGTTTATATTTACGATTGCGTGTCATTTGTAATCGGTTGAATGAAATGACCTGATTTTTTTCGGGAAGTATTATATCTTTTGTACTTCATTAGTGGGGGGAACCACCTACATAAAAAAGACCCCCCAACAACCCCCCACAAAACCTCCAACATAAAAAAATAATTTATTTTGCGTTATAATTATGTCAGTTTATTCAATATAATCTACTGAATCCAGCACATATACTGAAATAATTTGTGACCCCCGCCTACCCCGAATAGCCCCCTCGAATTCAAAAATTCGGCGGACACTGAAACTGCGCATTGCTGGCGATTTTGCGTTGAAAATAGTATCTTTGTATAACGTCGAATATAATCTATGGGATGAAATAATTTGTGACCCCCCGTAACCCCCCCAAAGCACGACAGAAACAACCCCCCAAAGCTGACGATCGCAAAAACTAGATGGAAACGGCCGTTGCTGGATATTTTTTTTTGCAAAATGGGTCTACCTTAACTTATTCAATAAACCCCATATAATGAAATAATTTGTGAGCCCGCGCTTCAATCAAAATTGCCCCCCTGTAGAATTAAAAAATTTCAAATTCCGTAGCACGAGGAACTGTGCGTTGCTGGCGATTTTTGGATGGAAATGGCATCCTTGTATATCGTTGAATACCATCTATATGTTGAAATAATTCGTGACCCTTCTTCTTCTGATTGAAGCGCGGGCTCACAAATTATTTCATTATATGGGGCTTATTGAATAAGTTAAGGTAGACCCATTTTGCAAAAAAAATATCCAGCAACGGCCGTTTCCATCTAGTTTTTGCGATCGTCAGCTTTGGGGGGGTTGTTTCTGTCGTGCTTTGGGGGGATTACGGGGGTCACAAATTATTTCATCCCATAGATTATATTCGACGTTATACAAAGATACTATTTTCAACGCACAATCGCCAGCAATGCGCAGTTTCAGTGTCCGCCGAATTTTTGAATTCGAGGGGGCTATTCGGGGGTAGGCGGGGGGTCACAAATTATTTCAGTATATGTGCTGGATTCAGTAGATTATATTGAATAAACTGACATAATTATAACGCAAAATAAATTATTTTTTGATGTTGGAGGTTTTGTGGGGGGTTGTTGGGGGGTCTTTTTTAAGTAGGTGGTTCCCCCCACTAATGAAGTACAAAAGATATAATACTTCCCGAAAAAAATCAGGTTATTTCATTCAACCAATTACAAATGACATGCAATCGTAAATATAAACCAGCTTTCGAAATCCGTTGCTGAAAAGCGTTGCTGCAATGACACCCGTGAAAAATGCTGAGTTTGCTGCGTGAAATATTTCAACAAACTTCCAGCTTTCATAAGAACTGAATGCAATCTACAGCATTATAAGAAACAAGTTTTTAAGTTGTTATTAGTGATTGAACCTTATTCAGTTAGGGAATTTTTAGAATATCATGCATGATTTATTTTTTTACTGTCGTTTTTTTTTATATTCTTTGGTTGACACTATTTCTTTTCGAGGTTTTACAATCATTATATAAGTCATGTATGTCTTTATTGGAAATAAAGATACATTATTATTAATTTTTGTTGTGATCCTTCAAATATCCTGTAATATATCGAATATTGAAAAACAAACTTTTTGGGAATTTTTCAAAAAACTTTCTAGCATGACGGTTTCCACAAAATTTTGCAAAAGTATTTGTTCGAGCCTAAATTTCTTTCAACTCATACACTGATCAGATGGATATTCAGGGAGTTGTTCAGGAAACCAAATTTCAGATCCTCATAACTGCTGCACTATTCGACAGATTTGAAAAAATAAAACCTAATCGGAGCAGGTGAAAGAATTATTGACAGTCAATTCTGAATACTCATTTGGATATAATGAGCACACTAACATTGTTACTAGGCCTGATCAACTTTTATGACAGGTGAATTGATCAGATATGCATATGCCTAAGGTAAAATATTGTATGATTGATCAAAATGTGCAACAAGCAAATTATGTCATAAGTAAAATACATGAAATTTCAGAGCATCCTCTGTGAAAAACTCCCTAGTATCAGACAACAAATTTTAGATTCAAAGTCTCTTTTATAGCTTAATTCATACATCTACCTACTCCAAACAAATTACTTGAATTCCACTTTTTCCATAACCCAATTCAATAGATACAATTTACACACACAACAGTATATCATACATAAGATACATAAAAAGTATGCAAGGAATTATATATGGGATTTACATACTTCTTTCTTTTCGGGTTCTTCTTGTTGGCATAAAATTGTCCTGGTTTGGAACTAGATTTTTGCTTTAACACTAAATTATTCACATGAGATGATTTTTCTGAAGGTATATAAATAACATCTGAGTTTGCTGAATCACCATCAACTTTGAGTACATCAGGAATTGAATGGAGAAATTCCAATAAAGTATTATGGCCGAATTTACCATAAGGAATATCAATTCCTTCAACTGCATGGTAGTCCTTATTCAATAGAAAAACCTTAAGAACAATTGGTGAGGATACCAAAATACCTCGAAGAATTGATTTCACTTGTGATAAATCTGAATCCATTGCAAAAAATATCAACGAATTAAAAGAAAAATACGATCACAAACTAATACAATCATGAATAATTATTTCTACTATTAGACTTGTTTTGTTATGATGCATTAGGTTAAAAAACCAGAACATAAATTATCAATATAGATTTCTTTTCCAACAGTGTACATGATAGAAATCACAGAATATATACTTTCTTACTCGATGTTTGAAATAAATCAATTCCAACGAAAGACCGATCATTGTTGGTGATCATAAAGCATTGAACTCTATATGAATACCTAAGCTAAGTATCTCGACATACATTTGAACCAGTGCCGCAACTGCACTACACATCTAAAATTTCTCAAAACGTATTGGCTTATACGAGGACAGGAAGCCCATATTGAACCTTCAAAATAATTTACTAATTTACAAAGCAATCATCAAACCAATATGGACGTACGGCATCCAATTCCATTGAACTCTATATGAATACCTGGAACGGCCCCGTCCAAGCAATTAGTTAGCCAAGGCTGAGGCAAGGGGCAGAGAAAACAAGAACGGATACCTCTCCTTGTCATACTCATTGGAAATAACGGAATCGAGTTTGTCTGTTTCAATATTTCGTAATATATATAGACGTTATCTTTGCTCAGGTAAAAAGAGTAACCTTCCATTAAACGTAATAGAATAGAAAGAGATAGATACCCGTTTGGCACGCCGGTTGCCTAACCCAAAATTTTTGCCTCAGCGTTTGGCTAAGATGGGGCCGTTCCAGGTATTTAGAGTTCAATGTCATAAAGTAATTACATAGAAATGTGTTCTGTGTTGGTGATAGCCCTTGTTTTGCCTATTTCAAGCGAAAGACCGCTCATTATTCTGGTCTTTCTAGTGGTCATTGCTTATGACAATGAATGTGATGAAATGACCACTAGAAGGACCAAAACGATGACTAACAATGATCGGTCTTTCGCTTGAAATTGATTTTTGTCTATGTTGTTGGCCATCGTTTTGGTCCTTCCAGCGATCATTTCATTACACCTTATGCCATAAGCAATGACCGTTAGAAAGACCACATTGAGCGGTCTTTCGCTTGGGATAGGCTTTAGACTAGTACGGTTGCAGAACACTAATATAAAGGAAATGAAAAATCTACACTAGTTCTTGGTAAGTCCCAAATAATTCTATGAATATAATTTGATCCTTGAATTAAACATATATAATACATATCTGATCCCATTTTCAAGATCTCCCCTCTGACGGAAATTGATCACGGCGAATTGCTGCAACGAATGCGTCGTTTACACAACATTTTGATCAGAGGTGTTCCTGAGGAATCTGAGGAGGCTGATAGTGCTATGGTTGACGAACTATTGAACCTAATTGAACCCGGTACGCACTTGCACAGAGTGGATCTCTGGAGATCTCTCTCTGCGTCTTGAGTTTTTCTCCAGAGGTAAGAATGGGGAGGATAACGTTGACATAGAATATGTTAATGGAAAACCTGAAATAGTCCCAGAAGACAAAAAAACTCGAAGCTGACCAACTAGAATGGACCATATGTTATTCTAATGTTCAATCCCTCAACCCCAAACTGCTCGAAATTACCTTATTCGCATCTTCCCATAAGTCAACTGTCATACTCAATTATGAATCATGGCTTCATCCTGGTATTCCTGACAGCATAGTTTTCGGTTGGATAGCGATGTTGAATCTATGTGGTCTGGCTTCATCAGCCAACTTTCTCGACTACTCGAGTCATGCACCACATATTGTTCTAAAGTTACCATTCCAACCAGACCTTGGATTGATCGGAGCATGCTCCATATTTTAAGAACAAAAAATTCATGTGGCAACGTAACTTACGCAGTAGAAGAGACACTAACTATAATGCTCATCGTAAATACTCAAATCATGTGAACGGCCCCGTTGGTTAGAGATTGTCATAGTAACCTGAGCGCTAATGCCTTTGAGTCTGCTGAGATCTTCGGCGAACACTTCACTTCATCCTTTGTTTCTGGTCCTGTCAGTCCTCCCAGACCGAGTTTCTTGGGCTCTGATGATCGGCTGAATCATGTGGAGTTTACTTCTGAATTAATCGAGGAGTATCTTTCTTCTCTATATGTCCGTATTTCCCCCGGATGAGATGGAATTTCCGCTCTTCTCTTGAAACGCTGTGCATCATCTCTGTCATTGCCCCTTTCGATGATTTTCACTAAGTCGTTCAGCACTCACACATTGCCAATATGTTGGAAAGAGGTTCTGGTTGCACAAATTTTCAAGCTGGACCCTAATAACAAAAGGTCTATAAGTCTCCTTATAATTGTCGCCAAAATCTGTGAAAAGATTATTCACAAATCTATCCAACAATTTGCACTCGCCAATGGTATTATACCCGACAACCAGTACGGATTTCCTCCAGGTCGTTCCGTGATCACCAATCTTTTGACATGTGACATGTGACTGGAGTCTAATACTCGATGGGGAAACTCCCGTTAATGTTGTCTATCTAGACTCCAAAGGAGAGATCAAAGACCTTTGATTTCGATTTCGGGAATAGTCTTCCGTCACCAATAGTAAAGGCACGCTCGGTTAACCGCTTTAAATATTCTTTGGACAGATGGTTCGCGGGTGAACGTTTGTGAGACTCGAGTCAATCGGAGCAAATCTTTCTTTTTTTTTTTTTCCTAAGGTTTCAATTCATGTTAATTTCTGTTAATTCATTGACTCTACTATAATATTAGAAACTAGTAAGCGGGTAGATCAATAGGCCCGTAGATCCATAGGCCAGTAGTTCAATAGGCCAGTAGTTCAATTGGCCCATGAATCAATATAGACCATAGATCAATATAGACCATAGATCAATAGGGCCCATACATCAATGAAGCGCGCAGAAACACTAAACACGTCAAAAACCCGATGAAAGCGAAAAAACATGAAAGTACTGGAAAAAACACAAAAAATCGCGAAAAACACGGAAGAATCCGAAGAAAGACGAAAGAAACCGAAGTTACACGAAAGAAACCGAAATTACACGAAACAACGCGAGAAAACACGAAAGAATACCAAGTAACACAAAAAATCTAAAGGAACCTGAAAAAAACCCGAAACACAAAAGTACTTGTAAATTGCACACCCCGTATATCACCCGATCGTAAACTCATTGTAAATTGCACACCCTGTATGACATTTTATCGAAATCAGCTCCCATTCGCGAAAAAACTTGAAGAAAAATGCATATGAGACACTTATATACAATTGATTAGCAGTGAAAAAAAAACCAAAAGAATATCTTTGTAACTCCATCTATTCGAGTTCAGTAATTACCACGAAGGAAGTATCAAAATTATTCTATGGACCTCCTATGTAACACCCCGTATATGTTTCGAAAATAATTTTTCCGTAAAAAAACCCGAAGGAACACAAAAAACTTGAAAAAACTTGAGAGCGCGCAAAAAAACAGAAGAACTTGTAAAGTGCTCACCCCGTATATCACCCGATCGCAAATTTATTGTAAATAGCACACCCTGTATGACATTATACCGAAATCAGCTCCCATTCGCGAGATAACTTGAAGAAAAATGCATATGGGACACCCCGTATATAATTGATTTGCAGTGGGTGCTTTCATCATAAAAAATAAACCGAAAGACTATCGTTTATAACTCTATCGTTTCAAGTTCAGTGCATTCCATCAAGAAAGAACCCGACCAAATACGAAAAAACGCGAAAAAACATGATAGAACCCAAAGTAACACGAAAGAACGAAAAAACTCCAAAGGAACTCAAAAAACCCCGAAGGAGCACAAAATCAACGAAAGCGCGCAAAAATACTCGAAGGAAAGCTTAAAACCCCGAGGAAGCACAAAAAACCGAAAGCGTGCAAAAAATAATGAAAGAACTTTTAAATTGCACGCCCTGTATATCAATCGATCGCGAGATCATTGTTAATGGCACACCCTGTATGAGATTTCATTGAATTTAGCTCCCTTACGCGGAAAAGCACGAAAGCTAGAGAAAAACTCTGGCGAATGTCAGCGCTACTCAGATCTGACACACTGTATATGAATCGAATATATTTTATCGAATTCAGAAACAAAACACACCGAAGGAACACAAAAAACTCGAATTTGAGCGAAAAAAATCAAATTAACTTGTGAATTGAGCACCTCGTATATCACATGATCGCGAATTCATTGTAAATCGTTCACCCTGTATGACATTTTATCGAAATTAGATCCCACTCTATAATTGGTTCGCAGTGGGTGCTTTTCCCTAAAAAATTCAGACGGAAAATCTCTCAAAGAAAGAATCTGGTGAAAATCAGTGCTTTCAATGGGCACAGCCTGTATAACGATTTTTTCGAATGCACAGCCTGTATAGCGATTCATCGCGATCTGTGTGCATTCTTCGAGCCTGAAATGACGATTTTCAAACGCTTATTTGAGGTGTTTTTCTTGCGATTCGTGAGCGTAAGTGGTATCTAGAGATTCGGAATCTCCTGTAGATTCTTATTCGAGCGCTAGGAAGGCGTGAAGAATCTTCCACCGCCGATATCGAGCGAAAAATCGATGCCGGATTTTCAAATTTAGAGCTCGCGTTCGGCTATCATCGGAATCGTATCAGAAATTGTGACATTTCACAGCGTATTTCGTGAAAATTGCCGAATTTGGAATGAAGAATTCGCGGCCTTATCTCGCTACTTGGATATGAAAATTGGTACCCGGAGATTGGAAATTTCCTAAAGTTTCTATTTCTACCACCGAAAGGTCGTTAAGGGGCTCGTAGCGCCAGCACTGATCGAAAACATCATAGGTGATTTTAACGTTTTGCGGGGCTGGTGAAACTAAAAATTGCTGTTTTAGTTAAGGGATTTTAGCCAAGAATTAGGGGAGCTCAGGAATTCTAATGGGTTCTAAGGAATCCCCCGGTCCTTGCTCTCGGAATATGTAGTGACTCCCGGACCCGGGGCGTTCCGGCTTCGGAGTTTATTCCCTTATTCCGGGACACCTTTGGCGAAAATCGTCATTTTCGCGATTTTCGTTTGATAATTTCGGGCACTTTAAGAGCGTCCGGGGGGGTTTTCGAGGTCGCTTCTCCTAGAAGAGGATACGCCTTTTCGATTTTTTTTAAGATTGCCTTCGCTTTCCGGGTCCCTGACGGGACCACCTGTCATTTTTTTCTCTGGTTCCCGATCTTATCACAAATGTTTGTTGACATTAAACGCTGTGTTGTTTCATTATTTTTGTAATGAAAGTTATGAGATGAAACTATTGCATATTAAATTCCAAATAGTTTTTTCGGTAGTATGGTTCCTAAATGGTAGACTGGATTATTTATGCTGTATTTTCATTTAGTATTGTAGGATCAAAGTGTTATCCCTCCTTATTCGTTTCGTCCCTGGCGCACACATTTTGGACTCATCAGTATGGCTTGTGTGCGCCATGCCATAGACGCAATTGGAAATTTTGAGAGGTATAAAACTTCGAGCACTAACCTTTGGCTACCGACGCGCTGTGTATTGTTACTATGTGGAGCTTTATGGAGTGCCGCCACATGAGATCCCTATACACTCCCCTGTCAGTGACGGAGGATCGAAACCATGGCGTTTTACAGAGTGCAGCCGGGTGAAGGCCACCTGAGTAAAGCTACACCTCACGCCATCGTGCGGACAGGTGATATGCACCTAAGCAGACCAAGGTACGGTATGGGAAAGGCGTCTAGAGTGTCCTTGAAAGTTGCAGATGTGGGAGCGTCGCAGCCATATTTGTGTCTCAGCGTCAACCGTCTGCTTTTCAGGACACGTCGTAAAGACAACCGTTCCCAATCACTTCGGAGACACCAATGTAGGAGCGAAGTTTTATCCCTACTTATGCGTTTCGTTCCTAACACACACATTTTGGACTCATCAGTAAGGCTTGTGTGCACCATGCAGGGGGTATTAGAAATAAGAACCGCCGGGAATTGAACCCGGCACCACAGTATTATTTTTTTAAATCTCCAAAGTCAAACAATTGATACCCTGAAAAAGGAAGTGTTTTCTCGAGACGGTGGCAAAAATTGAATTAAGATGGAAATAAACAGTCTGATTTATGTTTTATTAATCTCTTCTAACGGATGATAATGACAATCATCATTTGAATATGTTGAATTTTTTTGGTATAAATGCATGAAACTATATAAACTTGAATGCTAATTGACTATTTTGATAAACGTATATCTAATAGAGAAACAATGTAACTCAGTGAAACGCCTTTATTTACAATAATACAACTGATGGACATAAATTGATCAGAGAAAAAGAAACATAAAATCCAGTCTAAAATTCGTTGGTCAATTTGTGTGCTCAAAATGTCATAAAAAATTCAATACTTTAGCCTCACAGATACAATCACATGTTCCATATGACTTCTTGTTGATGACTTCTCAACAGATGCTGCAATTTTACCATCTCCTCATTATTATCCGATTGAAGGGCTTTTGAATGTAAAACTGAATCAGAAAATGCCCAGTTATTTGTATATCGGCCACCTCTTCAAAAGATCTACCGAGTGTCCTACCCATATTTTACTAGATCTGTTGTCTTATGTCTTTTATCTTGATTCAGTCCCTTTTGAGTATCTCCTAAAGATTAACTAACATATTTTTTATACGCAATATTCAGCGAGGGAACCGAATCTGGATTTAAGATATCCATTAGGTCTATTTTCAGTGCATATAAAACCGTCCAACATTAAAATATTTTTCCTCAAATCGCCAGGAAATTTTGACATTTCTGTCAAAATTTCTTGAAGAAAAAGTCAGGACTTCTTCATGATGATGATATTTCCGTACAGTTGTTAGTGTTCTACATAAATGATAGAAAACACATTGCTTATAAGGAATTAATTTATATTGTGAAAACATCAAGTCATTACTGAATTCATTATTAAGATCAATTTGTTATATTTACAGTAATTTGACAGTTAGTACAATTATTGAACATTGGAGGAACACTCTTAGAACTATGAGAAACATTTTGGACAACATGCAGGGTGTAAGGGTCATTTTGTTGAATATTTTGTACTGTGAAAATTTTATTTGCCACCTCAACCATATTGTTAAGCGATTCTTCCATATATCCTTCAGCAACGTTTGATGACTTCCATCCGCCATGCCTCTTTAAACTAGTTATGTCGGCACCAGAGTCAACCAATATTGTTGCAGAAGACCGACGAAAGCAGTGACCAGTATATTCTGTCGGATTTACCAAGTTCAAATAAGTAGCAACTATTTTGGGCATTTTTCTAAATTGATGAATTCCTACCACTTGTCTACAACCCTTTCCGCTTTGATATTTAAAGAAAAATCGGTCACTGTTCATATTTTCTGGTCTTAACGAAACATACTTTCGATAAACATTCAAGTAGATCTGATTAATTACAAATGATCTTGGTTTGTTGGTTTTCGAATCAGGTATACTGATTAAAAGCTTAGATTCTAAGTCTTCTATATCGTGTACAGTCATTCGGACTAACTCATCCATTCTACAGGCCCCAGAAATACCAAATATTACAGCCACCTAAAAAATAAATAAAGCTATAATCTAAATAGAAATTAAAAACTTGTAAATTACCTTAATCATTAAATTTTCCATATCTGGAGCTTCCTGGATAAATTTTTCAATTTCTTCCTTCGTTAAAATCTTAGATTTCTTCGCCCTATAACCTTGAGCTTGCCGTTTCAATAAAGAACGAAGTTTTGAGTATGTAGATATATCTACATTGTGTTTAAGTGCAAGGGTTGACTTCAGCATTGAATAATTGGCTCATAATGTTGAAGATTTCATCTTTAAACAAAGGTCTAGGAAGTATGCCATTACAACATTTTCTGATAAAGAACTCGTATTTTTACTCATGCGATAATCCATAAAACGTCTGTATGCATTTTCGTACTTTTCTCTTGATTTCTTTGGCAATAATTCTAATGAAGCAGTATTCACTGCCTCAACCAGCTCTGGAGGAGTCCCAGGAATGGAAATTTCATCATCACTTATCATTTTACTTTCGAGAACACCAGCAATTAAATTTATAAGCGTCAAGTTTGACAATTCAACCTCAATACGTTTCCATAGTAACCCAAGTAATTTTATTAGGAATTTCAAAGCACCATTTATTTGGGAATAAAATTATCGCGTTTTTTTCAAATCAATCAATATCTGTCGAATTTTAAACGATTTGCGGAAAAATAGTATGTTTACCTCGTAGGAAAAGCCACATTCCTGGACTCTGTGTTGCTAAGTCGAGGCGCAAGCCGAGTCGTCCTGGAATGTTAAGCTTTTCCTACCCGGTAAACAATGTACTATACCTTAAATAAAATGGTTAGAGCATACTAGTGCGTATTTTAGTTTTAGTAGGTGTCAGACTTGAAATATAGCATTTTACCAACGATTTCGTCTCATAACAGAGAGTTCATTCATTTCAGTCTTATGTTTAAAATTAAATATAACAGGCATTTGTAAAAATGGAAGTGTTACGACTTCCAACACTTCCATAGTTAACAACTCAACAAAAGTTTGACATTTTGAACAAAAAACAATCAAGTGGTACATTAACTTTCACAAATAAAACAACAGTTTACTTTCCAATAAACGCTTTATTATTCCTACAGCCGCCATTGAACAGCTAATAATGACAGCAGGTTGGAAAGCCTTATATGATATACAATCTTCTTATTCTCGTTAATTCCGTGCCACCTAATTCGCTTCTGCTTAATTTTGAAATTACTACCTTCTACGCTCTATGCGCATGTGTCAAAAATACTCGCTTGCTATTGGATGACCTAAATTTGTCCCTAGAGTTGACCGCTTTACGGGTAAGGCCGGTCCTACATTGGAAGCGGAATTTCTCTAGACCAGACAGTCTGGAGGGTCTGGAGGAATCAAAAACAAAGAAAACGTACTTTCCTCCTACATTGGAGGCAGTGTTCGATCTGGTCTGGACTGCTCTGAAGAGAATCAAATCGGGTCGGGTTGGCTGGCCAGACCAAATGCGCTTCCAATGTAGGACTGGCCTAAGGGCTCGTTTATCTGGCCGGTACCGGTACCGTAAAAGTTGCACCTTAGGAATTCAATGCTTTCGTTCATACTCATTCCGTAACTTTTTCCGGTACCGGTAAAGTGTTCAACTTCTAGGGACAAATTCATAGAAATATATATTCATAGAATTATTTAGACAAATTACATAATTATATATATATATTAGATAAATAGCTTAGATTATCTCATAAGTGTATAAGATTATCTTATAACTAAGACAAATTAAGGGCATTTAATAGTAGGCGAGTTTTTTTGACAAATGCGGATTCCATAGAGCGTCAATTATTTATATCAGAGTATTGAATACAGAATCGATCCCTGTTTTGATGGCGGTAATTTAAAATAATATAATAAAATATAATTCAAAATGGTAAGCACGTTTCAAAACATTGAAACTCCAATTATAAATGACAATTATTAACAAGCATAGAGCATAATCCATAACATCTATGTTCAGTTTACGGAAAAGTTAACGGCCAGTATGAAGGGCTACTGAAATTTTTACTTAATACGGTAACGGCTTACGGAATACGGTACCGGCCAGTATAAACGAGCCCTAACTGAAAAATTAGGGAATGAGTATGAACGATAGCATTGAAAGCTATTGTTTCAACTTTAAGGGTAAGGGAAAAGTTAAAGGCTCGTTTATACTAGGTGATACCTTATGCCGTAACCTTAACCTTAAAAGTTGAACCATAGGAATTCAATGCTTTCGTTCATACTCATTCCCTAACCTTTCCCCTTACCTGTAAAATGTTCAACTTCTAGGGACAAATTCATAGGAATATATATTCATAAATAATTTGGACAAATTCCATATATATATTAGATAATTAGATTAGATTATCTTATAAGTGTATAAGACTATCTTATAAGTAAGACAAATTAAGGCTCGTTTATACTGGCTGGTACCTTATGCCGTAACCTTAACCTTAAAAGTTGAACCATAGGAATTCAATAGGGCTTTCCAACGTTCTAACCTCAAATGTGTTAAAATGGCCGCTGTAGGAAAAACAAACGTTTGTTTGCATTGAACGCTGTGTTGTTTTATCATTTTTGTAATAAAAGATTTAAGATAAAACGATCTCATATTCCTTTCGAAGTTTGTTCTTTCGGTGAAATGATTGTTAAAGAATAGTGGACGATTGTTGAATAGATAATTTATAAAGCGAATTATTTGAAATAGAGTGCTTAATACTCTAATAATTTCTAACGTATATAATTTCTGTTGTTATACGTATCATGAGTGAATATTTCCATAAACTTCAGCAAGAGTATCCTGATGTTGCAGCAAATTATTTAGAGAATACAACCCCAGATCATTTATCGTTATAATTTCTTCAATAATGCTGTTATAAAAATTTTAATTATATTTATCTTGGAATGAGTGCAAAATAAATATTTTTTTTATAGTAAGTAGTAATTCTTTATCATTGTTTTTTAATATAAGACCTGAATGCTAATTAATTGTGACTATTTTGATGAAGATATATCTCATAAAGAAACTACATGATTTATTGAAATGTTTTTATTTGTAAAGGAACAACTGATGGGCATAAATTATTCAAAGCACATGAAACATGAACAATTTCATTCAAAATCGGTTGCTCATCTTGTGTGCTCAAAAGAGACATCGGGACAACAGTCCCGTATAATACTTTGTACGAGTATCATCACTTTTGAAACTTTCCATCGTG
This sequence comes from Micraspis discolor, assembly GCA_030674115.1. Taxonomy (NCBI): domain Eukaryota; kingdom Metazoa; phylum Arthropoda; class Insecta; order Coleoptera; family Coccinellidae; genus Micraspis; species Micraspis discolor. Next base: position 605,984 of record JARTUT010001751.1, read on the forward strand.
AAGGATGTTTTAATGAACCTCGTTTCCAAATAATGCTGCCGACTTCTCAAGAGTTGCAATCCTATCATCTCTTCACTATCGATATCTGTCTGAACAGCTCTCGAATTCAAATCTTCATCAGGCAATGCTTTCAAAGTATCTTCTTCACAAGATGTTGAAGGTTGGTTATTGCTAGCACAATGTACCTATTCATTCAAAAACTGTCAATACAAATTGATTAATACATAAACACTGCCCAATTACCTCTGAAAATTTGATTACGGACAGAAGACAAGAGATTAAATGATTAGAATTATTATAGTAATATACTATAATATACAATGGTAACACTTTTATTTCAACCATATTATCTTACCTTAGCACTACTCGATTCTTGCAATGATTCAATGCCTTACCTCATCTTTTAACATATCTCTGGTCTTTCTTCGTTTAAAACGATTAAGCTTTTTTCAGCATCTTCTGAACATGTACTACCATGTTTTTTCATATTCCATTCAGTGAGAACCCAGTCTGGGTTTAACATGTCCATTAGATCTGCTGGAGCTCCTTAAATAAATTAAGCTTTCAGTGCATATAAAACAGTCAAACAATCAAGTTTTTACCTGAAATAAAATGCTTTGAGCATACTAATGAGTATTTGAGCTTTGTGAGTGTCAGATCACTTCGATGTATAGCATTTATCCAACGATCTCGTCTTAAAACCGACAGTTTGTTCATTTCAATCTTATGCTTAAAGTTCAAAATAGCAGGAATTCGGAAAAATCTAACACTGTCACGGGTCCCTACACTTCCACAGCCAACAATACAACAAAAATTAAGCATTTTGTATAAAAAACAATAAAGTATTTCACTAATTTTTACAAATAACACAACTATTTACTTGTAAACAAAGGCTTTGTTTTTCCTACAGCGGCCATTAAACAGCTGATCGTGACAGCAGGTTGGAAAGCCCTATGCTTTCGTTCATACTCATTCCCTAACCTTTTCCCTTACCGGTAAAATGTTCAACTTCTAGGGACAAATTCATAGAAATATATATTCATAAATAACTTGGACAAATTACATATATATATTAGATAATTAGATTAGATCATCTTATAAGTGTATAAGACTATCTTATAAGTAAGACAAATTAAGGGAATATAATAGTGGGCAATTTTTTTTGACACATGCGCATTCTATAGAGCGTCAATTATTTATATCAGAGTATTGAATACAGAATCGATCTCTGTTTTAATAGCGGTAATTTCAAATAATATAATGAATTATAATTCAAGATGGTCAGTACGTTTCAAAACATTGAAACTCAAATTCAAAATGACAATTATTAACAAGCATACAGCAAAATCCATAAACTCTATGTTCTGCTTAAGGTTAAGTTAACAGCCAGTATAAACGCCTACTGAAACTCTTACGGCATAGGGAATAAGGTAAGGGCTTACGGCACATAAGGTACCAGCCAGTATAAACGAGCCCTTAAGGAAATGTAATATTGGGCGAGTTTTTTTGACACATGCGCATTCTATAGAGGGTCAATTATTTATATCAGAGTATTGAATACAGAAAGGATCTCTGTTTTAATAGCGGTAATTTCAAATAATATCATAAATTATAATTCAAGATGATCAGCACGTATCAAAACGTAGAAACACAAATTCAAAATGACGAATTATTAATAAGCGTAGAGCAAAATCCATAAACTCTATGTTCTGCTTAAGGTTAAGTTAACAGCCAGTATAAACGCCTACTGAAATTCTTACGGCATACGGAATAAGGTAAGGGCGTCTTGTATTTCTATGGTAAGGGCTTAGGGCATAAGGTACCAGCCAGTATAAACGAGCCCTAAGGGTACCAGCCAGTATAAACGAGCCCTAAGGGTACCAGCCAGTATAAACGAGCCCTAAGGGTACCAGCCAGTATAAACGAGCCCTAAGGGTACCAGCCAGTATAAACGAGCCCTAAGGGTACCAGCCAATATAAACGAGGCCTTAACGTAGATTTGACAACGTCGGTACGGTGCACTGCTATTACGGTCTTCTGTTACAGCCGGCTACCTTCACGTTGCTTCCCATAATCTAACATCTGACAGCTAAGGAGAAACCAGAGACAATCCTGGGAGAAACCATTGACGTTATAACCTAGTATATAACGAGAAATTGACCTAACCAATAAACTATCTCCTTTTACATCCTAGAAGATTATGAAAAGAAAAAATAATGGATAGAACTCCTAAGTCAAAATTTGCTAGATATAATCCGTCGACAACAACAAAAGATAAGAGATTTTGGGATTATGATATTGACAGTAGTCAAGAAATTAATGATGTTATGTGGGATTGGGATTCACCAAAGAATATAAAACCGAAAGCAGTAAGAGTTAAAAAGAGGGAAGTCCACAAGTCACCAATTTTACAACCGAAAAAAACATCACAAACAGATTACATGAAAAATTATGAAAGATTAAAACAAGAATTGCAAGCCTTAAGAGACGAAATAGCAAGAACAGATGATTGTGTACCTCTATCACCTGTTGACGAACAAATATTCAAGGAAGAGAGTGCAGATAGTGAAATCAATTCCTTCATTGAAGAACAATATCTTCATATTGAAAACCAAGAAATAGAAGCCAAAGTGAAAAAATCCTCTAATCAATGTATTAATGAAACTGTTGATGAATTATTTGATGATGATTGTGATGAACAACTACTTTTGTGTACTCAAATGATTGAGGATGAGATCAGCGCAAATAATGCAATTAATAAAGAAAGTAAAAATGAAAACATGAAAAACAATAAAGGTGATACGAAAAATCTATTCCCCAAAAAAAGAGTAAATAATCATGAAACTAATGCTGGGAAAGTTCATACTAAATCTGTAGATGACTCCTTTGACAATGTTTTACTAGAATTTGAGGATGAAGACATAATATTACTATCACAAGTCAATACAAGTATTCTTTCTGCTCCAAATAGATTTCAAAATAAGAAGACATCAAGTTTAAGCTTCAAAAGAACCACTTCTGATGCTAATGTACAGTATAGTTCTAATTCAACTCAAAAACTGAACTCCTTCAAAGCAGATTTCCCACGAACACACAGTTTTGAAACAACTTCTGTTATGTCAAATAAGGGTGAGTTACTCTTTATTTTGATACTTCATACAAATCTTATACCCTTTTCTAAATAGGTAATATTACTTAATCGTTAATTAAAAGTTAATGAATTACTGATTTGCAATTATTCATGTTCTCTTACATTAATTTAATGCAATAAAAATTAAGCATTTAATTAGATTTTTATGTAGGTGCTCTGACATTTTGCAGCTTGAATATTTAATATCAAAAAATCCTGAGGTGATGGAATTTTCTTATTATTTGTCTTTTAATCAGCTCAAACTATAGAAAACATTACTAAGATTTCAAAATGGAAAATCATTGCCAACCTGTATTATTTTTTACTAACAGAAAATAAATTTTCAGATAATCTACCTGAACATGTTATAAATGAAATAGAAAGGAAGCGCAAAGAAGCATTGGCTCGGTTATCAGAAAAAAAAGATAAAGAAAAGAAAGTTACAAACACTCTCACTAGTTTCTGTAAGTATTTTCGTTTGTTAATAGTATTTCAGCCAAATGAGAGTTCCTTCTTTATTTCAGGCTGTGATAATGCTACTGCTGTTACATGTTCTCTAGATGAAATAGAAAAAAAGAGGCTTCAAGCAAAAGCAATAAGAGAAGCCAAACAAAGGGAAATTATTGAGAAGAAAAGACTAGAAGCCATGAGAAGATTGGAACTGAATAAGCGTAAAAAATTAGATAATTCAAAATTTAATGTGAAAAATCATGTGTGATAAGGGTAGGATATAATCAAATTATTATTATAAAATATAAAAACAGATTTCTATTGTTGATTAAATTTTACAAAAAATGTATATTGATTTTTGGTATTTATATATAAGATATAAAAATTAAGTCTTCTTCAGTCTATTTCTCAATTCTGTAGAAAATTGGCAGCAGCAATATAAAGCCAATATCAAAGCCACATTGCTTGTTAGAGTTGCTGAAAAAAATCTTATTTATTGGATCATATCTTGTCATCTTTGAATAACCTCTTTGTGTGGGGTGATTGGATTATGAATATTATTGTGGGTATCAGGTATAAATTTTTCCAAAATCTTCCCTTCAGAAAAGTTACGAATATTATAATTTTTTTTCCAACCTGCTAAGTAGAAAAACTGAACTCACCTTTTAAAATTCTGGTAGTGAAAATGGTACCAACACTGATATTAGAAAAAAAAAAAAAATTTGATATTGCTGACATGGCAAGCAGGAAACTTGCAGAAAAACATTTAATTCTCCTCATCCAACCCATTCCAAGGACCTCTTCAATTCTTGAGCAACTCAGATACCTCTCATACAAGGAATTACTCAAACTCTCAATAACAATTCCAATGAAATTCAATACGATCCAAATGAATATGTTGCTCTCTAGTCCATGCCATATATAAACAAAGGTGAAACACATCAAGCTCGCCAGAATCTTATTATTCATATGAGAGGAATCGACCATTGGAATATAAATATATCTACATTGAAAAAAATTATGAATCAGACAAGAAGCTAAACAAAGGAACTACACCAATAATTTATATCAATATCTGATAACTATATTCAAAATTAAAGACAAATTTATCCAGTAGTATCCCTATACATTGAAATGTTACCATTAAAGTTATTAGCTGAATGTTCCAGTATGAAATAAGATGTGGATTTCATAAGAATTCAATAAGTCTGAACCTTATGATGTACTTAGCATTTATGCAGGGCATACATGCTATGGTAGACCAGAGAGGTAAACTATGCAGGTATACCTGCGCAAGTCTGCCTCGTATGTGGGGACGTCGGTAAATCGGACGGGTCGTGTGTTAGTTAGCAGCGACCATACAGTCCACTAGACCGAGTCGAATCTCGAATTTGCTCCAGCGACCTGTGCAAGCTTGAAAAACTATGACACTCAAGCTCCGGTTGACCTGCGCAGGTATACATGTACAGTTTTCCTCTCCGGTCTACCGTAGCGAGTATGCCTTGCATTAGATTCCAAAATACTAGTAGACTCTCCTAATTATTAGACAAATATCACTACTTCAGAGCAACACTGGGACATCAACAAAACATGCCCCTATGGTAATCAGCAATTAAAGTTTTTCATTTCAGATAATCACAAATTACTTCGTACATATACCTAAAATAAAAATGAATAAAATACTAATATGCTGTCGGATAGTTCCTGAAACAGTGTTTTGACATATTTTTTAGCATTACTAAAGAAGCAATTTGTGATAATCTGTTTTGCAGATAGCCACAGTTGCTCTTAGGTAGCAACATGTTTAAACATTACAGAAAAGCTAAAATTTGATGGTATGTTTTACCATATGTGCTATTGAAAAATTATTGCCATTTTTTTTGAGATAAATTTTTAAAACAAGAATTATAGTCAAAAATGCAACCCTGCACCGTCTTTGCTTTTTGAGTTGTTGTTATTAACTGTTAATATTATTAATAAGAACTTTTGCAGTTTTATAGATGTCACATTGATTTAAAAAATTATCTCTATTAATTGATATCACAAATTTTACCATAAGGTGTCAGGATATAGCTTTTATCATTTAAATCTTTCATAGAATTTACTTTAAGTACACATATAGTGAATACAATGATGTGATCCAACAGCTTACCACCTATTGAAGGAAGTTTTTTAACAGATTTAAGGAGAAAAAATTTATTAAATGATCACTCAGGTGGTTTCACTTATATGATACTCTATTGTTATAAAAATGTCTCCCAAGGAGTTCATTGCGGTTTTCCTGGGAGATCTTTGATCATGAGTTATCAGATTCGTGTTTTGACTTCCTATAGACAGGTTTCTTGGAAATTTTTGATAATTCTACTATTATTCCACTTTTCTAAAATTTTGTGATATTTTCTTAGATTATCTTGATTAAAAATTCTGTAAAAAGTCTCAAAAGTAGAAAGAACTTTTGTGTAGGGAATCAAATTTCACCTGTTATTTAACTTCTTTTGGATGAACTTGGCGCATGACCTTGCTTTGAGCAGGACCCTAATACGTAAGAGCATGCAAGTATTAAGTATCATAATATGGGTCAACATCGTGTAAGCAAGCAAAGTTATAAATAAGTAAACCATTACTATTTAAATCAAAGAATGAAGTTTATGTTAAAATGAGACAAAGTGAAGAAATGATTTACCTTAAAAGGAATTGATACAATCCATTGTCAAAATATTTCCACATATCTGAATATAAATGTATTCTTCCAATACATTTTGGTAATGATGGTACAGGAATACTTTCAAACGTTGCTACGCTTGTACTGAAGCCGTAAACCACTAAATATTTAACATGAAAATATTGTCCCATTAAATAACCATAACCATATAATGCCCAGTCATCAAAGGACTCAATAAGCTGTAATTCGTGTAAGATTTAGACATGTGATGAGAGTTGTAATTTTTTTTTTACCTGTGTCTGAAATGAGGTTGCGTTAACATAAAAGAAATGAAGAGACACTTCAATGAAAATTGCCCAAAAACTGAACCGAGTGAAATTCTTGAGAATTATCAATAATCTGTGTGGATATGATGAGCTAGCATTCTCACTTTTCTTGAAATTTGAATAAAAAATGAAGGGACCATTAAAGAGAAGTGGTAAATAAAGACAATAAGAAAATAAATCTATAAAAGATTCCTTATGTTTTGTGTTACTTTGCTCCATAAAAAAAGAAAAGCATCTAAGGTTTGTCCAGTAGATCGCCAAAATCTGGAGATAGTTTTCATTATCATTCAGATGAAACCTAAACGTCTCGATAGAGACATAATACTTATATGATGATATTAATGATATACATAATATGTTAGAAATCCACAGTACCAGCTTTCTTGAACTGATATTGAATATTAATGCCATCAAAATGGGTTGGGCTAAAATTGCGATTAGGGCTAGAGGTCCCAAATATATGAGAATAAAAGCGACAGAGAATGTTATTCTGATAGCCTGCAATACCTGTAAGAAATTTTTTTCAATTAAGTTGCGTAAAAGTAAAGGCTTTACGAAAGTACTTCAGAATTGCAAATATTCCTGAGTTTCTCAGATAATATGAGTAGAAATATTATCCATAGCCAAATTCTTTTGATGAGATATAGCATTGTTTGCCATTCCAGGTCTGCAATATCTTTACGATAGCCCAGGAAATGCCCAGATTCGAAGTCATTATAATCATCTTCATATGTTGAAAAATCTTAAAAATATTCAGTTCAAGTACCTAGTAATCTTCATTTTCCAATTAATATTTACATTGAAAACTTTGATGGCGAAATGAATTAATCGAATAAAATACTGCTGTTCCCCATAAGATGAAATAAACAATAGTTTCATAAGATGTCTTTATACTTTCCATAAATGAATTAAACAGCTATGTGAAATGAAAATCAACTAATTTAACAACAAATTTCTAAGCGAAAGTAAAAAAAATTGAAGGTTATGTGGAAAAGCTAAAAACAAATAATTGGGGATTGGGACTACTCGAAATGACCACTAAAAACCTTTTTCGAAAATCATTGAAGAATACATCGATTTTGAGAAGATTCATTAGTTGTGATAGCAAATAAAATAGTGTCTTAAGGAATAGATAAGTATTGTAATAATCGAGAGAGTTTTCGTTAGAAATGAACTAATTTGTCACAGAAAATATTATCATAATGAAGTCACAGAACATTAAAATTAACCAAATATTTCGGGAAAACAATTTTTCCAGTCATCCTTCAAAGAAAGAGTTACAAAATATAGTAATTTCTATTTTCCAGTATTCATTTATATTAGAATTATGGTTCGTATCAATTTAATTGATTAGTTCAATGCAGTAGTAATCATTTAATTTACCTTTTTTTCGGTGGTAACTTGAAACCACCCCAAACCGACAAAACACATACTTTTGAATAGCATTGGTAAAGTTGCCTATTCATGTTTCTTGATTGTCTATTTTTTCAGTAAAATAAATAGTATATTTTATTTCAGGCACGTCGTTATGATACTAGAACAACTTTTTATCAGTTTGGGGTAGTTTTCGCCCCCGATAGCAGGCTGAGTTCCTGATTCATTTTTTCACGGTAGTTTGAAGATATTTAAAGGAACATAAAACCACTAGTTTCATTTTGACAGATCATCTGCCGAATAAGCGAAAAAATTAATTGCTTATGTTTTTTGTCAGTTTGGGGTAGTTTTCACCTGATAGCAAGCTTGTGCCTGATTTATTTTGCTGGGATAGTACTGGAAGATATTTAGAGGAACATCAAACCCACTAGTTTTATATTGACAGTCATCTGCCGTATATGAAAAAATTAATTGATTTTCATATTCTATCATTTTGACGAAGGTACCGAACCTGATAGCAGGCGGAAATTGATTCATTTTTTTGGTAGTTTGAAGATATGCATCGGTTGGAACATAAACCACAGTCTCATTCTTGACAAGTCATCTGCTGAATAATTGAAAAAATAATGAAGTATGTTTTTTATCAACGTGAAAATTTCACTCCATAGCAGGCTAGTGATGGATTCATTTTTTGATAGTTTGAAGATATTTAAAGGACCATAAAACCACCAAAGGTTTCATTTTTGAAGCAGCTGGGAAATTTCTGTGTTTTTGTCAGCTAGTTTTCATCAGACCTGATAGCAGGATAGTTCGCTGATTCATTTTTCACGGTGAAGCTACTTCGCCTTTGGAACGCTCAAGACCAGAAGATGGTGCCAATGAAATGGAAGAATATTGTAGTTTTCACGGTATTGAAGACGACCCCAAGAACATAAAGAACCACCAGTTCGCTGTTGTCATCGCGCTGAATATGAAAGCAAGTTGATTTTTTATCGGATTTGGAGTTTCTTTACATAGCTGGACCCACTGCTGAAGACCTTTCATAGACTACTGGGTGCCACAGTAAAATATAGTAATTTCCATTTTCCAGTATTCATTTATATTAGAATTATGGTTCGTATCAAATTATCTGATTAGTTCAATGCAGTAGTAATCATTTAATTTACCTTTTTTTCGGTGGTAACTTATTGAATAGCATTGGTAAAAGTTGCCTATTCATGTTTCTTGATTGTCTATTTTTTCAGTAAAATAAATAGTATATTTTATTTCAGGCCCGTCGTTATGATACTAGAACAACTATTTTCTCGCCGGAGGGTAAGAAAATTATACAATTTGAGTTAATATTTGTTTTCATGAATAATTATTTTAGGGCGGCTATATCAAGTTGAGTATGCCATGGAGGCTATCAGTCATGCTGGTACATGTTTGGGTATTCTAGCAAATGATGGAATTCTCTTAGCTGCTGAAAGGCGTAACACAAATAAACTTCTAGACGAAGTTTTTACTTCAGAGAAAATTTACCAATTGAACGAGTAAGTGCTTCTTTTCCTGATTGTTCCATTTGAAATACATTATTTTAAATTTTATAATTGGAATTACTAATAATGGAAATTTTTAGTGACATGGTCTGTAGTGTTGCTGGCATTACTTCTGATGCTAACGTTTTGACCAATGAATTGAGATTGATAGGGCAGAGATACTTGTTCCAGTATGGAGAATCTATTCCTTGTGAACAGTTGGTATCCTGGTTATGTGATGTTAAGCAAGCATATACTCAATATGGAGGTGTGTATGATAAAATGAAAGCTTTTTTTATCTATTATTAATATGTGTTATTTTAATAGCTTGTTGCATATCAATGACTGATGTTTATGACAGATTTTGCTGTTTTTCAGTCATTTCATTTCAATATTCTTTACTTTATGGGAGTGCAATATGTATTTTACTGATTCCTTTTTTATTAACTGTATCTATTTGTCAGTTATAGTTGAGCGAAGTTTATGGCTAAGTTTCAATGTTTCAACTAATATGTTTAAATATAGTGATGATGCTATTTTATTACTTATACATAATCAATCAGAGATTATTCATCTTGTCATCAATAATATCAACCAATCTGAAAACAAAAATGGAATTCATGAATAAATTTGAACAGCATCAAGTCTTCTGCACATTCATCAGGAATCAGTAGTCATAATTATAATGATATTTTTTGGCAATGATTATGATCTGAGAAGGGACAAGGTTCAACCAGTGAAATATTTTTAATTGAGTATACTGAGCTCTATATTTAAGTTTATACATATTAGATTCTAATACATATAGAAATGGTTTATCAACAATGCCCCAATTTTCCTCTGCTATTGAGTCTGTATTTTATTCATTATGGCATAGCACCAATTTTGATTATTTCGGTGGTAAATTAAATCCAGTTCATCAACATGAAACTTGCTATGCTTCCAAATAAATTTTTCCATCCCGTATATTCATAAATAACACTAAACCCAAATCATTGTCCTTACTATCAAAAATAAAACATGTTGATATGAAAAAAGAAAAAATGCTCATGTTATATTAGGATTTAAGTGAAACTAATGGATTACCTTCATATCTTACCTCATTTATTTCCATTAAATTTTAGGCAAGAGACCTTTTGGAGTTTCTATTCTCTATATGGGATGGGACAAACATTATGGTTATCAACTATACCAATCTGATCCTAGTGGTAATTACAGTGGTTGGAAAGCAACCTGTATAGGAAACAATAGCGCAGTAAGCTCTTTATTACTATGATCAATTTTGATGATTTTAGAAAATCAGAAATCATAGGTTTTTCCTGCTTTAATCAATATTTTAGGCTGCTATCTCGAGCTTGAAGCAAGAATACAAAGAAGGGGAAATGACCTTAGAAAGTGCAAAGGCATTAGCAGTCAAGGTATTGAGTAAAACGCTTGATATGACCAAGCTCTCCTCTGAAAAAGGTAATTTATATCCATATTGCTGTAATTTTTCTAATATTCTTATTTTCTTATCCAGTTGAAATGGCAACATTAACTAGAGTTGGGAACAAAACAAAAATCAGCATTTTAAATAGCAAGGAAGTGGAAAACCTTATCGCTGAATTTGAGAAAGAACAAGCTTTAGCTGAAGCTGCTAAAAAAGAACAGCAGAAACAGCCTGCATAAATTAAATTTTTTGATTATAAGAAATTATGATAAATAAAAGATTCTTTACAATTAATTTTATTATTGCCCTTGCAAGATCTGTTTCAATATTTTTAGGAGTTGAATATACACACAGTTGTTCAAAAACACTAATTTGTGGACCTACATTTATAGAAGACCTCTCGAATAATTTAAATGTTATAAGCAGTTGAGTAAAAACTAGGTAATTGGTTTTATATCAACATCTAAAACTATTTTTAGATATTTCAAAATTGAATTAAATTCTCCAAGAGTCAAAATTGTTCATCTGTTCTATAGGTGTGAATCTTTGTTCTTTAAAGATTTCTTCCTCTTTTTGAATCTCAATCCATTTAAATTTTCTCAGAGCTTTTATAGTATTAACAAAAAAACATCCCCTTTTTTCTCGCTCGTTCTAATTCATTAAACCAGTAGAACAACATACTATCATTCTAGAGTTCGGGAAAACGCCAGTGCTTTCCTACAATTTCACTTACTTTATAACTCAAGAATATTTTGGTGGCAGCCTATAATCAAATACTAACTACATGTCACATTTTATTTAAAATAGTCAACATATAAACAATTATAACTTGGGTTAGAATAGGCTTAAATTATAAGTCCTCATTTTTCTGAGAAAATCCTCTTGTTAACAAAAGATCATTACATTCCTTCCTACTAAGATCAGACAAGGAGTGTCTCTCTACTTCTTGATCATTTTCATCTAGAAAAACTAGTTCGGGCAAATGTCCGTGAATTTTTTTAAATTCTATTCCATATTTGGGCAAATCTTCATATGCAAAAGCCCTCACTTCTGGTTTTCGATTCAAACTGCAACTAGGACAACTCTGCAAATGATTTCATGAAGTACCTACTCAAAATAAGTAATGTAATATAAAATAGGTACCTCTAAATATGCATTAGTGATTTTCCCATGGGTACTAACAACCACGAAAAGGCAAATCAGAATCAAAATTTTCATCATTTTTAATTCAATCTTTTATTAATACGTTATTCAGTTATTATTTTGTTTCGGTTTTGTTTGTACATGGACCATGGTAGTCCATAGACAAACGATTCTTTGTCTCTGTGGTAGTCTATGGGAATACTCATAGAAATTGTTACTCAAAACATTGAAATCTGTGAAGCTATCCATAGCTGATGTAACATGTATGAAGGGTAGAGTCTTTTGATTCGCGTTTATTTATGCTCATAGGTTATCTGCATAACACGTTATCTGAGCATTTATCTGATTCAGATAAAAAGGCCCATTCCTGAAGCTTATTATAAACAAAAAGACATTTTTATAAGCAATTTTTTATTAGCCAATATATCCTTATAATGGAATTACTGAAACTACAATAAATTTAACAAGGAATAAATACCAAATTAGAATCATATAATATCTATACATGTAAAAAAATGATCATAAAAAAAATTATTTTGTGAGTAACTAGGAATGAAGAAAATGACAAGAAATGATTAAAATGAAAATATCAATATTAACAGCTAGCTAGTAAAAGGAAGAAAATTAAGCCAAAGAGGAATGTTTTAATTTTGAAGTCAATGACAAATTTTTTCGAGAGTTAGAAATTAAATCTATTTTTGCATTATTTCAAGATTATACTTGATGAAAATTTGAAACAAACACAAAAAGGCAATGAAGGAACTTCTTATACTCTTAACCTTAGGAACGGCAATGACAAATCTCATGATGGTTTTAACAAACAATATTTTGAATTTGTATATTTCAGTTTATTCCAATTTAAAAAAAAATAGAGTTATTTGGTCACTTCTACTGGTTCTTCTTTCAATTTAATGATCTACCTTAAAATTTCTCCTCATTGCTACCATATTGTGCATTCTCAGAACACCCAAACTATTGATACGATGCTTTGCAGATACTCTCAGTATTGCACACATAACATAAATTTGAAGCAACCTGAAAATTTATCTTTTCATAGTTTCATTAACAGAATTCTCAATGGATTTTTATTGATTTCTTGTGGCTATAATTTTCAGGTTCTTCTTGTAATTTTCAAATCATTATCAATCTAGATTGCTTCACACAAATGACATTTTCTCTTTGAACCTTTGATTTCTTCTCTTATAGACTTATCCTGAAATTTGAAATAGAATTGAATATTATCTTTATAACAAATTCAATAAGAAAAGATGGTTTTTCTGTGTTACTTCAATGTACTTTCAGTTGATGACTGGTTAAGGTACTCTCTGCATTCAATGTTTGCAGCTGCACCTAATCTGTACATTCTACAATGCTTCTAATGTTTTCCAAATAATTTTTTTACCTAGGTGATTTATAGAAATGAAATTTTTCTCCATTGAATGTATAGTTTCTGCTTCAATTTTATTTTTGAGTTTTCCTAAAATTTAAGTTGTGATCAAATACCTACAGCCTTCAATGTTAAAATTCAAGAAAATCATTGGATTTATAAGTTTCATTTCAACGCACCTTCAGTTGACAGACCATTTGTATTACTGATCTGTAATTTTGATTTCCACATGATTTTCAGCAACATTATTCAGAAGCACATGATTATATTAGATCCTGAGTATTTCCTTCTTTCAAGAACTGTATTTCATAATTGCTCTGTTTTTTATTATGTTTAAACACTCTACATTCTTCTTATTTGATATCAGGGGTATTGTGGTCCCATTTTTGATGAGTTCTTTCAATCTACTCACTTTCTTCAAGTTTCTTTTGAACCTGTGAATTTAGGAAGAGCGTATTATTTTTAATTTGATCTTAAATTGCCTTAGTTCCTGCCTGGGACCAAAGATAACCGGTTACAATGTCTGATAATCTGATGGAAAAGTGTCCAGCGGAGTGGAAGAAATTGAGTGGTTCAAGAAACCACCACAATGGCGCTAGTATAGCAACAGTGTAGAAATGAATCGAGATGGATGGGATGAATTCAGTTTGGTACGTGATGTGGTTGAACGTTGTTGAAGTCGAATCGTGTGGTTTCAGAATCAGAAAATATAACCTATAGATTAAGTTTTTTCTTGTGTGAAGTGAAAAGATTTTTGTGAACTATTATTATTTTCATTGACTGCTTTGAACATTTTTGGAGTAATAATGAGAAAAATTTGTGCAGTGAGAAGTTGCTCGAGTAGCCGTAAAAAAAGAATAAAGGAGATGATCCACCCCAGTCATTTTTCCGACCATGTAGAAAATATTCATTATATATTATCCTGTGATTTGTCATTGGAAAAATTTTTAACGTTTTGCTTTGTTTGTAATTTACAGACTTCTGCACGGTTACACGATTGAGGAATTTCTTTGGACATGGAATTAAAACCAAGTCACTATATTTATTGTCAGTTACATTTCAAGGAAGAGCACATCAAAATGTATGATAAATTTGTGATCAATGGAGAGATTAAGATTTTTCTTACAGGAAAGACGATCCTTAAGAATGAAGATAGTGGTTGATATATATATTGTTATGAGGGCTCATTTTTTAGCAGAATATGGAAACAACAAAAATGAAGCTCTCAGGAACAGAACAAAAATATATAGAAAAAATGCCAAATTATTGTGTTGAAATTGTATATTCCCATTTGTTTCGTTCTTTCCCAAATTACGTTAAAATTTGTATGTATTCTTTTTTTTTTGCTATATTTTATTTGATTTAAGATTTAATTACTAATTTTGAGTTTCAATTCATCATTCATCCCATGAATTAGTCGACGTTTTCCTACATAGATTTACTAAATTAACTGATCAGTTAATTTATGTTTTGCTTACTTCCTACTCTGACATTGACAAGCCGGTGATCACGGATGAACTGAAAACTGAACGAATTGAAGATGATATGATATTTGTGTCAATTTTCACCCAATTGCGACAGCAGCGCCTCCTAGTTTGGATCAGTTTTTAGGCCACTCTAATAAACGGACAATTAGCCTTACCTTTGCATGTCCGGATAAAATTCGTGTCTACCATAGATAAATAAAAGTATATGTGCCTCCTATGTTGGTATCAAAGTTTTTATTACATTCACAATATTTTTCTTATAAGTATATAGAAAATAACTGGAAGTTTATGGTAGTCGATAGAGAAGGAAAATTGTTTTCAACTGGTTTATATGTGAGAAACAACGAATAAAGTGGTGTGAAATTTAATTGTATGCTCTCAATCAACCTGACCCAAACCCAATACTTGCAAAAATGTTTTTTTTAGTTTATACTTTACCTAATATTTTGAAGTAAAAACAGACTCATCTGACCATTACATGGTTCGTCAGCTGGCTGCTTGGACATGAAAAAAATATATATATTCAAAGTTTTCCTCTCAAATAAAAATTTATATTGTGATCGTTTGTATGCTACCATGAATGAAAATTAATATAAGCTTGGTGTATCTCAATGGAAATTTTGTCAGATGGTACCTTGAAAGGTGTATCCACCTACTGAATCTTATCAACTGACGACTTTTTCCTCGACTTACAGCTAGCTGATATTTTTCATTATATACTAGAGTATTTAAAAATCTTCTTATGAATTTTCATCACAATTACTTCAGATTTTCATTTCTCATTTCAATTTAACAATATTCATTTAATAGCTTTTTATAATCTATATAAATAATAAGTCTTCCTGTTTCCGTTCTGTAGAATTCCTCATTTATGCGGACGATCTCAAAAGATTCCTGAAGATTAGATGTATTGAGGACGCTGCTCTGCTTCAGGAGGACTTAAATAGGTTCTGTCGGAATAATTTCGTCATAGTAGATCATGATTATACTGAACCGCATCTTTTTGGACCTGTCAATACTATAGTTTATTTCAATCAAAGTACCAGAGAGACGTTCGCAATTTCTTTTCGTCGTTTGAATGTTACGAGGAATTCGCCAATATGTAGATTTTCGACCAAATTTAACTGTGAATTTGGTTACACTGATTCTTTTTTGTACATCTCTCCTTCTAGTTCAAGAGCGGAAATTATCATTCGGTGTTATTTCATAAATTGTATTATATACACAAAAAAAGCTATTAATTTGAACTTGGTAATAAATTAGAATTATCCATATATATTAGTTCTTATAAGGATATGGAATTATCGTATGTATATTAGAATTTATAGTTCAATTGTATGATTATTTTTTGTTGATAATTTGTGAGTATTGTATTGGGTTTCAACGCCCGTTTGTAATTTTTTATGCAATAAATTAACAAAAAAATCTGAAATAATAAATTTGTTACCTACGCCTATGGCTTATGCTATCTATGTTTTCCATCCAATTATTTACCGAACAATTTTTTAGATATTTGTTCAATAAAGTTGTTTAGATGTTGTTTTAAGGACAATTTAATTTTCATTATCATCAGGCATAAATGAAAGAATACAAATAGAAAGGAAATTTCAAATTTGGTAGTTCAAATGCTGAAACTGAAATAAGGAGTTAATATTTTAACCTTCAAAGTTAAAATAAAAATATTATTATTTTACAACGTATTTGTTGAAATAATATTTGAAATAATGTACAATTTAACTTTTTTTTTATTAATTAATAATGAAATCATTTAATTTTATTCAATAGATGTCCGCAAAATACATGGGTTCGAAGTATAGCTCATCCCAATTCTCACCAAAAACAAAATTTCAACATAAACAAACAGATAAGATTTACAAATTTGCTAATTAAATAAGATTCTGAGGTATTGCTCATTTTATCTTTTATCTGTTTATGAGGACTTTGCCGCAAAAAATAATTACTTATTCAAATAGGCTTCTTCACTGTGTAAAGAATAAAAACCTCATTCAATAAATTCAGTATTGATGCAAAACATTTATGTAATGTTAAAAAAATGAGAAGCCGTAAGAGTGTTTCAAGAGAAACAATCCCTGTATTTGATGATGAATTTAGTAAAGCTAAAGAGAAGAAAAAAATTCCCCAAACAATACCATATTATTATGGTATAATTTTTTGTTTTCTGTTAATTCTTCTATTAAGATTTGTCATTTATCTAGATAGAAGATTACCTTCTCCTTTGATGAGAAATGAGGAGGTGAGTGTTGACTAATCTATGTTACGTTTATCTGAAGAGAATGTAGTTTCCTGGGAGTAATAATTTTAGTTTTAATCCTTATCCTTTTCAATTTTACCAGATTTCACATCCAGAAAGATTCATAGCAGAAAGAGCACAAGAAGATTTGAAATATTTAACAGATCTTGGACCTCGTGTTGTTGGTTCTCATGAAAATGAGATCCTTGCTGTGGAGTTCTTGAAGAAGAAAATCTTAGATATTATTCATGAGGCTGATCGAAGCCAAAAGATTGAGCTTGATGTTCAAGTTGTTAGTGGGGCTTATTTTTTAAGCTCAAAACCTACTGGAAAGATTAATATGTATTCAAATGTACAGAATGTTGTTGCAAAATTGTATGGTCAAAATTCCAGTGGTAGCTTATTGTTGAATTCTCACTTTGATTCTGTTCCTACCAGCCCTGGTAAGTGTTAATTTGCTTATTGAAAGTTGCCTGTAGCTTTGTTTCTGTTTGGAATATCATACAAACATAGACCTTTCATTAAAAAGGTTGCATACAATTGATCATTCGAGATAAGTAATGGTTTATAAATTTTTTATTGATTCAAAACATAAGAAGCGTTGAAGTTTTAACCAAGGAGGTCAGATGAATAATTGCATAGTAAAGAATTCAAATGACTTCTTTCTATCAAGGGCTGCTTTTCATAGAAAAGTGCTATTCACATCGTTGGTGCTTTGCTAACTTTGTCATCTCGTGAAGTTAGATATACGTAGTTTTATTTAGTTATGGTGTTGTATTGAATTATATTAGTGGTCCTCCATGTTTTCTATTTGGGCGATACAAATAGTAAATCATCACCCCCAACAAAAATGAATTGTGTAGTGGGAAGAGCGAACGGAAACTGAAAATTCAGATGTTCATAAGATAGATGAATGGGCAATAATCCCGGTTACAAAATTTTTATCGCTAATCTACAATTATCTACTATTCTTTAGTTAGTTAAAAAATTTTGTAACCTTGAACTTCAACATTACAAATGCCATAATTGCATTTCCATTAATTTGAGGATATTTTCCCCCAATGCAGATACTTTTCAGAGATCTTAAAACAGATTCTTATATTGTGATTTAGATACAAATTCGAAAATCATGAAAAAAAATTTAGAACCGTTGAATATTGCTCGTTGACATATCCTAAATTTTTTAATTGTTAATTTTCTCTTTAATAACTTTGAATAATGTTTATTTATTAGAGATCCATGAAAGGTGTGAATTGCGCTAGAGAGAATACCCAGCACAAACAAACCCTGGTTTTTCAATGAATTATAACAACGCTAAATAAAAATAGCACAATTAGAACTGTATGATGCTGTATCTGAGTACTTTTGAATATTGCCTCTTTTACAGCTTCATTGACTACATTGAGAAAGGAGTTTTTCTTTCCAAATAATTAGTGTACTACAGCGATATATTTTGGCTTTCATTCAAACTCTAATCTAACATGGAAAGAGCATATTACAAAAAAAAAAAAACTGAAATAGAAACATTGAGGTGTCTGTGTTTTGCGGTGAGAGGTTACCTCCTTATTTTCGCCATTACGTAATTGTGTTAATTTGGCTGTTTCTTTTTTTTTTCAATTCACCAATTTATTAATGATTATAATTATATATGATATATATATATCATTATATCATTATATCGTTCGATTACTTTATTCCTCCTATACTCAGGACCGGTTCTTTGCTTAGGAATTAAATGTGCGATAGATAGATAGATAGATAGACAAAATCTATTCGGTATTTTGCTTTTATTTTGTTGTGGAACGCTCATTCGCGATGTTTTCAAAGTTTCATCAGTAGGAAAAGGATTAGATCTCACAATATCGTTTATATTGAAATAAATTTCGCAAACCGCTTGTATTTCCTTTCGGTCAAAATTTCTTCATCTTTGGGAAACAAAAAATGATCTCCTGTGCTCTTTTGATGATAATTGCTTTTGTAGCCAGCAAAACAACATTTATAAGTAAATATTCAAAATGGATCCTTCAAACAAAAGCGTGTGGAAAAGGTGTAATCGGTCCAATTCTTCCACTTCAGTATTACTTCACTAATTGAACTCCGACATTAACAAATTATTTTAGACATCTTATAAAGACGGAACACGACAAAAACTACAAGCAAACCGTTTAAGAGTGACATATGCCATTCCAGTTAGTATGACTGAGCAGCTTTGCCACTCTAAAGTATGTTTACGGTTTGTGTAGATAAGGCTCTCAGTGAACTTTGTGAAAGATCTTGTAATTGTAAAAGTGGATCTGAACAGTTCTCCCTGACAAAAATTTGAATAAAAATTGCAAATTGATAAGCCAATTAAAATTTCAGGTGGAAGTGATGATGGTATAAATTGTGCTGTAATGCTTGAAATTCTTAGAAAATACTCTAAACGCAAAAGACGTCCTTTACACAATGTGATATTCCTTTTCAATGGAGCTGAAGAGACAGCATTACAGGCTAGCCATGGATTCATTACAAAACATAAATGGGCCAAAGAAAGCAAGGTGATAATAAATTTAGAAGCAGCTGGTGCTGGTGGTAGGATTACTATGTTCCAAACTGGCCCCAATAAAGTTTGGTTGAATGAAGATTATGGAAAAGTTCCCCATCCAAAAGGACAAACAGCTTCTGAAGAATTGTTTCAAGCCAACGTTATTCCGTCAGATACTGACTTCAGGATATTTAGGGATTTTGGTAACATGATAGGTAAGTTTGAGATTAACCATATTCTTATCACATATTATCATTGAGGAAAAATTAAATGTAAAAATTTGAACATTTTGTTAATTTAAAACTGTATTTTATCTTATTTAGTAGTGTACTTTACCCAGTGGAATAAGAAATTTAATGAATATCTTCATGAAATTTGATTTTTCGGCAATACAATGCTGTACAATTTGAGGAAGATAATTAGGACTATTTTTACATCATAGAAGTATAAATAATAGAATGGGAACGTTTTAAAAAATAATTACTCAAAAATGAATAAAAATTGTGAATCCGTAGGAGCAGTGCTGAAAATACAAATATTATTATATTCCTTACATTATATACATAATGTGATGTCCAAACATAAACTATAAGTATTAAAAATATAAAATTATAGCATTGTGGGAAAAAGATATCCATTGTTTTTACTTTAATTTTGGGGCTTTATTCAACATAGTTACAATAATTCGTTAATACTCAAATATGCACCCATTTTTCCAATTACTTGTTGCCATTAACAAGGTAATTTTATTATGTCTCATTCGCAAAAAAAAAGAGTAAACCATTTTTCACAATCTTCTCACACGCACAAAAATAAATGATAATCGCTTTGTGCCAGACCTGGACTATAAGGCTTTTGGCGGGTCATCAAAGACGTATGAGGCCTGGCATTGTCCTGATGGAATACGATACCTCTCCTATTTGCTAATTCTTGTCTCTTTTGATCAATTGCTGCTTTCATTCAGTGTTATCAATGGCATTAGAGATCCGAATTAAGAGTCTTGCCTTTGGGCAGTAGCTTACAGTAGATGACGGGCTGTCAATCCTTGTTTGACTAATGTTTGAACTGCTTCACCGGCCTTTGACCATGAACGTTTTCGCTTGACATTGTCGTATGAGACCTATTTTTCGTCACCAGTGACCAGCCTTTTCAGAAATTGATCGATTTTGTTCCGTTTGGCCAAGGGATCGCAGATGAAAACACGATCCATCAAATTTTTTTCGACAACTCGTGCTGCACCCAAACATCAAGCTTTTTTTTGAAGCCAGCCTTATGCATATGGAGTGCATAACAGATGAGCGGGGCTTAAGGTTCGATTATCGACACCGTATGTAAAAGATTCATTAAAAAGTGTGCGGCGACAATAGACAACCACGTGTTTGATTGCTTAGCGTCATCATCTTGATGAATACCTTTGTTTAAGCATTGAATCATCCTGTTTTCGTAATAATCGTATAAACTGATTCTAACTTAGCTGTACCATGGCAGATAGGCGGGGTCTAATGATCAATTGCCTGCATCGTACAGTGAGAGTTCCGTCAAAATGATAAAAGACTATCTAGTTTCTTCATTGGTCAGCGTCAAAACCTTTGTAAATGTCTTTATTTTAGTACTGGATCATCCAGTTTTCGTAACGATCTCGAACAGATTCAAATTTAGCAGCAACGTGGCAGGTGGACGTGACTTAAGGTTAAATTATCAGCAGTGTATTATAAAAATGACAATAAAGTTAAAAATAGGTCGGCGACAATAGACGATCACGTATCTTATTGGTCAGCGCCATTATCTTGATAGATTTCTTTATTTTAGTACTGAATCATCTAGTCCTCGTAATAATATTATATTCACTTTTCAATGTAAATAAAGGGGTCTATTCTTATGTGTTCTAAGGCTGTTATAGTATTTGGGTCATAAACATTATATACATTTGCTGCCGCCTGACTTGAATTCTCTCCTTTATCGAAGCAAAATTGAATAATGTACCGAATTTTTTGTTCGTTCACCTCCATCTTTGACGTTTTATCATATAACTAAATCGTTCAGTCAATACAATGACAAAATATGTTTTGCTAGTACATAAATTATTCTTGCCAAAGAAAAAAAAATGACCAGATGCGACAAATACAAACAGAGGAAACTATAGGTCAGTAGAGTCGACATAATAATGGATTCTTTTTCCCCAACCTAATATATTGGTATATTGAACATTGTAATGACAATCTCAATTATATTCTTCTAAAGAATGGCCCAAAATTTAAAGTATCCACATAATGATGTATTTTTAAAAACTTTTACGTCTCTGTTGTGTGTGATTAAAATCTTCTTATGGAATGTCGGAAAAAAAAGTAGGATATGGAAGTGTGGTCGGCATGTCAGCGTCATATAGAAGGCGGGAAGTTTGAATTAATTCGTGGTGTGGACTTCAGAATATTCACGTTTCCGTCGAAGTCTGAAAGGTCGTTTAATAAATGTTGGTCGTTTTTATGATTGATAATTTCGTATTGATGATGTAACCTATTTGAAATTATTTTCCTTGTGTAATATTTCCAAGTTGTCTTTTGTCGTTCTGTGGCGTTGTTCTATCAAATGGTTTCCTAATGCATTGAATCTTCTCTTCATAGTTCGTGTAGTCATGCCAATATAAAAACAGGGACAATCGGAGTCTGTTATTTTGTATATGCCACTCTGTTGGTCTTTTTGTGTCATTAATTTGTTGTTGATCAGAAAACCACCCATCGTCTTGTGTCGCTTGCTAACTACGCTGTTATTGTATTTATCTATGATTAGAATGAATTTCCTGTTAAAATTATGATAGAACTGAACGGAAATAAAGTATTTTTGTACTTAATAGTGGGGGAATACTTTAAATCTAGGCTGAACGAATCGGAGCGGTAAAGACGTGAAAGTTGAGGCACAAGTGCACAAGAGGGATACCCCAGGGCTCAGTAGTGAGTCCAGTTCTCTGGAATATCTTTTACGATGGTGTATTAAGACTCACCCTACCTAGAGAATGTCGCCTTATAGCTTATGCGGACCATTTATTGCTGGTGCGGAATGGGAAAACAGAAGAGGGGATCAAGGAAAGATCAGAGTTGCGCTGATGGTCATATCCCGATGGATCTAGGAAAGGGGTCTCCAGATGGCCATGCAGATGACGGAGATCTTGATTTTGAGGGGACCGAGGGGTAAAAAGCTGGGAGGAATAGTGGTGGAATCAGACCTTGTGCTCAAATGCTTGAGTGTGGACATTCCCTGGAATCTGGATTCCTCAAAGTATATCCGCTTGGTAACAGAGAGAGAAAACTAAGGCCGAGGTAAACGCGATGAGGAGAATTGTAACGAACATCGGAGGGACAGGATATGTGAAGCGAGGTCCAAAAACAAAAATCGGAAAGCTTCATGCGCATAGGCTTTTCACACAGCGTTGTCAACGCTACCAATTTATCTGTATTTTTACCGGTTTGGAGTCATCTACCGAAATACTGAAAAGTTATGAGAATCTACCAATCATTTAGAGTGTTAGATGTTAATGTCAAAATAAAAGCTTTTACAAAAATAATTGAATCTTCCACACGAAAAATTCGAATCGACGTCAAAATATATACTCCAATACCCTTTTTAAAATCAGAATGACTCTCGAACACGAAACTCTCGTGATTCAAATTGATATGCATCGTGTTCTTGTTCATTGATCCGATTCAAGTAATATTTAGTTGAGTTGTAAATTATAATTTTATGTGTCCAGGTTAATTTCTGAGGTTTTTTTTTTGGTATACGTAAACCTTAATTAACATTTTGTAAATTTGTATCTAAAGATTTTATTTAATTCATATATTTGTCACTCGAAGTACATAGCGGTTCGCTAGGTTTATCAAAGGAGAAGCCCAATATGCTTCCTCCTGTTAGTTCTATACTCTATTGTGAGCCGGTTGAAAAAAGCATTATGATCTCACATCATCAAAATACATTGTTTCAGAATGAATATCCCTTCAACCGTTCCACATAGTTCTTTTGCCAAAATAAACATTCTCTGCTTTTTATTAGTTCTGAGAATAAAAAATTTAATGATTACGTTTACGCTTTCTCATAAAAAATAAGGGCTTATGGTATCTTCATCATTGCTTGACATTTTCGACCACAATGAATAATTTTTTTTACAACACAAATACGAGTGACCTATCAACCGCATATTCTTCGGTGTGAAGATCCAATTTGGTCGATCAAATATCGTCGCAGTCTCGTCCCGGTCACGTGGTGGTAACATGTTCCGATCTGCGGCCAGCTTTTTTGTTATGAATGTAGCAAGTTAATTCGTAATCCGTATTGAATACAATGAAATCGAATGCTCCGTTTTAACTCACCAAAATTTCAGACATAATCTATTCCTTGTGTTTCAGGTATTGACATGGCATTTGTAAAAGATGGCTACCGCTACCATACGAAGTATGATCGTTTCGATAATATACCATTGGATTCTTATCAGCATGTAGGCGACAATGTCATGTCTCTTGTAGAAAATATGGCAAACAATCCAGACTTAGGGAATGAAAATGCACGACCTGGAAAATTGGTGTTTTTTGATTTATTCGGAGGATATTTCGTATCCTACAGTACCAGGACAGCTTTCTTTCTCAATCTCACTGTATTTGTATTATCGCTACTGACATTTTTTGTAAGTTTGGAAAGGTTCAATCTGGGTAAGTTGAATAATATAATATTATATATATACAGGGTACGGCGAAGGAGTGTAGTGTTTGTGAAACTATGTAATAGGCGTTTTTTGCAATGTAAGCGAGTGAAGATATTTTGCTTGAATATTAATCTCATTTTTAAAATTCTGAGGACCCTCCGTCAACGCGATTTTGCGTAATTTTGAAGAATCATGAGTTCTTCATGGTCGTTTTCTGTGAGTTTAGACCCAAATGAAATAATTCACGGAAATATAGTTTACCTAGAATGATCATTATATTGCGTTAGGTTGATAACTTTTTCATAGATGATGTGTAATAAGAATCTTATTCAATCCATTTGAGTTGAATTGAAATTGATCAGATCGAATTAAGAATGCTTGACTGAATATAAAAGTTTCACTTGTAACATGTGGAGTTCCAAGTGGAACTTGAGGATATCTGTCTAGGTAATCGATTTGTTGTCTATTCGAAAGATTGTACATGTATTCATCATTTAATCATTTGATTTTTTTACTCTTTTTCTCCACCTACTCTTTGGAAAAGAAGCTATTCCTCTGACAGCATTTTGTTTCCATTCAAAGAATTCACTGAGAGAACTATCAGAAACAAGTTTTAATCTAAACATGCCACTGAGGTTATCGTTTCTTTACTTCTCAAATCTAACGATCGTAATCCTATTGTCTCTTGATTGCAATTGTCAGATAACATGTTCAATCCGGTTTGGAGAGACCATTTTCAGTAGTTTCAATACATTTGCCTATGGACATACTTCTTATATTTGTGAAGTATACAGTTTTCATTGCAACAATATTATTGAATTGTTGCTCAGATCTTTTGAAGAACCCTAGAATTTTCAAAGCCTTACTAGTAGTGAACTGTGCATGCGAAATAAAACTGATATTTCGATCAAAATATACTTCCAAGTCTTCTATGATATATACACCCAAAAGAGTTTGTTGATTCAAATGATGTCCAAATGTGATGGATGAACTTAATCTTCGAAAGATCATCACCATATGATTAATTATGAGTTGAAAGTCTGGTAAGATGTTGGCATCAATTACAGGGACAGAAAGCGTCTGGTACACGACCAGCACTCTATAGACGGTTCACGCCAATGCTAACGAGCGAAGACTTGGTTTCTGGTATCAGTACTATGGAATGGGGTTTTCCATTTTCCGTAATCACGTGTTTTCAAGGTTTGTTGACGATTTATGGAGCCATTAGTTATCTGACTTATCCCTATGTGATCAATTTTCGTGGAATTATTTCAAGTAACATGTTAACGAACCAGCTATATTGCAAAATATTAAGATGAAAATTGAACATCATTTCACTCTTATGAATGTAGTTTTTGGGCGAAAGTAGATGATGAAATATTCTAATAATCATTTTCTTGTGAAGACATGTTGAAATCGATTTTCAAAGAATTTTATGAATGTAGTCTGTCAAAAAACAAAATCCAACTAATGTCAACGTTTCGTAGATATACTATTTCCACTTCTTCAAAGCAAGGTTGAACTTATGTTTTACACACATGCAGATGCATAAGCATATTGGATATTAGAAATCATACAGAAAATTAGGAAAACTTTGTCAAAGTAGATGCAGAATTTATTGGAAACTGGCTTCAGAATTGCGCTGAGGAATATTATAGATTTTATGGGAAACCTTCACGAATCTCATATCATCAGTTAAACAATTTTTTTTTGCAAAATTAACATTAACACCATTATTTTTTCAAAAACACCGTATTCCTGTACCATACCCTGTTTTCAGTTTTATACCCTTTATCTGATTTCCTTCCCTGCATTTGATTTAAGTCCCCTTAAATAATTTAAAAAGAATTTAGCTATGAAGTCTTTTGATTTTTCATTGAAAAATAATATTATTTTTCTCAAAAATAAAAATTATCTTCAATTAAATTGATTATTCAACCGTTTTATTATTTATGAAATAATGTCTAATTACATTCTTATCCAGCTGGAAATAATTTTAATATTTTTTGTAGATTCACTTTCTGTATTTTCTTGTGTGAATACTGGCATGAAGAATATTCTCGAAATACTTGTATTCATACATTCTACTATCATACATTTTTTGACTATGTCTGTGAGAACTAATATCCTATAAAATATAGGTTACATAATACCAACATAAACTCAAGGCATTAACTGAAATTCAGTAGATTTATTGCCTTATTTTTGGTGCTATAATAATTTTGATATAATTTTATTTATGATATACATTGTCTAAAGAATTTCACTGAAAGTCTCTATGTAATAGTAAGTCATTTTTGGACCAAGAAGTTAGCAGAAGTGCTCTAAAAAATGTTTTGAAAGTAAGAGTAAATTAAGTGTTTATTCAGTCTACGCAATTAAGAATTGTCGTAGCCCACTTCAGTATAATAGGTTTTCATAATTGGTTGTTGGAAGGGATTAGGCGCTTGCACTTTCTGTTCAACACTATTGTTTCATATGTTGCTCACTTCGACTTGGTCAATGTCGCTTTGACTTCTTTAGTAATTGAGTTTATGAGAAAAAAATGCAAATTAGACAATGTAGGCATTGAATGAAAGTAGTATGCTTCTCTATTTACAGGTGTCACAGTGAATACAGTCATTTACTTTCATCAAATTTTGGCTGCTACTCTTTTTGGGTGGTTATTATCATTCCTGACTGTAATATTTTTAGCATATATTATTGATTTATTGGGATATGGCATGAGTTGGTATGGGCATCCTTGGTTAGTATTAGGACTTTTTGTATTCCCTACTGTAATTACTTCAACTCCAATGCTTCTGCTAATAAGACCTATGGTAAGAATCACGAATATTTACGTAATGCTAACAAAACATAGTAATGTATTAGTCGAAGAAAAAAAAGGAATATTGAACATACATCCTTTGAAAAAGCAGAGTTGAAAAACCACATTTATTATTTTACTCTTTTTTTTCTGGGAAAATTAAGTTATAATTTCTACTTGCTCTTTCTAGTTCATCTCTACAAATGCCAATTGCTTCATACAGGCTCAGATAATAAGGTTGATTTGGGCTTTTATAATGTTAGTTACAACTCTATCAGGAATTAGGACAACATATCCATTACTGATGATAGTTTTATTCGATACCTTGGCCTATATAATTATACTTTCGATGAAATTAGAACATTCAGGTGAGAATAACATATTAAACAATATTTTGTTCATTGAACAAGTACAGAGTCTTCATGAACGAACTTGTAAAAGGTGGCATTGAAATTTTTTCCTCTCATTTTTAATTCCAACCATACAATTAGATTGCCCGAGGTAGCCTCAGCAACATGTCAACTTAGAAATTCCATGATTTCGCAGTTTGAAATCTTTATTTTGTAACGGCAAACACAAATGCAGTGCCACCTGTATTAAATTATGAAAACAATGAAAATGTTTCCAATAGAAGTTCATGATGATCACTATTATATTTAAAAATTCAGCAATGGGTGTTTTATGCCTATGCTTTCTATTGTTGTTTCAGTGTCATTATGGAAAGCCGTTTATGTATTATTATCACTAATACCAACGTCATTTTCAATGAGCATTGCTGTCGATTTGTTTGATTTTTTCATTCCCTTAACTGGAAGAATCGGAAGTAATAAAATACCTGATATAATCATAGGATTTGGTGCTGTCTTTGCAACGTTATTGACTCTTACACCTTACGTAAGTTTTTGCTATGATTCTTTCGATTTCAGACTCATTCAGTAACTTTGCTGTTTGAAATTTATTTGCAGTATTTCTTGATATCATCAATTAGCAAGCCCAAGAATTTTTATAAAATATTGATTGCTATTTCGGCTGTATGTTACCTGATAATATTCACACCCCTGGGATTTCCATACTCAGGAGACTATGAATCACCTACACCCCAGAGATTTTGGATAATGGTAAGTATCTCTATCATTATACAAGTTGAAGTCCGCCATTATTTATATGAAAATATTTAAAATATATTTATTTAATGTTAAAAACACTATGCAGAAGGTGTTGTGGGGACACAGTCACAAACAAATAAACACAGGTCCTCATAGCTTGTACAAAATTTGAAATATATATATATATATATATATTACTAGCGGCCCGTCCTGGCATCGCACGGGCACTAAACATGACATTTTTTTAGCGTCGAATTAAAATTGAAAATTGAAGCCGTTTAAATGGGATCGGAAGATCAGTCGGGATCCTCTGTATATGAGCCAGTTGACCAGCTGCTGGGCCAGTGATAATAGTTGCTACAATTAAATTGTCCATTAACTCTCCAAAAAGCATCCTTGTCCCATTACACATGTTCGGAGGGCTTATATTTCTTAAAAGCATTCTTGAGATTCAGATTTTTAACGACAACTCATGGTGACAGTCCAGAAGGGTTAAATGAATTTAAAATTCTTGTGGATAAAGGACTGCATGTTCAATAGTAGTCACAGTGTCTATTGATTTGTATGTTTTTATTTGGAACTATTATATTCTTTATTTCATTAACAGTATCATTTTTAGGTGACACTATAGCCCTAGAACATAGCCAATGAAAGTCCTTTTCGTGCAAATTCTCGATATCAGGGTACATAGTTTTCCAAATCATGGAGTATTTGACCTAGAGACTCATCCAGAAGAATGTCATAATGATCGCTTAAATTTGGAGTGGGAAAAATTCCATCTCCAAGTTTTTAGCAGTGATTCTATGAACATGAGTTCCCATATTCGTTCATAATTTCAATGTTTCATTTGAAGCCCATAAGGGTGACGATTTCAAGCATGCCTTGATGATGTCTGCCCGAGTACCTCTGTTAATAACGGGGAGAGTTTGTCGGAATTCTCCCGCAAAAACAAAAGTAATCCCGCCCATGACTGCACAGGAGTTTCTTAGATCATGTAAGGTTCTGTTTCTGGCCTCTATATGTAATGTTGGGTACCTCTTACAAGAGGCGGTTCATTTGTCCCGTACACGACGAGGAAATGTAAGAGCGGCTCATTTTTATACAATGTACCACTTCACTTTAAATGTCCCACTTCGCCTCGATGAGGACCAGGAAGCGAGGAAGTCACGCGACAAATACAAAGAGGGAGAGGGGATAAGTCCTGGTCCTGGTCACCGGTACAAAAACGGCTGAGGGCTGAGGCGATGTACTGATTTATAGTAGGCAGAACACAAATGTCGTAAGTTATGGAATTACGGAGGGTTTTATGGCGCGGCGCCGTCTTTGTCACCTTGGCACCTCTTACCGAATATGATGGGATTTTATAGGAGCTTCTTTGAACTCACCAGAAAAACAATTTTCTTTTGTGAGGATAGAGGTAAAGATAAAGATAGATAAAGAAAAATTAGAATACATGAATAGACGATTCTACGAAATGATGAACGAGTTGTTATTATTATCAAAGGGCCAAATATTCAGTTTTTCATCAACCAAATTAACACAAATGATAAAATACAAAGATGAAATTTTCGGAATAGTAATACTCAATAAATGACCCTAATAAATGTTAATCTGTGATCTAAAAATGTGCTCCGGAAACTACCCTAATTTGATATCCCAGCATTTCGGGGTTTTCCAAATTTATTCGTTTATTGACTCATGGTCCTTTGAAAGAAAGTGTATAATTTATAAATCCAACAATTAATTTGCATTCTGAATTCTTCTTCTTTTATTACTCCAATTCCTTCGACAGTTAACGTTACCCTCCTTTTACATCAACATCTTTGAAGTGAGACAGACCGTCAACGTTCCTAGTTCCTACCTACCTCGCCCTGCTACGCTACACCGCCTCAACAACCCGTCGTCTATACTAGTACAAATTTTGTCACATCGTATCGCGTCATGAACGGCCAGACCCCCTCGCCTCCTTTGAAGTGGTACTCTTACAAACTCAATTTTAAGACGTGTACTACCCAACACTATCTATATGTGCTCTATAGCTCATCGTGCATCCGTCCCACATAATCAATGAAACGTCTTGTAGTAATTTACCAAGAGGCCCATTTTTGCGGATAGAATATTAGAATTACATAAAAGCGACTATTCTTCGGAATAGAATATTTCTAAAGGTGCTAACGTGCGCTACTTCAAACATTTTCAGAGCTCGATTAGTTTATTCGGGCAACTGTAAATGAACTCCTTACCCTAAAATAAATAAAAAACATTTTATTTCTTGAAGAATGCACACAGATCGCGATGAATCGCTATACAGGCTGTGCTATCTCGAAAAAATCGCTATACAGGCTGTGCTTATGGAAAGCACTGATTTTCACCAGATTCTTTCTTCGAGAGATTTCGTGTTACTTAGGGTTCTATCATGTTTTCCGCGTTTTTTCGTATTTGGTCGGTTTCTTTCTTGGTGGAATGCACTGAACTCGAAACGATAGAGTTATAAACGATATTCTTTCGGTTTGTTTTTATGAAGAAAGCACCCACTGCGAATCAATTATATACGGGGTGCCCTATATGCATTTTTCTTCAAGTTCTCTCGCGAATGGGAGCTGATTTCGGTATAATGTCATACAGGGTGTGCGATTCACAATGAATTTGCGATCGGGTGATATACGGGGTGTGCAATTTACAAGTTAATTTGATTTTTTTGCGCAAATTCGAGTTTTTGTGTTGTTTCGGGGAGTTTTGGATCTTAATTCGATAAAATATATTCGATTCATATACAGGGTGTCAGATCTGAGTAGCGCTGACATTCACCAGAGTTTTTCTCCAGCTTTTGTGCTTTTCCGCGTAAGGGAGCTTAATTCAATGAAATCCCATACAGGGTGTGCCATTAACAATGATTTCGCGATCGATTGATATACAGGGTGTGCAATTTAAAAGTTCTTTCATTATTTTTGCACGCTTTCGGTTTTTTGTGCTCCCTCGGGGTTTTAAGCTTTCCTTCGAGTTTTTTTGCGCGCTTTCGGTGATTTTGTGCTCCTTCGGGGTTTTTTCGGTTCCTTTGGATATTTTTCGTTCATTCGTGGTACTTCGGGTTCTTTCAAGTTTTTCCGTGTTTCGTCGGGTTCTTTCTTCGTGGAATGCACCGAACTTGAAACGATAGAGTTAAAACGATATTCTTTCGGTTTGTTTCTTATGATGAAAGCACCCACTGCAAATCAATTATATACTGGGTGTCCCATATGCATTTTTCATCATGTTTTTTCACGTGGGAAAGCTAATTCTTCTGGTGATAAAGAGCTAGGACAATGAGTACACATTCAGAGCATATCGGTTTTTCATTTTTATGGAGCAGATAGTCGGACAGTTGGACAAAAAAATTTATACTACAAAATTCTCAACCTTGTTGATTGTATAAATTTAAAATAAGGTTGCTTTTTTCAATAGCATAGCCAAAGAGTCTTTCATGGGGAAGATGGAGGAATTATAAAAAAGGATTCTGGTTACTTCTTTTTGAACATGGATAGAAATTCACCAAGAAGTGTTAGTAATTATGTAGACGATTTGAAGAGAACTGCTGATCTTGAATCAGACTGTAATAATTTTTTGCTTTGTGGATTACCTTTGGCACATCCTAAAATGTGTGAAGTTGTGTGAGTTAACTATTTTCGATTTTTAACATTCAATTGAAGGTAAATTGTTATATGATTATTTCAGAAGATACAGCACATGGATTCCTGCATCTGCCCCAATCATTCCAGAACCTGTCAATATGAAGGTGAACTCAAAAGAGCATATTTCACCAACGTTAATCCGGTACAATCTAACAATATCCGGTAAGTTGTAATTGTAAAAACTTCCTTCGCAATAGGGTGTACTGATCTTCAAAACATCAAACTGAAAGTATCCTCATACATACTTCAAGTGTATACCATCATGTCATGATTCAAATACAGCATATAACTGCTTGACGCACTATTTACTGGAAAGAGCTAGAGCAGATCGGAGCGCACTAGAGGCTCTCCCAGGGCTCTTTAGTTGGTGACTGCGAAGTGTCTATAAACACACAAGCGACATCTACACTTATGCAATTTTGGTCAGTTCCTACCATAAGAGTGATTCCTCTTTATCTCTCCCCCTCCATACCCTTGCGAATGATTATTAAGTTATATAATTATAATATAATGGACTTTTCTACAACGATTTCCACTATTCTGACAAATGTGTTAATATAGCGGCGTCCGCGGTCTTTAATAAGAAGCAAAATGAAGGATGTAATTCAATAAAAATGAAAAATGATACCTATAAAGTAATCATTTGTACTAATTTCATCTGTACAGGACGCGGTTAAACAAGGGTGGATAAATATCAAAAGAGGGATCCTCTAGTTTTAGTTCCATTGTCTGCACTTATACTATTCCTATGAATTCAGTACTATTTCACCAATATGTAGTCTCATCTAATATGGATGCTATTATGCCAGTTTAATATTTTCATTTTTTTTACTGTAAGGTTTATTTCTTTTTAATTAAATAAATTTTATTGCTGATATTTCGATCCACGGTTTGAAATGAATTTCCTCATTGGGGTTTCCTCGTTGCCTATGCCTGGTCTAACCTTACCAAGACATTCAATCAATCGTATAATTAAGAGTATTCATTAGTCGATTCGAAAAACTTTCCTTATGTATTTTCACTGGGATTTCAAAACCCTTCCTCGATAATTCAAGGAGTAGATAGGCGAACTTCGAACCCCTAATACCCAAATTCCAACCTCACTTTCGAGTGGTGGACCATATTTCAACGAACAAGACTGGCGACCGAACTGGGCATAATAACCCTAGGATTGAGGTAAACAACGGCAACAGCTCACGTGAGGCCTATCTTCCCAGATCTTTGTGCCTTATATTAGCCAAGCGTCACGGGTGTAACCGAAAACTGAGAGAAGGCCAGCTTTTGTTTATACATACATTCAGCTGCTACTCAGGACGGATTGTTTTAGTGTACAAAATCATCCGGAGTTAAAATATACTCCCATTCGGATAGGTACCCCGGTAACAGTGTCCACTCTACTTTCATTTTCATATCTATATTAATTTCAAAGATATTCACTTGGTTCCACATATTTTCCCATCACTCTATAATATTGCTCGTTGTCAAGTATGAAGACATAAAAGAAGGATCATGCAAACTTATCAGTAATTGAAAAGAACAGACAATTCACTGTAAATTATTAGGTACATAATTTAAATATTCAAATATATCACAAAATCACCTATGGGGCATTCTATGAATGAAAAGACCTTTTCCTAAGGTGATTAATCTGTAGCATTCTGAACATTCAAAATTCCCCATTATGCTAATTCAAAATTTTAAAATATATGAAAAAAATAGGCAATCTACTGCAGTACCCATCTCCCAAATTTCATTTTGATATTTATAATAATTCCAGAGATATTCACTTGGTTCCACACATTTGCCCATCACTTTATAAGCTAAAAAAATCTGTCAGAACACTTACTGAAATATTTTAAATTTACACTACTACTCTTACCGATCCTTGAAAACCTACGCCTTGTCCATGAAATTTTCTACAACACACAATGATTCCAGTTAGACGTTTAATTAATGGTTAGAAAACAATCAATTAGAGGCAATTTCTATGAATGATTCAGAATTTTTTTTATCCCATATGTACATTCCTCCTAGCCTTGTCAAATAGAGAGTTTTGGCAACTCGGTGTATTCTATGGTATACTGGAGAGTGGCAAGACAATCATTTGCTCAAGAAAATAAATAATTTAATATTTATCTAATTGAATTCAAACCGCAGTAATTAATTTTCGTTTAGTTTCAAAATAGGTACCTAGTTTTCATTTTTTTACTCCTTGAAACAATTAAAATGACACGAGCAATTGAAATCCTTGAAATGGATTTCACACATTACGTATCAAAAATAATAAACAAGACAAATACCCTTATCTCTCTCGAAAAAATTATGTTTCTATTTTGTTAAGCATTGAGATCAGTTTTGACTGCTTTTATTTTTATTGGAAATCTCATTACCATCAGTATGTATTGATGTGTTGTTGACTTTATTTTCAGGTCCTGATCGAATAATGTTTTATTTATCCCCAAAGAAATATTTAAATCTCACAAAAACTAATATTTTGGATAAAATGGACGATGACGTCTTTTGGAATGACCGCCCTTATTATTTTTTTGTGTACATATGCGGGAAAGAACTTACACCAGTGAATGCTATTTTCGATATTGAAGTGCCAGAAAATCACTCTGGGCCAACAATGGATATAGCAGTGGCAGGAAATTATGTGCATCCAAAGAAGTACCGATCAACCCCTGATTTTACAAAGTTTTTATCGAAGTTTCCTGATTGGGCCGATCTGACAACGTGGGTCGCCAGTTATCATTCATGGGTAATATAGAACATGCATTGTTACGTAACTATACAAAATTATTTTTATGCTAGGCATATTGAATGTGATTGATTTTATGTATCACCATATTTTGTAAAAAATGTTTAATAACTGCTTGTTTAAAATAGAAAATTCAGATGTTGACAATTTTTTTTTAATTTTACTATAATTTTGTTTTGGTATAGTTTCTTATTTGAAGTAAATGCTCATAAGATTGTATGTGTTACCCCAAAAACATTTGCCCGTTAGTGCAGAGTATTCTTCTCATCGATTCTGTCAGGATGAATACGCCGTATTAATGGTGATGTCACATCGCCCTTTTTAAATGTCCACGGATCCAGAAAACCCAATATAACTTTGGATTTCTGAGTATTTTCCAGTTGACAGGAATTTCTATGACTAATAAATTTAGAAAGCACTGACGTGAGGTCAGATGGCTTCGGCGCTCTTGTTGAGCCAGTTGCAAGTGACTATTTAAACTATAAGAAATCTCTAAGCACTCGGTTTAGGTGAACGAGAGTCTTTTCCTGTACTCTGGAACAATGTTATAATAATGAACAGATCTATATCTCAAATCAAAAATAAATTTTCATAGTTTATCCAAGTTTTGTTCGAAGCTTAGATTCCCTTCTCCTAAAAACCCACGTCAGTGCTCTTCTAAATTTTGACAACATATATTATTTCACCGTAGTGAGAATTTTCGATTAATTTTCCCCCAACTGACACTGATTAATAAGTCCGATTCATGTCAATCAAATGCGTATCTGTGATATTATAGAGCAGATATACTTAGATCTAACGGACTTTTTGACATTTTTCTTTATTCTTGAGTAAATGAAAAATAATTATATCTTCATGTGAAAAGAAGATACGACAATAACATTTGAGAATATGAGAGATATCAATAACGTCCATGCATGCGCAAATTTTGTTTGAATACGTCTGATATCTTATGAGGTATAAAGAATTGAAAATTTTTTTTTGGAAAATTTTCAAGCATGTCGATTTCTGCGAAATTTTGCGAGCCTATTTGTTCCAGCCTAGTTAATATATCTTTACAACTTGATCCGATGGCTATTCACGTAACCATGGTTACGTGGGCTAACTGACCTCACACTAATATTATATGCAATTTAGTTATGTGAAGCTTTTGTGGGGCGATAGAAAAATTTCTATGTTTGATTGTAACCACACAACTCCACGAATTGGATCGTGTGAAGATTTGTGGGGTGGTAATATGATCAGCTTGCATCATGAAACAATTTATGTGGATAGTAAGTACCTGCGCAGTGGAAAGAATAATGATCGTAAAATTCAACTGACCAAGAGGAAATGATGTATCGAGTGCAGTCAATAATGAATCTAGTCGGTTTGACAGACATGTTATAACTTAATATAAAAGAATTGTCAAAATCATACGCCTATTATGCATGGTAAAGAACTATTCAATAACGACTGCTCAAAATTATGTATTTCCATAATTTTATTCAATAAAAAAAAGTAAAACTCAACATTCTCAATTACATACAGTAATTAAAACATTCTCACGTTAACATTCCTTAATTCAACATTTTTATGTTATGTTATGTTTTTATGTTATGTAAAGTAGATAAATTGAACAAACTAAGAAATCATGAATGTTGCCTTAAGTGATTTCTGAATATTACTTCAAAATTTAGCAAGTTGCTTTCAGATTTTTATTATTTTCATTCAAAGTATGAAATAAATAAATCTATAATTTATATTGCAGTAATTAATATAATTTTGGCATGAATTCATATTTATATGTTATTCATTCGACTAGGTTTTACAGGTGATACAAAAAATGAAACAATTTTTGTTGACTCTCATTGAATTTTTAAATCATGGATAATACTGACCAAACAATAACGGGATGTTTGTGACACATATACATTCAACATATGATCAAAACATAATACAAATAACATTTAAGAAAATTATGATTCTACATGATGTAATGATTCAAAGAAAATAATATAACGCAATAATACTCAAAAGTGCCTTAGACAATAATTTAATGAAACTGTTGCATGACTGACTAGAAAGTTTTGGCTTTTTTGTTCTGTTCAATGTTGATTTTTTGTAATAAACATATTCTATCACTGTCGCTTTTACACATAACTCGGTAAAATAGGTAAGAATCTGAACAAATCGATTTTTTTAATGGAAAGAGATGTAACTGTGTTTTGGTAATAATCTAGCTAAATTGTTCGAGGAAACCCAAAAGAAAATACAAATTTCTCAATAGAAACGGTATAGTTGTTGTCGTCATACATCAACTATTATTAGGCTTATTTAATTTATTTATTAACCTCTCAAGAGTCCAATTAATTCGCACCAACATTAAAAAGCCTATTACTACAGAAATCAGCGTTATAAACATGGCAACCCCCTCAAATATGAACTTGGGAGCAAAAAGTTTCCAAACCATGAGATGACGGCAGTGGATGGTACTAGCAAGCATTGTGGCGAAAACCTGCAACAATTAATTAAATATTTCAGGAATCGTCTAGACAATGACATGATTTCAATACAACATACCGCATATGGATATCAAAATGAACCTACTTCAAAATCAAAAGTGCATTCTCCCAAAACTGTTTTGCTCATTGAACTAAAAAATTAACGAAACATTTTTTGCTGTTTATTGCTGTCAACAAAGATTGTCTTTGATACGTATTCGTAATTCATGTTATAAATGTATATCAACAGTGTGACATTCCCTTTAGGAATTATGGGTCTATCAAATGCAAACATCAGTAAGTCCATTTTTTGAGTCGCAACACTATTGAAAAACATACTTGATCAATCTGAGGTAGATGGCAAAACCATAATCATCAATGAATTGCTAAAAACGAAAAAAAATTGAAGACTATTGACGTGAGGTCAAAACCTTGTTCTAGTCTTATAGCACTATCGAACAGTTTGATACTAATGCAACCGCCACGATTAATCAAAAAACCTATATCTTAAAGTAAAAATAACTGCTTACAGTTTTCCTTCATTTTTGCTCAAAGTTCAAATTCCTAGAAACCTATCAAAAACATATCAACTCCAACGAAGACTATTTAGAATATCTTTCTTTCACTTAGCTCTTGTCCTGAAATATCTTATATATTCAAGTCCAAATTACAAATACCTTGAATTAAAATCAACCAAATTAACAATTTTTCTTCAGTTTAATTTCAGCTGCAATCATGTTCCATTTAAAAATGTACTACTTCAAAATACAATCTCTTGAATCATCCAATATAATCAAAACATAATCAGGAAAATTGATCTATCGGTAAACAAGCTCTTCTTTCATCATCATACCCGAATTTCGGACGAGAAAACACTTGTCCTTGGATTTATCTCATATATTTGAATCCAAATTTCACAAAAGCGATGACAACAAATGTTGGTAGAAAATAGAAACAAAAAACCAAAATAGTATTAATTATGGTAAATTACCTAGTAGTTGGCTGAAACAATCTATCATTTAAAGAAAAACTGTCAGTTTGGTTGTTTTTAATTCAAGATGTTTATAATTTCGCCTTGAATATACAGTAAGATATTTCAAAGGACAAGATCTTAGTGAAAGAAAGATATTCTAAATAGTTTTCGATGGAGTTGATATGCCATATGGTTTGTTCATTCATCGTGAAGGTTGTGATAGTATCACACTGTTTCAAAGTTCGGAAAAGACTCTAGAACAAGCGCATGAAAGCTCCTGATATCACGTCCGTGTTTTTATAAAATTTTAACATTTTTGTATATAAAGGATTGAAGTTTTTTCCTTGAAAAAGTTTGGTGCTTTACCATCAGTAACACATTGGAGTATACAGGGTACATTAAACATTTACCAAGAATGTGAAGCAAAAATTTATTAAAAATTTGGTGTTTTCAGAAGCAGTGGCTGCTTCCTCGTTATAAAATATGTTTGGTGTTGCCGTTTATATCTAAAAGTTACAATTACTTTGTTGATTGAAATGGTATATTCTCTATACTTTTGCCTTTTTCAATTCACCTTTGTAGTTTATTGAGGAGAGGGGAAGAAAGATTTCCATTAGTCTTTTTTCCTCTCACACATGTGGAAGTTCTTCTGTATCCATTGGGATATAGCTTCAGAGTCAAGAATGATGTGCGAGGCAATCTCATACTCAACACTTTTGAAAGGAAAGTCTTATTTCTGTATTTGTGGTAGCCCAAGAGTTCTACTATAGGGCTACGTCGGAAGTCATAATACAATAAATAAAATTCAAAATTTCCAATTCAGTTGGGAGGTCCATAAGATCTCATTAATACTTCATAAAACCCTCCAGATATAAACTAGTAGAGCTGATTTAGTTTAAAATAAAACTTATGATTGTATATTATGGAATGTGGTGTATTCTAAGATATTGTTTAGTTAAATGAATTATTTAATATATTTACCCTTAAACCATGGCAGGCGAGGTATTTACAAGTAGTAACTAGAACTGTAGTAAACATTTCTTCACGTTTCTCAAACAGAAACAGTTCTCCTTGATTCAAAATATCCTTGTACAACTCTTTGTTCCTGTTCAAAATTGATGGAGTCATTATGAACAGGGTAAAAGGTGTAATGACTATCATTGGTAGAAGAAATCCTGTAATTATGTACGGACAGAAAATATTCACAATTATTAGTGTGCCCTGAACCAGCTTATTGGATAAAACTCCTGATGTACCGACAAATGCTGCATTCCAATCTATGTTTGACCAAGCAGGCTGGTGTCCGGTTCCATAGAAGAAGTAGTGGGAAGTTATAACCCAGATCAATATTGCAATATTGGGAACTTGGAACAGATCATCTAGAAAAAAAAACAGATTTAATGATGAATGAAACTATTTAAGTTCGTAGACAAAACAAATGAGTGTGTTCTCTTGAATAAGAGAGGTTTATTCATCAGGTTTTTTTGTATGATAACGAATTAGAAAATAAATTTTATTTTTAATTATTTTTCTCTATCTGTAATATCAATTCTGTGGCATTGAAGCAAGACCCGTTATGTGCAAAATGTCGATTTTACAGATGAGGTATTTTAAACATTGAAGGCTGACGTAATATGGATTCTATACAAAACAGCATATTGAGTACTCAAAAATCAACGTTTTTTCCATTTCGGGGTCTGGCAGCATATTCTACACCGCCAAATGTGCAGATGGTTCAAATTGGGCACTTTTGATAGGAAATACGAATTTCTAGAGGAGTTAGAGAAAAACTAGCCAACAATTTACAACGTGTTCGAATGGAGATTCATTTAAATCAAAACATAATAGACTTCGCTACCCAACATTATTGATAGCATTAATCATTTGATTCTATCGCAGGTATTAAACGAAAGGCATGGTGCAATGCTGCTTCCAACGATTCTTGGAAATTAGGATAGCTTTTGTATGTGAGGTCCTTTATTCTTCTCCAGAGGTATAAATCTAGAGGCGTAAGATCGGGGGATCTTGCCGCCTAATGAACAGGACTCCTTTAGCCAAGCCAAGTATTTTCCGTAAATATTTCGTTTAAAAACGCCGTATGATGCGTGCGTTATGACACACGGTGGCCCGTGTTAGAAGTTTACCTCTCCAATTTGTTGTAGTGGTAAATTATCCATTGTTTGTTCAACAAATTCCCTCAATATTTCCAACGTGTTTGGGTAAGGTTACCCTCATAGATATAGGAATCGATAAACCTTCCTCTAAAAAAATACGGATCCAATATTGAAACTGTATCGGCCTTGATTTTGTGTCTCCACTAAAATATGTGGACTTTCCAAAGTCCAATTGTAGGAATCGTATCTATTAAAAATACCAGAGCTGCTAACGCATACTTCATCAGTCCATATCATCTTCTGTCCAAAGTTTGGGTTTCAGCATACCATTGGCAAAATTCGAGCCGGAATTATAGATCACTGGGTAGTAACTTTAACTATAGTAACTTTTCGTACTATATACGGTTTGAATTAATTTTGTTAAATTTTCACATTGCTGTAATCTTTGGAATACCTGTATTCAACGACATTTTGCGAAGTGAAATATTGGGTTATTTTTTAATTTTCCCCAAAACCGTTATTCCTTCTAACTCTCTATCTCTATGGCTTCATAAATTTTTGTCCTTGGTATTGAAAGAGAACCGTAATCAACTAGATTTTGCTCCAATCTATCCCGAATCGGTTGTCTCCTTCCAGAATATCGGATTGACGGCAGCCTGAGCATAGCTATTTTTGCTCTAACTCCTTTATAAATTGGTTTCCTACCAAAAGTGTCCAATTTGCACTACTCTGCACATATCAGCATCAAAAATGAAAAATCAAATTTTTGGTACATACAATAACAACATAATCACAGTGAACCCCCGGTAAACCGGCATCTCATGTTATGCGACATGTCTGTTATTATCGAGTATACTTTTGGCGATCTTCCCTAATATAATATTAAACAGGTTGTACCTTCCAATAAGAACATAATATAATATCTTGTTGGAAGAATAATTGGTCAAATTGCAAGTTGGTCTTCTGTGATTTCCGGGGTTCCACAGTGTTATAACGGCAATTCAACTCACCTATATTAGTGGCTTTATCGATTCGTAGTAACGATATAACAATTAATAAGAACATAATGGACATGAACAAAATGACCACAGATGGAGCTGCAGTTTCTCCCATCAGGAGTCCAAAAAGTATGGTCAAATAGACAGCAATTGCGATGAAAGGTGTACTGAATATGGTGCCTAAGCCGTAGATGATTGGTATTTCACTTTTAACCTTTTCTTTATCTTCAATCAAAGCCTTCATGCTCTTAAACAGCTGTGGTATCACGTTGTAATCATTGGAAACAGTTAAGTCTGATTTTCTAGGTAAAATATATATTAGTAAAGGTTGCAAGATTATGCTAAATATTCCAATTATCGTCGTTGTATACACTACCCATACCAAATGGTCCACTTTCCATGTTAATTTAGCCGAATCAGTTGGAAATCTATGAAGAACCCAGTAGCCACCAGTACATACTACCATAATAGTAGGTGCATACTTTGCCAGTATTACTGACAATGAATAATTATTCAAACTGCCACAATTTTTAAGCCAAGTTTTGGTGATTGTGACAAATAGGGCTAGAGAAGCTAGAGCTAGAGCCCATTCTGACTTGCTTGATTCTTTGTTCATACTGCTGCTCCTTGTAAAGCAAGATCCCTGTTCCTCTCTGCATTTCCAATAGTTTACAGATAATCTCAAAAGGATGGCCATTAACGTCAAAAATAAAATTAATTTATATTTACTTCTTCTTGAGGGACTCTTATCTTTAGTAACATTCTTACTGTAACACATCAAACCAAGAAGCGCAAACGTTATTAACAGAAATAGTAGACAAGTAGCTTCTTCTTCTATATAACTATTTGAAAACAAACTGATGAGATTGAAAGCTAATACTAGACGAGTTACAGAGGAAATAAGCCTATCTGATTTTCCTTTGCTGTACCATGTCAAGCTTATAGTATCCCAATTTTGCATAATTAACATGGCTAACATAAATTGCGATATCACTCCAGTTGAGAATAAAATTGAAGATTCCAGATTAATTATGAATTGGAAATAATACAAAGTCATTGAAATTATTACTGCAACTAAACAAGAAACATAGGAACACATTAAAAAGGAACTTAAGAATAAATCCCTCAAATAATTTATGGGTACGCCATCGACAATTATGAACAGAAAAAATAAAGTTAAAAAGAGGAGTAATAATCCTCTTGATATTGAAAATGAATCAAATTGGACCCAGATTTTTTCACACATGTTACGAATTTCTGTTATTAATGCAACGCTTTCAACGTGAAATTCATTGAAAGATTGTTCGTCAACAGAGGTGATTTTTGTTTTCAGGTTCTCGTATTTTTCCATAATTCCTTTTATATCGCTTGCTTCGAATATGTCGGAGTTATTGGAGTATTGACGAACATATTCAACCACTTGTTCAACGTTGGACCAAGTTGAAAACAGTGAATATTTCCATTGCGGTATCGATGAATCATTCAATATGGGCAAGGCTTCGTGTAGCACCGAACCTAAATTCGAAAACGGTATTGGTACACCAAGTGCAGTTGCTAATGTCGGCACTATATTCACTTGTTTGGTCATTGTGATGCTTTGGGAAGCAGCAAATGGAATTTTTGAGTAGATGTAGAGTGCTGAGCTAACTTCATTATCAGTTTCTCCGCCATGATCTCCTACAAATAAATACTGATATTAGGTATCCAAGTCTAAACAAGCAATATAATTTTTTTAATATCCTACTTATATTACTGATGCACTTAAATCCAGAAATACAATGTCTGCCCCAAAATTATCGGAACAATATTGATTTGCAGGTTTGTTCGAGTACCTCAAACAGTACAGTACACACAGTAGAATAGCGTGTTATCGTTCTGTCCAAATTTCGAAATTTTCAAATATCGAGTAGGAAATGGCATCAACCGATTGGGTTGATTAATAATACAGGGTCAAACTGTAATATGTCTGGTATATGTCGCCCTAGTAACGAATCAATTAAAAAAGTAAAATGAGTCGATGAAAAAAGAAATTGTTAACCTGAGACTTCGTATGAAAGTTGGAACAAAATTCAAGAGAAATAGTTAATAAATTATGGATGTCATAGAGGAAACAAAACGAAAACTTTCAGGAGATTATGTTCCCCGAAAAGGAGGAAAATCTCTTCTATAACTTCAGTATATAAAAACGGTCCGAAAAATAAAATTTGACAACTATAGGCCAATCAGCATAATGTCAATTATTCCTAAGATTTTCGAGGCATTAGTTTATAAATATATTTATAATTATAGAAAGAACATGATAATCCTACAACATGGTTTCCAAAAAAGGAGAAATCTCGGAACTAAGTTTTTAGTTTTTTCCGAGTATCTTCAGTAATGTTTAGACCAAAACATCAAAGTCAAAGTTATCGTACTGATTTTAAAAAGGGTCTCTGATAAAATAAGTCATAGGATATTGCTTCAAAGACTCGCTGAGGTATGTATATGCGGTGATCTATTGAGATGGATATAAGCAATATATTTGTTAGAGTAAATGTTCACAACCTGGTCAATTATTTTTCATAATTGATTTGAATGCAATTAGAAGGTGTTTCAAAAACTGTAAATTTTTGTTATTCGCTGATGACTTGAAATTTTACAGGGAGGTCGAAGGAGTAGACGACTGTTTTCTGATCCATCAAGATATTGATAGAATGTTGAGTTACTGTAGGGCGAATATTTTTTTTCTGAATTGTGATAAATGTCACAAGATTTTCATTTAGTAGACATATATCTACGTCTCATAGAGCATCAGTATACATTCGCAGGTAGACAAAGTTCTAGATTTGGGGTGACATTTGACAGGAAACTTGTATTTGCCCAACATATCGAAGTCTTACTGGGTGATTTGAATCGCTTGCTCAGGTGGGTCATTCGACAGTGTAACAATTTCAAAGGTAACAGAACCTTTTTAATGTTCGGTGCTACAATTTCAGTGCAAATATGGCGGGTATATTGACAAAATCTAATATTTACGTTTTGCTATTTGTAGAGAGTTTTTAGAATTCT
The DNA here is from genome assembly GCA_030674115.1 of Micraspis discolor. Classification (NCBI taxonomy): domain Eukaryota; kingdom Metazoa; phylum Arthropoda; class Insecta; order Coleoptera; family Coccinellidae; genus Micraspis; species Micraspis discolor. The sequence continues at coordinate 650,311 of JARTUT010001751.1, forward strand.
TACTTTTATCGAAGATTAACATTTTTTGAATAATGGAAGGATATGTTGAATAAGAGGAAAGGAAAACGTATTCCAAAGAACGAATTATTCTTTTGTGCTACTTATGTGTTTTATAAAAAAAATCTCAAAACTGTATGGTATTACATATTCATCATTGACGATTAATTCAATATTTTTCCTTACTTACTTTCTCTTATTTATTATTTTCTTATGAAATAATTGTAAAAAAAAATTATCTTTGCTTTATAGAAAATACGCCGTTCGAAAGAGCGACAAAATGATAAAAAAACAATGTAACATTTTACTAGTTGAATTCAGCTCCAAAATCAACAGGTTGAACGAAGTAAGAGAAATATATTCATAAATATAGTCAAACTCATTAAATATGTAGTACATCGAGTGACAATTTCGCGTTCCGCTTGATTTGTCCTGATGTCAGTTCCTTTGATAACCTGTAAAAGTGCATGACGTCATTTGTTGCACTCAGTGCAGATCGACACTGGCGAAGCAGGAAACGCTAATAGGTATATGATCAGACATACTCAATTTTGACCACGGATCTTGATCGGGACGTGAAACCCAATTGATTGAGATCATTTTGGGCTATATATTAGAAAATTACAGACATTTGGGCAAAACGTGACTACTAGAACCTGATGGGAGTGAGTAGGCCTAGTGAAAACAATACAGTGTGGAAATCACTATTGGGAAAAATTCATTGTATCATTATTTTAGAGAATTATAAAAATGACAAGACACGTGGACTTGTGATTCAGGTGTTCGTTGCTTAAACATCAATATTAATGTTTTTTTGTTTTTAATCGGGATGAGGAAACTTGGAAATAAATAATTAGGATGTGATGTCATGTTGACCGAAGTAAGGTGTAATCTCATGTGGCAAGTTGAAATATGAGTTATATAATGAGCAGAGGAAAAGATATAGAAGAAATTTCTCGAGATTCCAATATTGAATCAATCAATCATAATAAGGTTCTATAAATAAAATATTTATTTTCAATTTCTTTTCGATTGTTTTTGAGTCTGCATACTCTGAGGAGGCGTTACTGCAAAAATATACTACCCTCTTGCACTAGGAACAAGCGCGCAAACAGAATCACGATGCAGATAGAGTCACTCAAATCCTGCAGAAAACAGTGACTCGATAAATGTATTCAAATACTAGATTATACATGAAAATACACAATTTTCGAAATTAACTGAATACATTACTTCTAAATTGATAAATCTATACATACTAATTAAGTGTGCAAATTTCCTCACCTGTTATGGTCATTCCATGGTCACCCAATACATACAGAATCATATCATCATCCAAGTTTTTTATCACCTTTCTGAAAAAAAAATCTGGATGTTCAATTTATCAGTAATCAGGATAGCCGTTCAATATGCAGAAATTAAAAAAAAAACGAAATGGGCCTTTTGAAATAAGAAAGTTTTCGACCACTATTTGTACTTGATATTTGAGAATCAATTATGATCACTCACTGTATTTTTTGAGTTTATTTTTGTCCCTATAGGATTAGGCAATTTGTACAATCGAAAACCAGTGTCTCTGACGTAACTGGTTTCTTAATGAATTGCTATTCAAGAAATCTCCATATTTCCAATTTTTCCCCATTATCAAGTGAACGATACTTCTAATGTGTAAAGTCATCTGAAGAAACTCATAATAATTGCAGCTTTTCAATCGATATTTAGCTCAAACACAGGGTATCATATTCGAAAAAATTCAACTTCAGTCTATATCTTTCTGTTAGAATACTTTGTATATATGAAAATAATTTTAAATTGTGCTTATGAATACCTGCCATGTATCACGAAAAACTATTTCAAAAATATCTTTATTAACTCTCTCAAAATCAGTTTCCCGTATGTGGTGGGTCACCCGGTATAATTCCAATGATGTCATTTTATATGCGCGCTCGAATATGCATAAGCATCATATAACTTGAAGTGAGTAGACATCTTTTCTCCCATGTGATATTTTCCTTCAGAACAAATACCCAACGAATATATAGGGTGATTCGTGAGTAGGTGGCCAAATTCTAGGAACTGATCCCTCAGCCAAAAATAATGCCAGTTCGTCATTAGTTTTTTAGAATACTCAACCCCTGATAAATTTACTCCTTCCAAGATTAAGACACTTTGACAGTTTTTAATCGTTTTCTCTTAAACGTATAATCGCACCAAATTGAAATTTGATTATGGAAACAAATGTTACCATTTTTTTTTAACCCCAACTACAAAGGTTTTTTTATAGCATACGCTATTAGTTTTCACCTTGTATCTTTTCGACAGTAAAAGATTTATAGAATCATCATTTCGGCAATATCCACTATCTCTAATTGTCTATGCTACCAACGTTTCGTGAGATATCTTCTAGACATAATTAGCGTAAGAAAAATTGAAAATATTTGGAAATTTTCAATTTTCATTTAGTGTCAAGAAACTGAAACTAGGTCAAATTTTGTTATGTTAGTTATGTGTAGATGGAAGACTTAGTTACTACGAACAGTTTTCACAAATGCTGCTTTTTTCATTCTTCTTCTTGTAGGTTTCTCTTCTTCAAATACGATAAATGTATCGCTCCATTTCATCTGATGATTCTCATTCACAGAATGTTGGACCAAGTTCGACCTATCAACACTTGGAAAAGCTTCTGATGTTCTTTTATTCTTACTTTCAAGAGGCGCCTTGTTTCTCTGAATTAAGATCTTCCGCATTTACATGATATTTCATAAATGGAATTCTTAGTTCTTTGATTTTCTTTGTTAGGTTTGATTATTATTAATAATCAATAATTATTTATTTATAGATAATGCTTCTCATTTTTTCTGATGAACACATAAGCAATGACGATTTTATGGTTCGTCCCATATCTGCCCGTGTTGTATGAAGTTCAAGTTGATTTTGTTCAATTTGCTTTGCTCTTTACATTATCTTTTGTAGATAATCATTATTTCTGAGTGTTTTCGTGATGTAATTTATTTCCTCATTGGAAGAGATATTAAGATGATACTTTCAACATTTAGGAACATAGGATGAACACTGTGGATGGACTCCTTCGAGTTCGAGATCTTCTTAACAATCAAGAAGAATCTATTAAATTAACAATGGAAATCGAGCAAGATAGATATCTTCCATTTTAGATATACTCGTACTTGCTCATAAAAAGAATGGAATCTTAAGAACTAGGCTCTCTAAAAAAACCTACAACCACAGGTTAATATCAAAATTTAAATTCCAACCATAGACCAAATACTGAATTAGGAGTAGTGTTTGTATGATAGAACAACAAAAATATGATCTAACTAACAAAATAAAAATGATGAAATAAATAAAATCACAGAAACACTCGGAAGTTATGGCTATCCCAAAAAGATATAAGAAAAGACTAAATAAATAACACAAAATCAACTTGAAACCCAAAATAACATAACACAAGTAAGTAAGGTACAAACCATAAAATCGTTATTCCTTATGCGAAATGAGAAGAATTGGAAATAAATACGATGTAACAACTGCATTTGAGGCACAAGATACCATAGGATCTTATCTAACAAATGTTAATCTGAAATGAAAATCAAAGAACGAAGAAATGCATATTAGAAATACCATGTGAATGCGGAAGATCTTTTATTGGAGAAACAAAACGCTCCTTGAAAGTGAGAATAAAAGGACATCAGAAGCTTTCCTAAGTGTTAGACACCGATAGATGTGAATGACATTCATCAGATAAAATGGAGCGCTATATTTACCATTAAAGCTTCTGATGTTCTCTAATTCAAACTTTCAAAAACTTCATAAGCCTTCTCAAATGTTGGACACTGATTGATCTAAGTTGGTCCAACATATTGTAAATGGGAAACATCAGATGAAATGGAACTATATATCTAGTATATCCAAAGAAGAGAAACCTACAAAAAGAAAAATCAAGGAAGCAGCAATTATGTAGCTTTCGATACCGAACGTACCCCCCCATCAAGTACAAATTCGATCTTGTTTCAGAGTTCTGCCAATTTTGACACTAAATGAAAATTTTGAAATATTTTTAGGTTTTCAAAAAAAAAATTGCCTTGAAAATGATAAAAGATGTCTATCAAAACGTTGGTACCAAGAATAATATGATATGGTGAATATTGCCCAAATAATACTTTTACACGAGTCAAAGATGGTGAGCAAAGGAAAAATTCGGTACATTATACAATTTTGCTTTGATAAAGGCGAGTATGCCAGTCAGGCGGCTGCAAATGTAAATAATGTTTATGGTTTATGGAAGTTTTGGTTTCGCCTATTCCATTCCGGTAATTTTGATGTGAAAGATGCACCACGCACTGGAAGGCCTACCGTCAAGAATGTTGATAAAAAATTGAAAATGATCGAAGTAGACAGGCATGAGAGCTGCTGCAGCATCGCTCAAGATATGGTCCAATAGTTCTAAACGATTTGCACATTTTTTGCAAAAAGAAGCATGATGTTTGGGTGCCGCACGAGTTGTCGGAAATAATTTGATGGATCGTGTTTCCATCTGCGATTCTTTGGTCAAACGGAACAAAATCGATCTATGTCTGAAGCGGCTGGTTACTGGTGACGAGAAATGGATGACATCCGACAATGTCAAGCGAAAACGCTCATGATCGAAGGCCGGTGAAGCATCTCAAACGGTGGCTAAACAAGGATTGACTACCCTGAAAATTTGCAGTGTATTTGGTTGAATTGGAAAGGGGTCATTTACTTTGAGATACTGCCAATGGTCAGACGATTATTTCAGATATCTACTGCCAGTATTTAGACCGATTGAAAGCAACAATTGATCAGAAGACAAAAATCAGCAAATAGGAGAGGTGTCGTATTCCATCAGGACAACGCCAAGCCTCACACGTCTTTGATGAGCCGCTAAAAGCTTCGGGACCTTGGTTGGGAGGTTCTTATACATCCGCCATATAGCCTAGATCTGGCACCAAGCGATTATCTTTTATTTGTGTTCGTGTTCAACGCTCTTGGTGGTGTAAAATTGCCCTCAATAGAAGATTATAAAAAATGGCCATATCATTTTATTGCTAATAGGGTCAAGATGTGTTGGGATCGAGGCATAATAAAATTACCTTCTAATAAGGCAACAAGTAACCAAAAGAATGGGTGCATATTTGAGCAAAAACGAATGATTCTAACTATGTTAAATAAAGCCCCAAAATTAACGTACAGATAATGGATTTCTTTCTTCCCAACCTAATATAAAACTTATCATGTGCCTCAACATGTTTGTAAAATTTTCTGTCTTGTTTTTTTTTTAAATATCAGTATTTTTCGAGAAAATCGAATTTATGATAACATCTAATTAAAATTTGTGCTGATTGAGATATTGCATGATACCAATTCTTTACATGAAAAACTTGCACTATTTTTGGTTTAGGAATCAGGTGCTTAAATTTGGGTATTTATGAGTCACCCCCTATTCCTTCTCCGCGATTGGGGAATGTTAGTACCCCGAACTGGCAACGCCCCTGTTCAATATAAGGTTATGTTTATTTCATACCGTGAGTTGAAACTTTCAAATCTCGAGTGAAAGCTCTTATTAGGAGTAATTCGAAAAATGGAGAAGACTGATGACTTTACAAAGTGTGGTATATGTAGTTACCCATTATCAATAACACCCATTTATTATGATTTAATGTTGGGGAGTACTTGCGGAAGGTGTGTGAATACAAAACAGAAATATAGTTCGAAAATACTCCATAGGCAGTTCATGCTAGAAATGATGCTGAATAACGTGAATTTTCCATGCGCATACGAAAAAGAGGGATGTCTTGCGAAACTAAAATTGGGAGAACCGGCATTTAACCATGAGCAGACATGTACATTCAAAGTTTCAACGTTATCTTGTCCGTGCCCACTATCTCCTAAGAAGTTTCACGAACGCTGCACCTGGAATGGAGATCCTTCTGATTTCTCTGAGCATATTAAAGATACGCATAAAGAATTTGTTAAAACAGATTTAACTTATAATTTATCACCTGACCTAGAAAACAGGATCGTTCTCAGTGAATTGGATGGAAGCATGATAATTATTTTATTTGAAAATATAACTGAAAGTAATGTATCAGTATGTTCTATAATGAGTGATATGAATTATAAGCAATGCCTTGACAGAAAGTTCAGAATTCTCTTCTCAGGAAGAGATGCCAGTGTCACATTTGAAGGTCAACAACTACAACACATAGTACCTAGTACAAAATGTTCATCAGGAAGCAGCTTAACAATTCCAATTTCAAATTTCACTCATTTATTCGAGAAATCTAATGAAATAATAGTATCGATTACGATTTCGCGTAAATATTTCCAACCTAACTTATTCGATAATAACAAAAAGCCACAAATAGAAAACACTGAATTTACATCATTGATTCTTCAAGAATTAAGATGCCCTATATGTACTGAACTTAAGGGTCCTCCTCTTTACTTATGCAAAGAAGGTCATAATATGTGTTCCAGATGCAGGCACAAGATTTCTGAATGTCCAATGTGCCGAAGAGAAATAACAGGTGAGTACAGTATGAAATAAATGTATTTTGAATGGTTACATTCCAACATAAAATTGTAATAGTATTTTCTTAAACGAGTTGACTCCTGCGATGTGTATCAGACAATATTTTCTCTATTGCAGTAAAGTTTTGAAAATACTGTTGAAGTATAATGAAAAATTCAAAGTCATTCCGCACGACGAACTAATATATATATATATTCTTTTGAACTTTTGGCTGACAATATTTAGTTAGCAAACAATAAAGCATATAGATCAGGGGTTAGTGACGGGGTGTCATACGATTCGGCGTATGACATAAAAGCCTAGGGAAAAAACCCCAGTAAAAAAAAACCCTGGCTCCCCGTCTAAGTGTGAAAATACAAAAATAAGCTGAAATATATTTTAGGGACTTCTTTTTTCAAGAGTGGTCTTCTATTGATGGAGACAGAGACTTCTTCAAGTTGCTCACATCGAATCTGGAAACAAAAAGACAAAAGCAGAAAAAAGAACTGAATAACAAAAATACGTATCATATTAGTTTGAAATTTATAACCAATTCCGAGAAAGAGTCGGAAACATCATGAATAGCCCTAAAACCATATTGAAATTTATATTGATGAGGTGAGGTATTGTTTCTTCCGCTTCTCCACCTGCACAACTTGCGCTAGGAACTGAGTTTCATCTAAATAGCATGCTATTGGTACGACCATGACCTGTTCTCAAACTATTAAGAACTGTCCAAATTTTTCTTGGAAGATCAAAACCAGGAACTTTTTCAGAAGGATCAGAAACGAGATACTTATTGAACATTTCGTCAGAGTTCCACTCAGTCTTCCATAATTCTTTATCACTTATGTTCATATTGAAGAACGTATTATGCCATAATGGTTTACGTGACTTCAATCTGGGAATTCTATTTTGTGGAAAATATGAAATAATTGGGAACAAATTGGGAAAAGAATGATATTTGTGCCAAGAATTCAGAGCTGCAGTCTGTCTGCGAATATGGGGAGGGACAATATTAGACAAAACTGGTAACCAATGAACCGGTGTAGATCTTATGGGGCCAGTAATTATTCTCATGGATGTATTCAATTGTGCATCAATTTTTTGTGTATGTGCACTATTAAACCAAACAGAGCAACAATCTCAGTTGCAGAAAAAACTAGGGCTGGAAGCATCAGCACCCCAAGACGATCCAACTAATTTCTGAAGAATATTATTCCTAGTTCTCAGTTTTAGGCTCAGATCATTTAAATGAGCCTTGTAATTGAGAGATGAATCTAATTCAACTCCTAAGTATTTTGGATAGAAATTATGAACAATAGGAGAATCCTTGACAGTAACAGCTAATTTCCTATATTTTTCATGATTATTAAGATGGAAACAAGATACCTCTGTTTTGTTGGGATTTGGACATAATCGCCACTCAATAAAATAATTCTTTAAAATTTCCAAATCAGATGACAGTATGTTTTCCAGAGTATGGAAATCCGAATGTTGGAAAGCAATAGCAATGTCGTGGGTAAATCACTTAGATATAAATTGAAAAGTAAAGCTAAAACTGATCCTTGAGGAAGACCGTTTTTCAATGTTTTGAAATTGCTACTCTTAATGTCAATAAAAACACGAAATCAGATAACACATTTTCTAATAATCGTACCATTTTCCCTCACTTTAGATGGGTATAGAGTTTGAAAATTAATCCATCTTTCCACACAGTGTCATATGCCCAAGATAAATCAATGAAAGCAGCTCCTGTTTTCAACCTATCATTGAAGCCTGATTCTATGTACGAGGGCCATTCAGAAACTAACCTCCGATTGGTCACAGTGCGGGTAGTGGGGGGGAGTAGCGCGCCATCTGTGCATTCACGCGCTCAGCAGGTCAGTCGGCATCAAGCCGTAGTCGAGTGAACATCGTACCTGCGCTAGTTTAGTTTTTGTGGCAGTTTGAAATGTGTGCTGCAATAGAAAATCCCGCCAAATGTGAGGTGCGTGCTGTTATAAGGTTTTTTACAGCCAAAGGATACTCTGCAGCAGCTATTCATCGTGAGCTTTGTGCCGTGTACGGACCAAAATTTATGAGTGAAGGAGTTGTCCGTGAATGGGTACGTTTATTTAAAAGTGGACGAGAAAACGTTCATGATGAAGAGAGGAGTGGTAGACCATCATTGGTGACTGACGAACTCGTTCAGACAGTTGATACAAAAGTTCGTGAAAATCGAAGAAATGGCTGGGGTCCCAGCGGTTTGATGACGACAAAGAGCTCAAAGATGCGGTCACAGGCTGGCTCAAGGCACAAGCGGGTGATTTTTATGCAGAAGGAATTTCAAAGCTTGTGAAGAGATACGATAAGTGCCTCAATCGTAATGGAGACTATGTCGAAAAATAGTGCAAAGATGTAGTTGTAAGATGTATATATTAAAATATTTTTACTTAACTTGGTGTATTTTTTTCAATTAACCGGAGGTTAGTTTCTGAACGGCCCTCGTAAGATGTAAGGCTGAGAACCTGATCTGAACAATTTCTATTTTTCCTAAAGCCTCCTGGATATTTTGTAGAGCATTTTTTATAGCAGATTCAATTCTAAAAAGAATTAGCCTTTCTAATATCTTGAAAGGAACACTCAATAAACTGATGGGTCGATAACTACGAGGGTCACAAGGTTTTTTTCCACTATTCAAAATAGCTATTACTTTAGCCTTACGAAATTCGGAAGGAAAGTTTCCTGAATTCAGAATATTGTTATAGAAAGACAATAACCAAGACAAGGCCTTTTTTCCTAAATGTTTGATGAATTCTGGATAAATTCCCGTCATAACCTGCTGCCTTTCGAGATTTGGTAGATTTGATTGCAGTCCTTAATTCATCTATATTGAATGGATGTGACGAACTAATGAGATAGTTATTCCGGAAAACATAGGAAAAATTTTGAAAATCATTATTGGATATTGTGAAGTGAAATTGAAATAGATAGCTGACACTGAATTTGGCAAAAGTTAGTGTTAAAACAATCATATACGAACATTTGAGTATGAAAAAGCTGTTTTCCAAATGAGAGCTATTTGGAGGTGTTGATAAATTTCTGATGATGCAACTCGTGTACATTATACATATACATTATATTATATATATACATTATATATACATTATAAATTATAATTTGATCCATAACCATCATCTCTTCTTATTGTTCTTCTTTCCAAAGTTTCGACAGACATATTCTGTCGTTTTCGAGAAAAAAATTAGCTTTTGAAAAAGCTGACAATATTAGAAAATTTTCCAATTTTCACTAATAAGAGTCAAATTGATTGCACTCTGAAAAATAGATCAAATTTCTACTTATGTGTGCAGACTTCTTCAAGTTACTTCGACCAATTGGTCTCCAAACTTCTGGCAACTCAATTTAGAGCGCACTAATGGGATTAAAAGCGATATTCATAACTTCGTTCAAGACACAAGATACCATTAGGGCTAATCCAACAAAAGTGAAACCTGATAACGAAAATTAAAAACGTAGAATTGCATATATTAGATACCATGCGAATGCGGAAGATCTTTGATCGGAGAAACAAGGCGCCTCTTGAAAGTGAACAAAAGAACATCAGCTTTATCATGTGTTACGACAACGATAGATCCAAGTTGGCTCAACATGCTGTAGATACAAATCATCTGATAAAATGGAACGATACATCTATCATATCCAAAGAAGAAAAATCAAAAAGGCAGCATTATGGATATTGCTCTCAATTCCATAAGTGCATCAAAATTGAGATGCCGGAAGTTTGGAAGCCAATTGTTCGAAGAAACTTGAAGAAGTCTTCATTAAAAATTTGATCCAGTTTTCGGTGTTCTGTCCCATTGACACTTATTAGTGAAAATTGAAAAATTTTCTAATATTATCAGCTTTTTGTTAAGTTAACTTCTTGCCTTGAAAACGACAGAAGATGTCTGTCGAAACGTTGGAAAGAAGAACAATAAGAGATGAGTGTTATTGCCCAAATAATAATTCTACACCGTTCAGAGATGTTCATGTGAAATTAGGAGTGTTTGCGTCTCAATGCCAAATCAACACTTCACTCCGGAATCAAATCGGCCATCAGCTGAGTGGTCTGCAGATCGAGAAAACCGTCCAAAGTCTCAAACATTGGCTGGGAAGATGAAGGCCTTTGTATTTTGGGGAATGCATGATATTTCTTTCCTTGACTACTGCGAACATGGAAAAACAATCAACAGCGACCATTACATCAGTTTATTGGATCAGTTCAAAGTCGAAATTACCTACAAAAAGCCTAATTTGAAGAAAAAAAAAGGTGTTCCTTCACCAAGACAATTATGTCCTCTTTTCGGAAGAAGGGATAAATGGGGATCGCTAGTAAAAATCATTATCAGCAGGTAGAATACTGAAACGGAAACAGGTACTAAATGACAGATTATTTCAATCCCAGTTTCAATCTATCGATAGATTTGCAGATTAGATAGGTTATTAAAAACGGCCGTAAATAAAAATAGTAGAGTATACAGTAGTCTCAGAGGCCATGCCGAATCGAACTCATAGGTCGAATGAAGTTCGGCTAGTGTGTTTATTACTTGTTGATCACGCCATTCTTTAATTTTTGTATCAGTGAGAAATATAATTGGTATATGAATACTGAAATTTAATATTTGGAATTTTTAGGAGTACGCAATCTTACTCTTGAAAACTTATGTTCAATCATCACCGGTCCATGTATGTACTGGAAAGATGGCTGCTCATTCAATGATGTCATCCCTAAACTGAAGAAACACGAACCATTTTGCATCGTTATGGAAAGGAATTGTGTTATGGATAATTGTGAATGGATTGGAAAAACAGTTGATCTCCACAGGCACTTGAGAGAAGATCATACAATTAAAGAAATAAACAAAATATATCCGTACACGTTGGAGAACACATTTGAGCAGCACATAATCCTGTACAAAGATACAATATTTCTAATGACTCTAGGTCACACAAACAAAATATCAATAAATTATAGCATAAACTGTCTTGGGGGCAAGCAGTTGCAATATGCGTATGAGTTACAAATTATTGATTCTGCGAAACAAACAAATAAGATTATATTTATCGATAATTGTCAACCAATCGGTTACAACTTCAATAAAAATTCATTTCTGTTGATGTCAATACCATTTGAAATTATTCAGTGGCTTATAAAAGACTCTATTATGTTTAGTGTCAATATTTATGAGGTATCTTTTATCTGAATTCTTTTAAACAAATTGTTCACTTGAATTTCTTATAATTAATAAACAAGTTCAAATTTCTGTTCCTTCATAAGCAATTATCATTTACGTTAATTTTTTTACTAGTATATATTATTTAGCAAATGTTCACCATTTTGGGTTATTTTATTTTATCCATATGTTTATAGCCACATGAATTTATGTAATGAATCATGAAAATAAAATAAAAGAAAAACTTTTTTAGCCTATTATTGAAAACTAGCTGACCCGGCGAACTTCGTACCGCCTCATCGTTGCTTTGAAGCACTCTTTATTTTGTATAGCTGACCTATCTTATGTATGAGTACCTACCTATGCATTTTGAACTGGAATCTATAATATGCTCCATATAAAAATGAATTCCCATTTCCCTGGTCTCGTCTTACCTGAGAAATTCTTTACTAATTTTATTAAATAAAAACAAAATATATATGTTCATAATAGCGTTTATTTGATACGGTTCAATAATTTCACTTATATTTTTACAAATCGCTATTGAACAACTCGGCATTTTGAAGTAAACACTGAGCTCAACACCACGCGCTCTAGAAAGCAATTAATAGACTCTATACCCTCCACTGCTTCTCTCTATTCTAATGCTTTTTGATTAACTATATTCGGTGAATGATAAACATTTTATGGCCCATGAGGGGATCGAACCCGCGACCTTCGCGTTATTAGCACGACGCTCTAACCAACTGAGCTAATGGGCGATTGGATCTACAGCTAATCTCAAGTTTGTATCAGTGAAAGCAATAATGATTAAACAATAAAAATGTATATTTTTCAATTTTCCGAAGAATTTTCTTAATATTTTTTTCCATAAGAACAATGTACAGAGTATTAGAAAGCCACAAAAAAGACCCAGCCAAAACGGTCAAGCCGTTTTCATGTTATGCCGCGACAACGAAAATCGGGTTTCATTTTTATATAAAGATATTATAAAAACAATTGATAACATTATTGTTCAGAACATAATTTGAATCGACAGAAAGATAGAAATGTGACTTCCATTCTATGGTGGGACAGTTGAGGAGGAGGAGCTTCATTTCACTTATGGAGTATGGTAATTTGAACACAAATAGATTTTCGACTTTTTTATTTTTAAGGAAGAAACTTTACTAGGACGAGCATTAAATTTTTTCGCTCATAACCACAATATACATTCATACTGGTTTGATACAAAAAAATTATTCCATTTTCTCGAACCTATAAAAATCTAGTAAAAACGAAACGAAAATATTCAGAATGAGTAAAGTTGAAGAAGAGGAACGTGCGAATGCGACACGCACTTGTCTTAAGCATGTAAAGTCAAAAATACGTTATGGACGAACATATAATAGTTTCTTTCGAAGTCACTGAAGCCGGTTGTTCGATCAGGGATGATCTCTATTCTAGAATTGGCCACCATATAGAGATCATCTGTGAACAACAGGCCCTTAGATTCTTCACGAATATGGTCGACATGCAATATATGACACTATTTTTCACATTATAGTCTAAGATTCGAACCTATATCAACCTTCACCGATGATAAAAGAAGAAAACTTACTTGATAATAGATTGAGTACATTAACAAGCGTATAAAAACATATTAAAGAATTTAGAAAAGTACTGACGTGAAGTCAGGAGCATTGCACGTTTGTTCTGAATTGGCCAGCAAGAAATCCCCAAGTATGAATACGGATTCTTCATCAGAAAGTCTAACCCAATCTATTGAGACCATTTTAGGCTCAATATTAGAAATCATATTAGACATCAAGGCAAAACGCTGTTTTACTAGTTTTAGAACAAGCTCGCAAAAAAACTGCTATATCTGCCGTGGGTTTATTCTGCGAAGATTTTTCATAATACGTAATATATCAATAACCTCCATGAATGCAAAGTTTTTTGCTGAGATCCGACGAAAATCTTATGAATTCCAACAAGATAGGTTGAAGAGTGGAAGCATGGCGAGTTCTGTAAGTACCATTCTACAACAGAATGATGGAAATTTTTCGAACTGGTTGTTCCGGCTAAAGTGTTTACTGGAGGAAAAACAATGTAGAGAAGTTGTGGAAAGGAAGATTAACCTAACAGGTCTAACAAGCGAACAGAAGCAGGAAGTCGCGAAAAATGATGCTAGAGCAAGGTCAATCATCGTCCAGTGCATTACTGATAGACACATAGAATATGTGAGGAATGCTGATTCTGCATTTGAGATGATATCTTCATTGAAAAATATATTTGAACGGAAGAGCACACTTTCAAGGTTGTATGTGAGAAGGAAGTTACTAACCTTAAAATGTGAAGAAAATGAGAAACTCCAAGATTATTTCATGAAGTTTGATGGACTAATTCGAGATCTAGAATCCACAGGTAATCAGCTCGAAGAGGACGATAAGGTATGTCATCTTTTATTAACATTGTCACAAAAGTACGAAGTCCTAGAGACAACAGAGGCAAAATTAACTGTTGATTTTGTTAAAAGTAAGTTGCTGGATGCAGAACTAAAAATGAATGAAAGAAACAAGCCCAGAGAAGAACAATGTTCATTTGTTACTAGGGAAAAATCTAAGGATATTAAAAAATGTTTTAGGTGTGGACGTACTGGTCACTTTATTGTACAGTGTCGAAGCAAATCAAAGAGCCAAAGGCAAAGGAACTTTGAAGACAGGCAGAAGTTCAATCAAAAAGGAGAAAATAGAAACAACAATGAAAGAGTAAATGTCTGCAGGCAAGAAGAAAATGAAATCTCTTTCATATCAACAACCTCAGCTGCAGCACTATTAGGTAAATCAAAAGAAAAAGTGAGTACATTAAAGTTCATAATAGATTCTGGTGCAACACAGCATTTAGTTTGTGGGGAAATTGAAGAGCATATGTGTGATATACAGAAGATTGAGCCACACATAATAAAAATGGCTAACGGTAAAAAAAATGCAGGCTCTCAAAAAGGGAAAACTCAAGGTAATGTTCCATGGAATTAAAATAACAATAAATGCCTTAATAGTAGAAAATCTTTGCTTCAATTTGCTATCAGTTAAAAAAATTAATGATGCTGGTTACAAAGTAGAATTTGAGAAAAATCAAGCTAAAATAATTATTAGAGAAAAATTCATATTGTGTAACTTAGAGAGAGGGTTGTACAATGTTGAACTTCAACTACAAAAACAAAAATCAGACTCTTGCATGATAGTTAAAAATGATAATATTTGGCACTTGAGGTTTGGTCATTTGAATAAAAGAGGATTAGAGCTACTAAACTTACCCTTTTCAAATGACGTGTGTTCCTCATGCAGACAAGGCAAAGCCACAAGAAAGCCTTTCAAATTGATCGGTAAAGAAAGATCGAGAAGGATAGGTGAACTTCTACACACAGATATTTGGGGACCATCCCAAACAACAACGATGAATGAAGAGAGGTATTACCTCACAATTATAGATGATTTTTCCCATTTCACAGTTGTTTATCTCTTAAGGAATAAAAACGAAGCTGATGATTATATTATTAAATATGTTTTAGAATTACAAAACAGGTGTCACGACTGAGATCTGATAATGGCAAAGAATTTTGTACCTCAAAATTAAGAAAGTTTTGTGAATCCCATGGTCTGAAACAAGAATATACTTGTACATATACACCACAGCAAAATTCTGTGGCAGAAAGAATGAACAGAACCATTCTCGATAAGGTAAGGTGCATGTTTATCGACACAAACCTACCAAAATCACTTTGGGGGGAAGCAGTGAGATGTGCAGTTTATCAGATAAACCGTTCACCCACAAAAGCACTTGAAGAAAGAAGAAGCACGATACCTGCTGAAATGTTTGGTAAGATAAATGACCCAAATAGACTAAGAATTTTTGGTTCAAAGGCTTGGTACTATAAGCTGCCACGAGAAAATAAGTTGGAACCACGAGGAGAAGAGGCATTTAAGGTAGGGTATGGTGGACCAGGTTACAGACTCTGGGATCCTAAATTGAATCAAATAATAATTTCACGAGATGTTGTATTTGATGAATCAGATTTTAAGTATAAAGAAAACAAACCTGACACAAGAGAAATAATTGTGGAAACTAGTTCTTATGATAATGTTATAGATCAAAACGTTCAACAAGATGAAGGTGAGTCAATGACAGAAACAAGAAGTAGAAGAATCAAAGCACCAGCCAGATATGAAGATTTTGAATTGTACATGGCTCACTGTATGGTATCAATTGGAGAAGATCTCCCAGAAACCTATGAGGAGGCTATGAGATGCCAAGATAAAGAAAACTGGAAGATTGCAATTAAGGAAGAAATAGAAGCACTTCAGAAAAATTAAACATGGAAGATGGTATCGTTGCCTGAAGGTAAGAAACCAATAGACAGCAATTGGGTTTTCAAGATTAAAAGACCACCAGATGGCACACCCTCAAAATTTAAAGCAAGGTTATGCGCACGAGGCTTCAAACAGAAGGAAGGTATAGATTTTAAAGAAATGTTTGCACCAACAACAAGATATGACTCAATAAGAATGTTACTTTCTTTGGCAAATTACAAAAAATATAATTACGCACAGTTTGATATCAAAACTGCATTTTTGTATGGCGAGCTAGATGAAGAAGTTTATATGATTCCTCCACTTGGACTCTATGAAAGATCTACCAATCTTGTCTGTAAGTTGAAGAAATCACTCTACGGATTAAAGCAAGCACCTAGATGTTGGAATCGAAAGTTCAATTCATTCTTAGAGAATTTTGGTTTTACTCAATCAGATGCTGATAGATGTGTTTACAAAGGTTATGTTAAAAATTTCATAGTTTTGTTAATTATTTATGTTGATGATGGACTAATATTTTCTTCAGATAAGACTATAATAAACATTGTCTTGGAAGAGTTGAAGAATTGTTTTGAAATTACTATTGGAAATGCTAACTATTTTGTAGGTCTTGAAATTCATCATGATATTGAAGAGGGAACAATGTTTCTAAGCCAAGAAAATTACACAAGACAAATAATCAGAAAATTTGGACAAGACGATGCTCATCCTGTAAGTGTACCAATGGATGTTAATTCTTTTTCAAACATTAATGATGAATCAAGTGAAACAGGGAATCAACTTATTCCATATAGACAAGCAGTTGGTTCTCTGATGTTTTTAGCAGTTGTTTCTAGACCAGACATTGCACAAGCGGTGGGAGTGGTTAGTCGTTACCTAAACAACTACTCTACCGTTCACTGGAATATGGTGAAGAAGATAATTCGCTATTTGAAGGGGACAGTCGACTATGGCATACTGTACAAAAATGATAAGGGAATACTGGAAGGTTTCAGTGATGCAGATTTTGCAAGCGATAAAGAAACAAGACGTTCTACGACAGGATATGTCTTCAAGTTAAATGGAGGTCCAATAACATGGTGTAGCAAACTCCAACCAACAGTTTCACTTTCAACAACAGAATCTGAATTCATTGCTGCTGCACAAGCTACAAAAGAGGCCATTTGGTTGAGAAAATTTATGTCTGATATTCAAGAAGACCTGCATGGACCAACAAAACTAATGATTGATAACCAGAGTGCTATCAAACTTATTAAAAATCCTGAATTTCATCAAAGAACGAAACACATTGACATCAAGTTCAAGTTCATTCGTGAACATTTTGATTGTGGAGATATAGAACCAAACTACATAAACACGAAGGACCAGGAAGCAGGCATATTTACAAAACCATTACCGAAAGTACAGTTTCAGAGACTCAGATCAAAACTTAGAGTTACCAGTTTGAATACACAGAATGAGGAAACTACTCTGCGTAACAAAAGGTGGGAGTATAAGAGGAACATTTTTGTTCCGCAAGAGCAGAAGATTCTGTGACCGCAGCTCTATGGTGGGACCCGAGGAGGAGGGCTTCACTTCACTTCTGTTTTTTTTTCGACCACCGACCAGTCAGTCACTGAGAGAGAAAGACGAAAAGATGTCTGTCAAGAAGCTGAAATACAGAATTCGGTTTTTACTTTGTTAATGATATTATTGAATATACAGTTGAACCAGTGAACTCTTTTTCTAATACCACCACATATAACCCAATAGGTTATGGACCCAGTTCACGATTGGTATTAAGAAATTAATAGAAGTTTTTCATTGAAAAACCCGAGTGACGCTAACCAACAAGATGGCGAGTGGAAGCATGGCGAGTTCTGTAAGTACCATTCTACAACTGAATGATGGAAATTTTTCGAACTGGTTGTTCCGGCTAAAGTGTTTACTGGAGGAAAAACAATGTAGAGAAGTTGTGGAAAGGAAGATTAACCTAACAGGTCTAACAAGCGAACAGAAGCAGGAAGTCGCGAAAAATGATGCTAGAGCAAGGTCAATCATTGTCCAGTGCATTACTGATAGACACATAGAATATTTGAGGAATGCTGATTCTGCATTTGAGATGATATCTTCTTTGAAAAATATATTTGAACGGAAGAGCACACTTTCAAGGTTGTATGTGAGAAGGAAGTTACTAACCTTAAAATGTGAAGAAAATGAAAAACTCCAAGATCATTTCATTAAGTTTGATGGACTAATTCGAGATCTAGAATCCACAGGTAATCAGCTCGAAGAGGACGATAAGGTATGTCATCTTTTATTAACATTGTCACAAAAGTACGAAACAGTTATAACTGTCCTAGAGACTACAGAGGCAAAATTAACTGTTGATTTTGTTAAAAGTAAGTTGCTGGATGCAGAACTGAAAATGAATGAAGGAAACAAGCCCAGAGAAGAACAATGTTCATTTGTTACCAGAGAAAAATCTTTTTTTTTTCCGACCACCGACCTGAGTCACTGAGAGAGAAAGACGAAAAGATGTCTGTCAAGAAGCTGAAATACAGAATTCGGTTTTTACTTTGTTAATGATATTATTGAATATACAGTTGAACCAGTGAACTCTTTTTCTAATACCACCACATATAACCCAATAATATATAAAGATATTCAATAAAAAACAATTGATAACACCTAACACTAAATATTTTGCAGAACATAATTTGAATCGACAGGAAAGATAGAAATGAAGGTGCTTCCATTCTATTTTGGGTTACCACCAAATTCATGAAGAGCGGACAGTTGAATAGATTTATATGGAGTATGGTAATTTGGAGATTTTCGATGTTATGGATATATTTCAGATAACAAAATCTGTATTCAGAATAACATTGAAAAATAAGGACAACCTAAAAAAATTAACAGGTGAACACAAATAGTTACTTCCGCTACAAGTAGGAAAGGTGTACTTTTTTATTTGAGGTGACCACGAGGCTACCCAGGTTAAGGAAGAAACTTTACTTTACTAGGATGAGCATTAAATTTTTTTCGCTCATAACCACAATATACATTCATACTGGTTTGATACAAAAAAATTATTCCATTTTCTCGAACCTACAAACAATCTAGTAAAAACGAATCGAAAGTATTCAGAATGAGTAAAGTTGAAGAAGAGGAACGTGCGAATGCGACACGCACTTGTCTTAAGCATGTAAAGTCAAAAATACGTTATGGACGAACATATAATAGTTTCTTTCGAAGTCACTGAAGCCGGTTGTTCGATCAGGGATGATCTCTATTCTAGAATTGGCCACCATATAGAGATCATCTGTGAACAACAGGCCCTTAGATTCTTCACGAATATGGTCGACATGCAATATATGACACTACTTTTCACATTATACTCTAAGATTCGAACCTATATTAACCTTCACCGATGATAATAGAAGAAAACTTACTTAATAATAGATTGAGTACATTAACAAGCGTATAAAAACATATTAAAGAATTCAGAAAAGTACTGACGTGAAGTAAGGAGCAATTGCACGTTTGTTCTGAATCGGCCAGCAAGAAATCCCCAAGTATGAATACGGATTCTTCATCAGAAACTCTAACCCAATCTATTGAGACAATTTTAGGCTCAATATTAGAAAATTACAGACATCAAGGCAAAACGCTGTTTTACTAGTTTCCCAAACTAGAACAAGCTCGCAAAAAACTGCTATATCTGCCGTGGGTTTATTCTGCGAAGATTAAATTCAATAATACGCAATATATCAATAACCTCCATGAATTCAAAGTTTTTTGCTGAGATCCGACGAAAATCTTATGAGTAATCGATAATTCCCCAAGAAAAAAATTCTAGGTTGAAGATTTTCAGAAAACTCCTTTCTTTCAACGTTATTCAAGTTTCAAATTGATCGGATGGATATTCTAGGTATTATTGAGGACACCAAATGCCAGATGCTCATAACAACTGAACTATTGCACGAATTTTGCCCAATAATATTTGGACAACAAACTTTTCGGGTAAAGTTTCTTTCAAAAAGAACGCCAAAACGCAGGAACTGTGGTTTTTGAATAGGTTGTATGGAAAACTGAAATAATTTTTATATAAAATTTTATTAGTAGTAAAACACAAAGCGTTATGTTTCATAAATATATTCAGATTCCTGACACGTGGTTTCGGTCTTACGACCATTGCCTAAGGAGTACATGAAGAAGTTTTTTCAAGGAATCTGAATATAGCACTTTGTGTTTTACTTATAATAAAATTGTTATAATGTTTCATCTCAAGTCAATCGCACACTCTCCATACAATTCATATAAACTTTATTACAGATATTATTACGATCACAAAATCATGAATGAAACAAAAGCAGAAATTCTAGAGTACATTTTGGAGTCTGATTTATCATCTAATGAGAAGGACTTTTGAAGAAGTTCTTCCTGAACCAAACGTATTCTTCGCAGCAAATAATGGTTATAAAAACAACTAAATGATTTTTACTAACTACATATGGCATTTACCCACATATTAGATTTATGTATATGGTATTCCACTTTTATAACATTATAACCGCTATTATTCATTAGATGAAGACATTGGACTAATATTAGAGCCAGTATTATGACTTTCCCAAAGAGTACATCGTGTAAGAATTGTTAATCACATTAAAATGTTGAACATTCATAGGTAAAGTTATTTCATAATGTACTTTCACTTATCTTGAGAAATGGCCCATTTATTCCGCAATTCCATTATCCAAGTCCGTAATCAATAGACAAGCAAGAATGAATATTATACAGCAATTTAACGGATATATTACTGTTAAGAAATTAAATCTGTTTTTCTCTCCTATATCAGGTTCCAGAAACGCTGCATTCAGAAAATCGGTTTTATTTCTAACGAAAATAAAAATATAAATATAGGCTAGAGGTTAACCTTACATTACCTTTTAAGTGAGTGTAAAATGCGTCATAAAATTGAAATACACTTTCATAACAAAGCGCGGATAACCTCATACCTCAACGTAATTTCTGACAAGAACGTGAAGGTCTACACTTCATACTATAGTGTACAAAGTGTAAGCAAAAGAAGAACAAACGTATAATAAAGGACCGAAGATTGCAGTAATCTCTGGTTTGGCCTTGAAAATAAGAAAATGCGCATGCTACGCACATAAACCTTGGAAGGTATGGGTACCCCTTCTATCCTCAAAATTTCAAATTTGTATTTTATTGATAAGTACTTATAGATAGGATAGAATTCAAAGTTGGTAGTTATATTAAGTAACCGTAGCTCCCAAAAAGTGCATATACGGCATTTAATAACTCCTCTTCAAATTTGGTGGTGTTATAGAACAACCCGCACTTATGATGCCCCTAACAGCCTCTCCCCATCCTAAGTAAATGCTGTGTATGTAGTTTTTGGGAGCAATGGCTCCCCAATTGTATCAACAAAGTCTAATTCAATCTTAAGTTCTCCAGGAAACGTAAGTTTAGCACTCATGAAATCTCCCCATAGAACCTCTAGGTGTGAGCAATTGCCACAAATGCAGATTCTGCATGAAACAGAAATTAACACTCAAGGAGTTCACTATTGATTCTTTAATGTGCAAGTAATTGCCATGTATGCGATACCTAAGTGCGTTAGGTATTGTTTTAGAGGAAAAATCTATTTTGGGTCTTATGAGATCCCCATCGACACATCACCATATTTTTGATGAAAAACTATATGAGGATCAGATTGCATATTTCATTCATGAGCTTTCATTTCAGGTATTAGTTTATCATTTTCAGAAAGGGGGTTCTTTTTGAAAAAGAAGTTATGACAACAAATGGGGATTCTTTAATCTCAAATGCTCTCTTGATATAATGGAAGGTTAGTCTCAACTGATGGTATGATCCTCTTGCTTGGTGAATTTGGCTAGCTTGAATTGAGTTAGTCTTGGTTTCAATTTAAGAGGAGTTAAATCCCCCAATAGTAGAACCTGCTAGATTCCCATGTTATTTATGCCATTGTATTTCTATTTCTTGTAGTCTTCAATACTGTTCTCACATTCTTGAAATATTATCATCAAAATACACTCTGTAGAAGTGACCATTAGCTTTGAAATTTCAAATGAAATTATCTATATTTCTCACCAGAAATTTATTGTTTTTCGAAATTCGCATCTGTTTCATCTAAAACAAATTTATGTAGGATGTTGACATGGATACGAACATGTAGAGCCTCTTATGACAAAAAAAAGATCCTCAAGAAGGTTCACAACGCCTATGATATCCAACATGAAGAATCAAATGAGGTAACCCAAAAATTCAATAATTATGCTTTGCATTGCATCCCTATTGAAAGATGTTTTAAAATGAGGATAAAACATCCTTGGTATTGTTCCATCCTACAAATTCTGGAATAGAAATTCCAAACTATATTTATATTAAATCAAAGGAACTATATGGCCCACAACACAGAATTATGAATAACTTACAAGAAAAAGTGAATCAGTACTGTATGCTTTTCAAGTGATCTTGAAATATTTTAACTCTGGAACACTGAAGATAGTGTACTATGCTACAATGAATCTTGTAGGCGATAATTCAAGAAATGTGGCATTCCGACCTTGTATGTCAATTTGAAAACTTTTGAGGCGAATATCTCTGAAACTAAAATTGTAAGGAAAGCACAATTCAATATAAATACTATACAAGTTGAGGGAACACAAGCACATAATTTGGTTATCGGGTGATCCATCTCTTAGATTTCATGCACCCCATTCCCAAAATTTATCTTACCCTAAATCTTAGGTCTTTTGAGTAGTATTTATCTGCATTTAATTTTTCCTGAATTCCTCTTCCAACTTTTTGAGTTTTAGAGATATTCGCATTGAAAGGTTTCAAATTGACACCCTGTCTATCAGGAGTATTCTTCTTGCACCAAAACCAAACATTATATGATGAGCATAAAAAAATAAAAGATAGATATGACACTAGAAACCTATTTTTCAATTTGAATAGAAGCTTGAAGATTTTTCTAAGTTGTATCCCATGATATTTAAAGAATAAAGGATTATAAAATATTCAAAAAGAAACTTCTAACTTCTTTATTTTATCAGGAACTTTATGGTTTGGAAGATTTTCTCCTCATACTCGTACCGTTTTTGTGACACTAATTCAATTTTTTTTCTTGTTAATGATTGCAGCGAGCTTTTGATTTGAAATAAAGCAAGATATTATTTTTTATATAAAGTAGAGTTTTGGTAGCCCAAATTTTCTCAGAAATATGAATTAATTGTCATATCCCCAAATGAACTATAATATTTGACTGTCATACAAAGCATCAAAATTAGAATTTTGTGTGATAACTTATTTGTTTTCTCATTGTGTGTAGCAACAATGCCATGATTTATTTTGATGACCTTGTTCAAGTTACCTTTTATCTTAATAACCATTGCAACTGTGTTTCAGATAAAAAATGTGCAAAATTAAAAAAAATTTAAAATCCATATGTCAGTGAAATGATAATTTTATTTGAAATTTCAAAACTGATTATCACTCCAAAATCACTGAAGTGCAATTTTGACGAAAATATTTCATCATTATTTTACCATTTCGAAGAATACCTGTATGTCACAATTCAAAATTGTGTACAGAATCTGAGAAACATCCCATGTAGCAATCATTATGATAGGCACATATGCCTGTCATTATGAATCAAAATATACAAAAACTGTCGTTCTACATTTCCTTGTTAGTTGTATAGAAATCAAATAATTTTTATGAATTCCAGAACAGAAAACCAATTTTCTTTAAGAAATCCAAAGGAAGACTCACTCCAGTACATCATTCATTTCCTCCAATTTCCTTTTCATTTCATGATGATTGGGTCCGAATCTATGTCCAGCATGATCAACGCCCAGGAAGTGTCCAATTAAAAGACTCCAATCTTTCCTTTTAAGCTCTTTGAATAAATTCTCAGTTACACCTCTGTCCACTGTATCCAAATCTTTGACATCGAATGAAGGAAAAGGATAGTTTCTTTTGAATCTCTCTGGGTATAATCCATCCCAAGTATCATCACCCATAAATATTATATTCCTATGGTTTCTCACAACCTGTATCATAATACCGGGAATTAAAATGGTGATATGGTTCACATAACAAACTCACCTGGTCTATGATATTATCTTCCTTTATTTCTAGCGATGCAAAGTTAGACCCTGCATCTATAAAAGTTGGCAAGCTACCAGTTGTTAAAGCTTTCAATCGTTGCATTGTTGTTGTTGGGGGATCCGCAATGAATTTGAACAGTCTAGAGTGTTCAGGAGTAGATTTCAATGTTTCATGAATGATTCTTAATTTATTCTGATATGGCAGTGGTTCTTTATTTTCTGTATTAAAGACAGTGAAGTCATAACGTAATGCATCTATAATCAAAAGTACAACTCTTGCTCTAGATGGCAAACAATATAATTTTGTTGAATTAGAATCCAACTGAATACCCTCAAAAGAGTCGAAATCAGAGCAAGCATTATCATCATTCAATTTGCTGTTATAAAGATGCTGAGTATTTGAAGTTGAGCATTGCCTTTCAAAGTATGTAACGCATGTTGAATTAAAATCTAAGGTCTCCCTTGTCAGTAAGAATCCTCTTGTGAAGAGGAGAATGGAAGATGCAATCAAATAAGCAATCCACAGAAGGAAAAAAAAGTAACTCCAAACCATTGTCAAACTGAAAATTCGACGTGATTGAAAAACCTAGGTGGGCTTCAGAAAATTTCAGTCAATTTCATTATTATTTTCGATGTAACTAAAGGGAGTAATGGTTTTTTTGAGAGAAATGAGCTTCAGAATTCCAAATACTACGGCTTAATTTATATTTCATACATTAAAAAAATATTTTTGAGGTGCCAATGAAAAACTAATAAAAGATTGAACTAGTTACATTTCGATTATTTAAAAGTTAGGTTAAAAAGATAAAATTAAAAAGCTTCCATAGAGAGAAATTTAATCATCCAAGATTTACACCATAGAATACAAATAATAAATAAATACTTCTATGCAAAGTAGGTTACACCAGTGGTGTCGAATATGCAGAATACCTTTTAGATAATTAAGAACACAGAACATCAAATATAAGAAATGCAACCGCCGTACTAATTCTCGGAAACACCGTTGACGTTTGAATTGACAATTCGGGTGGGGAAATTCCATTTCTGATTTAAGGGGAAGGAGGCTTGCTATCTATTTTACGGAATTAGAGGTTAGGATTTCAATATTCTGTGGTTTTAATATTTTATTTTATGGTTTCGATAGCGGGTCCTCTTAGCCGAGGCATATTGATTTGAAATAAATTAATATGAAAAACTCGAAAAAAAAAAAAAAACAAATAATTCGTAATCACTGTTTTATTCGATAGTTACATGTAATATCACAAAGTAAAAAAAAATTAATTATTTTCTCACAGTGAACCTAAATCAACGAATCCGTTGTTTTTTCGCCTCATAATGCAGCCCACTGCTTAGAGTCATCTTATCAAACTTGAGGGTACAGCAACGATCAATATCATCCATATTTTCAGCTTGAAGTTTTAAATGTTCCAAGACAGGTTTTATTATTCCTCCATCAAAAGGCACTCAACTTAAAATGTTTTTGAGGGTTCTTATGGATGGCAACTGAAAAAACGCTCTCAATTATATATATAATTTAGGACTTCTTTTGTAAATTGAAAGAGCAAAAGCTTTATCTGGAGAAGTCCATCTACGATTATTAGGACTTTTATCAAAATTTCTCAATTGAGACTTAACGAATTAATTCTTTTGTAACATTATTTAAATTTTCTTCTATTAATTAAAACCTTCCATCATTATACAAATTTTTCAGAACACTTATGTAGGTTTTTTGATTTTTCAATAAAGATTCTAATTTAGATAATTTTGAAGAAGAATTTCTATGAATTTTGTACATAGTCATTTGCTCAGGTGATAATTCGGAAATATTCAAACCTACTCTACCAAGAATACCAGTTTTTTTCATGAAGGAACGCATATGGATCCATTTCAGGAGCTGCCTTGGAACAAGTAGAACTTTGGGAGTATGATTCTGGGGAATGGAGATCATAATTCGATGTTGAGGGTCCATTATTGCAATATTTGGGAATAGACAAACTTGAGCAGCACTGATTTGAAATCAGGGTTTCAGTTTCCCTGGAATTATCCCATACCAAGAATGATGTAGCAGATAATAGACTACAAGATCATTAGTTGAATATACAATAGAACGGCAATTTTGATCAGACGAAATGTTAACTTCTGATGGTTTCTCAGGAAATAAAAGTCTTTGCTGCAAGTTGTTGATGTTATGACCAACATTTGGAATAATCTTAGGAGGTGTACCTAAATGTACTGCATTGTTAGTCAAAAAGCGATGCATAGAAAAACCTGAAAAATCATTGTTTGAAAAATGATCATTACAAATACGATAATTTAAAACATTTTTTGTAGGGCTTATTTTGCATTTCTCTTTCCAAATATTTGTAAGAAGAGGATCATTGGGAAAATGGAAACATTTTTTGTTTTGAAAATCAGATGGTGGATTCGAATAAAAAGAATTTCTGCATGAAGGATACTTGCATGAATATTTAATTTCTTTACGAAATGATGAAGCAGACAAAATGGACATTTTTAAAATTTGATATTACAATAATGTACGCCAACTCAAAAATTTGGAGAATTAATTTTTTTTTCAATCTTATTAGAATTTATGCACGCAAATCCTCTTTTATTACTTTACCTGACTATTGAACATCCGGCAATAGCTGAAAAAAACATTAATCAATAATTATTCACTTGATACGAATGAATATTCAATAGAACACTACATCACAACGAAAACAGACAGATTTAATTAAACATCAATGTTTTTTCCACCTATAATATGTAGTTAGTGAAGACATACGCTTTTGACATTTCGCATTGACAATTGGGGTGGGGACGTACGTCGCATGTGTTTCTCGATTTCCATCGTTCGTTGCACCCCCCTGATTAAGAAGCCATGCTCTCTCTCATCCACTGTTCTACTGGAGCTAGCGCGTAAAAATACTTAAAAATAAGATAGCACTAGGAGTAAAATGTAATTATTGGAAGCTTTATATGTTTTCATGACATTAATTTAGGAATAATTCTCGGGATCTCGATGTCGAAGGAGCGCGAGAGAATTCAGGAAAATCGGAAACGGTCGATTTCCGGAACTGCGTCTTTCAGCGTACCAAATATAGGAATCAGAAGAAAAAAAACCCGTCTATCCGAAGGAAAAACTCGATTTCGCTCACGATCGACAAGTGTTGGCCTGTTGGCGACGTTTTTCAAACAGCCCTGCTCGGCTACGCCTTCACCTGGCTTTATATTGTCTAATATTCATTCCCGAATTGTCCGTAATTTTCGGGATTATTCGAGAAAAAGAAACTTCCAGAAAAGTATTCAATTCCTGATTAATAACATGCAGCTTCTCTCATTAATTCAATTATTGTATTTATTGCAAAGTCATGCTTATTATTATTTGGACGCCCACGTTATACGAAATTTAATTTATTGCCAGTTCAGTCCCTTTGTCAACGCTAGGTCCATACTCGGTAACAATACATTGCTCCTTCTTTAACACGATCGGTTCCCGAAACCTTGCCTTTATGACTAAATCTGCAAGCGCTTCCACTTTTGCATCTTTGTTGGTCGAAATAGCAGGATACCGTTTCTTCACACTTTGGCAACTATACTATAGAAGAAGTAACTAGGCTCGCCAGTCAATTTTAGGATTCGGCTAAGGGAAGGTTGTTGCTTCACTAGGTCTAGTACATGACCATATTAATTCTCAAAGACCAGGGTTACTCCTTAGGACGTGTTACGATCTTCCACTACACAATGTGTCAATGAGTAGTTTACCGACACCGCGAAAAGATCTTGTTACTAGTCGGTTGTGATCCCGAACCTCGCTTTTTCGATCTCCCCATAATTTGCTATGAATTGATCAAAGCTCACTTCCTCATGATCTGGAGTCTGAGTAGTAGTCCTTCCCACTCCAGTCTCGTCCTAAGGGTTATACTCGGCCTCATATCTTGCTAGGTGGTTCACATGAACTACGCGTTTCTTTCCTATTGGCAATTTTCGGATTCGATAGACAAGGTCGTTGATTTTCTTTACAATCCTATATGGTCTTTCCCAATCCTTCTGTAGCTTTGGAAATAGCCCTCTTTTGCTCGGGGGTCTGGACAACCATACCAAATCACCCACCTCGTATCCCCCTTCCGCAGCCTTGGAATGAGATAACAACTCTTTTTCGTGACTTCATTGAGATGCCAGTAATCAACACAGAATCTAGTACTGCCGTTTCTCTTTTTGACTGGAACTACAGGTGATAACCAAGGACTATCTGAGGGGTCTATTATGCCTTGATCGTATATGTCTTAGATAATTATCTTGGTATGATCTCTCTGAGCAATGGGATGTTGGTGAATAGATTCTGAGCTTCCATTATTGATTGGATGCTTTAAAACATTCGTTCTTCCCAAATGGTCATCATCTATGGCGAATACATCACTGTATTCGGTAATTACACTTCCTGAATGTTTTCTGGTTCCAAATTGGGCCGGAGGATGTGAGCATTTAGACCAATTTATGAGAAACACCTTCTGTTCATCTTCACTGCCTGTCACAAACGACACTGAATAGCATTTCCTGCCACCGTGTCGTTCTTTAGATTTACTGGATACATGTTGGCGTACAGTATCCTTCTAGGTACATCCTTACTGTCCCTCACCAGCGTTTTCCCAATAAGAATTCCCTTAGCTGGGGTACCGGTGGCCGTCTCGATGAGTCTAACCGGACCACTGCGAAGGTTTCAGTCCAAATACCCACTCACCAAGGTTTACACCTATCCAGGAATGGACTTGACTCACACCGTCTTCCTATCCTGGCAATGGATTTCTAGGTTTCCAATGCTGAGATTGTCGTTTCTCATATCCATCTTGAAAACCTTTCCTTTAATTACATCCATTTCCAGGACGACTTCCTCCGTGATATCTGCCACCAGTATCTAGTGTTCGAATGACATGCCTTCAATTAGTACTTCGGTCTTCCACCTTCCGTATATAATTATCTAATCCTCTACAAAAACCTTGTAGGTTTTTTTCCTACAAGTTTGAGGCGAATAGAAGGTGCTAGGGGATAGGAAATTTCCTCTAGTTTAGTTTTAGACAGCCGCTCCAAAGTTTCAATGAGCCCTTAGTCGCCACGGAATGTAAATGCAACTTAATTAATTAACTTTGACTTCTGTGATTGCTTGCCTTCAATAATGAAAGTATACACATTACTTCGATTATTAGAATTTTGAGACTTTATCAGATTCTAATATTAGACTCTTATATCCACGAAACCTTTCATGAAATTTTATGCAAATACCTTCTTGGTTACCAGAGAGAACGGTAAAATGATCGATTATTGGGTAGGAGCTATAATCCACCCATTGCAAATATCTAATCTAGTCCAAACTTTTTCAAACTGTCTTATGAGAAACTGAACATATAGAGTCGTTTCTAACTATTATCATTTATTAAATAAATTAATGTTATGAATAACTAACAGCTTTAATCTTCGACATCATTTCATTTGTATAAGTAAATTCAGAACAGGAAGCAGCCCAAATAACTTAATGAAATTTATTTGGACTTCTATGAATTTATATATACTTCTATGATCAGCCAATGAAATGACACATACCCCACTATCGTACCTGGTACCATGGAAATTTACGAGTTCACTATGATCTGAGATATCTGAGGGTATCAATTGTGGTTACAAACCCTTTGAATCATATGATAACAGCGCGCCTTATTATTAGGTTTTCGTTTAATTTTGCAAATGTGAACTTCTGCGATTGTTTGTTTCTATAGAAGTTTCATTCTAGAAAAATACGTTTTTTCTATGCGTGTTTGTTTCTACGTCTGTTCATTCTAGATTTGTAGGTACGATTCTGCTTTTATGATAATCTGCCAATGTATGGGGACCACATGCAAATACTGATAATGACCATTTCAATTGTATCCGGTGCGCGTCGTTGCCATGAAAGGGATCTAGCGAAAAAAACTCTAGCTCCAGAAGCTGAAGCAAATATGATTCAATCATGATTGTGATGTATCACAAGGAATGAAGACTGCATCGGTTGAGAATTAACGCACTCATGGATTCATTTCTCAAATATGCCATTAACATAGTTCAAAATGCCGCTAAAGGGGATCATTGAGTCAACAAAAAGCTAATCCATCTTCTTTCCTTCAAGTTGATGTTATCTCATTCATGAAGGGACACATTGTATTTATTCAGCGCCGGAATCCTACATATACGAAAGAAATTTCAATATGTTTCCCCTCATAAATGTAGTAAACATTGAGTACATCTTTAAATCGCCCATGGAATTGTATTTCCTGTATGCAGCTCTTATCATCCGGAATAATAAGGCATCCTTTATTACGAAAAAAAATCGTTTATCTGGCAAAGGTCATAGTTGATTTTTTAAACGTGTAGTTTACGATAAGAGCCAGAATGCAACGGATGTTGTTGTCAAACCCATTTAACTTTGTAAAGTATCGTGCATCAAATTTTGATCAATGACTGATTAGTGTGAGAATGGCAGTTTTGCAAGTGATTGTAGTTTTTTTAGGACTGCTGATTGGATATGTATCCTCCACTAACGTAACAATATTCAAGTAAGTCTTTACGGTTTCTCAAATATACTTTGGATCTTGATTTATATATAGTTTAAGTTGGACTGCATAGAAAATGTTTGAATATTTGGGTCTTTTCAAATAGTTGCTTGCTTTTCATTGAAAACATCCTAGTGCAAACACCATAAACTGCTGAAAAGAGAGGCTTCTATAGCTTGTAGTATTGAATTTCTGTTCTTGTTCAAATCCGTTAATAAGGGTAGGAAATTTTGGAACTGTTTGTGCTCATGCTGTTAGCTCTTTAGATTGTCCAATAATTAATTAATATGCAGGGTTGATTAATGTATAATATAATTTGGCGACGTTTCGGGCTTTGCCCTCTTTCAAGCTATTTGTGAATTGACGAAAAGCGACTTGAATTATTAGATTGGAGAAAAAGAAATCCATTATTTTGTCGAAACATGGCTTTACTGACCGATATATCTGTTTGTATTTGCCCCATCTGGTCAAACTTTTTTTCTTTGAAAAGAAGAATTTATGTTCTATCAAAAACATATTTTGTCATTGTTGTGACTGAACGATTTAGTTGTGTGTTAGAGCGTCAAAGATGGAGGTGAACAAAGAAAAAATTCGGTATATTTTACAATTTTTCTTTGAAAATGGGGAGAATGCAATTTAGGTTACTGCAAATGTAAATAATGTTTATGGCCCCAATACTGTAACAGCCAATCACGTGCAGTTTTGGTTTCGCCTACATAAGCTGCCGTAGCAACACTCAGGAGCGAAGATGGATCATAAAACAGTTCTAAAACATTTGCATAAAGCCGGTTTCAAAATGAAGCTTGTTTGCTGGGTACCGCACGAGTTGTCAGAAAAAAAGTGGATGGATCGTGTTTCGCAATTCCTAGTCCAAACGAAACGAAATTGATTCATTTCTGAAGAGACTGGTTACTGGTGACGAGAAATGGGTCATATACGACAATGTCAAGCGAAAACGTTCAAGGTCGAAGGCTGCTGAAGCAGCTCAAACGGTGGCCAAACAAGTATTGGCGACCCGGAATGTTTTACTGTGTAGGATTGGAAAGGGGTCATCTACTTTGAGCTACTGCCCAATGGCCAGACGCTTATTTCGGATCTTTACTGCCTGTAATTAGACCGATTGAAAGCAGCAATTGATCAGAATACACCAGAATTAGCAAATAGGACAGGTGTCATATTCCATCAGGACAATGTCAGGCCTCACACGTCTTTGATGACCCGCCAAAAGCTTCGGGACCTTGGAAGGGAGGTTCTTATGCATCCACTCTATAGTCCATATCTGGCTCCGAGAGAGTATCATTTATTTTTGTCCATGTCTAACGCCCATGGTGGTGTAAATACCTCTTAAATAAACAAGTAAATGAAAAAAATGGATGCATATTCGAGCATTACTGTATGATTGTAAGTATGTTGAATTAATCTCCCAAATCAAAGTAAAAGTAACGGATTTATTTTTCCCTAACCAATTACATTAAATACTGAGTAGTTTGAAACTGCCACAGCCCGAATCGTCACCAAATTATATTATATATTAACAAACTAGGACCTTGCATATCCTTTTATCATGAAAAGAGCACACAGCATATGCACGAACAGATCCAAAAACTTCTAATCCCCATTAACGGATTGTAAGCAAATCACAATTTATTGAACTCAACAAATTTCGGAACTTTTATCTTGAAAAAGAAGATTTATTTGTTTACCTAATTGGTAGTGAGACTTATTTGCCGTTTTGAGAAAAACGAATTTATGATGCCCTCTGGGTACCTTCTGATTTCGGATGCTGTGCTGGGTACTTGGGATGTGGCGACTTGAAGTGGCAGAGCTTTATTCTGCAAAACGGATGATTAAGAACCTCTTGATGTGGGCAGCTTAGGGAAGTGAATGATGATCTTGGTTAATGAGCTCGGCCTTTTACCTTTTTTCGACCGAATGTGAATTCCGCTGATAGGAACGCTGTAATTTGGATACCCACATTTTTTCGAATATTCTGGAACTTTTCAGTACCGTTGTGTATATATTTCAGATAACTCTATTAAGTTCGAATTTATTGAATTTCTCATTATTATTTTTGTTCAATTTCTTAATATTATTTTGGGGAAATCATTTCAATTCCCTCCAGTGAAATTGATGAATTTCCTACAATGTTCTGCACATAAAAGATTCTTCCTTCAATTATCAAAATACGCTTCCGGACATTCAGATTATACGACCAGCCAGGCATACTCAAGTGTGACCACGGATGATGCTTCATCAGGAAGTCGAACCCAATCTACTGAGACCATTTTCTGCTCGATTTTCAAAAGTTACAGACATTTCAGCAAAACAAAAAGATACTGTTATAACAGTTTAATGGAGTAGATTAAGTGGGCAAAAAGAAAAAACTATTTCAAAATTATTCCATTCCTATAAGAAGTCAGGATTGAAAATATCTCGTCATCGACATCCATGAAATCATATAGAGCATTATGAAATATTCAATTACTGGTCTGCGAACTAGAGTAATTCCGCTAGAATTAGTTCAATTAATGTCGAAAACATGTTTAACCCAGGATGAAATAACAAAAATGGTGGAAAGCACTGATGTAAGGTCAGTTGCTTGTCAGGTGCTTGTTTTGGAGGTTTTTCTCAGCCTCTGGAAAATACGCTACAAAAACAAAAAAATTATAGATAATGTAAAACAATCAACAAACATCTTCATTTGAATTCACTATAAATAAGCTTACAGTTTTCTTCAGTTTTATTTCAACTACAAACGTCCTCCACTCAATATTGTTATGTATAATCTTACTAAATATCTTCACGCACAATTATAATGACATTACGTTTCATGAAACTTCATAAGCAAGGAGATATTACCATAACAGTGTTGGAATTGATGGATGATGATGAGTGGAAAAATTTTTCTACAGTTGTTCTGCAATTGGCCGTATATATTTACTCAGATTTCCTGAAAGTACATGACAAATCAACCCCAGCATCAAATGAAAAAATGAAGGACGCATAAGTTTCATTCTATTTTGATATTGATAGTTTTTCATAGGCGATTATCTTATAAGTCACAAATCTGAAGTAATGTTCAACTGAAGAAGTGTTCATTTTTAACCAACATCCCAATTGTTTCCGAAGGTTTGACACCAATTATCAACGAAAATACTTTTGTATACATGGCTCACTAGAGGTTGCGAATTGATTTTTTTATTAATAATTTAAATTGAATTCAATATACTGAATATAATTCTTGTTGAATTTATTACCGATTATATTTCACAAGGGAAGCCATGGAGCTGAGGTTTGGCGAACCAGGTTTTTTATTGACCATACCACAGAGGCTTATTTCTGGAAGAAAGCAGATGGTATGTCTAACAATTCATGGAGCTACTCCTCCCTCTAGGATAAAGGTGGATATCAAGTATAAAGAAACTCATCACTACACCGATAAGATAATTGAATTAGGTGGGTATTAACATTTCAACATAGCGTATATTTAGTTTTTTTGAATGAATATCAATACCGTATATGAAGACTGTATCTTCATTCCACAACGCTTTGAACCGAGATGGGCGCAGAATTATGATTGTTCCGAAAATCTTCTTGTCACTTTGTACTTTGAACCAAAGAACAATAATATACAAGAAATGAAAACTCCTAACTAATTTCTGGTAACACAAATCGGCCGCCATATTTGGTAGTACAGTAACGAAGCAGCGGGAATTTTGAATTTTCTCAAGGATACATGGTAAATATGCACTGAATTATGCCGCTCATGTGGAATTCAGGCATATGCTAAATGATTAAGATAAAGATAAAAGTTGTTACAAATTTTCATCATTTTATTGTTAATTCTGGTGGATATTTGGGAATATCATTACAGAGTATTATATCATATGAAATTAATTCCAAAACTGA
Source organism: Micraspis discolor (assembly GCA_030674115.1). Lineage (NCBI taxonomy): Eukaryota > Metazoa > Arthropoda > Insecta > Coleoptera > Coccinellidae > Micraspis > Micraspis discolor. The sequence goes on from JARTUT010001751.1 coordinate 685,063, forward strand.
ACAGACTACAGAATTCATTGAATTCAGATCAGGGATAATTAATTAAAACTTAAAATAAATAAATAGATAAAAATTAAAGAATTACGCTACAGATAAAACACTTATGAACGATAAAAAGTTTATCGCTATAAAGAAGGCTGCTTATACTACAAAATAAATAGATAAAAATTAAAGAATTACGCTACAGATAAAACACTTATGAACGATAAAAAGTTTATCGCTATAAAGAATACTTATTCAATAAAAAAACCGGCCAAATAAAATTAACAGAAAAATAACAAATCGATAAAATATCAAAGTGAAAATAAAATAATCAAGAAGAATTATTACAATAAATCAGAGGATATTACGTATTCAGTTACAGTTGCAGTTACAGTTACAGTGCATATATGGATATATGAATTATGGATATTATGGTACTCGCATCTGTCCCGCAGGGGTTTGTATCATCCAGGTGGCCTAGCAAGAAAAATATCTGTATCAAAACGTTGCTGTCAGAAAAAATTTTCCTCATCTTATGATGGCCTTTAATCAAAGATTCATTCTGCCAATTTTTTTTTAATATATTTGAAAATTGTTATTTCCATACAAATAATAGCAAGATTTTCAATAACATGATGGGTGTTACAAAATGTGAATTCCCCACATTCTCTAATTACTATTTCAATGAATTTATCTTTAACCTTATGTCAATAAGGATAATAGTTTGAAAAAAGTATCCTTACTTAAAATATTGATAGGTGTGATCAATTTTGCAAAATGCAAATCTAGTTTTACCATCATGCTCTTCTGGCAATTAACTTGAACATAAACTATTTATACAATCATAACAATCATCAATAAACATTTTTTCAATATGTATCCTGCTACATGAGACAAGTAGGCACTCTCGAGTAATTAAAACCAGATGTAGAACAGTGATCAACACGAACTTAATAATTAGTGTCAGTATTTTAGTTGATAGTTACAACTCACCAAATAATATGAATCAATAGGAGACTGCTACTTGCCACATTCGTAATAATTCCAAAAGAGATAAAAGATATTGCATACTAACCCGCATCCATTTCCTTACTTCTGTTCCTTGTTTTATACAAATTGTGTTCTAAAGACATTCTTGAAGTGTCATAGCTTCTCCAGGTGCTAAGTAATGAGAATCAGATGATTACAATGAAAACACAAATTTTTAATACTAAGTATAGAAAATTTCAAGTTGTAAACAAAGAAAGAACTCACCAAATGAAAAGAAGAAAACGTCGATATTTTTATATTTAGTTTTATATTTAGCACTTGTTATGATTCTTCGTTGCGGCTTACATAGTAGTAAAATAATATCTAGAAGATCGATATGAATTAAAGGCAACATTTCTAAATATTCACCTGAAAACATCGAGTACTAGAGTTAAATATGTTTTCTATGATAACCGAATTAAATATACCCTCTTGTTAGATCAATATGTATGAAAATTTTAACTAGCTGAGATAAATTTAAACGTCTAGAAAAAAAATATAATGGCAGGAGAGATTGTACTTTTTTCCAGTATCTGAATACCGAAACTTTCCTTTGTTTGTATATGAACAAAGGTTTCAATCTACCAAAATATTTCTCTTGTCATGCGTCAAGTTTAGTGCTTCCGGTAGCCATATTTGGTGGAGCATAGAACGTGTATTTTCACCCCCTGCTTCGAACTGTACACTTATAACGGTATGCTCATCCGTGCCCACGGAATAGACCTGTTAAGCTTGAGTTTTGAATAGCTATTCTGTTGTATGGTCTAAAAACGAAATCAGCCACACAAGCAATAATCTAGTGGTATGAGACCTGGAAATCTCAGAACCTCTTCAACCAGTGCATTGACCAAACAATCGGTACTAACAGAATTTGTGATAGACGACAAGCGATGTACTTTTAAAAATGTAGTATAGATACTTTATAACTAGTTTTTCATTTCTAGATTATAGCTGCTTCCTTGTAAAAGTTCCGTTACACAATAAAGACACCCCACAATACGTCAGCGTCAAAGTTCAAGTCCAATTAGATGGTATCATTTATGGATCACACAATCACGACCCTGTCCTAGTTTATCCTGATAAAAAGCGCACATTCGTTGGTCTAGATCGTGCTATGTATAAGCCAGGGGACAAGATTAAGATGAGAATTCTGGTACTGGACGATGATCTTCTTCCGCCTGAACAATATAAGGTAATGTGAAGATAATTTTTGCAGGTTACAGTGTGAAGCAACTTGGATATTTTGAAGAGCCTGCGCAGTGAGAATTTCGACATCTTTAGTTGATTTAAAGTTGTGAGTGCGCGTGAGCATTGAAGACAGAAGAGCTTAGAAAATTTCACAGTCATCAAGTCCGCATGTTTTGGTTAATATCGTAGATTGCCATCAATTATTCAAATATGAATGAAATAAACAGTATCCTAAAGAGGGTAGCGGGTATTTGTTTTAGTGTTAACCTCTCAGAAATAGCTTGTCTCTCACATTTATGGTGATTCAAAAGTGGGTGCTCAATACTTCTATCCCACAGTATTTATCCTAAGTATAGCACCAAATGACGCACTTTGAGACGTTAGCCTTGAGAAACGTATTTATAATATATATGCCTGTATCTCACGATAAATCACATTACGATTGACGGTACGCGGCAAAAAAGATTATTTTAGTGAATCTTAACGATATTCATCCTGAACCGAAAGACGTCTCTCTTGGTAGCACCGACTTACGGTGTTTTTGCGAGCTTGTTTTAGTAGAACAGCGTATTCGATTAACATCAATCGGACTTATTAATTAGTGTCACTTGGGAGGAAATTATTCGAAATGGTTCATTACAGTAAAATCATTTATGTTGTCAAAATTTAAAAAATCACTGACGTGGGTTTTTAGGAGAAGGGATTTTGAGCTTTGAAAAAACTTGAAGAAAACTATGTGTAGTTATTTTTGATTTCAGATTTAGGTTGGTTCATTCATCCTGGAGGTTGTATTTGTATCAGAGTACGGGAAAACAAACGCAAAAGCTTCTGGTCTCACGTGAGTGGTTATCTGAACTTTTTTATGTCACCAAGAGAGGGAATTACTTGATCAGGACATTCTTGTTCAGACAATCCATTCACAAAATGGTGAAAATTGTCGCATGTTAATGTTCACGGCATAATTCCATTTTTTTCTGTATTTTTGAAGTTAATTTGAAGAGAATAATTCTTGTACAAATTATAACACGTTCTGAGTGAAATTATGCTAAAAAAGGTAGAAACGCACCGCACTAAGGTCAGGAGTTTTTGCGAGCTTGGTCTAAAGTCCTTTTCACAAACTTATATCTCAAATTATGAATAAAAATACATAATTTTCCTTCAGTTATGTTCGAAGCTCAAATTCCTTCTCTTAAAACCCAATGAAAATTAGAAGGTATATCTACTCTATCGAAAACCATTCAGAATATTCTTCTTGTCCTTTGCAATACCACATATATTCAAGTCAAAATTACACAAAAACGATGATTCTTCGATATCGAATCTTTAGAAACCTCTACAGGACCCTTAAGAGGACGAATAATCTCTTATACATAGCGGTACATAATATTTTCTCACGGCACGATTTTTGGTTGTCATTCTGTTCATGTTGTTGACGAGAAATTATTGATGATTAAACTCGTGCAGAATTATTATTATTTGGACAATAACCACCATTTCTTATTGTCCTTCTTTCCTACGTTTCGATAGACATCTTTTGTCGTTTTCAAGGCAAAAAAATAGCTTTTCAAAAGCTTATTTTTTGTAGCACTGGTATTGCCAGGATCCGAAATAAAAATAGTTTACTTCGTATAAGACATATCATAGAACATCTTTAACGCTAATATAAAATGTCTAGATTGGGAATCAATCTCACAATAGTTCCTATAGGAGCAAATACTCGTAATTTTATTGCACTCAAGAATTGATTGAGTAAATTAAAATAACAAAATGAAAAATTGAAGAAAACAGCTCCCTCTTTGAATTTATCAGCACAGTTTTCAATAAAAACTAATCTTGCTAGTGAATCAGATTGAAAATACAAAAATTTTTTTACAGATTCCTGAAGTGAGGATTAGAAATCCGTTAGATATTTCTGTAGCTGTTTGGGAGAATATTTCAACCACAGCTGGCTTGGTACAATTGGAACACTCAATATACAAGGATGCAAAACCGGTAATTATGTCATTTTTATTTTATTATGCTATGGCGGTTCTTCACACATAACGATAACAAATATCGGTATCCGTTGTGTAGAACCCAAAGTGTACAAGATTCGTTATTGAGATGCAACGAAGTGCCAGTTTCAAATCTGGGTTGATCGCGTTCTCAAATATAAAAAAAAATCCTCAGCGTGTGTGGCATGGCGCACACATTGAATAGCCACTCAGATGAGTCCAGTGTGTGCGCGACAGTAAGTAAGAAAATACTAGGAAACCTAGTATTTTATATAATCGGTGTGAAGAAAGAAACAAAAAGGAGAAGAGCAAGATTATACGGTAACAATCACTCAATGATCAACATCATCGAGATATACAGACCTTATTTATTGTTATTATTCTAAGAGCGGTGAATTTGTGATAGATAAATGGCTACCTATTGATTTCTCAGTATGAATAATGGAATAATTAGTAATTATTTTACTACTGATTTTATATAATTTTCAGGGTAAATGGAAAGTAGAGGTGAATGATGAATTAAAATATTTCGAAGTAAGCAAATATGTGCTTCCAAGATTCAACATCAATATTTCTCATCCGAAAGTTATATATTACGCTAGCCGGTATTTGGAATTAAAGATTTGTTCCAAATACAGTTTCGAACAAGAAGTCAAGGGCAATGCTTTTGTCAAAATTACTGATACTGGAGGAAATATGAAAACTGTCTATGAAATACGTCAGGTGGGTATATTCTGTCAGTTATGTATACAGGGTTGGGATAAAGTTTGGCACCAAATTAATATCTTTAAAACGAAACGGGCGATATTTTTGAAAGTTGGCAGCTGAGTGTAATGGACCACAATGCATCTGATGAGCATATTTTCATTAATGAGATACTTCCGGTTTAACCGGAAATTACATTTTTTTTTATTTATTCTGAAAGTGCACCTTGTTTCGGATCTGTCCATAACGCGTTCCATGTAAAAAATCTCTGTAAAAAGAAGAAATTCAGTCTTTTTTACATTTGAGAAAAAATCCATTCAAATAAATAAATCGTTGTTATTTGTATCAATAGTGAGAAATAAAACGAATACTTTGAAGTAAATAACTCTTTCTGCTTTTCATGACGCATTTTTTTATGAAAATCTATAAAAAGAAGAAATACAAGGCTTTTACTAGTAGAAAAAATTTATTTAAAATTATTAAAAAAAAAAAAAATCATTTTGAATGTTCGAAGTGCTTGCCATTCACCTCCTGACAATATGCCAGTCTTGAGTAACTATTCTCAAGACTTCTCCATGTATTAATGCACATTCATCAAGAATCCGTTGTCTCATTTCCTGCAAGCATGCTGGTCGATTAACATAAACACGTGATTTTAGATAAGCCCCAAAGAAAAAAGTCTAATGGGCTGAGATCTGGAGAACGAGCAGGTCACTCTATGCTTCCTCTACGTCCAATCCATCGATTCGGAAAAGTAGCATCTAGAAAATTCCGAACCCGTCTATCATAGTGAGGAGGTGCTCCATCTTGTTGGAACCAAACATTCAGGATGCAAATCATTAAAACTATGACACACTTCTTCATAAGTTAATAACACGATCACCATAACCGATCATCATTAATATTTCAATACGATCTTTTTCACTCAAATTGGCCATTTTCAAACGTATTCACGATTTATTTTCACAAAGTAAACTTCAAAAAACGTGGAGACAGTTACCTACTACAAAATAAATCGTTTTATCTACATATTACTATGGATACGAACAACATCAATTTATTTATCTGAACGATTCCTAAATTGAACAAAAAAACTGTATTTCTTCTTTTTACAGATAATTATTACATGGAACCTGGTACGGACAGATCCGAAACCAGGTGCTCTTTCAGAATCTGCAGAAATATACAGGGTGTCCCATTTAAATAAAAAAAAAGGTCATTTCCGGTTAAACCGGAAAGTATCTCATTAATGAAAATATGCTCATCAAATGCATTGTGGTCCATTACACTTAGCTGCCAGATTTCAAAATTATCGTCCGTTCCGTTTTAAAGATATTAATTTGGTGACAAACTTTATTCCAAACCTGTATGTAAGTTTGTATTACAAATACAACAAAAATTTCAAAAAATGATGCAGAATAACTGTAAGTATTTTAGATGATCAATGGATGTGCCAAATTCAAACTGAAGAATAGTCAACTAAACTTGATGGATATTAAGAGGAAATACCCAATGTATGATCCAAAAATACAACTTTCCGTTACCGCAACAGTGATCGAATATGGAACAGACAAAATTGTACTGGACAACGTTAAAATCCCAATAGATTTAAAAGAATTTCACATAAAGATTGTCTCTGAGAATGTGTTCCAGCCAGGCTTGCCTTATCATGGAAAAGTACAATATAGTAATGTTCATACGGATCTCAGAAATCAAGTAGTTGAAATTTGTTACAATGTTGCCATCAAAAAAAGCTGGAACTACCTAAACAATGAAAAGTGTAGAAACTTCACAATAGGTAGCGAAAATAGTACTTATTTCAGTGTATTACCTCTCAAGAGTGCAGTTGTTCATATGACTATCACTGTAAGTAATTTTTTTGTTTTCTTGAATTATCTCTAGTTTCTTGATCAATGGAACAATGGCTTGTATCCAATTAAATTAATTAGCTTTTTGAAAATTTGTAATTCTGTGTCTTCAGTTGCAGAGTGCCGTAAAAGTCAGTTTACACTGTCTTTTATTCACGCAATCGCGTATTCGATCAGTATCGTACCTAGAACGGAAGGAGGCAGCTGAAACGTCGCGAGTTGAGTTGTCCGCGTGTAGTAGTCTTGTTGTGTATGTTTACAGTGCGTTCGTTGCCATGGCTGCGCGTGTAAAGTACACGAAAGAAGAACGTGTTTGTTTGCTCACTTTTTACCTAAAACTTGACGGAGATTATGTTGAAATTTTTGAAGAATTTCTCCAGCGCTTATCAAATAAACAAGTTCCCACCAGACAAATGGTGCATAAACTGTATCGTAAATTCGTAAGTACTAGCTCCGTTGCCGAATGTGAGAAATTTCGTTCCAATACTGAATTTTTTAGTAAAATTTGTTTTACCGTGACTAAACTATGCCGCATGTATGTTGATGAGGGGAGAAACAATTCGAACACGAAATGTGGAGCTACAAGTATTTATTGATGAAAATAAATTCATTTGCAATTATTTTTGCTTTTTTTTTTCTCATATGCAAAACGGTAAACTGACTTTTGACGCATCCTGTGTAACAACGCAATAGAATAATATAAATCTATGACCACATTGTATTGCTGATGAGAGGCGTTCATGGTTCGGAGTGTTCAGAAGTGAATAAAAATTTGGGTAAAAAATTGAAATATTGATTATAGAGACACATATTTTTCGGCCGGCCGTATCTTCTCTAGCATCCAAAAGGAATCAGCTAGAGTTTTCAAATTTTCAGAATAGGTTAATTGTCCAAATATCTCGGTCAAGTTCGTTATTGGGCCAAATCCGTCGGATGGTTCAGTAGTTATGAGCATCTGAAATTTTGTTTCCTCAATAACTACTAGAATATCCATCCGATCAAGTTGATACTTGGAATGTTATTGAGGGAGGCTGAAACGAAATGGCTTGCAAAATTTCGCAGAAATCGTCACGCTAGAAAATTTTAAAAAAATTCACAAAAAAAAAATTTTCAATACTTAATATCTCCTAAGACTTCATTTAGATTTAAATAAAAATCCGTATATATATTGAGGTTACCGATATCTTACTCATCCCCAAATTTCATTGTCGTAGCTTTTCCCCTTCTGAAGATATGATCATTTTTTCATTTACTCAAGAGAAAAATAGAAATGTCATGAAGTCCGAGCTTTGTCATTGAAAGATTTGCCATCACAGATCTGACCTCACGTCAGTGCTTTCTAATTTTTTGAGAGATTGATTTTAACGTATGTGAAATTAAACTTATAGTTAAGGCTATTAGCATTCAGACGACATTTGAAATTACGGAAAAAATGCATCGTTATCAATATCGATGATTGAACAAGGCTGGCAATCAAAAAATTTTGTATGTTTCGAGACCTTGAAAAATATGGTAAACTCATAGCTTCTTATGATAAGATGGTACAATGCTAAAATTCAAAATTTTTCTGAATATCAATGACTTTGACATACATTAAGAATTTCGTGGATCTATGATGAATATCTTGAGAGTTATCAAGATTAAAATTTTTTTAAAAATTTGATAGCATGACGGTTTCCAAGAGATTTCGTAAACCTATTCGTTTCAACCTTATTGAACCATGTTTCAAGTTATAAATAAATCGGATGGATATTTCAAGAATTATTGAGGAAACCAAATTTCAGATGCTCATAACTGCTGAACTAGTCGACGCGTTTGGTTCAATAAACATGACCTAGATACTTAGTTAATTAACTAACTCTGAAATTATGAACTCTAGCTCATCTTCTTCGGAAGATAGAGATTATACGGCCGGCCATACTCAAGTTTGAAAGATTTTTCATCAGGAAGTCAGCCTCAATTGAAACCATTTTCGGCTAGATATTCGAAAATTTTTGGAACTTTTGGATAAAACAATAGCTCATGCTCTACTAGTTTTATAAACTAGAACAAGCGCACAAAAATGGTGAAAGCACTGACGTAAGGTAGCTTTGGCGCTCTTGTTAAACTACTTGAAAGTAGTTTTCGAATTTTGAAAAATTATATCTCCGAATGTAAGTATACCTCGTAAAGTTGAGCATAATATCAATATATTCTTACTATAGAACTGCATCACGAAAGAATTTTCATTCGAAAAGTGTATTGATTCAAAAGTTTTGTTACTCCGAAACTACTGAGTCAATTCGACCGATTAACTCAATCAGCTTACCGCAATTACAGAGTCTTCGACTTGTTGGATATTCGGCATTTATTGAAATTGCAATACGAAGTATATGGAGGAATGTCGGCAACAAGCAGAGCAGTGATTTATTGAAATTGTTCCGTACTTTTCCATTCCTGGTGCCGGGCGATTATTGCTCAAATTATTGCTCAAATAATTGCTCGTATAGACGCGCTTTCATACAGTTTTTTCATCACTCGCCTATAGCGTATATAGTTCCGTAAGAATCATTGTTTCATTTTAACCTATTCGTACGGATGCGTGCGCCTCTTTATACAAAATCATGGTTTTATTTTGAAATGAACTGAATGAGGGGCAAGATGAGGTTTTAAATACCTCATTCTGTAAATTTTACGCCTATACTTATTCTCTCACTACAACTCAAAAAGAATTTATTTGATCTTACTATTTCCTATATCTTACAGGCTAGATCCCTGAATTATACATTAATAGATGACAGTTTATTGGTAGTCAGAGTGTATTCGTCTTTGAACGATTATATCCTCCTTAGACCAAATATTGCTCTTAATAAACAATGTGGTCCAACCCAGCAAATACTAGTGGTCTATACAACAGATAGTCTTCCCAATTATGAAAATATAACATTTTATTCTGTGGTAAGCAGTTTTGCTAGAGCGAAAATTGGAATCTCATAACGTTGACGAACTTTTCAGATCAAAAGTAAAGGAGAACTTTATTCGGTGAATAAAATCACGAAGAAAATCCAATCCAAAACTCCTAACTACAGGGATGAGTTGAAGAATATTATTGGCACACCGCATAGGTACAACACTAACGGATCTACAGTCGATAAATTTGTATTGAGATTCAATTTGGATAGTAAAATCATTGGAAAATACCAGATATTATTGTTTTACGTTGGAAAAAATGGCGAAACGATAACAGGTACCAGAGAAATCGATAGAGGACCTTGTTTCCGGAATAAGGTAACTTTGAGCTTTTGATTTTGATATTCTTTGCTCTCTCGGAAATGGACAGCAACATTATTATGTTATCTATTCAATTTAAGTAATTTTTTATGACGTAATTACGAAACAGCATTTTTATGTTTGCGGAAGAGATAGTAAAGGGTCGCGATTAAACTCTTTTGCATCATAAGGTGTTCGGTAACTCATAATTAGGATGAATATAAGGTTTCGTTGTTATTAGAGAATTATTCTTTGAGCTATCCTTAACAAAGCAACATAATCGGGAGTTCAAAGTGAAATATGGAGAAAATGTCTAATGTCGTGCCGTTATGAAGTTCTTTACTAAATAAGGAAAATCAGTTCCGTTCGAATCGTTATAAACTTGAAGCAAAATAAGACTCCATACAGTTGCATAATAAGGGCATATCACATGCCCATAAGTTTAAGGTGGAATAGTCAACTAGGAGAAACGTGATAACGGTTTTTTCAAATTCTGAAGAAATTTTATTGATCGATTGTAAAGATAATGGTGCTGTTATAACGAGGGAATATTCAATTCAATTCAATATTGGATCTTTATAATATATACTTAATTCCTTCGTTTTGAGTAAACTTGGTTAAGGCAGTGTTTTATCGTCCCCTTACTATAGTGTGCATAAGTTGCGGTTTGAAAGACTTCAGAATAAATTTATCAGGTTCCTTTACCAGAGAATATCTTAAATTGGGATATGTGCGATCCACAGTGGTTAAGGCATACAGCTTTTGGAACAACGGAGGATAATTTCTGATCTGGTTTTTCTCTACAAGGTGTTGAGGGATTATTATGATCCGCCCGAGATCATTTGTGCATTATCATAAAACCAGAAAAGGGTTTTGCTATCGTATTTTCAAGAAAAAAAAGAGAATAAAGAATTCGACTTTATGGAGCTTATATTCGATTGTTAAGAACCGAATTGTGCTTGAAGAGAAATATTGACATCATATACATATACAAATTTCTGACAAATTTACTGACTTTTTCAAACCGATATTCTGAAGATAACCAGTCTAAAAACTCAAGAGTTTTTAGAAAAGAAAACATTGGCCATTTTCTGAAACAATCTTTCGATGAGAAACATTTAACAAATAATCAGCATTGTTCGTTGGAGTTGCAGGAGCTTGCCGATAAGGTGAATTTACTATTCTTCGCATAGAATATCAGGTATACCGGTATAAAATGAGCATCTTTTTGGGAAAATTAATCATTAATTATTAATGGGAGAGAGACATTTCATTCAGAGTATTGGCCATTGTTTTCTACACATTTTGACCACTTTTCTGGCAATTCTGTGGATATCAAGCCAATAAAATTGTTCGTCTTTCAAAGCAAACCAACCAGACACCCAATTTTCGATCTCTTCGTAGGAATCAAAGTGCTGCTCAGCCAATGCGTGTCCCATCGATGAAAACAAAAGGTAGTCAGAAGGAGTCAAGTCTGGTGAGGTAACAGCTCTCAGCCAAGCGTTTTGACTGTATCCTGAACCAGTTTTGCTTTGTGTGCAGGAGCATTGCCATGGAGCAAAATTACCTTGTCGTATCTTCTGGTCGTTTCTCGATCAATGCATAGTTCAAATTGATAATTTGTTGTCGGTAGCGATCAGTATTATCGGTTTCACCAGGTTTTAAGAGCTCGAGGTACACTACACCTTTCTGGTCCCACCAAACACACAGCATTGTCGTCTTGCCGAATCAATCTAATTTTGCAGTCGATGTTGATGGTTGTCCCGGATTAACCCATGATTTCTTCCGTTTAGGATTCTTGAATTAAATCCATTTTTCATCGTCAGTAACAATCCGATGCAAAACCGATTTTCTTTCATATTCTTTTTAGTATATATCGGCACAAGAAACCAAAAGAAAAAAATTATTATCCTTTCAGCGACGTTTCAGAAACTTTTATTTCCTTCTTCAGGCTACAAAAATAGGAAAATACAATCAGTTGAGCGCTCAGAAAGAATCATTAGGAAAATAAACGTCAAAGAATAAAAATGACAAATTTCTTTCGTATCTTTGAGGCAAAATTTCACAATTGTTTTTTCGGTTTTCCATCTGTCTTTCATTCAATTCATTTTCCACACTTTTGGATCCTTCCCATAGCTTTTAAACGGTCAGAAATTGTTTGTTGTGCAACATTTAACATTTCATTCATTTACTTTTGATTCAAAGTCAATATCGTTTGCAATTCGGAGTCTTCAAACTTGAAACCATCTTTTTCATGTTGCTTCTGATAGAGCATGCCTCGACAAGCATTCAATGCGACTTTGCAGCACTTTTCTTCAAATGAAAACAAAAAATTAATCCTTTCTGCTACAAAATTCGACATTTTTCACACGATAAAAAAATATGATGTTGTCTGTTCAATGACTTGATGTATACTAAATATGTTTCACAGATATCATGGCAAACAAACAACAAAATAGCAAACAACAAATGTTCCCTATCGAGACATTTGTATCTTGACGCTCACTTTATACCGTTATACCCCTGGTATGTAGTGTTTCAGGAGGAATTTTTAAAGTAACCATTTCCAACACATAGACAAAAGTATGTCGAGAATTGGCTATAACCTCTGGGGAACTTTTGAAGGTATAAATTGCATCTAAATGGTTAAAAATAAGTTAATCTAATAATGCCATCGAATATTAAGCATGACAGATTTTTTGTTAAATATTTGAATGGTAGATGTGAAGTGCCACACAATTTGCCGATAATTATCGTCCAGTTCTCAAAGTTGCCAAATCCTTCTTTGTATAGTGGTGACTGTTTTCGGCGGTCATCGACTACTGTGCTAGCGGATTCCGGAGATGATTTGCTGAGAATCGAACAGTATAGAGGATGGATGTCTTATACGGTTGGAGAAGGTTTAATATTCCATAATGACTAAACAAAAGATTACGAGAAACATTCTCGAAGAAAATTATATGGACAATACCGAAATTAATACTACACAAGATATTTCGTTGTCCGCAGTAATCAATATCACTGATTGTTAGAATTTTGTAATTAATATTTATGAAAAATATTCCTTTTTAAGTCTTAAAGTTACCTAAATATTGACCTCCATAATATGTAGTATTTTTTTTTCAATTTTATTGACTTATAGGTAAAGAGCCGCAAAGTTCAAGTAGTTCAGTCTTACAATGTGTGTGTGTTTTTCAAAATTAATGGCGAAATTTACTTTTCATCAACAATTCCGTAATATAATATCGATTCAAAACATCAATGACTTCTGAAGTGTCACTTCATTTGACAAAATAAAAAAAAACAAGTAACTTAAAGCATTATTAATAATTTCCTGAAATTATTTTATAGGTTCAAGCACACTGGTCCGATATCAAGGTTTACCCTGGATCAAAAACGATGTTGAACATCAAAACAACAAGTCCATCCATCTGCGCGGTGACGGCGGTGGATTCTTCTGTTGAATTTATGGGTACTGCTACTTATTTGAATGCATTTTCTCTAATGAGACGGTTGCACCAAGAACCATCTCCACCAACTTCAAACAGAAAAACCTGCGTCACACAGACCAAAAAAACCATTCAAGGTAATAAAAATGTTGACTTAATTGAACAATTTATATGCTATTATTTAATTTGAATTTTTTCGCAAATAATAAAAAAATCCGATAAAATGGATTAAAATAATTATCCATAAAAGAAGCATATGTCATATACTCTGATAAAAAAGTATCGGGAAATTGTCATTTGAATACTTTGAGTATTTTTGAGTATTTGATGTTTGTGTATGTTCGTAGGACTGTCCGTAATTACTTCGCCAAACATGAGCGAGGTCTGTTAATTAGTTTACTTACGACAGCTGTTGAAACCAGACGATCTCAGTGGTAGTCTCCGAATGTTACAATGGAAAAAAAATATTGAACAAAGAGTTTATCTCAAATTTTTTATATTGCACGAAATTTCGTGTGCTGACACGTTAGGAATGCCGAAAAGGCTATTGAGACTTGTTTTATCGAAAACCCAAGTGTACAAACGGTACAAAGCCTTTGAAAGAATATTTGCTTCGTTCAGGTCCACTGTCGACATCTTCAACCAACGACAACGTTGCACATTATTGAAGATTATTTCGGCAATTTATCTCATATTCAGAGAGAAATTATTTACTTTCAACCAGATGGTGCTCCATCATCAACACCAGAAATATACGTGAAAAATTAGTGAGTAACTTCGGCAATAAATGTATAGAAAACCAAGGGCACATAAGATGACGGACTCGTTCACCTGATTTATAATTGTTTTTCTGAGTATATAATAAATAAAAACTTTATAAAAAGAATCACGCGATCACGCACACAAAAATGAATTCAAAGAAAATTTCTTAAGCTGTTTGAACATAGTTTCAAATATATATCCATTGAATGCGGTGCTAGGTATCGAGGAAAATATGTGGACTGTGGACTTGGTCAATGATTTGAGCATCTTCTTTGAAACTTATTCCTCATCCTAAGTTGTTACCTGATGACCAATTATAATCACAATTAGATCTTAAAAAATATTTTTCCTTTGATACTTTTCTAATTGAATGGGTTTAATTAAACATATATGCGTTATTGAATATGCGATTTGAAATAGACTGGTACTTGTTCGTATTTGTTCTGGAGACCAATAAAAATGTTTAGCTGCATCCATCTCATTAAAACTAAATCGATTGAACGATGGATCATGTGGATCTTTTCGTTATTTCGTAATTCATTTTGAGATATGAAAGATATGAATCTTAGAAATTTGTAGAAATGAGTTGAAAACATAGAATAATGATATTGACCGAAGGAGACTATTCCCTTCCAGAGACAATTGTTGTCTATGGACCCCCATTTTTCTGTGCTCATCAATAGTTGAAACCACAGAAATCCCCGAGACTTAGATAAAAAAAATGTTTTCGACAATTTTCTACTTATATTTTCACTTATATTTATACGAACCATTAGATGTTGCATAATTTTGAAAACAGAAAGAATTAAGCTTTCGGGAAATGGCACAGAAATGTGATGAACCCATTTACAAAACATAACTTGGGGTCAAAGCTTCGTAATTGAAATTGTCGCAGAAAAGAACAGCACACCAAGGCAAGTGGCTGCATAATGTTTTAATTTCAGAGCTCTATCATCTATATTAGCGGAGATACAATTTTTTTTCGATATCGTCAAATACTGATACTACTCTTGTTAGTTTCTCAGAAAAAGAGAACGAGAATATGGTATTAGATTTTGTCTATCTCCTCTAGTGTGAAAATTGTAGTGCCAAAACATCGAAATATGTAAACCATTTACATATTGTACAGAAGAAGAAATATCAAATTCTTCAAAGCAATGTAGCAAAATACAAGGTACAAAGCATCCCTTGTACCTAGTTGGAATAGTTCATATAGAAGAGGCCTAGGAGGTACATAAATAGCCACATACCAGAGTTGCCTTTTATATTTAGGGATTGGAAAATCCTAGTGTTGCAATCTGCCAACTGACAGCTCTATCGTAAAGCTGGACATTTTTGAGGTCATACGTAGTCAGTACGTTTTGACATACGAGTGCTATTTGTGTTGTATACAGTAACTTTGAATATTCATCTGGGCCAAAGAATGGAATTAAATCGTGAACATTTTCGTGCGATTATTTATCACAACTTTCCACTCAACAACAGTGCATCGATGAATATAATTCAATTTTTAGCGATGAAGCTCCATCAAGGACCAGTGTTTATCGATGGCGTGGTGAATTCGACCGAGGTTGTAGGTTACTCCAAGACGAATTTCATGAAGGTCGTCCAAAATCAGTTGTTCCGAAAACCATTGATGCTGTGCGCCATCAGATAATGCAAGATTGTCATGTGACCTATCGTGAGATCGAGAAAACCTTAGGCATTAGTGGGACCAGCATACATTCAATATTGCATGAACATTTGTTCGTCAAAAAAATTTGTTCGCGTCGGATCCCACACAATTTGTCAATCGCTCAAAAAAAGGCTCGTATCGATTGGTACAAAGAAGTACTCAAAAAATACGATAGCGCTGCTTCGAAGCACGTCTATGACATCGTGACAGGTGATGAATTTGTTTGCCAGTTGTCTTTCAAGAAATCAGGAAAACCAACAAATGCATGTTTTGGAGATAACTCAGAGTGGCAAATGTGCTTCAACAATTGGTGCAAAAGCATGTAAAAGTGTATAGGTTTTAATGGGGAATATTTTGGAAAAAAATAAAGTGATTTTCGATGATTAATATTTGTTTGTGTTCTCTAATCCCAAAATATGAAAGGCAACCCTCGTATATGCTCATATAAGCACCAGATACATCGAGTAAATTATTTCGACAGACTAGTAGGTTAGAACATGATTCCATGACGTTTTTAGATATAAGATAAAAGAAGCAACCACGTGCATCAACGGGTTATAAAACTCACTGGCAGTTAGGAAATCGTATCATCATAATCAAACAAAAATGAACAAGTGGGAAGAGAATATTTCAAAGACAATTGAGATAATAACTATAATGAAGAGAAAACTCCAAGCGGACTGCACATCTTGTCTGATGAAGTTGGAACAGTTGAAAATAGGTAAAGCATACCCAGAACTGTTCAAACTGGCAATACTGTTTACATGACTGCTCAAAAACATCAACAGAATTTATCAGAATGAAGTTTGTTTAAATTTGAAGATATATGAGAAATACCACACTAGAAATATCATAAGTAATCTATTCGAAATCATCGTCGAAATTATTTACATAAGGAAAATCTAATGCGAGAGTGCACAAGCAATTTGGTTTGGTGATACCAGTTGGAAGAAAAGAACTTGATGAGTACTGTTCATAAGATAATCATCTATTAATCATCTTCATTATACATCTTGGGTGTACTATCAATAAGTAGATACTTGATAGAGGTAAGCATGACGAGATAAGTAGAATACTTCAGAAAACTGGTAAGATTGTAAAAATAATTGGTAACTTATATTCGGCTCACATAGCTATAACTTGAGTACAGAGAATACATTAAAATGAATCAGATGTTACCGAAGAGAAGAGTACTGAAAACCTTTTGCGCAGCAAAGTTGACACTCGTAGAGGTTTTGTGGAGGCTAATGAATGCCTAAATGAAACATAATAGAATATTTGAGGGATGACATATGGAAGGGGGAATATATGGTTACATAAAACCTTGAGGTTCAAAATTTTCAGGAGCGAGAGATGACGATGCCGGATATCATGGCTAAAAATTAGAGAATCGAGTTCGGAGAGACAACTCCAGAGCCTTTTCGCATTTATATTGACAAAGACCGTATAGTGACATGATTGTCTACAATCGAGAATTAAGAGGAATATTATTTCACGGCAATGAGGACAAAGGACAAAAACAGGTTCAGTTAATGGGATTACGCAAAATTTTGAAGACATCACTTGATTTTTACCTCGCTATAGTTTTGAATTTTATTAAATAACCTTTTTTTCACCAGTGTGATTTATTGTGTTTTTTTTTGTGATTTATATCTGTCTTTGAATTCGTTATTATATTTGGGGAAGCTAAGCATTTCTTATCATTTTCCATGTAGTTCCTTCTTTTTACACCGATCCAACATCTGATACGGAATGGTCATCAAGGAGACGCAAGAAGAGATATGTGTATCCATTTTCTGAAGATTTTGATGCTTATGATACATTTACGGTAAGTATTATTCTTATTCATTTTGAGTATGAAAGTTGTTTCCAACATGCTTTTTTTGTCCAACTCATTGAAAATGCTATAGGAACGAAGCATTTCTCCCCTAGTTGTTGTTGTTTGTCTGGGGTCAGAAGGGTCAAGTTTAACCTAGACTATAATCAATTCCAAGCGAAAGACCGATCATCGTTTTGGTCCTTCTAGCGGTCATTTCATTACATCTTGTACCATAAGCAAAGACCGCTAGAAAGACCAGAATAATGAGCAGTCTTTCGCTTGAAATAGGCTTATATAAGAAGAGACCCCTTTATACTTAAAGCTGGTCGATTGTAACGTATTAAGCTGGTCCACTCAGGTCATAAAAAAATTTTCACGTTGCCAAACTGAGCAAATAGTAGGTTTCTCTATTCCCCTATAATTGCGAATAAAAACTTTTTCTTCAATTTGCATTAAAATTATTGTATAAAATTTTATATTTTGAATTGAAACTGTCGTATCGGATATATTAGCAAGAAGTAAAAGAAAAACTTAAGTTGATTCTGTTATTTTATGTCACAGACCACAGATGGAAAGAAATTCAGGTGAAAGTCAAGACAACGCTGCTTCATTCTTTGTTTGACAATTTGAAGGTCACATGTTCTAAAAGACACTCGTTACCACCTCTGTATCGAAAATAAATACGCAAATTGAAGAAAATTTGTGAGAGTCAGTATTAAGTTTTTCATATTTTTTATTGCTTTTCATCGCACTAAAAATGGTTCGTAAGTGTGAAAGTTGTAGTAAAGACTGGAATTTTAATCCGAATTTATCGTTCTATAGATAACTGTATTGTTAGAACCGAAGTATTTAGTTATTTACATGTTCAGTAGCGTACAAAATTTAAATAGGGAAAATTTCAATGAGATTATTATAAGATAAAAAGAGACTCTCAATGAGGTTAAGACTTTCAATGAGGGAGTCAAAACATTTTACAAAGGAATGCTTTGTCTATCTTATACAGGGTCTTTCACGAGGAAACTCACCCATATTTATACGGGAAACTACTGAACGTATTGTCATGAAATTCAGCACTTCTAAGTATTTCACGATGCTGATGAAATCTAAAATATTTTCAAAGCATGAGCACCTCCGGTTTTTCCGGAAATGACGTCAACTTCCGTTTTGCAAATTACAACACCATTTTTTTATTGCAGAAATAGATTCCTTAGAAAATTTCAAGTTATTTTGATGTAACAGTTTTCAGTTTTGGTTGGAAAATTCTCTCTGAGCGGGAAAATTCGAAATAAAAATCGAAAATAGAGCTCCGCTAAAACAAGAATAACTTCGAGGTTTTTGGATGGGAAATTTTCATTTTTGGGATTTTTCAAGATGTAAGATTGATGTATCCACTTTAGAAATCGAAATCGCGATTTATGATACAGGGGGTGAAAAAATCGTTTTCAAAGTTAGGGATGACAAAATCGTGAAAAATCAATTTTTTCAAATTAGAACCACATTTTTTTATGGCAGATATTGAATCTACGTTAAAAAATAATGTGAGTGTATGCATCACACCCTTGCCCTAAAGTGGATATTTTCTGAGTTATTCACAAAAAACTGTTATTCGTCTTGAATTTTCAGCTATTTTTTTTCCCTTCACGCCAAAAAGATGAAATTTTGAGGAACTGTTACTTAAACCATGTTTTAGATTTTACTACCCTAATATGCAAGAGTAAAAGTTACAGGTTGTTCCTAAAGAGATGGCCTCTTTATTCCAACTAATCGGCCATCGGTTTTCTCTCCAGTGATAAATAAATAATTCCTTATGAACCATATGCAAAAACTTACCATGTTTTACTTTTTTTTTTAATGATAGATATCATTAATTACATCTGCCAAATTCCTCTTTATTCAGTACCATTTTGTGTTTACTATTAATTTGGTGATAATTCGTATTAAGTTATAAAATCGATCACTATGCCTAATTTTACCAATGAAGATTATTTAAATCTCATTCTACTCATGGAGAATGTAATAAAGTTGTAGATAGAACGATTCGACTGTTCATTGAGAGGTTTCCTGACCGACCCAGACCAACGAGAGATACCATTAACAGAACCATGACAAACTTGAGAAATGTAGGATTTTTCGTTAAGAAAACTATACACAGAGAAAAAAGTGTAGTAGATGATGAGTACAACGAAATTACAATTCTTGCATATTTTCGTGTGAATCCTCAAAATTCTCTCAAAGATGCCGAGATTGCTCTGGGATTATCTCAATCGAGTGTTTGGAGAATATTAAAAAAACATAAAATGCACCCATATAAATTCAATAGAGTACAGCATGAAGGAAACTGATGTCGTCAGGAGAACAGAGTTTTGCGAAGCTATGATGATTCGATTTCAAGAGAATGAAACTTTTTGGACTGTATAATTTGGACAGATGAATCTAAATTCACAAAGAATGGTTCTTTCAATAGGCATAACAGTCATCTTAGGAGATAGATATTCTGACATATTGACTCAAATAATTGAGCCGCTAGTACAGAACCATAATGACTTATGGTATCAACAAGATGGCGCGCCTCCACACAATTTACTCAATGTGTCAAATATCCTATACAGGTTAATAATAATAATAATAATAATAATTTTATTGATCCTTCCAGACATAACAATTTCATGTATAGGATACGTCATAGATGAAATAATCAATTTTACAAAGAATTTTCTAAACTATCATACATGTACTCGTTTATGGTGTAATACCCTTTTTTTAATAACAATGCCTTGACAACTTTCTTAAATTTATTAAGAGATAAGGTTTGTACACTAGGTGGAAGATGATTGAAGAGCTTAATACTCTGATACATTGGGGACATCTCAAACTTAGAAGTCCTGTGTTTCGGATAGGATATTATTTGCTTGTTTCTAGTGTTATGAGAGTGAAAACTAGAAAGCTTGTTGATACTACTTTCATTCTCCTTTATATATATGAGACATTTTAAAATGAAAATGGAGGCCAAGGTGAGGATACCTTTCTCAACAAAAAGAAGTCTACAAGAGGACCGCGGAGCAGCACCGAACATCGTTCGCAGTATTCTTTTCTGAATTATGAAGGCCCTGTTAACTTCCGAGGAATTTCCCCATAACATTATATTATAGGACAAATGACAGTACACCAAGCTGTAATAGGTACATATAAGGTGTCTCTCAGGAAGCATATCCTTAATTCTTGATATTGCATAATAGGAGCTATTAATTTTTTTGCACACTGCATCAACATGTGTGTTCCATTTCAGATGTTGATCAATATGAACACCGAGGAACTTGATGCTATCGTTCGAAGGAATACTGGTGTCTACAACACGTATTACAAATTTATTAGAGCCAACATTTGTCAGTGAGAAATGAACCAATTCAGTCTTGCTGACATTCAGCATAATAGCATTCAATTGGCACCATTCCACAAAGCTCCGGACCAGAAGTTCACACAATCCCCGCAACTCCTCCAATGTGCTCGCAGAAACAGCTATAGATGCATCGTCAGCGAACAAAACCATTCCCAGTATCCTCAGCAAAGCCCGGTCTCCACGAGAATGTCTTAAAATTTTCCTTCTTAGATACGCTGGTAGGTCATTGATGAATAACAGAAAGAGGAGTGGTCCCAGGACCGACCCTGTGGTACACCCAACGCTATATTATGTTCAGTGGATACAACTCCTTGAACTCTCACGGAAGCCATCCTACCAGTCAAATAGCTGTGGATCCAGTCCAGGAACACACCTCTGAATCCAAAATCATAGCATTTGTTCAAAATGAACTTATGGGAAAGACTATCAAACGCCTGGGATAGGTCAAAAAATATTCCAGCGACACAATCACCAACATCAAGGCATTCATAGATGAAATCCATAAAATGCAAAGCTCCAGTTTGAGTTGAGCGACCAGGCCTAAAGCCATGCTGAGCACTATCAAGTATCTGAAACCTATCCAGGTATTTCATCATTCTATTGAATACTATTCTTTCAACTACCTTAGAGAATATACTCAAGATGGATATGGGACGGTAATTCAAAATATCATGAATACTATTCTTTTTATGCAATGGAATAACAACTGCCTTTTTCATAAACCGAGGAAACATACCTGAAACAATTGATAAGTTGACAATATGTGTGAAATGCTGTTCTATTTCTGATCCTATCAACTTAAGAACCCGCGCAGAGATTGCATCAACGCCTGAACTCTTTTTATTTTTGAGGGATCTCAAGACATCGTGAACCTCAAGCTCTGAAACTGGATGAAAGAAAAAAGTTTGAGCTTGAATACCTGAAGTAGTACAAGAAGAGGATAATGAACCCTTATAATACTGGTAGAGGGTGGTCTCAGCAATAGTAGTAAAATGGCTGGCGAATATTTCCGCTAAAACACTCGGCTCCTCATACATAATACCATCAATTTCCAATGAAATGGACTTCTGTTCCACGCTCTTACGGCCTGTCAAAGCATTAACCAAAGTCCACACTGTTTTATTCTTATTGTCTGATCTTTCGACAAGGGCACTATGAAAGTTATATTTGGCACTTTTTAATAAGAGATTATAAGATGCTTTGGCTTTTTGTATAAATCAATGGTGGTTGGGGTTTTGACATTAGTATATAACCAGTGAATCTTCTTCAGTTCCTGTTTAGCATGTGTAATTTCAGGGGTGACCCATTTTTAACATTTTGAACACAACCGGTATATCTAATAAGAGGGCAACATGCTTCAAAGTTACTCAAAATAATATCCGTGAAAGCTTCAAAGCAATCATCAACATTAGAGTGAAGGTAAATATCTTCAAAGCTGGAATTTTGAATTTGATCAACAAATTTGCACAGGTTCCTCTGACTCAAACTCCTCACTAACCTTGTGACAGGTTTCTTCCTCAATTCAAGGCCAATGGACAGTTCGAGCGAAACAGCACGGTGATCACTCAGAAACGCTTCAAAAACCTCAGCATGACAAATTGATGGATCTGCATTGTTTAGAATATAATCGACTTTGGACACAGATGTATGACCCGTTATATCAGTAAATACTCTCGTAGGAGTGTTAGATGAGATGTGTAGATCATAACATTCCATTAAATCAATAAGTAATTTGTAATTTATACAATTGTCTTTCAAAAAATCAATATTCAAATCACCACATACAAATATGTTATCGGTTGAAGCACAACAATGATTCAATGCAAGTGATAGTCTATCAAGAAAAGTTTCAATATTACCAGAACATGGTCTGTAGACGCTCAGAATACCCATCCGCATGTTGTTAACAGTCACTATTGTTCCACTCATTTCACACACCATTTCTTCTGAAAATCTGAACACACACAAATTCTTCGTTTGTAGACCAGACTTGACGTAGATTATTGATCCACCATGTTCTCTATTTGGGCGACAATAACAGGCAGCTTGTATATAACCAGGAATGGTCATGGTTTTCACATTTTCCTGCTCGCACCAGTGCTCAACAATGCTTACAATGTCAGGATCACGCTCTGCCAAGATTGATTCCACGGTCACTATTTTATTTTTGATGCATTGAGCATTTAATTGAAGTATTTTAATGGAAGCATCCTTCACAACTTTTAAGTTGTTTGATTGTTCACCGCTCTCGGGCGAAAAACGATGAACACTGGCCTTATTAGGCCAGTTTGAACCGTCAAGGGCTCTTTCATAATCAGAATTTGGAAGAAGTACCTTGAAAGACGAATAACTCTCCGGATATCTTGACGAGAGTTTCTCACACTTCACAATAGAAAAGTTTTTATTTAGAAAACTTTGTAAATCTTCCACTGTAGTCTCAGGTTTCAGATTCGACACATGGAATGCCTTAAACTTCTCAACTCCTCAACGGAAGAGTTCCCGAAAAGCTTCCAACAACCAATGGGCGATTACGTCCATGAGATGAACGTTTACGAAACGACCTTCCATTCCAATCCATTCTCCTGATTGTCCACCGATGGCGACACTTCAGTGCGAACCGACCTCAAAAGTACCGGACTTCTATTACTCCAAGCACACCGAATTGCTGGACCCGACGAGGCGGTGTTAGAAATCGAAAGGCCTGCCTCGTCCGGACCAGGAACACCATGTAATTTCGCAGGATTAAGATCCACAGTTACGGCTTCTTTAATACCGTGTGGTGCAGAGGAACCCGATCGGCCAGGATCAACAGTTTCAGAATCCGCACCTGTTCGCATATTCGCCGCAAACTTATCTGTTTCATTGACAGCATATGTGTCTGCACTGTTCTTCCTTGAGAGATTGTTTATAATCATATTTTTATCACTTAATTCCACTTCAAGAGCAGAAATTTTGAATTTCAGTAGCGAGTTATTCTCGATCAGTAAGGAATTTTTCGCTTCCAACTCCGTTATAATTTTCAAAAGTAGTTCATGATGATTTGAATCACTACTTAGGTTTTTAGGTATATTTTCCGACATCGGAGATACGTCAGAGGAACACAAATCGACAGCGGTTGATATTTCTTCCTCACAACATTTCTTAGCTTTTATTGCACAGCTGGGATGATAAAGCTTTGTGCAAATATTACACTTAACACTGTTTTTCACAGTCTGACGCCTGCAGTAACCACATTCGGAAATCACGATTTTCAGAGATCCGCTCGCACCGACCTTCTTACTCGACATCTTGACGATTAATGAAGTTATTTGAAGATCGATGGTTGGCGAATAATGATCCACATCTTTGGCTACCACGTTCTCCCGATTTAACTCCTTTAGACTATTATGTTTGGGGTAGGATAAAAATATTGTCTACTCAACTCCCCTGACTCTTAAAGAGGACTGCATAGAACGAGTCAGAAATGCGTTCAGGTTTGTTTAGATTTTTAGATTCATAGTTTTGAAACTCAATTTGGTTTTTAAACACTCTCGCAGATCTCTTCCTCCCGATGAAATAAGAAGAGCAACGCACGAAGCATTCCTGAGACGTATAAATAAATGTCTAGAAATTAACGGTCAAAACTTTGAGCATCTTCTCTAGTTATAACTGCGAGAGTTTGCCATGGTTCTCCTAATAGTAACTTGAAGTCGATTTCAAGAAGGAGTGAAAAATCTACAGCATGGGTCAAATAACAGTTCCTGAAAATTTCATCTTATTGGCGTGAAGGGAAAGGAAATAGCTGAAAATTCAAGATGAAAAACAGTTTTTGGCGCTCTTGTTCACCTGAACAGAGTGCTTATCAATTTGCCCAAATGTCTGTGACTTTCGAATTTTTGGGCAAAAGTGGTATCAATCGATTCTGTCCGTCCGTCCGTCCGTTCCGTGAACACGATAACTCTCGAACGGATGAAGTAAGAGAGTTGAAACTTTCAGAATAGGTTTGAGGTATAAATATCTCGGCTAAGTTCGTTATTCGGTCAAATCGGCCGAATAGGTTCGAGTAACAAAAAAATTTTTTTTTCAAATGACACTGTTCAAATAAAAATTTTTTCTGGTGCAGTTTTATCAGACGTATACAAAAATACCACTCTCGACTTCGACAAGCTAATAGTTCTGGAGATATGATTTTTCAAAATTTAAATAATTGTTGTAAGTGGTTTACAAGAGCGCCTAAGCCAACTGACCTCACGTCAGTGCTTTCTAAATTTTGTGAATAACTCAGAAAATATCCACTTTAGGGCAAGGGTGTGATGCATACACTCACATTATTTTTTAACGTAGATTCAATATCTGCCATAAAAAATGGGGTTCTAATTTGAAAAAATTGATTTTTCACGATTTTGTCATCCCTAACTTTGAAAGCGATTTTTTCACCCCCTGTATCATGAATCGCGATTTCGATTTCTAAAGTGGATACATCAATCTTACATCTTGAAAAATCCCAAAATGAAAATTTTCCATCCAAAAACCTCGAAGTTATTCTTGTTTCAGCGGAGCTCTATTTTCGATTTTTTTTTCGAATTTTCCCGCTCAGAGAGAATTTTCCAACCAAAACTGAAAAATGTTACATCAAAATAACTTGAAATTTTCTAAGGAATCTATTTCTGCAATAAAAAGTGTTGTAATTTGAAAAACGGAAGTTGACGTCATTTCCGGAAAAACCGGAGGTGGCTCGTGCCTTGAAAATATTTTAGATTTCATCAGCATCGTGAAATACTTATAAATGCTGAATTTCATGAAAATACGTTCAGCAGTTTCCCGTATAAATATGGGTGAGTTTCCTCGTGAAAAACCCTGTATAGTCTAAGAGTTTAACACAGCCAATATGGTTTACTCTGAAGCGAAAACTGAATTCTTGTGAGTATCTTAATATCATAAAATTATAATGATATAATTGATCTAGGTCATTACGCCCTAGATTTTTCGGGTTTGAGGAAAATGGGAAGGAATTAGTAGTGAAGGGGGTGAGGATGTCGAGGATTTCGGTTATGAATTCTCGATTTCGTAATATTTTCTAGGGCACCGTTACCCCGACATTGGAGGTGGTAGAATTTGTTAGAAATTGGATCGAAATCTTCTGTGATTGTAAGTAAATCAGTAATTTCGTGTAGTGTGGTTATTCCAGTAAAGACATTTTCTGCACAATATGGGATAGAGGGTTTCCTTGGCGAAAAAGCTATTGAGTGTTCACCCAGATGATAACCACTGGGCTATTGAGGTTGTTTTAGGTTAGCATATCCCCAACAAGCCTTATAGGGAAAAAAATTATAAGGATGAACACATCATGACGAGGAAACTTTTAATGTTACTCGTAGAAAAAAGTTTGCATCATTTGATAGTTTTCAGTATTTTTTAATCAAAGCTGACGAAGCCGCCCCTTAAATCTGAAAATGTTAAGATTTCCACCGTCATACAAATGAGATAAACAATATGTTATTGAAAATGAGTTGTAATGTGTAGTGTCCCTTATCAATTTCAATTATATAATTATCGTTTGTTTGGGTCATCAGTAAGAATAATAAAAAAAATAGCAAAATCCTCATCAAAAACTTCATCTTTACACGCACGGTCGCCACTAGACCGAGTCGAATTCAGTTTTTCAAATTGCTAACGAACACACGACCCGTCGGGTTTATCGAAACGCTCGAGGCAGACCTGCGCAGGTATACCTGTACACAGCCCTGCATTAGCGCTTGATCGTACGGTGCCACTAGACCGAACCTGTACAGGCTTGAAAAACTGCGACACACACGCTCTGGTCGACCTGCACAGGTATACCTGTACAGTTTTTCTTTACCGGTCAACCAGAGCGTGTATTCCGTGCATTACACTAAAGTTATTAGACCAAAGTCTAATACAGAGCATACATGCTACAGTCGACCGGAGAGGAAAACTGTACGGGTATACTGCGCAGGTCTGCCTCGTGAAGTGTCTAACTCTGCCCACTTTCATGGAAGTATTTCATAACCTTTTTAAAATATGCACTCAGTTCACAATATATGGAACTTTTCACTTATTGTTTCCCTAATTGGTTTGGTGATCTCGTTGTGTTAGTTCCTCTAATCACCATTGGCGGTGGTATTTTCGGTTTGACCTCAGTTGAGTATTTTTGGGGGTTATCGATACTTTTGTTTCGATTTCTCGTTCAATAAGTGCAAACCATTTTTAATCGTCACCCCAATTAGTTTCTTCTTTTTGTCTCTTGTAGTTTGCGATGTTGATGAGTTTGTGAAATTTGGATTTTCAGTGTCCGTGATCCTAAATTGAGCTCCTTCTTGAAGTTGTGGTTATCCATGATTTTTCTTCTATTATATTCTATTATCTTATTCTTCTTGCCAAGAGAAACCATAGGTAACATTGTGTGCATTTATGGACATTGACGTTATTGATATCTTACATATTCTTTAATTTCATTGTTGTAGCTTTCTGTCACCAAGTGGTATAATTATTATTTTTATTTACTCAAGGACAAACACTTTACGTCATCTTACCTCACGTCAGAACTCTTATAAATCTTTTTCTCGTCTCAATTAATCCATAATTTTTCTACCTGTGTTAAATTGTAGAAATTTCTATTGTTCGTTTTATGGAAATGCCTATTAGAAAGATATTAGGTGTACAAATAAGTTTCCGCGGTTTTTTATAAAAAATTAGGATTTTATTGTAAAGAAAAAGTACATTACGTTTTATTCAAAGTATTTTCCATCATTTGCCACTACTTTTCCCCATCTTTCTGGCAACATTCGGATACCCCGTCGAAAAAACTCTTCATCTTTTGACGCTATCCACAAATCTACCCAATTTTTGGTGTCTTCATGTGATGTGAAGCGCTGCTCAGAGAGACCATGTGCCATCGACCGGAACAGATGATAATCAGAAGGGGTGAATACGGCGGGTGGGATAAAACTTCCCAGTTGAGTGTTTCCAAGTATGTTTTTACCGGCGCCGCAACATGTGGACGAGCATTATCGTGTAAAAGAATAATTTTGTCGTGTCTGGAGTAGTAATGGGCGCGTTTTTCCTTAAGTGCCCGACTCAATCTCATCAATTGTGTTCGGTAGAGAGCTCCAGTAATGGTTTCGCTTGGTTTCAGCAATTCATAATACACGACACCAAGCTGATCCCACCAAATACACAGCATGAGTTTTTTTCCATGAATATTCGGCTTAGCTGTCGATGTTGATCGCCGGGCTTAACCCACGACTTTCTCTTCTTTGGATTATCGTAGTGAATCCATTTTTCGTCACCAGTGACTATACGATGCAAAAAACTCTTTTTTTTTATTCCTGGCAAGCAGCAGTTCCTCATGCATAATCGGCGTTCAACGTCTCTCGGCTTTAGTTCATATGGAACCCAATTTCCTTGTTTTTGAATCATCCCTAACGATTTTAAACGATGTGAAATTGCTTGTTGAGTCACTTGTAGAGTAAGTGCAAATTCTTTTTGCGTTTGGGACGAATCTTCCTCCAATAGTGCTTCTAATTCCATGTCTTCGTACACTTTCGGCCTTCCACTGCGTTCTTTGTCTTTAACGTCAAACACACCGTTCTTAAACTTTTGAAACCATTCCTGACAACTTCTCTCACTTAAAGCAGCTTCACCATATGCTTCTAGAAGCAATCGATGAGCCTCAGCTGCAGATTTTTTCACATTAAAGAAGTAAATCAAAAGTTCCCGCAAATGATGCTTATTCGGAATAAAACTTGACATTTTTGCACGAAAAAAATTACGTGATGCTGATACGGAATCACTAGTACTTTAAGGTTATGGTGTTGCCAGATGACTAAACTTGGGATATTACCTTTTACATCTGACAATTTCTCCATAACCTTCTGGTGGGGCCATCTTTTGACAAACCGCGGAAACTTATTTGTACACCTAATAATTATCCTTAAACTAACTGTAAAGAGAATTCTAACACCATATCACAGTCTTAATGAGAAAATATATTATTTATTTGAGATATCCTACTGAGGGGTTAATTATTGAAGCAGAAGCAAGTATCTTTTCTAAATCATTTTGAGGGGCTGAAATTTTTATCAAGAAGTTCAAATTACTAGCAATATACCCACGTGCCATGTTCCGGGATTGTTACTGGCTTCAACTGCAGAAGGCTATGATTTCTTATACCATTGGCCGGTTTATTGCTAAGGAAATAATTATTGTATACAACTCAAGTTTTTTGTCTATGCTGTAACGTTTTAAACTTTGAAATACCTGTTTCAGAAATTTGGTGCAGTCATCATAACAAATTTGAAAGTGATAACCAAACCTTGCTATACAGGTATGAATTAACTACAAATGAGATGACTGAATATATTACTCTCATTTTTCTTATAGGTCCAAAGGTTTCGCTGTACAGTCCAGGTATACAGCATTTTTAACATACATTAGGAATTATCAAATGTATATTGTTTTAAAACATTAAGCCCATTTTAGCTCCATTTCAGACTGACAATTACGACCTCCCAACGGAAGATAAGGTAGTAGAAGTGAGGAAATATTTTCCAGAGACCTGGTTATGGCAACTCACGCCTGTAAGGTCAGTTCTGGACAACATTCGACAGTTTTTTAACGGTAGCACTTTATTAACATCGATGTCGTTTTCGTCAGTAACAATTAAAACTAAGAACAATATTCCTCGGTAGTGTAGAGCTAGGACAAATTGCAGTAGTTAATTTTGAAGGATCAATTTTATCATCTGAAAGTGTCTGTGATTACCTTTTTAAAATTTGGGATTGAAATGAGAATTGATGAAAATTAGATCAAATAATTCTAACTGCAAATTTTAAATCTTGAGTCTTGTTTTATAACAGTCTGGGATGTATGGAGTAAATAAGAAATTCTATTTTTTTCAGTAAGTAATAATCTGAAATTATCATAAGTAACTTTAATTTTTATCAATCCGGACAGACATAATGATATGAATATTAATGATAAAATTATCAACATTATTAACAAAATTTCTTCTCGTTTTGTAATATATTTTATATGTATATTAATATAATAACTTTTGGAACCATTCATAACTAAAATGTTATTTTCATAGGAGTTACAAGCAAATTACCTCCGAGATCCCTCATTCGATAACAAAATGGAAAACGAGTGTTTTATGTGTTTCCCCAAGCGAGGGAATAGGAATGAGTGCTCCAATAGATATATCCAGTTTCCAATCATTTTTTATCGAGATTCTGACTCCGTATTCGATGAAAAGAGGTGAAATACTCCATTTGAGGATACTTCTATTCAATTATAAAATTTATAGCCTACCGGTAAGATTGTCCATTATTATAGCAGCCAAAATAAGAAAATCATTCATTTTCAGATCAAGATTACCATAGACACTTCCAGCGGCATGAAGCTTCTAAGTGCACAAAGCAGTGCATCATATTGTATTTTACCAAGCGACACGATAGCCCATGTTTTTCCTTTATCAGGAAATGATGTGGGTACAGCAACCATAACTGTGATAGCTGAGGTAGATGCTCTTTTCCCTGGCCACTGTGGTCCAGAAACATTGGTTAACACTAGGTAATTCACAACATTTGTTCTACCTAAAGATCTGAATAAATATTATTTCGCTCTCAAATGTTTGGATTCGACTAAACAGCATATAAATAGTTTTTGAATCGCTCCATGATTATTGTATGAAGCTGTTTAACTTCGTACAACAAGAAATATTTCAGCAAACTTGTTCTCTTCACAGTGTTGGCTTGCCCTATGAGGCGGTGCCTAATCTGCTGAATTCTGATAATTACACGTATGAATCGAATACTTTTGCGCCCCAGTTCCTACTGGATCATTGTGCTATCCTTTTACCCGAATTTGTCAATTTTTTTAATATAAACCCGAAAATGGTCTCAATCGATTGAAAGATATATGGATCATTCATATTACAAATATACACTTGTTTACACCCGTTTGTAAAAAAAAAGCAAATATATACCACTTAGAACATACTATAGATAACAGATCAAAATGCTTCAACCGAATACACAGGCATGTTCACTAAATTCTCTTTAACAGTTTCTCTGAATTTCTTATGCAGTAATCATTTTAAATGAGTAGGAATTTTTTACACAATTCAATTTACATATTCGTTGGAGCCCTGTGCGATCTTTCCAGCCTCTTAATTTTTTTTATGAAGTCTTTACCTCTGGTAGGATATTCATGGAGGTCTGACTGAAGTCGATATGAATTCTTGCCACTATAGGCATTAATCAAAGATTCAAGGATATACAATGCCGGAAACGTAAGATGATTCAACTCAACAAACTTTTCCCTGCAGCAATCTCTGTTCCTAGTCCCGAAATAAATCTAATGGCTCTTCTTGAATTCTGAAGATTCTCTCTCAATGACAAATGAATGCAGTATCGCAGATGCCAGTCTATCGGCGAAAAATGAACCATTCTTAAGGTAATAGAAAGGGACGATGATAGAGCACGTGGGGCAAAGATATTCTTGCTAATTATTTGAGCAACTGTATCAGCCCAAGTCAACTTTCCATCCAGCCAAAAATCTGGCACAATTTTTTTCTCATATGTAGGTATAGGCCTCAGGGTATTAACCAATTCTTGTGATTTGGTTTTATTAATTGCTAGTTTGTTTGTCGAAACCCACAGTGATGATTTGGACTCTGTTTCTTCCAATGCCTGTATCGAGCCTGCCAACTCAGATGATGCATAGTGACGATGTATCGTCAGCAAATGGTGTGGCACGCGAAATTAAAAACAGTATTGATCCTAAGACAGAACCCTGTGGGACACCAGTAATCATGAGTCTCAGTTCAATGCAAGATTCACCCACATAAACCATCTGCCAACGATATCACAGAAAACAATTTTTAAGTTGAACTGCATTTTTCTATTCTATAGTCAGTTCTGCACTTGCTGCTGGTTATTTTAGTATTGCATAAAATATTGACGATTAATCTGCGTATAAATAAACCTGCAAACAATTTGAATTCAATTGACCTTCATTGTCATGAGCTCAAGGTCACAATAATAATAAATTTTTTTTCAGGGATGTTGTGGTTCGCAATGTGATAGTTGAGCCTGAGGGCTATCCGGTTGAAACTACGAAGTCAGCTTTACTCTGCAATTCGGGTAATCGGATTCAATTTTTTTCTGTTTTATAACTGAATATTCCATCTGTTGTAGATATTTACACGTCTACAAATTTTTCTTGGAAGATAAAAGCACCCGATAATATCGTTCCAAATACTGCTAAAGCAAAGTTATCTCTTAATGCAGATTTGCTAGGGCAATCCTTAGAGGTGAGTTTTAAAGATGTTTCGTGAAACAAATCAAATTAAATATTGAGAAAGTATGTTCAGCATAATACTAAACAAAATATATTAAATTTCGATGCTCGCATATACGATACATCCAATTTTTGTCAGAAAGGTGACAATAAGGCAAATATGCAAATGAATTGGAAGATGGCTTGGTAGCGACACCCTAGTGTCTTGGTAGTTATTCAAGGTTATCAAAATCGATTGCTATTCATGTATCAAAGAGTGTCACTTATGGAAGACACTCTGTTTTGCATAAAAGTATGCAATAAGTAAATCGTTTATTTACTTTAAACTTGGGGTAGGATGGTTCCTAGATTTCGTGAAGTTTTAGTTACAATATAGCACTGTTCCCTTCGATTAATAAGAGTTTGGATTGATAAGTACCCGAGGATTCTGTAGGTAAAAATACTGTTAACCATTTTTTGTGCCATCCTTCGAATGACGCATCAAAATTTTACATCAATTCATGGAGTGATTTGCCGACATTTTATAGTACACAATTTCGTGATTTTTTGAAAAATGGAATAACAGCAATATCGATCAATGATTCGATTCCTGTATATAGAAGGGAGGGCGTGGGAGAAAATCAGGGGTCAGTTGGTAGCTGTGTACGAGTACCGTGTCACCTTCGATGGTGACCATCAGATATCGATTCATTGAATTCAAATGAGGCCGAATATCAGTGTTCTTCGAGGACCGTCGTGGATGTTCGAATGAGGTGACTACAGATGATATGGTCGATAAAATCCATGATATCCTATTGGCCGATCGCGTAGTGAAGATAAGATAGATTGCTTAGTTGCAAAAATTTTTAAACAAACGCGTGCACAATATTTTATATCAACATTTGGAGATGAGGAGCCTTTGGCAAGATGGATTACCCTTTGCCGACAGTGGACAAAAACGAAATCGTGTGGCAACTTTGAAGCACCTATTTAAAGCCAATCCAAACCAGTTTTTGCGGTGATTCGTAAACGTTGAATAAACCTAGACTGACCACTATACACCAGAAACCAAGGAATAGTCAAAGAGAACTTCTCCAGCGAACGTGCTCCGGAGTAGACTAAGGCGGTGCTATCGACCCCAAATTTTTTTTATTCCCGAGGAATAATTCTCATTGACTCCTTGTTAAAAAGAAACACAATAACCGGGCCATACTACAGTAAATTCAACGAAAAACGTACTCTTCCGTACTGAACAAAATTGCTCTTCCACCACGACGACGCATCGGCTCATTCATTAGCAGCCGCCATTAGAAAATTGGTCGAATTGAGCTACGAATTGCTATCTTACCCACTATATTCACCAGATCTGGCATCGTGTGACTTCTTTCTGTTTTCGAACATGAAAAAATGGCTCGGCGGGAAGTGTTTCGCATCAAACGAGGTTATCGCTGAAACGACCTACTTTGCAGAATTCGAGAAATTATATTTTTTTGAAGGCATGAAAAAGTTGGAATATGACTGAGCTGAGTGTATCGAGCAGATCTTTTTGCCCAGCAATCCAACTCCAGTTTCACGTAACATTTGGGGGTCTAAAGTTGTTTGCAATTGATGCACGCGTAAATTAACTACAATGTGAGTAATTACAATATAATCTAATAGTCATTGCAGTATTATTATTAGTTTATGTATCATTCTTCTAACAATATTCCTTTTTTTCCCATAACTTCACTAGATTGAAGCGATATGAATGAGTGTTTATGAATTCAAAATGCGGTTCCACATACCATCAATAAAGCGGTTTATCTTTCATTTAGCGATCACTATGATTGTTCTCATTGTTGCCGGGGACTCAATATGAGTTCTTTCCCTCAATCTAACTAAATTCATTATCGGTCTACGCATTCACTTGGGCCATCTTTCCTGATTAAAAAGTCACATGTTTATTGGTTCAACGATTTTAAAAGCTGTTGCTGGTTTTAAGCCTTTTAATTCCCTAACAAATATGAAAGCACATAATTATCAGATGGTACTGAAATTCAACGGTACTGATTTCGCTGAAATTACACGGAGAAATGCTTTACCGAATCTACTAATTTGAAAAGATTTTTCATAGATCCTAATTTTCTCTTGATGAAACTGTTACTAAAAAGAACTGATAGTTCTGATTTCACAATCCTTGTTAAACAAACCGCTCGATAAATAACTAAGGTTAATAATTTCAATTAATTCATTGCAGAATATGGAAGACCTGTTGCAAATACCAAACGGATGCGGCGAACAGGTTATGGCAACCATGGCACCAAATCTTTATCTTGTTAAATATTTAAAATCAATTAACAACCTAGACACACCGATTCGACAGAAAGCAGTGAAGAATATGAAGATTGGTGAGGCAAATCGAATTGTATGATTTATTAAATAATTAATCTATTACTTTAACAGGTTACCACAAGATTTTGAATTACGGCCTGAAGGATGGCTCATTTTCTCCATTCGGCTATCACGATTCTTTTGGTTCCATGTTTTTGACGGCGTTCGTAGTGAAAACTTTGAAGTTGGCGAAAGATTATATTTATATTGACCAGAGGGTTATCGATAGAGCTGTGACATGGATATTCAATCATCAGTTGGAAAATGGTTGTTTTGATACGATGTTACATGTTTTTCAGGATATGGTAAGCAGTAAGAGCTTATTTTAAGATATCAATCCAGTCAAAAAACTTCATGAGCAGAAATGAAGAAGTAACGATTCCCAGAACGAATGATGTTGATTTCCTGATTTTTTTGAAGTATTAAATATTATTTCATAATTTGGTCTCATGAACTTTGTTTTGTCATTTATTATGTATTTGTTCCTATCGTTTTTGTAGTCAGTTTATGCTGTTCATTCAATTTTCACTAAAACTTCTCATTGTTGCAATGACGGAACTAGTGTTGGGTACGTCACAAGAGGCAGCTCAGTTATCCCGTACACGGCGAAGATATGTAACAGGTTCTCATTTTTAAAAATTGTACCACCTTATTTCAGCATTCACACTATACCTCGAAGCTTCGGGCCTCCGTCCAAAAGGCGATCCTAAAGAGGCAGAGTGGTGAATGAGGGAATATACTATGTATCTACTGAACCACAGAAGTGTTTCATCGTCTCATAATTCATACAACACAGATGTCATAAATAATGGAATTACGGTTTGGTTCTACAGACCGACGTCTTTGGCGCCTCTTACTGAGTACACAGGGATTTTGAGGGAGTTTTTTTGATTTTCAACTCAACAGAAAAGTAATATTGTTTTCTATCGTTATATGAGAACATTAATTCTTCAGGGAAAGTGCAAAATGCCCAGCCATCTGTTATTTGTGTATTAGTATCTCACGACATTATAGTGTCTTTCCGATTTAACAATAATTATTAATCATTTTCGAGAATTCTATTCACAGATTGAAAAAAATAGTGGACAAGAAGCGTAGATTCGACGAAAGATTGAACGAATTGTTGTTATTATTATCAAGAGGCAAACTATTCAGTTTCTTATTATCCGAATAAACAAAAATTATAAAATATATAGATGAAATGTTCACAATAGTAATACTTAATAACTGACCCTCATAAATGTTATAATAATAATAATAATATCCTTTATTCATCCAGTAAGACAAAATACATTGTGTTGGAGAAGTAAAAATTCCTTAAATATGAACTAATTTTGAAAAGATATATAAATTCTAACAATGAAAATGCAATATATACAGATACATTTTTGAGGTTTGAAGAAAAAATCAAATTTTATTTGATACACTATCACAAATTAAATGTTAGAATTTCTAATTGCGATGAGTCATAAATAACCAATATTCTATAGTTCAAAAAGTGAATTAGAATGATATAAAGTTCATAGATAGTTTTAGATTTATAGATGATAATAACATTTATGATCATTGTTAATTGGATACATTATTAGCTCTCTTGTTATAAGAACAGTTAATACTGCAACGAAGAGGCTAATGTGAAAGATGTGGAACATTATTTTTTTATTGAATGATATAATATTATCACGGTTAGCTTTGATAATTTTGAATACCCGTAACCTTAGTTTCAGTGAAATCTTAATCGAAGAAATATTACGCGACATTCCCCTTGTCCGCTCAACATCCTTAAATTTTAAA
Organism: Micraspis discolor; assembly: GCA_030674115.1. NCBI lineage: Eukaryota > Metazoa > Arthropoda > Insecta > Coleoptera > Coccinellidae > Micraspis > Micraspis discolor. Next base: position 721,627 of record JARTUT010001751.1, read on the forward strand.
ATTTGTGTCTTTCTTATTGCTTCAACTTTGTCGACGTTACCCTGTTTTGCATAGACTTATTTGAAGTGTGACGAGTCACCGAGATCTCGCCTCAACTATCTGTGGATCTGTAGTAGTACATATTTTGTTCCGACTTCCTATCCCTTCAGGACGGCTGCAACGCTTCGCTCCATTCAAAGTGGTGCACTGTACCGCTTCAGTGCAAAAATAAGGCGCCTCTTACGAACTCAATTTTAAGTCTTGTACTACCCAACACTAGACTGACCATCAATCTCCCCCAAGCGCAGAGATATCAACACGTTCGTCACATTATTTCATCAAACGCTTTGGCTTCATCTTAATTTGGATTAGTTTCTGAATTTCCAAAAACATCCGTCAAATTTTCCAATATTCTTTCTCAGTCATGATTTTATTAATATGATGAAAACTCAAGTCGTAATTAATGCGGGGTTATTAAATAAGCACCATATCATTCACTCACGACTGTTGTACGCGTTTTGTAATTTCTAGGGAGATGCAAGTACAGAAAATAGTACATCAGCTCTATCGTCCTACGTGATAGTGAGCTTAATGGATTCAGGTATTGAAATACCCAAAAATGTGATTGAAAATGCCAAATATTGCATAAGAGGGTATAGCGACCCAGATAAATATACTCTAGCCATCAGTTGCTATGCCCTGTTTAAAATGAAATGGTATGAAGAGGCAAATAAAGTATTGAAAAGATTGTTGAATGTTGCCTCTAAACAAAACAACATGCTATGGTGGTCAGTGAAGGGTGAGTTAAAAGATTCTATGAAAAATGCACCCAATGGGACAATATTCGACTTTCAGATAGTGGTGCAATTACAACCGATATTGAAGTAACAAGTTATGTTCTTTTGACACTGCTCGAGTATAATAATAATGAAAATTTGGCCTATGCTCATTCGATAGTTAGATGGTTAACATCTAAGATAAATCCTTATGGCGGATTTAAATCTACCCAGGTAGGTTACCAATGTCAATTTTCAGGAGATCACATATTATAGAATTATTTACTAAGGATCTTCATAAAAAAATAATCCAAATACACTTATCTTGAAACGTTGATGACATTGCTGTCCGCACTTTTGCGCCATAAAACAGCTTTTTTCCTATTTTGAAACTAAGAAACCATCTATATAATTTACATTTAATAATTCAGGACACAGTGGTTGCTTTGGACGCATTATCCAAATATGCAATAGCCATTTCTGCGAGGAAAATAAACTTGGACATTCAGGTTCAAGCTAGGAGACAAGACCTTAATTACCAAATCCAAAACGAAGATCGCTTGAAGACCAAAAAGATAACTCTGAAATCAACTGATAATGATATCAATGTCATTATAAGAGGAGAAGGTTGTCTATTAGTACAGGTGATATTTACCAGTTAACTAAAATTCCTGTGTATCATTCTACTGCTTATTTTCACTACTTTAAGATGTCTACAATAAAGGCGTGTATATATGTATACTTCCTACAATTTCAATGGAGATGTCATTCCGAATCTTGGGGCAAGAGGACTTCTTCTTATGATACTGACAAGTCGGTTAGCATGGCAAATCCTTCATGAAAATATCTTACATATCTTTGCTTTCATTCATTTATTTCAGTTTTCAAGCTAACTTTGGTATTTGCATTGCATAATTGTATATTTCGTAACATCCAGGATATTTCTTTATTCTCACATTTCTCATGTAAAGCGGACAAGAACTTACTAGTTTGTTGTATTTTGTTTTATAAATGCAAATTCAAATAATAAAACTGATATTAGTCTATCAATTTGACGTAATACTGTGTGGTGCCATCTATCAGAAGGGAAATGAAAGAATCCTCTCGCAACGAAAGATGTTAAACAAAATCTAATCAGAGCACACCGCCAATATTTCAGACATCTAAGACTATCTATTGCATTCTCTATTATTTGTTTTCTAATTCATGATCTTTTCGAAATGAAATATAAAAAGATTTATCTTGATTAGGTTCAGTAATAATTATTTAGGTTTCGTTACAATCTGATAATTTTTTTGTGAAACCATAATAACTTTGAATGGAGAAAGCAAACCTTTAGTCACACACATCACTTTTCATTTGCTCAATTCAAGTTTGAATAAGGAAGCTCCCAGCATTTCCTATAGCTTCGGTAGTTTGAATAATTCAAATAATTTTCAGTCGGTTCTGTCATATTATTTGAAAAATGTACCCAAAAGTGACTCATTCAAGATAGCTTTAGAAGTGTCGCCTGTGTCTACTGTAGCTAAATGTTCAATAGCAACAATATCACCATGTGTGTCTTATTCTGGACCTGAGAAACATTCCAACATGGCTGTTTTAGATGTAACTTTACCTTCAGGATATATAGCAGATAGAGCATCCCTGTATAAATTGACTGAGATGGAAGAGCAATCAAGTGAGTTTGATCATAATGTATTACTTAAAAAGTCGAACGAGTTCACTTTTCATATATTATCAGCCGATTTGGCCCGACATTGGAGGTGAGGTAGCTTGGAATTTGGAGACGAATATAGGATTTTTAATTCAAAAAGTGTTAGATTGCACCTTTCTGCAATATACATATGTCAGTACCCGAAGTATAAAGTGGCCATTGTAGAGTGCTTCAAACCGAAAATTTTAGCAGCCATCTTCCAATTGAAAGTTATGAACTCTAAGACTACTTGCACACATTACTTTTTTTTATCTGCCAATGAGCAATGTGGGCTGCAGCGCCCACATCAATACATCTATAGTTTGGTCGGTAAACAAGGTGAGGAATGAATTTCAAGCGATTAACTACTTTGATCATTAATGGCTGCTCTCATCCTTACCGTTTGGGTAACTCCAAGCTCCTTCAGAGCCTGGAATAATCAATCCTAATGAGTGCTTCATGCGTTGAAAGAACTCTGAGTACTCAAACGGTGAAAAGGAAAGTGGTGGATTAACGATCAAAGATAACTAGTTATTATTGGTTGTTAGCTTGAAATTCAAAAATGTCTGCGCACCCTTTATGGTTTCTAGTCAAGGAATTTATAATATATAGGGTAGATAATATGAATAGTAATAAATAATTGTCGGATGACGGAAACACCAGAGGTGTATTACTTGAATGTGTTACCATATTCAATAATTATCGTACATTTTTTTCAGAGGTGAAGATGTTCGAAGAAGTGAAAGATAGAGTTGTGTTTTATTTCACAAAATTGGACAAAGAAGTAAGATGCTTCAGTTTTGGCATAAACGAAGATACATTCGTGGAAAGAAGACGAGATAGCATGGTTAAATTATATGATTACTACAAACCTGAGTATGAAAATATTGAGCTTTATACAATGCAACAGTGTAATGAATCGTCTGAGGCAATATCCTCAACAATCATCCCGACCACAGGTAAAAAAATTCACTCTTTCTAGGTTGATATAGAATCTTTTACGTGAAAAAAAAAATAGAAACGGAAGTAAGGTGGGGTTAACAAAGCCTCTTTTTTATATAAAGTGAATTGCAGGTGTGGATAAATTAAGACACTAATAGTTGCGCCTTTCAAATATATTAAAATTTTCAGGCAGGTAAATGTTTTCCTTATAGGCACGACTAGTATGAAAGGATTTAACAACCGAATAATAATAGATTGGTGGGGAAGAATTCAGCTCCAACAGAATGTCCAACAATTGAGTGCTTGTGGAAATATATAAAAATAATATTAAAATATTAAGCATCAATTCATTTGGACATTTGTAAGTCTATAAAGTCTATTTAATAATTCTAATAGTGGAGTCATCTTCACGTAACTCGAACGGTAACTGATTCTTGTACGGCATGATGGAGGTAACGATTCAGACCGAGAACATGGAGTTGCAAATAAAATTCTGTTTTAGTTTTACATGCTAGTTAATGGAAGAAACAGGCTGAATCGCAGTTGGATCAGTTGGTGGGTAAACTTTGATGGTTAGAACTAATGTTGAATTTGAGACAGGTTATAGTCTTAACGTAAATTTGTCTCTCAGTTTTTAATCAATGACGTTATGCGAAGAACGGTAAAATAATGATTAATTCAAAGTAATAAATAAAAACCTCAAACGAGAAAATACCATTTATCTCTTTAAAACACTTCGAGTTACCAATTATTCAGAATTAGATTGGTATGAAAATGAAACGACAATACCACTCAACTATAGATTGAGTAAACGGATCCCAATATAGACCCTAAACGCTTTTCAGACAAAAGAGAATAATATAACTTTTATCTCTTAACAAATCATTCCAATCAATCATTTCAATATTTGGACAAAAATGTTATTGTCCAGAAATGTTATTTCATATCATCAGAAGAATTCAGAATATCATTCGTTGTGGCATTATTTTCTTGAAATGAAATTTCTGAAAGAAATCATTTAAATTTTTCGCAATCATTTCTGAAACACATCAATTAGAGGAATGAGTATTTGTGCATATACTTAAACCTCACATCTGATCTCATTCAAACATGCAAGTTACAAATTGATCAGTTGGATATTCTAGAAGTAATTTCAGATACTCATAATTGCTGACCTATTCTACGGATTTGGCCCATTAACGAACTCAACTCATCCTAAAAATATGAAAATTATAGCATATCTACTTCAGAAGATAGTGTGCACAGCCATATTCACAAATATTCAAGTTTGACTATGAATTCTTCATTAGGATGTCGAACCCAATCGATTGAGACCATTTTCGGCTTGATATTCGGAATTTACAGATATTTAGGTAAAAAGGTAGCATTCTGTTCTACAAGTCAAATGAACTAAGAACAACCGCGATAAAAGCCAAAGCACTGGTAGAAAAATAACGACAGCTTAATTAACGAGGCTCTTACAGTTTTTTGTTGCAGCAATTTTTTGAGAGCAACCGTATAATATAATAGAATTTGTTTTCTTATTTTCTAGATACAGAAACTGAGACGCAATCACCAACAACCCTTTCTATATGGGACTATATAGATAATACCAGTTATGATAATGAAAGTACATCTTCAGATTTGGAAACCACAACTTACACCATGAAATTGGAAGACTATGTTTGAAATAGTGTATTCAAGTATTATTTATAGTTTACAACCATAACCTACTAGTATTTAAAAAATGTGCCATGTAAATATCTTACATAACCTGTAAATCATCATTTTAATATTAAATGGTTCATCCCAAATCATGCTTTTTTTTTTCGGAAATCACAATTTTCCCACTATATACATTATATTGAAACAGGAATCACTACAAATTAGGTACTGGGAAAATTGAAACTATTACTTATAATTTTCAGCAATATAATATAAAATATAAAATTCACACAAAATATCAAAATATTGTGTTTGATCGGATATGGTTAAATTTTTCACTTGACGAATAAAGGATCTTATAAGACAATTCAAAATATTTTTGTTTGTTCATGAAGTATTCTAATGAATCGTTCAGTACAATCCAACATTCTTTCGCGTTAGGTGTACAGAATACTGCCTTCTGTGCAGAGATCAGAGCTGATTTGTAGTCTTGAATTGACAGAGATGATGCCGATATTGTACAGAGAATCTGAAAAAAGGGCAAGGATATTCAATATTATCTTATAGAATGAATTGATGACTCATTCATTTTGTGAAAATCCATCTTGAATATTAAAAGAAAACAAGTATTTTGTTTAATTTTCACTTTATTACTTATAAAGTGAAAGTTAGACAAAATACTTGTTTTTTTTTTATATTCAATATTATCTTATATTTGGCATGCTTCCTCAAGTTGATCAAATGCTTTGATAAAATAAGAGAGATCGCAGGGGAGCGCGATATGTCAACATAATTGAAAAATCGAATCTTGTAGGAACAGACCACATGATCCATGATTACAATGAGGTGTGTCACTTTTGAGTAAATAGATAACAAACCAAATACTGATCTGATTTCTATTAACATAATGTTTTTTTAATGCGTCAAAGTTACGAATAGTCAGAATATTGCTTTCTATAAGTTCATTTCATGGCGTTAGAGCAGGTCGCCCTCAATTGTCCCGCTAGGGGCTTGCCCTGAGACAGGTCCTGCTCGAATCTTTTGTAAATCTTCTGACGTCGTTGTGGTTCGCTCAGTGGATGGACCAGGAGGTTCGAATACCCCCTTCAACCTTTGTGTTTTTCTTGTTTATTTTCCTTTGCCGTCCTTTACGTAGGGTATTTGAAAGTCGTTATGTATGGTCTTATTGGAAACTTAGCATGGTACTCGTATATCTGCTATCACACTGAAAAATTTCGATTAGCATATTTAAATTATATTGGTATCGGACATGCTGGCACAACCCTATAATTCAATTCCATAGGTCCACATGGACTCCATTGACTGATAGTTTGTTGTTTATCGCCAGAGTCAAATTGATTCCGGTCAACCAGTGCAACTCTTCAACCTTGAGGTCTATCTGTTTTCGTTTCTTGATAATGTTTTTTCAAGTAAACTCCATTTTCAGATATTCAATATTCTGGTATTGTGTATTATTTATATGCACTGGAGGACAATGGTTTTTATTCAGTGTGAAATTCATTGCAGAGATTTCATCTCATTGATATTGATTCTCCAGTTTTGTATTTCTTTCAAGTGATTCTGTTATAAAAAAGAAGAATCTACTGGGGCCTTGTCGCATGCAAGAACAGCGTCGTCAGCAAATGTTTCCATTACCGTAAGATGATTGTTTGGCAGATTGGCTATGTATGATAGATACAGTAACGGACCAAGAACACTTTCCTGTGGCAACACCAGATGATATGGGAAAATTTATGGTTGTTGTGTCGTTCACTCTCACTCTAAATTTTCTGTTTTTAAGATAGGATTTCAGAAGTTTGAAATAAGCAATGGGGAGGAATTTTTTATCTAGTAGCCAGGGTGCCAGGACTTATCAAAAGACTTGACTGATGTCCAAAAATTTGAATGTACAGTATTTTACCTGTCGCAGTGCTTGGTTGACTACGTGGCTTAGTTTTAGACATGCTGCGCTATTGAGTGAGCTACTCTAAACTAAAACTGGTGATTTTTCGAGCATTGATTAATTATTTAATCTGAGTTGATGTCTGTTCGGAATGAGCCATTTAGAAATTATATATATACCTGGGTGCAACCTTACTGAGGCTGGAAGATTTGGATCTTTACCAGATTTTAGAATAAGAATGATATCCGCTGTTTTGAATTGCTGTGGTGAGTGGTTCTGTGAGTATGGCGTTGTACAGGTAGCAGCAGAGAGGACGGAAAGTTAAAAAAAAATCATAAAATAGTTGATTTTTACTCCATTATAAATTTATTGATGGCATCAGGTACGCAAGGAAATAGAATTTGTACAGTCAAGTCTGGAAAATTACATCAGGCATGTGGTGGCCAAAATAGTTGATGCAGGGCTGAAGGCATTCTTGAAAGTTCTCATAAACTCTCTCCAACATTGTTCACTTAACTTAGGCAACTTTCACTCGAATTGCATCCTTCAATTATTCCAGAATTCGGGGGTTTTTCTGGTTTACACTAGCATTGAGGAGTCCCCATTAGGAGAACTCGCATATGGATAAATCTGGGGGCCAAGGAGGCCAATCAACATTGCCCAAATCTAGAAATACGGCTACCAGGGAATAGTAGGCGTTCATCCCATTTTGCTGGAACTACACACGTCGGATTGGAATACGTCGCGGTCGTAATTGAGGAGAAAAGGAGTTGATCATTTCGACTCTCTGAGTTCACGGTAACATCAAACCGTTACTTTTGGGCTGTGCAGATGTCTTTCGTGTTGCGGATTTTCATTAGCTGAATAATGGCAATTCTGCTAGTTAACCCTGCTGTTTAGGTGACAGTGGGCGTCGTCACTCATTAACACAATAAGGTTCTCATTTAAAGCGATCAGTGCAACAATCTCACGTGCGGAGTTCAAACGATGGGTCCAATAATCGGGCCCTGTTGCACTGATGCATTTGTAGGCGTGAAAGCATAAATTCGCAAAATGAGTGCAGCAGCATGTTTCCAGGTAGATCGAGTCGAACTGCGAAGAGAGGCTTGTCAAATGCATTAAACATTTTCGGGAGTTCAAATTTTTCCCAAAGCTCCTCTTGGTCTCCTGTTGATTAGTTGCCTGAGAATCAATTCAACCAATTAAGGATGGTATTTGGAAAGAGAACAGCTCTATTCAAATGAATGCTTACTTGGCGACGAAATTCACGCTGTACGACGATGACTGACTCATTATTTAGGACGAAACGATCATAGGCGAAAAGGCGGTGCTGCACCGTCTAAAGGTACTACCCATCTAAAAACGTCCGTTCTCCTTCGCATTCTGTATATATTCTTTAGTAAGACAGTCTCCTCTTCAGGCAACTATTACAAAATTTTTGGAGCAATTTGATCAGGTCCTGTTGTTCTGTTCATTTTGAGTTAAACGGTAAAATATATATATAATATTTAAATTTCCTTCCATATAATGTTATCATGAAATCCTAAAAAAACGAGTATATTCAACTCACCTAATGATCATTCTTCTCTTGGATGAACTGACAACAGTTGAATAGCAAAGGTATCACAGTCTGTGCTTATTATAAGATGTATTATTGGTGCACTCAAAAGTCTTCGGATTTCTTACTTATTAAACTGATCATCAAAGAGTATATAACTTTTTATCGATTGGAAAACATGATTATTATTATTTCGAAGGTTTAGTACTAGTTGCCCACACAGATATTTCTCTAAATTGCTTATAAATATAACAAGCACACAAAATGCAACTATAAATATATGGAGCTCGAAGCCAAAAAGCTCGTCCATGAATAAAATGATAAGATCTGGTGATCAATGTAATCAATCCGTTGGAAATTATGTTGAACTAATACATATATTCTGGCTACAATACTTTAACTGTTCATAAAAATCTTTTCATAATTTCATTAAATCTAAACAAAGAAATCTATTCATACCTTTGAAACTCCTTGGTGTGTTGTTTTAGCAGCTCTCAATCTCAAAGCGACATTGGCTGCATTACAAGCCATTTTTCCATAGGGGGAGGGAGATCCCATCTGTTTTAGTGAATGCAATAACGTTAACGCCAGAGTTAACCATAAATCAGAATTTCCTGGCAATAAATGGACGAGTTCTATTGTTTTCTTTATAGCTAAAGCATAGTTTTCCTTGAAGTAAACATATTACTATGATCAGTCATTTTCAAATAAACCATTATTTTTACCTGCAACATATGACCGTAAGAAATCAGAGATATGAAATCTTCTATGCTTTGTGGAATATCTTCTAAAGCTTCGACCTGTTCGAGAGTCACCGGAATCAGTGTAGCATCATGTTGTAGGGCTCCTAGTGCTATCAGGGCATACATTACTCGAGCTGTTGGCGATCTCTTACTGAAGCTGGAAAAAATGAGTTTCATGAAGATTTTTTAGCTTACTAATTTCTGCCAAATCACATATCTTCGAACTAACAACTCGATCTGATAGATATTAAAGGATTTATAGAGGAAACTAAATTTCAGATGCACATAACTCCTGAACTATAGGACGGATTTGAACCAATAACGAATTTGACCGAGATATTTGGGCAAATAACCTATTCTCAAATTATGAAAACTCTATTATCTCCTTTGGATGATAGAGAGTATACAGCCGGACGGACATACTTAATTAAGATTGATCTTGTATTATTCATCATGAATCGAACTCAATCGATTGAGACGGCTCGATAAGCTAAAATTACAGAAATTTTCGCAAAACGATAGCACGCTGTTCTACTAGAACAAGCAAGCAAATAGGAGTGTTATAACGGAGACGATTTAGCGTAAACTTCATCTCTCAAATATCCTCAATGGAGAAAGTAGTTTGAACTTTTTAAGAGAATTATCTCCACAATTTCCTAGGAGCAGTTTCGCTGAATTGGATGGGAGGTCTGATCTAGTCTAATGCAACCAAGAAACTTTTAACATTATAGTAGTAAAAGAAGCAATGTGTACACAACTATTTACCTTTCAGTTATTGCTTTTTTTGCTAGATCTGGTTCTCCTAATCCATATGTAATGATAGCCATACAAGCAACTACATCTCCAATTGTTGATTCTTTCGCTAAATATTGTATAATTGCTAAATATATACTTGAAGCCTCTTGGAACTTCTTATCTGAAAAAAATATATTTTTGTGTCACTTATCGTTTATTTAAAAAATTCAAACAATCCCATGGAATTTTGATGCCTCTTGAACACATAAAGTAAAGGGTGGGTCTCAGAAATATAAAACTATCGCAGTCACAACAAATTTGAATTAAACATTAACTCATTCACGCCTCCATCTCCAGATCAAAAAATTTCATTCACAATATGAGGATTGCACACTACATAACATTTTGTTAGATATCACATTCATGGTGTATTTGAGTTATTAAACATTATATTATTCGCTTCCCACAATATAGAATATTTTAAACATATGATCATGTCCTCAATTACCTTTGTAAAGAGCTAACGCATACCATATGCCACTGTTGAAAGAACTTTCCTGTACATCACTGCAGACCTTTATGGCCTCCTTGTAGAGTCCCATTTTGATCAGAACTCTACCGAAATTTATTCTGGTAAAGTCGCAATACTTTTCTGAAGACATGTTCAAGGCTTTCCTAAAAGCTTCAGCAGCACTAGATGTCAATGCCATCCTTTCTCTCAGAATACCGAGCATATTCCAAGCGCAACAATCGAAAGGATTTATTTCTGCAAAATAAAATTGAATTTACTATTGTATTCGATTCACTGATTCATATATAAAAGCACATGTTAAGGTTGGCGGCACGAGATAGATAAATTTTTTTTCGTTCCTTCAATTTATATACTCGTAGTATTGATTCCTTGAAATATAAATATAAGGAAAAAAAATTGAACAAAACTTGAAGTTCAACTGGGGAGAGAAGATGCAGAATGTTTCTTTTCAAGGCTATTAAATATCGAAATTGAGTTGGCAACGGCCGATCAAAGTACATTTCAAGGTGGTAGAATTCAAGTTGTTCGTACTGAAAATCACAAGCTGCTGCTAAACTGTCATTAGGTTCTTGGTTTTACTATAATCAATAAATTTCACATGTTTAATCCTGTTAATTTTATCGACTACGGGAGGATTGTTGAAAAGTATTCAGGTGATTTTTGACAGGATTTTAGGTGGACGATTAATCACATCAGCATATTTTTGGAAAAAAGGCCAAGTAGTTTCAACTTTATTTTAAAATCTTGATAAGGGCTCTGAAGTGGAAAAACAAAACGACAACAATCTAACATGTTCGAAACTTACAATTGGAAATTATTTTATTTCCTTCTGCGTAGTTCTTGAATATTCGTGTCCAAAGCTACCAACAACTTCTGATAAGGATCGCTTCACTCGAAGTATCGCGAAAAAACTCTTGCGCGCTTGTTAGAGTTTTGCCAAAATGTCTCTAATTTTCGAGTATCGAGACAAAAATAATCTCAATCGATTCATTCTGATGAAGAATCCGGAGTCAATCTTGATTATGTCCGCCGAGCAGCCGTATACTCTCTATCTTCTGAAAGAAATGAGCTAGAGTTTTCATATTTTCAGAGTAGGATAACTGACCAAATATCTCATTCAAGTTCGTTATTGGGCCAAATCAGCTGAGTGATTCAGAAGATATGAGCATCTGAAATTTAGTTTTCTCTATAACTCCTAGAATATTCATCGGATCCAGATGGAACTTAGAAGACATATGAATGAGATTGAAACAAATACGCTTGCAAAACTTCGTAGAAATCATCACGCAAGCAATTTTTTTAAAAATTCCCGAAATTTTGAATCTCACCTATTCTCGAATTTCACTGTCGTAGCTTTCTTTCATCAGAAGATATAATTTTTTTTTTCATTTACTCAAGGGCAAGTAATCGCCGAAGTTAAAGTGAATGGAAGGTTGTCGAAATTGACAAGCCAAATTCGTGATCCTGGAAAAGTTAAACGTAATCCTAGTTAAAGTCATGTAGAGACAGATCTGAAAAGATTCGATTTCGAAGAATCATCGCTTTTGTATCATTTGGATTTGAATATACATACATATAAGGTATTTCAAAGGTCAAGTGTTTGCCCGTTCGTAAATCTGGTATGATGATGAAACAATTAACAATTGTCTGTCGATATATCAATTTTCCTGATATGTTGCCATAAGTGATTCAAGTGATTATAGTTTGAAGTAGGACCGGTGTTAATTTGACAGGATTATGGATGAAATGAAACTAAAGGAAAAAGAGAAGGAATTTGACCTTCGAAAAAACTAAAGGAAAAATGTGAGTGGTTATTAGTCCGGTCAAGTTAGATCAAATAACAGAGGTGAGGTTACCAAAATTCGCATAGAGCTGAAAATTGGTAGAGATGGTCAGGATACCATTAAAAAGAAAGGGTGAAAAGTCCCCAAAAATCCCATTGTTACTAAAAAAGTTATTCAAGGTCAAAGGTCGCGAAAATGGGTTTTTCGCTTTTTTCAGCCAAACGGTGAGTTTTATCATAAAAATAGCTCAGACATAAATTGTAGATCGTGCAATTATCTAGAAAAATTGTCTAGCTACTTTTTTTCGTGAGAGTCAGCGTTTCCGAGATATGAGCGAAGAAAGTTGTATGCTCCATAAGAGGCATAAGTACGCCACGTTCATTCGTCACTGGCGCCGTAATGCGAGTTGAATTCTTTTTCTTTCGGTATATTAACCTAAAAAAAAATCACTTACTGCTTTACTAGTTTTATTGAATGCTCGAACTCCAGTTGACAGAACAATTTATTTTTTAAAACCTGGAAAATCTCAACATCAGTCCGAAATATATTCATCCCAAAGTTTATCTGCACTTGCAAAGTGCCAAAATCACATTTTGTTTCTCCACGCTATAAGTGGCTGCGATACAACATCTGCATTTTACAGGAGAGGTAAAACGTCTGTTTTTAAAACAGATTTACTTGATTGTGCCGAAGTTTTTAAAAATAATAAGTCATAATTACTCATGGAATTCGCTTTCTTCTTTCCATGTACGGAGCTCCAAAAAAATTACCTGCATTGATAATTTCCGTTACGTGTCTTTTGTCAAAAATACTCGTAACAAAAAGCAAGTGCAATTGGCTTCTCTTCCACCAACCTCGGCTTCTGCACAACAACATCTTCTTCGGGTATATTATCAAGTTCAAGTGTGGCTTGGTAATCAATTAGACCCAAAAGATTGGGGTTGGATGTTGATTGATAATGCATTAGAACCTGTCCAAACTTTACTTCCACCTGCACCGGAAAAACTCCTCAACACCATTTTTTGCAATTGTAAAAAAGGATGTAATGCCAAATGTGGCTGCAAAAAAGTTGGGTTGTTTTGTTCCTTAGCCTGTACAAGTTGTCAAGGCCAGCTTTGTTCTGATGCTGAATCTCCATTAGAAGAGGACTCATTTCATATAAACGACGAGATCCATCGCTTTTGGACGAGTTTATTTTCACTCAGCTCGAAGAAGAAGACGAAAAACAAGAAGAAACAGATGTAATAAATGATTATAATTCGGACCAATAATTTTATCACATTCTTTACAATCAACGACAATTTTTTTTATTATTTATTAGTACAGATCGGTTCGTGGAATAGGCCTACCGGGGAAACCACGTTAAAAAAACGAGTCAAGTACACTACCTCACAGGTGACGTGGAAACGTGTGCATTTTATGGAGCATACAACTTTCTTCGCTCATATCTCGGAAACGGCGACTCTCACGAAAAAAAGTAGCGAGACAATTTTTGTAGATAATTGCACGATCTACAATTTATGTCTGAGCTATTTTTATGATAAAACTCACCGTTTGGCTGAAAAAAGCGATAAACCCATTTTTGCGACATTTGACCTTGAATAACTTTTTTAGCAACAATGGGATTTTTGGGGACTTTTCACCCTTTCTTTCTAATGGTATCCTGACCATCTCTACCAATTTTCAGCTCTATGCGAATTTTGGTAACCTGGTATGTATACTTTGACCGGACTATATGTTTAATTTATGATATAGATTTATTCCTTTATTAATTGTAGAGTTCGGACCTCACATCAGTGCTTTAACACATTTTTTTTAAATCTTTATGTTTCTACTTGATTTCATATCCAATGAAGCTATCGTTGAAATTTCAAAACGGACCGATGTTTTTGTGTATTTATTTACTCAGGGAGACATGTTAATGAAGTGTTAATACAAGAAGACGAGCATTCTGAAAGGGAAATCCGAATGATGAGATCTTAAGTGATTCAGTCAACAACTATCACTTCCATTTTCTTCTCTATATATACATGAAAATAAATGTAAAAATTATTACAAGTATTTGATCACAATGATTAAAGCACGCTCGGTTATTTTAGTTCTAACTCTGATTTATTTAGGATGTGTTACTGGTGATGAAGAACTCGAAGCAAGGAAGAAGCATCATATCAAGCATGGATTATATTGTGAGTTGAAAGAACAGAATATTGTTAATTAAGGAAACAGGATTAGAGCGATATTTGGAGTGATTTCTGTGTAGCATAAATTGAGTTAATAATTTGTTGTTTGTAGATGGTACAGCACTGTTACAATATTTGACATTCTTAGCAATTAAAGTCAAGCTGGCCTTAGTTATTGGTGTGGTTTTTACTGTAATTGTGTTTGGAGGGAAACTATTTGCACTGGTGAAATATGCAGGTTATAAAGGTAAGATATTTTATGATCAAGCTTAATATAAGATTGTTAGACAATAAGCACGAATGTGGAGGTTTACTTAGCAGTCCACGATGTTAAGAGTTTAATGTTTTCATAAACGTTGATCGGTTGATCAACTCGTTGGTTAAGCGATTCTATGCCTGAAATTCTGTGAATTCAGCGTTCCATTGGTCAATCTGACATATCCGTTGAATTATTCTGTGAATCAACAATCTTTATGAAACCATAAAACCCACTATTAGTAGCCTAACTATTGGTCCAAAATTTTTATCAAAGGGCATCCGCAACTGCAGATTGGTCACGGTAGTGTTCTATTTTTTTATTGTATATATTATAAATTATACAGAATTAAAATTCTCAACTCAAAAAAACGCTAGCGGGATGCAATGGCAATTAAAGTTCTCTGAATAAATCTTTTATTCTGGAAATTGATTTGAATATTATGAAATGTAAATATTTTTCAGTTCCAGAAAAAATTGCTTTAATTTGATGACAATGAATTATTTTTCTAAGAGTGTGGAATTCCAATATCCAATTGAATATTTCTCAGTACTTTTCTTTGGATGAAATGACGTTAGGAACAAAGAAATCTACAGAATCACATTGAAAATTATCTGCTCTTTTTACACATCTCTATCAAATCCCAAAATTTCAATACACAAGGTCTTGAATCTCAACTTGAAAGAAATCCCATATTTTTCAAATACGGATCTTTTATGGGAATTTGAATATAAATCAATCGACATTGAGAATTAAATAATACTTTCAAAATAGCCACTCGAATGTTGAGAAAAAAATTGAAAAGAATTAAAAAGATGACGATTTCCCGTTATGAAAAATTTTGATTAATAACGAGTGGTCCACCTAGTGTTTGGAATTTGAACTACCGATTATTTGACATTATAAACGTCAACTATTCTTTTTGACGTGACTAATATTTAGTTGAAAGTTTGAAGTTTACGAAATGGGACGCTATTCGCTTGAAGAAAGTTGGGAAATATTAAAACTTATTTCCAAAGTGGTGAGTCTTCTACTCAAACTGTGAGAAATTTAAGAAAAAATTCGACAAAAAAAATGTTCCAAAAACCCAATTTGTGGATCAATTTGTGAAGCGTGTTCGTGAAACCGGAATGTTGGTGGATAAACCAACACGTGTACGTACACGTCCGGTCCGTTCAACCGAAAATATTGCTGCTGTGGCTGAAAGTGTGCGTGAACAACCATCAACATCAGTTCGCCATCGTTCTCAACAATTGGACATTTCACGCACTTCTTTGATGCGAATTTTGCGTAAAGATCTTGCCATGAAGCCGTATAAAGTTCAATTGGTGCAACAGCTAAAGCCAATTGACCATCCGAGTCGTCTACGGTTCGCAAATTGGGCGGAAAATTGTTTGGCGGAGGATAACGAATTTTATCGAAAAATCATCTTTTCGGACGAAGCTCATTTCCACCTCGGTGGTTATGTTAATAAGCAAAATTGTCGCATCTGGGGCACAGAAAACCCGCACGTCGTCATAGAGAAGCCAATGCACCCACAACGAGTGACTGTTTGGTGCGGACTTTGGTCTGGCGGCATCATCGGTCCATTTTTCTTTGAAAATGAAGCAGAAATCGCCGTAACCGTCAATGCCGAGCGCTACCGCGCAATGTTGAACGATTGGTTCTTTCAAGAAATTGAAGCTAACGACTTGGACGATGTTTGGTTTCAACAGGACGGTGCAACGAGCCATACAGCACACGCCACAATCGATGTTTTACGCCGCATTTTCGGAAATCGAATAATCAGCAGAAATGCTGATGTGAATTGGCCACCAAGAAGCTGAGATCTGACGCCATTGGATTATTATCTTTGGGGAGCGGTGAAAGATAAGTGTTACGCCAACAATCCAGAAACAATTCAAGACCTCAAGACCGAAATTCGAGCTGCTATTGGTGAAATAGAGCCCCAAACAATCGAAAATGTATTAAAAAATTGGGTGGAACGAATAGGCTACTGCCAAGTCAGCCGTGGTGGTCATTTGGCCGAAATTATTTTTCATAAATAAATGTCATGAACCAACCTTTTAAATAAATGTTCAACCATTGGAAAATATTGAGCAGTTTTTTTTTATAGCAAAATTAAATTCCAATTTTTAAATGGGCCACCCATTATTACGCCAACTGACACTGATTGATGAGGCCGGCATTTGTCAATCGAATATCGATCTGTGATGGCCATCGTTCAGAGAAAATCACCATACTTCATGACATTTCTCTTTTCTCTCGAGTAAATGAAAAAAATGATCATATCTTTATATTGAAAAGAGCTACGACAATGAAATTTGAGGATGAGTAAGATATCGATCACCTCAATATATTCACGAATTGTTATTGAAATCCGAAAAATATCTTACGAGATAGTGAGTATTGAATATTTCTTTCTTTTTAATTTTTAAAAAATTTTCTAGCGTGACCATTTCTGCGAAATTTTGCGAGCCGTTTTGTTGCAGCCTCCCTCAACAATATTTCAAGTAACAACTTGATCGGATGGATATTCTAGTAGTTATTGAGGAAACAAAATTTCAGATGCTCATAACTACTGAACCATCAGACGGATTTGGCCCAATAACGAACTTGACCGAGATATTTGGAAAACTAACCTATTCTGAAAATATTAAAAGTCTAGCTCATCTCTTTTGGATGCTAGAGAGGATACGGTCGGCCGGCCGGACAGACTCAACTTTCTCCACGGATTCTTCCTCAGGGAGTCGAACCAAATCGATTGAGACCATTTTCGGCTCAATATTCCAAAATTTCAGATATTTGGGCAAAATGATAGGCACTCTGTTCGGGTGAACAAGAGCGCCAAAAAATTGATTTTGTCTACCTACGTTAGACATTCGAATATCTGTAATAGCGGACCTTCTACGAGTATAATAAAAATGTATCAGACTAGTTTCAGTGATGAATGAATTTTTCGAAACACTTGCTCTTATTTGACTAATATTCAAAACATTTTTATGATTGTGATTTCTTCATTTTACAGAATCTCAATATCACCATCCCAAGGAAGTTTACATTAGTTCCCCCCATGATAACGTTGAGTACATACATGATCACGCAGACTTTTCCAGTCCACCCGAAATAGAGTACCCATACAAAAGATTTTCAACAATGAATTATAATACCAATAAGAGAAAAAGCGATTATTTGGCAGGATACAAAAGAGGGATGCCGAATGTGAATTACTTTGGGAAAATTATATCACTTCTTATGAGGTTTATATACTTTATTCTGAATGCCTTACATTTTTTTGATCAAATTGAATTTCAGGATGAACTTAACCGAGAGAATATTCAAAGAAATGAAAATGGATCAAGTCCAATGCCGAAAAAAGTTTGTATGCGAAACAAATTTCATTGCTGAAAATAGTTCTTTGTTCAGAGCAGTGATTAGATTGATGAGGTGAGAAAAACCTTATGAAACATGCGCAAAATTAAATTAATCTATTATTTTTATTCCAGTGATTCTATCTTTGACAGCTTCAAGCCAAAAAATAAGATAACTTCCATAGGGCAATGCAAGGATTTGTACTCAACATGTGAAGTTAGGTAAAATTTTTACCTGATTGAAAATATTGATAACATATTTATTTCCTTGTAAAATATTTATTTATTTATTTATTTGTTTATTTCTGATTGAAGTTATTGATAACATATTTATTTCCTTGTAAAATATTTATTTATTCATTAAATTGTGATGAAAAGTTCTGAAAAACTGATTTATTATCTACAAAAAATATACTCGTTAGAGTTTCGTTTCACGATTTTTTTGAATTGAAGAGGGCCAATTCAAGAAAAAGATTAGAAAGGCACTGATGCGACGACAAGAGCTTTTGCGCGCATATTCTAGAGCTTTTTCTGCACTCAACAACAATCTGATACTAATGAAACCGCCACAATGAACAATCATGCTAAATTAAAAATAACTACTCAAAGTAGAATGAATTGATGACTCATTTATTTTGTGAAAATCCATTTTGAATATTAAAAGAAAACAATGATTTTTGTCTAATTTTCACTACATCAACTTCCAGTTTAGTGTCCTCAACTCCACAACTAACAAGATTCGCCCAAGGATAGAAAAACTCTGGCTTACGGAAGAAATCAAGGAACATTACCATGTGAGAGATAATATGAAATTATATTTGAAATGTGTTCAAGATGAACTTAGACATACATTACACAACAGAGAGTTCGATTGCTTAGAAAATAAGATTAAAGAAATGATCAGCGAATTTGCAAGAACCAAATATAATTCACTCTTCAATCAGCTCACTAAACTTCAATCAGAAGCTGAAGAAAAATCAGAAGACACACATTTCTCCACAAATAAATTTTTCCCAACGTTTTTAAATCTCTCAACATCAAACTTCAACGAACAAGAAACAAAATTACTGAACAAAGGTCCCAAATATTCCCACCCACAACATGTTCTAAATCAAATAAACAAATCCTGGGTATAGAAACAGAAATGAACATCATAAAAAAACATAAGTGTAATTGATAAATAACCCTTCATTACACAAATAGAAAACAGCAGAGATCATTAAAAAACACCCACAAAAACAACCGCCAGTGAAATACACACAACAAACATAATTAAAGAAATTGTTCGAAAAATCACTGAAGAAAATCTTATATTCACAAAAGCAGATAAGGGAAACAGCATTGTGTGTCTCCACAAAGAAGACTACTACAACAAAATGAAGAGAACTATAAGTACATTAGATTTAACTCAAATTCCAAAGGATCCTACCAACAAATATTCCAAA
This sequence comes from Micraspis discolor, assembly GCA_030674115.1. Classification (NCBI taxonomy): domain Eukaryota; kingdom Metazoa; phylum Arthropoda; class Insecta; order Coleoptera; family Coccinellidae; genus Micraspis; species Micraspis discolor. Next base: position 741,189 of record JARTUT010001751.1, read on the forward strand.
CAAATAAAAGAAGCTCTAGAAGATTGCAATCTACTTTTTTCTACACCATGGGAAATAAAGAAGCATCTTCCAATGAATCCACGACCTCCAGAAATATATGGTTTAATAAAACTCCACAAAAAAGACAATCCCGTAAGACCAGTAGTTTCCTATATTAATACACCTACAGGTAAACTATCAAAATTTTTATCTACAATAATAAATTCAAAAATATATCGAAATTTTCACCAGAATATAGTTTAAAAAGTTCCAAAGATTTAATTGACAAATTATCTAAAATAAACAGCACAGAAAATATGAAATTAATATCTTTTGATGTAGAAAATATGTACCCTAGCATTCCAGCAAAAGAATGTTTACCCCTAGTTGGCGAGTCACTTCGTAAAAATAAAGTTGAACCCCTCTTAATTTCAGAAATTCAGGAGTTATTTTCAATTTGCCCATCCCAAAATTACTTTAAATTCGAATCCAAATTATATTTTCAAAATTCAGGTTTACCAATGGGATCACCTTTGAGCCCATTATTGTCAGATCTATTCATGAATTACCTTGAAAATGAACGCATAAAAACAAATGACCTATCAAAAAAACACGTCATTTTCTGGTTCCGGTATGTTGATGATATTATAGTAGGATTCAACGGAACAAATAGACAAATGAAAATGTTTCTTGACTTCCTCAATTCAAATCACCCCAAAATAAAATTTACATTGGAAATTGAATGCAACAAAGCGATTAACTTTCTAGATTTGACCATAAGTAGAGATAGAAACACATTCGACTTTAACATCTACCGAAAAGACACAAACTCAGAAGCCATAATACCATATGATTCCTTCAGTCCTGAGAATCATAAACTGGCAGCTCTGAAATCTATGATCAACAGAGCATTCACCATACCTTTATTGAACGCTAACTTACAATCGGAAATTGATAAAATCAAAGAAATTGCAACTAATAATAATTTTCCGAGAATTCTAGTGAACGAACTAATTGAAAACAAAAGAAAACCATTAATATGCTTTACACTACCACAGAAAAACCTACTAATAAATTCATGCATATCACTTATTTCGGAGAATTATCAATCCAAATCCAAAATTATTTTTCTAAACTTGATTTCAAAACAACACCTAGGTAAAATATTTATATAACTCAAAATCCAAACTTCAACCCGAGTAAACTTCAGGTGTTTATAAAATCTGTTTTAAAAATTGCAACGCTGCATATGTAGGTCAAATCGGCAGAAATTTTGAGACCAGATTAAAAGAACATCTGAAATCAGGTAAACAGTCCGCAGTTTATGATCATATCGTGACTGAAAGGCATCATATGGATATCGTAAATTTTAAAATTCTTCACAAATGCGAAAAAGGCCTGAAATTAAATTTGCTGGAAGCGATGGAAATAACACATCTGTTCAATATTCCCAATGTGTCCTCACTTAACACCCAAATAGAAATAAACCATTCACCACTTTTGAACATCCCATAGATTTAAGCCCACGAAATATTTCAGTCTGTACCTAACACCAGAAGATGGATTAACAACCGAAATCGGTCGTGTAATAGTATTAATAAAGTGAAAATTAGACAAAAATAATTGTTTTCTTTTAATATTCAACTACTCATAGTGTTCCGTAAGTTTTTCTTGAGGCTAAACTTCTCTTCTTTTAAAAACTCACGTCTGTGCTTTTCTAAATTTTCACAACACACATTATTTCACCATAAATAAACCACTTCGATTAAAATTTTATCCTAACCTGAAACTGAATTTATAAGTCCGGCCGATGCCAATCGAAAACATATCTGTGGAAGCATTGATAATTGAAATTACTAACGAACTTTTTGACAATTCTTTTTTCCGAAAATTTTGTGTTTTTAGAAGAACAATTTCGGGGTTTTTCTATAAATTTGAAGCGATTAGGGCGTAAAAGAAGATTGGAAATTTCCTGTAGTTAAGTTTTTCGACCGCCCCGCCCCAAAGTTTCAATCAGCCAAGAGTCGACGTAATTAAATAACATTGACTTCTGTGATTGCTAACCTTCAAGTAAATGAAAGAATAAATATATATTCTGATGGAAAGAAGCTACGACAATGATATTTGAAAGTATGTAAAACAATAACGTCCGTACATGTACAAATTATTGTTTGAATACCATGGATATCTTATCAGATATAAAGGATAAAGAACATTTTTTTTGGAAATTTTTCTAGCGTGCCGATTTCTTCCAAATGTTGCAAGTTTATTTATTTTAACCTAATTTCTAGTTACAAATTGATCCGATGGATATTCTAGGAGTTATAGAGGTAACCAAATTTCAGATACTCATAACTCCTGAACCATTGAACAGATTTGGCCTAGTAACGCACTTGACAGATATTTTGACAGTTAACCTATTCTCAAAATATGAAAACTTTAGCTCCTTTCTTTCAGAAGATAGAGAGTATACGGTCGGCCGTATAGCAAGCTGTTCTACGTTGTTGATAGCAGAAAGAATCCTAAGCACGTGCATTGGCAGTTTATAGGGATACTTTGTCAATGCAAACCACAGAAACCAAGCTTGAGATGGGTTTTAGGAATGGCAACTGAATTAAAGGCTTAGTTATGCAAACATTTCATTTTCTGAGAATTTTTAACCAACGAAAATTAAAATGCAGACAAAATCAGATAATCCAAGAAAAGTTTTCATCACTGCAAGTACTTCGACAGAATTAATTCATATCATCTGAATATTGACATTCGATGGAAACTGATATCTTGAACATATTCGGTGACTAAACTTAATCTTAAGCAATGAGAGGTGCTACAGAAGACTAAAACAGAGTAGAAGCTCAAAACCAGATGCAACAAGAGTAAATTAAACCCTGAGGGTTATAAAAATATTAATAAAATGCAATGAATATATTGATTTAATTGAAACTTCAATATAAATAAATTACTATCAAGAAAACATAAACTCACGTGTATACCAGGTCAATGAATCACAAGCCACAGGTATAGCATGTAGCTTATCCATTATATCAGGCGTTGAATTCATTGGCGATTGCATCAGTTTTCTACACACCCAATCACCATAACCAAGAGCGCCTTGTGGGTGAAATCCTAGATCCGTGCTATGTCTAAACAAATCCATAGCCTCATCCCCTTGGTCCACAATTTCAGCCAAAAGGCCCTAAAATTCATTACTTAAATTAAAGAGGTCACATCGAAATTTTATTTTTTTTTGTTCAACTACCAATTTTATAAAACCTTCCGTAATTGATGCAAGGAAAAATAAACATAATTAAGTGAAAAGCCTGAGCAGAATGAGTATAAAGTAATTTTATAATAATTAGCGATAACATTTCTCACTTCCTGCTCTACTATATCCTTAGAGATCTATAAAAGTTTCTGTCACATAGTGGCTTATACCTACTTGTCCAATCCAACTCTGAATGTAATTGGGATCTGATCTTTGAGCATGTCCAAAAGCTTGATTTGCTAGTAATATATTTTCCAACTTCAAATATAATACCCCTAAATTGGTCCATGCAATTGCAATGTTACGATTCAAAGTTACAGCTTTAATAAACGCATGTTGCGCCAATGCATAATTTGGGTTATCTGAAAATATTTATCATAACATATCAATTTCGGTAACATTTAATGATAAATCAACATAAAAAACAATTCAAAAGATCTCTGAATTAAGGTCAAGTGCTTTTGCGCGCTTGATCTAAGATCTTCTTCCGGATTCTGTAATAGTGTAATACTAAAACAACCTTTACAATGCATGTGACCGAATCTAAAAATCTATATCTTATATTGAAGATAACAACATAGGGACAGAATGATACCACGCTGTCTAATGAACTAGAAGAAGCGCGCGAAAAGAAACTGGTATATTATCTTCTCTTGGTTTTACTCTACTAGAGGAAATTTTAAAATATGCAATATATTAATAACGTCCATAAATGTACGTTACATGCTTGTCAAAATTTATAACAAGATTCTTGACTGCATAAAACAATGGCCGCCACATAATCTTAGGAGGAATCTCCTCAAATATCTATTTGGCAGACCCTACTACCGATTGGACGAGTTCTTGTCGGAGTAGCTGATTCTTATTGGCCCTGTGTGGTTGAGCCTTTGCTTGGGAGCGGCCATTCCTTCCTAGACTTGTTTTTCGTCTGTTGGCCGATGGGATCGTTTTTGGTGTGTTTGCCTTATTTTGTATGCTTATTCTAGTAGGTTATGTTGTTTTCTGTAATTTTGATTTTTGATTTATTCTTTTTGGACAATATTTTATATGAAATTTTTGACACGCTCAACGCCCTTGTAGGTTTATCATAATAGCTTATATGTAATGTATGATAAAGAAAGCAAATAAATATATTGATTGATTGAAACAACACCATCTCAATAAAAAAGTACGCAAATCATGTTCACAAAAGGAGATAACATGAACCTTGAGAACTATCGGTCGATAATTCTCACAAGTCACATTCATAAGCTCAACACAAGGATTATTAAAAAATGACTAACAAATAACTGCAGCTATTTTCTTCAAGGGAAAAGGAGGGCTTCAGAAAAAAAAACCAACGATCGCCAAATTTATCACAATGAAATTCATCATTGAGAAATGTGACAGTTTGATAAAACGCTATTGAACGTTTTTGTAGACTTCAAAAAGCCTTCGACATAGTGCACCGCCATCAAATGTAAGAAGCACCTATGGAATGCCGAAATGACCACCGTTCAAACTCTGTTGTTAAATTTCTATAATATTTTAAAGTGAAAATAAACGATCGACATACTAACAAGGTCAAAATTAAGAGAGGCTTGACACAAAATAATACATATCTCCTAAACTTCTTGTTTCTCTCCTGCAAAGTTTACCTGCATAAATTGGGAATTAACATTGATGAAAGAATATCTAAGTCACTTTTGGTTAGTCGTTGAAATAGTTCTAATAACAGATAATACGACCAAAGGAATGATGATTTGTGAAAAAATTTCAAAAATTTGCAATAAACGCTTACAATATTTAAACAACATAAAATATTCACATTTCTCTAGAATTTCAATCATTTTCTCTTTGCTATATATATTTTTCAAAACTAAAATCAAAATTCAAACAGCTTCTTCTGGGTTTTGCAGTTTCTTTCTCAATTATTTTACAATAAGAGCTGAAACAAAAGTTCAAGATTTTGCTGAGACCATCCTATAATTGAAGTGGAAAGGGTCTGATCATATTGCCAGACTAACGGACGGTCGGTGGACAAATGGCGTCCAAGACAAGAAGGATATCGCAATACAGATACAGAGGACGACTACCCAACCGTTAGTACCCAAAAGTTGGCTGGAAACGGGATGTTGACTTCACAAGACAGAGTGTAAGCATATGAGCGAAGCTTTTATCCAGTAGTAAACATAAGTTGGAGAAGAAGCAAATCAACATATCAAGAGTTATAGTTAGAAAACGAGAAACTGTTATCCTTGATTAATTCCAAAATTGTATCTTTTAGTTTCAAACGCGTCGAAGATATACACTCAAACCTGTTCTTGAAGTAGGCTAATGCAATCAGAAACTTGAATTGGACATTGTGAATGGGATCCAAAGGGAACACGGGAAATTTAAAAAAAGCAACAAACAGGCGGTTGTTCTCATAAGAATGAACAGAAACTATTAAGAATTTATTATGCTGCAGATGGAAAAATGAATGTAAGACCAAACCGTATGAAGTGAAGCTGTATTTTCGATTCTAAGTGTAATACTAATTCATTACCAACTTCTAGGAATTGGTTAGAGATGATTGGATGGGAACCTCAGAAAAACAAATCCTTGGCAACTATGAGCAAAATGTTGAATTGCAAACATGATTTTGCTTCTGATGTGGTTAATTATAACTAAGCGAGCGACTCGCTCCGGATATCTCTAACACAAAATATTCAGCAGTATATTTGCTTTCTTTTATACTGAGTTGGAAATTATGTTTGATGTGGATCATCTACAGGTTGGGCATATTCGATGTTTTAGCACTACAACTTTCAAATTAGAGGATTAGAGATGAAAAAATCTCATGCCCCATTCTCGTTTTCAATTTCTGAGAAAGTGACAAGAGTAGTATTCATTTTAGTCTATCTTCTTTAGTTTTCCAGTTATAAGCGAAAGTTGAATTAATGGAGATATCGAAAAAAGTGAATATCTCGTTAATACGGATGATAGAGCTCTGAAATCTAAACATAATACAGGCACTTATCCACGTAGAATCTAGTAGAGTGCTCTTCTTTTTTGCACCATTTTAATTACCAAGCTATGACCCATGTTTTTTATTAGACTTCTGTGCCATTCTGAAAGGTCAATTTTTTCTAATTTTAAAAATATGCAATACTGTATGGTTTAAATTTCAAAAACCTATATTCATCAGTATCACTATTTCAAATTATCGATATGTACAAAAAAATTTAACATCATATAATTACCAATATCCTCTTCTAGTAGTCTTTTCGTTTCTATGCTCTTCATCCAATTTCTTCGCGATCAAAGAATAATGGAAAGCTGTCGAAGAGATTCGAGCTTTCGACTGTTAAATCATTCAAGTTTGCATTCAAATCAGCGCTATTATTTTTTCGAAATACGTATATATATTTTTATTTTAAAATAAATCATGAAAATTTAACATGATCGAATGTTACATAAGGTGCAATTATAATGAAGATAAAGCATCACAAGACTATTTAAATAGTTGCGCGTATTTATTCTAGCGACCTATAAAAATATTCTGCTGCATCCATCTAATTTTAAGTATATCCATTAAATCATAAGATCATATGAATCTATTCTTTTTTTCGTAATCCATTTTGAGATATAAAATTATTAAAAAATTAAAAATTAATCAGTGTTTGAAATTTGTAGAAATTAGTTGAAAACATAGAAATAATGAAATCATTACGGAAGCTCCATTTTTCTGTGCTCATCAAATGTTTGTTTTGGTTATGTCTTATATGAAGCGGTTCATTTGTCCCGTACACGACGAACAAAAACAGGAAACTAAAAATCAACACTACTCTTCTCAGTTTCTCAGAGAAAGAAAACGAGAATGGGGTATCATATTTTGTCTACCTCTTCTGGTTTAAAAGTTGTGGTGCTAAAACATCGAAATATGCCCACCCTGTACATCCTCAGCATCATACATGTAGAATGTTAGAATTACACAATTATTGAAGAATTTGGTTAGATAAAATGATTCAAAAATGTCTTACTGCTCGTCATTGCAACAATTCCGAGTAAATTCCAATGTTGCCAATATGATGGATTCTTAGAAGTGCATTGTTGCACAATACTGCGTGTTTTGGTATAAATTTCATTAATTAATTCCTTATCTTCCGTGTGTTTAGCTTGATGAAGGTAAGCTATAGCCAGGTCATGCCAAAGTAAATCATTATCTTCCATCAAAACTATTCCTTTACAGTAACATCTAGAACAAATTGATATCAAAGTTCATAGTCAAGATTTAAATTAATTAATAGAAGAAAAATTTTATAATACTGCGACATACTGAATTGCAAACTGCAACAAGTCTTCTTTTTCCAAAATTTTATGGCCGTAATCAAAACTCGTTCCATCAATTATTTTTGTTATCATTAAGCAACAGTATTTGTCAGGTAGTCTTGCAACAAGAGTGCAACAGTCGCCCAATATTTTCCAGAGACATGATAATTCACTTCTTTGTTGAATTGCCCTACAATATGATATTAATACATATATTTTTAATACGAGGTCTATTCAAATATCATTCCTAATTTTGAATTTCCTCAAGGTAAGTTTCTTTGATTTCTTGTAGCGTTATGTTAGTACTCATGTCCCTTACTTTTGTTGAAATTTCGGCCATTTTGAATGTTTAGTTAATTTTTGACAGCTGTTGTGCTTGGTTGTGTTTTGTCTGTGATTTCAACTTATTCCAAATAAATGGATCAAAGAATCTGTATCAAATTTCTTGTGGATAACAAAATGAAGTGTGCAGACGCATTCCGTATGTTTATTATGGCATATGGAGAAGCTACTTTAGAAACATTTATCAATGGTACAAAATTTTCTCAGAAGCAAGAGAAAAAGATAAAAATGGCAAGCTAAACAAGATCACAAGAAATTATTTTAGTGATTTGGGGATTGAAAAAAAGTATAAACAAATGTATTATATCCGAGGCGAATTACTTTAAATAGGACAAAATAGAAATGTTACGAAAGAAAATTGACAGTTGATATGAAGACAACTCATTTCATTTTATTCAATGGATGTTAAAACATGGCGGCATGTCGACTCATTCACAGAAGTGATCTCTTATGAGTTGTTACTGAAAAAATTGAGTTCATTCTATCTCTATGATTCTAACAAAAGCACTCAATAGCATTCATACATATGTTATATGTGTTTCACAGGCCGCCATATCAGGCAGTCTTTTCAAGCCTAAAAAATTCATAAAATATTGAAAACTAAACATATTATATTCATAAACAAGACAATATTTGGCTATTCCTTTAACAACAACGGTGCAAATGAATAAGAAAAATGTCAAAAAATACGCCCATTTACCTCGAAACTGCTTCAACTCCATATTGAGCACAATCTCTAGCAGTTCCTAACCTTTGTTCTGAGATACATTCGGTGGCTTTTTTCAAATAGGTTTCAGCCAAACCAGTCAAGGTCAAAACACAATTTCTATTTTTAGAAAGAAGTGCTTCGAAATCTAAAATAGCGTCATTGTAATGTCCTAAATCCTAAAACAAAAAATAGATAATTTTTTTAATGCATAGATGGACCATCAAAAATACTTTTTTAATGAGAGCGATCTGCAGTGCCGGATACAAAGCTTCACCTGAAATTTCCAGAACTCTTTCGTAAGCTTTGAGGGCCGATGTGTATGCTCCTTTGTAGAGATATGCATCTGCTAATGCTTCCCAACAATGTCTGAAATAAAGAAACCAGAGCATTGGTGTGAAATCATAAGCTTTTAAGCGCTTGCTGCTCAAGTGATGTGATACTTATAAAAAATTGCGGAAAGATTCAAGCACGAATTATTATTCATTTATTAATATTACAGCTGCGATTTTGAAATCAAGTACTAATACTAATAATAATACTAGTAATAATAATAGATCGATCCACTCTCATATTGGGACTATGAATGTTCAAAGAGAACACATGCTTTTTTGTCTGTTCCAATTTAATATTCATAAATGTTGAGACATATTTCGACCTGAATGAGGGCACTCAAACAAAGGAAGACAGGTTTGAGTGCCTGAAGATCACCTGATTTAGGTCGAAACGTGTCGCAACATTTATGAATATTAATTACCATTGGTGCAAACAAAAAAGAGTATTTTCTCTTTAAAAATCAAAATTAATAACCATAATGACAAGAAATGAAAATTACATTGAACGTAAACTTGCAGTATTACAGTATACAGACTAAGGTGGTCTGGGATTTCACTGCCAAGTAACAGATTTCCCCTCAATCATATATAGCATAAAACAGATTGGAATAAATAAAAGTAGAAAAACACTGCCGTTTGGTAAGGAGCTTTTGCGCGCTTGTTCTGAAATATTTTTTCGTCATTTGAAATAGTGTGAAACCGATAGAACCACTCAATGGTTAAAATAATGGAATATGTGAATCTACGCCAAATTTTTTACCGAACTCCATCAATCTCATAGAATTAGAAAAAAACAAACTGTAATTCGTTTATTCAATTATGATTGAAATTCCTCACATAACTATTTATTTCTTACTGTAGCGAATCCTAGTTGCTAGGTTCTACATCTCCTCACACATCTCATTCGACACCATAAACTTTCTTCTCATTCATTAGGGATAGAAAAATATCTTAGCATTCATCCGTTTTTGGTATAAATGCACTGCAACCACAAATTTTATTCACCACCTTTTCAATTTCCATAAAAATCTCTCTGGATCAAAATATTTGTTATTTCCATTTCACAACCGAACAATAATAACACAAACATTCATATTGACAATAGAAAAATTTTATTTCACATATTCATTGATAGGACATTGAATGTTTCAATTAAGGTTATAAGTCACAACCGTTCATGGCTTCTCTATGAAATCAAAATTATTCATCATTAAATGTGTTCATATAATGCAGAAGCCAGCTTTTGAAATTACGAAGGGGAGTTTTTAAGTGCGGAATGTGGGAAGTGGGAAGATGATTAGTAAGGGTACTTACCAAAATTTTTACGGATTAAGTAACTCGTTATTAGTATAAATACCAATTTTCATCGTGTTTAAGCTTTAATGTTTAAAAAAGCAGAAAATCGAATTCCGCGCTGTCATTAACATTAAATTCCTTACCGAGCAAGGAAAATCAGTTCAAAATACAGGGTGAGTCTTTGACCACTGCGTTAATTTTAACCATAGGTTCTTGGGATCAAAAGAAACACTTTTTCCATTACGGTTTTTCCAAATTCAGCTGCGTTAAAAAGTTATAAGCATTTTTATTTTTCACATTGGGCAAATACCCCTCTGTAGTCTAGTTTAGTTTGAATGAAAATTACCTTCCACAGCATCCACTATTGAATCTGAATTGTTTAAAAACATTATTTTCCCTCTAAGAAATGATTCACTCACTCATGTTTCATCCGATGAGGTCCATATCCAGAAGGAAGATACAAAATACTTATTTTCTGGTAAAAAAAATTCAACACCATAAACATAGATTTTTGTTGTTCTACTATATTTTCTTTCTACTTCAAGATTATAAACCATGCCTTTCTAGTGAGAAATTCCAAAAAGACCTCAGAATTATTGGGTGTTATCATCATACATTTGTAATTTTCTTCTTAAAATTTCCAAATCATGATAACCATCATTTCTATGAAAACTTCCAAGGGAAGAGGTTGTCACTGTGCTTTTTTTTCACTCAAAGCCAGAAAAAATCATCTATGATTTTCCAAACACTGATATTTCTGAAGTTTCTTCTCCTTGACAGAGACCAGTGAACAGGTATTTTCTGTACTGAATCCCAATAACAATTTACCTGGATAGATTACAAGTATTTCCAGATTTAGGTGTGCAATTATACTTTCTTGAAGAAATACCTAAATTTGATTTTGAAAGATCAACTAGGTGTTCTTTGATAAAAAATTTTTTGTTAAATCATTTATATGAATTTATTCTGTTTAGACTATAATTACTGGGCTGGACTTTACCTTATCCCCAGTAGCTGCCCACAGATGAGGATTTTCTGTTGACCTTTGACATTGCGGCAGAAAAATGGGAAGATGTCATAGAAATATGTTTATTTTCGCTTATCCAATGAATTAGAAACATTGTTGATTTCAGTTTTTATACCTGAATTTAACACCATTAGCTAAAAAAATAACATTCGGAAGAATAACGTTGTATAATATCCTCAAATTTTCATTGATACCAATATTAGATCGAAAATAAGGTATGTTGGGTTGCCTAGATTAAAAAGTTGAGGAAGAACAGATGTGTCTAGTGCTAAAGAAGAATGAATAGCATTATAACCTTTTTTTGTTATTAGATTGGAGAGGGCAATGGATGAAGGTTTGACCGACTTCAGAGGCATTTGAACAGATTCTCAGTCGTCGTCTTTCTGGGGTCGGTGTGTGTCTGCACTGGTGCTATCTAACTGATAGAATGAATAGCATTAGATCGGCCGAATTCACATAAGATCATACAGGGGAACTGGAGAAGTTCTCGGAGTTTTGTCGTTCGCACAATTTATTCTTGAACATTTCTAAATGCAGAACAATTACATTCACACGCAATAGAACTCCTTTTCTTTTCCAGTATAGTATTGATCATACGACATTGGAAAGAGTTGATCACATCAGGGATCTGGGTGTAATTCTGGATGAGAAGTTGACTTACTCATTACATATCGACAGTATTGTCAACTCTGCTAGTAGAATGTTGGGATTTATGTTTAGGGGGTGTAGGGTTTTTAGAGGGATCAAGCCGGTTTTAGTATATATTATGCTTACGTTTTTAGCCGATTGAATTTCGCTTCGGTCGTTTGGAATCCGCAATACAAAATCTACATAGAACGAATCGAACGAATACAAAATAAGTTGCTGAAATATTTGAGTTTTAGAGGTAATTTCTCTGTTTCAAGGAACAATGATAATTTTTATAACATGGCCAGAAAACATTTCAACTTGATTTCGCATAAATAAATATTGAACATTATAACATGTTTTAATAGAAGATAATTAAGGATAATTAAGCAAGAGCTTATTCAAATAGTGAAAATCTCTAGTAATCGAGAATGGAATTTTTTAGGATCAATGAATAAATATTGTCTATTGTATATTTCCCATTTTCCCTTTGCAATATAATGAAAAATACGTATCATAATTTTATTTCAATTAAATTGGCAATGATGAATAGATTGGTACAAACGTTTGTGGATATTTTTTAAAGATTCAGTTCCTAATAGCGAATCGATTGGTGCAAACTTTTTTCTGATAACCGTCCCGGAGAAATTAATTTTCGAAAATTCGAATTTTTCCTTGATGGGATGTAACTTCAGAATGACCCCATTGATGAAAACTTATGTGAATTTTTTTAAAGATTTAGTCCACAATAATCAATCGATTAGTACAATTTTTTCTCTGATAACTGTCTCGTTCCGGAGAAATGAATTATTTTTAAAAATCGAAATCAACATGTTGGGTTATCGTCTTCCCTGACCTAATAGCCTCTATTCTCGGTCTCTCTGTATTATATTTCGTTTGGACGAATGAATGAAATAAGTATAAAAGACGAATTTGTAGTCTTTCGAAGTAAGTATGATTGGTTTAGTCAGGTTACGAGGCATCAATTTCAGCGGCAGATGGTACACACACACAAAAGATTGAGGCGACTTGGTGGCCAGCCAAAGATTTCGCAGCCGATTTTGCGCTATAACTTCGCAGATCGCAAATCCGATTTTCCTTCACAATTCATCCTTGAAAAAAGTATTCACTATTTTGCGTTATAGTAAGCAACCCATTATATATCTATTTCCATTCATTCCGTTGATATAAACACATAAATTCAAGAAATGAAACATAATAATGATGAATATCTTTCCATCAATGTATTGCCGATTGTCATCACAAAGAATATGTACGATAAATTACGGCAAAATTTTAACTTTGCGAGTATAATTTAAATTCTTGCGAGATAAATATAACCTCACAATTTCTGTCGAAATGTCAGATCAAGAATTCAAACAGAAAAACGTTCCCCACTGGGGATAAGGTAAAGTTCTACCTTCTGTGGTTCCTTGTTGTTTTGATTCTGTTTGAAACTGTCAAAAGTTATTTGTATCTTCAAAAAAAAAAGTGGAACATTTTTTAGGGATAATATCGATAGTTTTAAATTATTCAATTCAGTATGAAATGATTATGGTCAGAAAATGCATTCTATTCTAATCTTTCTTGTTTATGAGCTTATAGCTTCCAGATTCAATATTGATTGAATTTTAATTAACCATGCATCATAATATTAAAACTAAGTCAAATTCTATTATCTCTTAAGTTTGTGAACAAGGTTGAATCGGTGTATGAAATAAAGATAAAGGTATAAAACAAATCTAGGAGTCTGGGTTCGAAGTTTTTAAAACTCATATGAGTTCAATTTGCAGCATTCCTATGTTAGAATAGATATAATTTGATGAACCCTGAAAGTCTGAAGCTATAAAAAACCAGTTCTTCATTAAGACAAGTCTTCAATTTAACAGGTCCTGACAGAAAATACTTTACCTATTTCAACAGTCAAAATATACCGAAGTACCGAAGAGTGATGGAAAACTTTTTCTTTATTTATTATGGAATATTATTCTGGATTAAATATTAAACAAGGTGCTAGACATCATTAACAATGAATACAGCAAATGGCAATTTAGATTTTGTGGTGAATGTAAGACAAAAATTGTTCAGTGGTTAATTTCATCTATAGTGTTTAGTGGTGGAACCATAGACTGGAGAGATTTCTCCAACCTTTTGTAGAAATATTTAATAAAGACATAAAATATGGCAACATTGAACAAATCTGATTATTGAATCATTTCAGCACAGAGTTGGATTTGGGAAAATCAGAAAATTTGGACAAAATTATATTGATTCAATTCCTGTTAACTTCAAATATCTCAAGAATGGTGTAATTTAGGAGAAAAGATGAGGAATGATTTTTTATGCAAAAAAGACTAATGATTCCAGGAAGTACGAGATACTGACCTTTAGTTCAAGCGATATTTGTTTTTCATGCAATTTAACCAATCTGTAGAGTAGTAGTGAGAAACCCACAAGAAGTGGAATAAATCTATTGATGCCAAAATATGCACGAGTGTTATCAAAAACCTTCTACAAGAGATCATTTCAATTGATATTGTCGTTTGAATATTACAGGTAAAAATGCAATTTTTTTATGAAATTTCAACACCCTATATCTTTTGAACGGGGCCAAATTTGGAAAAATGTTATAGGAAGAAAATGTTTCTTTTGACGTCAAGAATCTATGGTTAAAATTAACGCAGTGGTCAAAGACTCACCCTGTATATTGAAGAGATGTAATTTAGTTACGGTTACGGAGACTTTTGCCCTGGTAAAACTATGGCTTACAAGTGGAATAAACTCTTTGCGCAAGGCAGGGACTCACTTGATGACGACCAGCGCCCAGGGGGACCGATTTTGGCGACCACTCCGGTAATTATTCAAAATGTGGAAAAAACAATATCGGAAGATACTCGTCTGAAGAAAAAACAACTCAGAGAAATGGTTGTAGATAAAGGTGCCTCCGAAACCGGAGAATACTACGCTTATATTCTAGAGCGGCTGAAAGGAGCCATCAAAGAAAAAAGGAGGGGAAATTTTACCAGAGGTGTCCTTCTTCTACACGAAAACACACCTGTTCACAAGAGCCGCGTTACGATGGCTGCACGGCAGAAAGTGGGTATCGAAATTTTGACCCACCCACCTTACAGTCCTGATCTGTCTCCCACCGATTATTATCTATTGCCAAACTTGAAAAAAGAACTTCATGGGAAGAAATTTTCAAGTGAAGGATGCAGTTTCTTCGTATTTTACATACAAAGATCAAACTATTTTTTTTCAAACAAATTAATATGTTGATTCAAAGATCTAAAAAATGTATAAAGGTGCAGATAAGTATAAAAAAAAAGAAAAATAACTTAAGAAATATCAAGTATTTTAAAAAATTCCGGAATAAAAAAAAAAAATTCCTAGCTCGACAATTTCCACGAAATTTTGCAAACGTATTCGTTTCAACCTAATTCTCATTAAATTCTTTTTCAAGTTACGATTTTCTAAATAAGAACAAGCGCGCAAAAAGTGTACATTGAATTAGAAAATATATAAGAGTGCAAAAATAGATAAGTATTTCTAACTCACTCGTTTTCTTCATCTATCCTGGAAACCAATCTCAAGTGTTGTATGGCACTATTATAATCACCCTGTTCCATCAGATTCAACCCCAACTGCAGCCAAGCCCAAGTATTTTTCTTATTTATAACATCCTTCATTATTGTTTGTAGTAACGCTGCATTGGCATCCTGAAAAATATATACAATATAGAGAGGCAATCAGGTTTGAAAAATTTATTGCGGCATCCCAAATAAACATCAAGGAAATCCCTACTTCAGTTCACTTAGTTTTAATATAACAAAGATACTGAAAAGAAATCACAAGATTGCCATATTGGAATTCAAGATACGAATCAACTTTTCAATCTTTCATGTCTGCGCCACCCGGTGCTTATTCAGCCTCTCAGATGTCTCAAAGCTGCTCATAGATAGTGCACGTCGAGATTGATAAGGTTAAGGTGGAGCACCACCTTTTCATGCTGAATATTTTTCTGACTCGGTAGCGACGGTATCACTTCTTAAACGATGTGCCACTGCGCTGTCTGCCCCACTTACCGTCATATTTCGTAGATCTATGGCAACCTAATCACTCCCTTCTGGCTTTTCGCAGCTGTTACTCCAGCCTACAATTGGGGAGATAAGCTATACCCCAAGAACACTCACCCATAAGCCTGCTGTCGTCTATTTCAAAGGTACTGGAGAGAATAATGAGCGAATAACTTCCTGAGTTTTCTCTTTCGACTATGCTGATTCCTGACGAATAGCATGGTTTTGTTCCCGGAACATCCACCCCCACAAATCTTCTCTCCTACATATCCGATTTGACGGGGGCGCTGGACTCTGGTCAGTCTTCTGATGTCATATATCTGGATTTCTTCAGAACTTTTGACAAGGTACATCACAATCTGCTCCGCTGGCTCAGAGCTTTCTTAACTGGACGTACTTACCGCGTGCGTGGTACTTATACAGTTAAAATCCACCTTGTCACAGTTTGCCGATGGCATAAAACTTTATAATCTTCTTTTAACGGACCATGCTACTCATCAGTCTAACCTGAATACTTTGGAGAAGGGAAGGTTGCTTTCTCTAAACATCAGTATATGCCTCGTCCTCCACATTGGGAAAAATAACCATCGAAAGAGATACACCATTGACGGAGTTTACTTGACTCCCATCGCTCAGATCAAAGACCTCGGCGTCACTGTTTCGAAGGAACTCAGCTGGTCTGCCCACATAGAAAGTATTTTTCAGCCAAATCGAATCAACTTACTTATTAAACAAATACATCAAAGGTTACGACGATCGAATCTTCGAAATTATATATAGCAAATATATCCGACCGGCGTTGAAGTATGCTAGTCCGGTTTGGTGGTGTTCCACGAGGGTCGCCAACGATGTTTTCGAGCACAACGTTGGGCCACTCGTATTCACTATGGTCCGAACCGACTGGCGTATATGCGGTGACTTTGTGCAATGGGTCTGACACTTTTCGAATAAAGACGTGCATGTGGCAATCTAATCTTCTGGTTTCGAGCCTCCTAGTGTCCACACTTTCTCCCCAATCGTATTTTTTACAACTGGAACGAATTGCCAGAAGGAGTTGGCCTCCATTCAAGAACAATTACGATAGGTGAAGATCCTCACAGTGAAGAACCTCTGTTGTGGTGCCAGTGTGAGGATTGAGAGTGGGCAAGTGTATCAATGTAGTTTTGTTTACATTCTATAGGATCTGAGTGTTGACTTTATCCGCTCCCATATGAGCGTAATCTATACCTTGAGTTCCTCAAGTCGTAGCATTTATTAAATAAATAATTAAAATAGGCTTGTACTCACCCAATTCTTCAATAATCTATATATTTTACTAAGTTCTATTGCTGCCATATGAAATGTAGGGCATAGTTTGTATGACTTTTCATAACACCTTCTTGCCTTGTCGTACTGTTTCATTTCACTGTAACACTTTCCCAGATAATAGAAACAATAATAATTATTTGGATCGATTTTGGCTGACTGAAAAAAACACATGACAGGCATATAGAGTGGAGATTATGATAATATAAATTTTCATATTCTATATATCCTAATGAATATTCATCATAAGTTTCATACAAGTATAAACAACAAATATTATAAATATGAAGATTTAAAAAAAACAATGTAATGCAGTTATGACATTCAACATTTTTAATCTTACCTTCAAGAAAGAAAGCAAACTTTTATCAAGTTCTCCAAGTTCGAAATGAGTAATTCCCATTTCGAAAAATCCCTCAGAACTTTGGATTGGTTCTTTATTTAAAACTTCAAGAGCAAGCATGTGATCATTTTGTTTTCTCAACAGTTGTGCCTTCAGAATTGCACACGTGTCGTCCCCACTGCGTCTTGATGCTTCCATCTGAGTTAAAGACTGGCTGGCCTTCACCATATTCCCCAGTTTAATGTTTGCTCTGATATAATGCGGAAGACATTGCACTTTTGACTCTTCGTCAAACTGAAACATTTCCTTTCTATTAAATTACAAGGTGCATTCTAAAGGAAACTGTTTCCCACTTCGCTAGTAGTCGATGAACTGCGAGATTTGAATAATTTGAAAAAATGGTACATTTCTCTGATTGAATTGGATGAACAACATGTTTCGAATGAAGATTGAGAAATAAAATGTCACAATTCAGATAATATATATCATAGAAAAATTCGGTGCATTAATCAAATTAAAAAATTCAGAAAAGCATTGACGTGAGGTCCTGAGCTTTTGCGCGCTTGTTCTAAATTCATTTTCCGGATTCTGCCCATGAATACATTCTCGATTATATTTAAATATCCGCATCGATCAACTTCTACAATTAGATATAACCAGTCACAGATTTCCTTCAGTTTTGTGAGAAGCTCTAATTGCCTTCTCTTGAAAACCTACCAAAAGCAGGTGTATCAACTCCATCAAAAACATTGTCCTTTGGTATACCTCATATGTTCAGGACCTCTACAGAAACCTAAGGAAGATGCATCATCACTATAGACATAGATGAACATGACACTTTCCAATAGCACGATTATTGATCAGAATAGAGTGAAAAATATCCAACGATTCTTCTGTGACTCCAAAGGTAAATGAAGCAAGCGTGTAAAACCTCCCACATCTTTTCGTGACTTTGATCTGCGCCTTGAGAATATGTAAGATGTCAGTAACCTCCATACATGCACGAGTTTTTTTTTTTCGAATCCTACAAATATCTTATGAGCTATGAGGTATCAAAAAAAATATTTTTTAAATTTTTTAGCGTATCAATTTCAACGAAATTCAGCAAGCCTATTTGTTTTAACCTCATTTGAAGATTTTCCAAGTTACAACTCGATCCGATGAATGTTTAAAGAATTATTAAGGAAACCAAATTTCAGATGCTCATAACTCCTGAACGATTCGATAGATTTGGGCAATGACGAACTTGACCAAGATATTCGAACAATTTGGCGGGTCGGCCGGACAGACATACTCAATTTTGATCAAGAATTCTTCATCAAGAAGTCGAACCTAATCGATAGAGATCATTTTAGTCTCGATATTCGAAAATTACAGACACTTGGACAAAACGATAGCACGCCGTTCTACTAGAACTAGCATATTGCCCAGTAACCGCTTTACGTTGAGTTACGAGACACCCTGTGCGAGACTTTCAAGATATGAATTATTCTTTACATTTGATAATAAGGAAAAGCATGATCCTTTGATAAAATTGACGTATGTCCTCCAAGTAGAGTCAAAACCAAGTCATTCAGAAGTATAACTATTCTTTTGAAAAATAGGACTCAAGCAACGATTCCGTTTCTTTAGTCTTCATATATCACTTCTGGGAATTTTCAAAATAAGTCTCCTGGTACCATATTATCTCCCAAAAAAAATTCCGTTACAGAAAAAAAATTAGTATCTCCACTTATATCTTTGGATGAATCGGGAGATCTTTCCATGGGAATTTGAATTTTATACCGAAGAACTAATGTTTATATTAATTAATATCAAAGTAATATTCTGAAACTAATTGCAGAGTAGTTTCTTATTGCAACACGAATGCAAAATTCGAAATTTTTAATTTTAAATTATCGGATACATTTTTGTCAGAGAGTAATTACATTGAACATTAAATACATATTTGTCAACATGGAGGTGAGATTACAAGAGAGCTTTATTAGCTCTAAATTTAAGGGAATATATTTTTATAGCAGTCGATTGGAAAAAAATACTTACCATCTCATAAAGTTCTATGGCATTTTTCCAATGGTCACTCTCAGGAGACCTAGAGAGAGCATGTAAGTGCATTGCCTCAACTTCTATTTTCAAAGACTTCTGACAATAACATTTATATGATCTTATCAATCTTTCAGCTAGTTGGGCTGTTCTTAAAGCATCATCATAAAGGAGAAGCTTAATATTAATTTCAGTTAGGAGAATCCAAGCATGCATTAGATCAGGCTTTTTAGATACCACTGGAAGGAAGAAGTGCCTACACTTAAATTATTTCTTTTACTTCGAAAGTTCACTAAAGAAAATTTTATCTTAGAGTGGAGGTGGAGGATTACCTCTTACCTCTTAAGCAAAGTATGCACATACCTAGGGTAAATAATAGAATGTCAAGGATTTAATTCTGGCAAAATTCTTAAACTTATATCAACTTATCTATATTTACATTTAAATTTCGCCAAAATTTGAATATGAATTATTCAATTGCGTTTATTTTGTGAATTCTACAAATTTTGCCCACTTGAAGTCTCTATGTGAATCTCAAATCATGAAATCTGAAATTCCTTTTATTTTAATTGAAGTTTCATATATGTCCAATAGAGAGAAGTCACTCATATTGATGTTACAATATTTGATTCAATGAAGTCAAGCTCAAAAAAAAATTCGAACACCAGAAAATAAATGGTATGCGGTAAAAAATATATCATCTATAAATGTCATAGGGTGTAAGAATATTTACTAATAAAGAGGTATATTAGCAACTCTTGCTATAGCTCGGCTGCAAAATTTTTTATGACAAGTAAATGGTAATCGTATTTCTATTTATATTATAGAATAAATTGATATAGTGACATAGGTCACATTACTTTGTGAATGGTGTTTCTAAGGTCAAAGGGATATGAAGAAACTCCTCATAATTCAAGATACCCATTTCATTTTTGGAGAAAAATACAAGGTATCACATTAATAAAATTTAACTTTGGTCTGTAGCTTTTTGTTCCCCCGCCCCAGTTTATATGACAATAATTTCGAATTATTCTATTGAACATCCTATATTACAAAAAATATTTTCAAAATATGTTTCTTGTCTCCCTCAAAGTAAGTTTCGAGTTTCTTGTGGGCCACATGGTATCTATCGTACAGAATTTGAAGTATACTTTTAGAGATTCAAGGTCTTAGTTTCACCACCTGTCGTAACGCAAACAGATCATCTACGAAGGATCTCTCTGTGGTTTGTCTGATAATGAGTTACCATTATATTTAGGATTTATATTTCTTGTCCCGATGCCATGTGAAATGAATAATGAATAAATATATATATATAATAGTCTATACTATCATCAAAGCAAGCCTTGAAAGTGTAGTTGATGCTTTATTTCCGGCAAGTTACTGAAACATTCTGTGCTTGAACCATGGAAATGAATTATAATTGTAATCTCGTTTTTTCCGATTCTACCTTATAAATAATTAATTGAAGATTCAAAGATTTATGCATTCCTGTTGTTAATGCCAACGTGACATATTTCATTTTTCCATTTTATGGAAATATATGTATATATTGTATCTCTTATTCTCTTTAGTTCATTATGTTTGTTGGTGGGGGTTTTCCTCTCGAGAAGCTATAAATTTTCTTTATTTTTATGATTCGGATAATTTAATGAAAACTCGCGATTCTTGGGAATCAACTCAAATAGCTCAACTGAATCCTACTCTGTCACCCTAATCAACAGAAAAACAGTCCGTTACACCGAACCTGGAAACAGAGGGTTGATACACCTGGGAAAGTACCAGGTAGGTGCGAAAAAAACCTATTTTTGATAAGCGATCATTTCATGTTTCATATTTTTTGTATTGAATCAACACCTGCTATGCATTGGAAATTATATCTGCGGAGTCATGAATGTATTTTAGCCAAAATTTTTAGAAGGATAAATTTTCTATTTCAATCAGTAAAACAATCATATTATTGTTGATGTTCTGAAGTAAATTGAAAATATTGAAGAAATCATAAATAATAGAGAAAAAAAGAAAGTATTTTTCTTGATACATAACGAGCAACTTCTGGACAATAATCATGTGCTCTTATATATTTCAGATGAGTTACTGTGTCCTCCAAAAATACTGAAATCACATACATAAATCCGAAAACAAAATGAGCTGAAACTCGACATGTCCCTATTTACTACATTTCAGAACTTTTTCACAGTGACCATATAATATTCACCAAAACGAATTGCATATATGAGATACTATGTGCAGAAGATCTTATATCAGAGAAACAAAAATACCCTTGAAAGTAGGAATAAAAGAACATCTGAAGCTGTATCAAGACATCAATAGATCCAAGTTGATCCAACACGCTGTAAATTAAAATCATATGATAAAATGGAAAGATGCATCTATCGTATCCAAAGAAGAGAAACCTACAAGAAGAAAAATCAAAGAGGCAGCATTTATGAATATCGCTTTTAATCTAATAAGTGTACCTTCAATTGAGGTAAAGGAAGTTTGGAGGGCAATTGTTTGAGCAACTTGAAGAAGTCCACAAATAAGTTCAAATTTGATCCAGTTTCGAGAGGTCGGTCAATTTCGATACTTGATGAAAATTGAAAAAAAATTTTCAAATATTGTCAGGTCTTCTAAAAGGTATTTTTTTTGCCTTAAAAACAACAGGAGATGTGTGTCAAAATGTTGTTAGCAAGAACAATAAGAGATGGTTATTGCCTCAATAATAAGTCTACATGAATTTCATCATCTAAAATTTTGGGTATCTTTTTGATAAACATGAGGTATCATGAATAATTTCAACCAACAATCCCCTCAAGGACAATAATATCAAAATTATGTGAACATGTGAAAATGATGAATTACTGTTTAGTAAAGAACCAAATGACAGTTTAGAAACAGCTAGTGACTTTCAGTATGGACAACATAAATTCTACAAGTTAAAATGTACCTAGATCAGCCATAGCCAATTTAATATCAATATTTCATAACCCCTCTTATACATATATATCCTGAACAGACTATATCCATATAATTATCTATATAAAAAAAGATAAGATGATCCACAAGGTTGGACTAAAAGACCTGTATAGACTAATTTGATCCAAATTATTAAATTTAAGTGTTCAACATCTTATTTAGTTAATTGAAAACTCAATTAAATGCTGTAATTTAACTAGCCCTCGAAAATATTATACATTGAAATTGAATAAAAAAATATTTTAATATACAATTGTATTTCAATTGCCAATTGTTTTTGAATAAAACAAGACTTACCAATTTCCAATTTATCTTTAGCATCTAAATATTCTCCAGTCTCTACATCATGAATTGCTTTTGTGAAATTTGCCATGGCATTACTAGGGTCCAATATCAACAGTTTTTTATATATATCATCAACATTAACAAATTTCAACATGTCACAAGATTTGTTTTCCACATACAGCTCATTGTAAAGTTTGGAAACCCAATTCATTGATATAATGTCATCAGGAAATGTTGTATACATCCTCTTTACGTTACTTAGAAGTTTGTCATATTTTTTCTGTCTATAGAGCACCATCAAAAACTGAGAATAATAGTCAATACTGACTGTTTCATCATTATTCCCAACACTACTGAATATATCTTCATACTAAAAGAATCAACCACCATATAGTTTGAAAATATACATACTATGTTTGTTTTGATAGCTGCAAGAAACCAGTTTTCGACTAATTTATAACCAATAATCACTTGCAAAAGGTCTTAATTAGGGATACTTCTAAAACCTTTAATGCATGACTACTGGTCAAAAACATGTTTCTTTTACTATGATAATATCAAATCTTGTTGCTGTCAACTCATATTTGAAATGTAAGTGAGTTACGAGTTCCTTCATCAAGAATAGTTATACTCACAACTTCAAGAACATCATTTGAAATTTCATCAGTCTGCTTTATAATGTTAGCTAAATAAAATCTGCTTTTGATAACAGTTGATTCAGAGTATCTGCCTCTTCGAACTTCTGCACATATAATCCTACAAATCTCTTCAGCAGGAATGTATTCATGAAGGCTACACAGCTTTTCACAATGTTCTAAGAGCTTTTTCTCTGTACTACAAAAAAATGTTACAAAGATTAGAAGAATTTTCCTACAGCAAACTTCTCACGTTTCATTTTTGATCAAAAAGATATATATTTTGACCAATTCAATCTTAGATTCCTTAGTATCAATCTTTTCAAAGTAATTGGCTAAACCGTTCCAAGCCAGCAAGTTCTCACGATTAATTTCAATAGCCTTCCGAAAGAGCCTTTCAGCCTCTTCTGGTTTTGAGGTTTCTTGAAAAGATAGCGCCAGAAATACCAGAGCTATATAATTGTCAACATCTTCATTAAGAACATTCTAAGAATGAAAAAATTATTACTCTTTACTAGAAAGAAAAATGTCGGCATTTTACCTACCCTACATATCTTAATTGAGCTATTGAAATCCTTGTTTTTTATGGCCTCACGAGCTTTCTTTAACTTTTGTTTGATATCCATTTAAAAATTGAAACAAATATACTAATGGAATTGAACAGTCTCATTTATTTACAAAAAATTTATTGTAGGTTATGAATGCTCGCCATAGAATCCAGAGAATATATAATCAAGATCAAGGCAGGAGCAAAAAAAAACATTCTACTTTTTGGCCGAAGCATAGATATCTCTAATTATAATAATTGTAGTGCTTTCAACTACACCAGGAGACCTACGACAATATCAATTCCCAGAAGCGATCAGACGAATAATTTTTGGAGATTGAGAAAATCTCAGCGGAATAAAATATCTCAAACGTTGTCTTCTCCTGAGGCTATCATCAACCCTGTATATGTGCATATGTACCTAAGGCATTAGGGTATTCAACATTTGTACAACATTTTCGATGACCTGAGTACTTTCTTGTGGCGGGCCAACAGGATCTAACATGGTACCACTTTTGCTCATTATACTCTAAATAAACATTATACCTATTCATAAACTACTGATCTACTGACCTCCCTGAAATGTCCGGCGTTAGCATTTGTGGACTACTTTCAGATTTACCCTCGAGTAATTGATGTTTGGGATTAATTCCTTCTACAGTTCAATCGAGCATAAAATATATTCACAAGCTGTGCTTGCACAACTGATCTACTCAACATACTCAGAGTCATATTAAAGAAAAATCATTGCTGAAAAAAGGAGAGCCCGAGGTAAATGGCAGCGAACACGTAACCTGAATGATCTCCGTCATTACAGAAGACTGTCACGAAACTTATCAAGAACCTTGAAAGAAGAACAAAATACCTCCTTCGAACGTTACACCGAAGAACTGACATCTGAAGACCACAGTATCTGGAGAGCTACCAGAAAATTCAAGAGGCCAACACCATCTATTGCTCCAATTAGAATACCTAACGGCTGGGCTCGATCGAACGAGGAAAAAGCAGAGGCATTCGCATCGCATCTATCAAGGGTATTTACAGAGCCTGAGCCAACACCAGGATTTGAAAACGATGTTGAGACATACTTGGATTCACCATGTCAGTTGTCACCACCTATAAAACCAATCACTCCTAAAGAAGCCAAAAGCGAAATCCGAAAACTCAAAAACAAGAAATCTCCGGGTCCGGATTTGATCACTGCAGAGATTCTCAAGAGACTTCCAAGAAAAGCAATTGTGTTCTTGACAACAATTTACAACCGCATGCTGAATTTATGCTACTATCCTGTATTATGGAAACACGCACATGTGGTAATGATCCAAAAAATCGGTAAAACACCAAATGACCCATCATCATACAGGCCCATAAGTCTTCTTCCAATCCCAGGAAAAATTTTCGAGAGACTCCTTCTAAGAAGAATCCAAGACGATCACGAAACATCAGAAATACTTCCCGATTATCAATTTGGTTTTCGCCAAAGGATGTCAACATCACATCAAACGCACAGAATAGTCAACATCATCGCACATTCTCTCGAAAAGAAACAATTCTGTAATGGCGTGTTCCTGGACATCTCCCAGGCATTTGACAAAGTCTGGCACAAAGGTCTGCTATATAAAATAAAAGAGAACCTCAACAACAACTACTTTATGCTTTTCAAATCCTATCTTTCTGACAGAAATATATCAGTTAAGTACAACAACACATTCTCAAGATACCTTTCCATTAAATCTGGTGTACCACAAGGAAGTGTACTGGGACCATTCCTATATTTGCTCTATACTGCTGATTTGCCTGAAACATCTAAAACCACTATTGCTGCATTTGCTGACGACGTCGCAATACTGTCTTCCGATGACGATGCCTCGGTCTCATCCAGAAATATTCAGGAACACCTGAACCAATTGAACCACTGGTATAAGAAGTGGAGGATGACTCTTAACCACACCAAATCCTCACAAATAGTCTTCACTATACGTATCAACACCTGTCCCAAACTAACTCTGAATGGAATGACTCTGCCCACAAAGACGAGCATTAAGTACCTTGGCATTCATCTAGACCAACGACTAACATGGCGTAATCACATAGAAGCCAAAAGAAGGCAACTGGACTTGAAACTTCGACAAATGCAATGGCTAATAGGAGGAAAATCAAAACTTACGATGCAAAACAAACTGCTCGTATACAAAACAATACTTAAACCTGTCTGGACCTATGGCATTCAATTGTGGGGCTGCGCAAAACCATCAAGAATAAAAACGATCCAACGGTTCCAGTCAAAAACGTTACGGCAAATAGCCAAAGCACCCTGGTACGTCACTAACCAGAGACTCCATGAAGACCTACAAATTCCGTATATAACAGATGTCATAAAATCCTCCTCTGCTGAATACCGACAGCGACTACAAGGGAACTCAAACAATCTTATACAGAACCTGTACCAGGAAGGTCCAAACACACGAAGATTAAAGAAGACCTGGCCGGAAGATCTTACTGAAATAGTAAACGAGTAGAAGAGTCACTGGACTCCTTCCTCCCATGTCTTTTTTCTTTTGTTTTTCTATTCAATACATTCCATCAAAATTACTTAATACTTGTTCAAGTAGATTGTACATTAAGCAATAAACGTCTTAAAAAAAAAAAAAATATATTAAAGAAAAAATCACAACCGATTAACTTCAGCTAACACATAGGTGACCAAATCATGATTTTGGGGTCTGGATTTTACCACAGTATGTATACTATGATTTCACTTTTAGTCTCATTCCCCACATTGAACACATTTTTTTTCTTCTGAATACAGCTTCTACAATATAATAAGTGCTGGTGAATAAATTATTCATATTACTTAGGCGTATAATGAACAAACTGACAGAGAAACTGCAACACCCACAAAGGAGTTGTTTGAATTTCAATTTCTTTTTATTGAAATATTTATACCTAGGATAGCAAGGAGTAAATGATTAAAATTTGGAAAAAAAAATCGTAAAGATTTTTTCATGTAAACATTATTTACTACAGTTTGATATTGAGCGTCTGTATGCAGGACAGTAGGCGTTATGGTATGGGGTGCTATCTCATAGAAAGTAGGCCACCTTTAGCCTTTATTCGAGGTAACATAACAGTGCTGCCTTAACTTCATGCAATAGTGGAGCCATATGTTCTCCCTCACCTCAACCGGCTCGGGAATCCTATATTCAAGCAAAATGATGCTCAACTTCATGTTGCCAGAGTTAGATTCGACTTTTTTGCAGTGACCTATTTGAATCGTTGGCCATGACCGCCTAGTTCCCACAATCTTTCGAATGTTTGGGTCATCATGGTTAGAAGGCTTGGAAATTCATCCCAGCCCCCACGGACTTTGGCGTCTCTGCTCATCAGCATAACAAGTATATTTTATGTTGACCCTTCCTTACTTATCTCATATATTTGAAAGTGAAATCGAGACTAACATTCCTGGAATTAGTATAAATTCCTATCTACGTTCCTGAGTAATATTCTTATTTTATATCTACAGTTCACTCAACGAAAGCATACATATATTGACCCTTGTAATAGAAAATTATTTTTTTGTACGTTTTCGAAGCCGTTACACGTAATGAAATTATTCCTGAAGAAAGCAATCGACAAGTTCTCGAATATTTGAGACATACGCTGTACCACCTTCAACGTAACATTAACAATAGGTGGAACCAGTTAATAGTTACTATTCAATGATCTTCACTACAAAAGAACTTCGATCATCGTTTCCAGCCTGCAAAAAAGAAGAAAAATCTCAACAAAAACCACTTTATTCGAAGAAACCTGGAGTATAACCGCCACATTGTTGAACACTCAGACTAAAGAAAGAAAGAAATTCTTTCCATAGTAAATATTAGACTTGATCAGATCGTGGCTGAACAAAGATTCGGCTCTATGAAGCCGCCTTTTAAGTGGTAAATTTTTCCCACAACGGGCCTCCGTAAAAATCAAATGAAATCGTAATGTTTCGTAATATAGGTAGCTTAAAATTGTTATTTTACGCCCCTGTTCCTGCTGGAGCAGCGAGGTATCAAAATATATAACATGGCTCATTTGATCTTGAAAATTGATTCTGGGCATAGACACGTTATCAAAATTACGCATACACTATTATAAAAAAACTTTCAACAAATCTTAAAAAAAGAAATATCACCTAACCCATTACCTCTTCCATTTTAGGGGATTGAAACGCCCCCACTCAGGGGTATTGCTCGTTTAAACCTCAAATATACGTTAGAAGATGTCCCCAATGCAAAATCATTAGCGGTGTTTCGAAATATTTTCCAACCCCTCTGGAATTATAATGAAATAATAAGGATAACTGCTAGTACGATATGGAACAACCTGTGTCTGTAGGTTAGAAATAAATATTACTAGGTACATGAAATTCATATTTTTACTCTATAAGTTTTATTCTGCTTTACAATTTGTTTCCAGTTTTTCGTTTTTTCTGTTGTTAATTTGAGGAATTACTTGCTTCTGCAATCTTATAAAAGGATGTTCCAAAATTATGTACATAATCATTCCAACTGTGAAAGATGTGATTATGTCAATGATCCAACATCCAATCTGTAACGGGAAAGAATATTAATTTAGTTTATGCATAAGTACAATGAAATCACTACATTTTTTAGCCGTCTTAAAAAACACAAATCGCACTAGGAGAATAAGAGACAAAGCATGAAATTCTGTAGCAATATGTACTTATGTTGACACAAAGTGAATAGTTTCAAGGTGACAGATCTATTCATTTAAATATATTCGTATGACTAAGATGTCTAAAATCAATTTTCTCTATTTCAGTGTCGTAATGAGTTCATTACAGTACTGAAAACAGTGCTGTAATGAACTCATTACAGTATTGTTTTTAATTCTTAAATTATAATATTGGTTCCACCTCCGTGTGTCGACGTATGTCACAAATTTACCACTTCGTTTATTTTCGTTGCGGTCAGATAATTTCTTCCATGAAAAATATATACTTGAGATCTGTAAACTGTATTATTTATATAGAGGATAATGGGAGGATACAATTGTTTAGTCTAGCCCTGAAGATGGAAAAATATATTTCCGAAACGTCGGCAAACTGACATAGTTTTCATTTTCCCGTTTCTTTGATCCTGCTACCACCAATTAAGCCTTTGAAAGTATTGTTTTTAGTTATATTTTTCGTTTTGTGGTTGACAATACTGACATCCTATCCTTTCTAATTTCAACACGCGTCCATTGCATGTCAATTGTCAATATTAAACCATGTAGAGATTTGAACTGTGAAAATAAAATAGAAAAGGCACTAGGAGGTATGATCTGAAATTTTCATTGAATTCCAATAAATTTCTCACAATTCTTGACTGAAATAGAGAAAATATCGTCTAATACTCCTTGCAGAAAGCAATTCCAACACTCATGCAATTTCGCATTCGTGTTGGAATAGGTGCCCATTCTGCAACTTGTTTTGAAATATACTATTTAGATATCTTAGTTGTGACTTTATATCTGATTGAACTGATTCCATGGAAAGTCTAAAAGTCCGTAGATTTGGTCTAATTCAACGAAAGTAAAACCTGAAAATGAAAATCAAAGAAAAAAGAATTATATATTTGAGATACCATGCGAATGCTATGGTTGTCCAATATTCTGTGATTGAGAATCACCAGATAAAATGGAACAATACATCTATCATATCCAAAGAAGAGAAACAAACCTGCAAGAATGAAAATCGCTTCTGATACCACAAGTGCTCCATCAATTTGTGGTTTAAGACCAATTATTCGAATTAACTTGAAGAAGTCCGTAAATCACAGATAGATAAGTACAAATTTGATCTAGTCACAAAATTGACACTAAATGAAAATTGAAAAACTTAAAATATTTTCATCTTTTTGAAAGCTAATTTTTTGCTTTGAAATATTAGATTTATTGTTTAAATCAATTATAACTATTTAATTCAACGAGCTTTTGAACCCCCTCGAATTTCATCAAAAGTTATTTTGGAAGAATGGACGTTATCATTTGAAATAAAATTTGTCGCTTTTGATGAGTTAAGCTCAAGTACATGCTCAGTTCATTCTTTGTTGAGTAAATTGACTTTTGCTAATTCTTCTTATTAACTACCTATCAAGCTAGCTAAAAATATCTTTTGATTATGTTTTTGATATTTGTCAGTCTTTAATCATTCATTCTTTCTTACTAGTGAAAAAGCCCGTGTCCCCACGGGCGCAAGTAAGGAAGCGCGCGGTCGTTATTAGCAAATGCCCCCCTATAAGCAGCCCTTCATGTCATTTTGTGTCTAGCTTTCATCGAGTGAAGACGTGTTTAAAAAATGCCCAAAAAACTTTTGAAACACCAACAGCGGCGATTTCAAAACAGCCTTCTGAAAAAGAAGCAAAAAGAAGAAGAGCAGAGGCAATTGGAGCAACTGCAGAAAGAAAACGTGGAACGCGCGAAAGAGAAAAGGGAGCTTCTGGAAAATCAGATGAAAGCTCCTGTTTTTCGTGCAAGAAACCTGGAGGTGTATGAATATAGCACAGGGCTACAACCGCCAAATTACAATTGTTCGGTTTGCCTAGAGATGCAATGTAAATGCATTAAATATTAGGCTACTGCAAGCAGAGCTTCATTAGTATCAAGTATGTAAAGTTGACAGAATCTTGGCGTGTTTCCAGGTTGTGGAATAATGGAACCAATTTTGCTGTATGATGTTCCATGCAGACAAAATGAATGAGGGCCAGTTGATGCAAATTCTCTTAAGCTAACCTTTTGGGAAGCAAACGCAAAGGCACTGTCATACTGGCGTATGTATATTGTTTTGGAAATTCTTCGATTCTTCATCTGTTCGTGTGAAGTTCTCTGAGCAAAGCTGGTACTTCTTTCAATTGCATCTGCTCGCTCATTACAACTTTGCCTTTCTGGCAGCACTGAGTGAATCCATCTCGCCCTTTTCACCCCTAAAATGCAGAGCATTGCAAAATTGACACGATTCGCTCATTTCGCCGACAGAAAACGCGGTAAGTTCGTCATCAACCGGAGACCTTCTCGCTACAAATACTGATCGCATTGAGTAATCATTGTTATGAACGCGGCGTCGGTTTCTTTCAGTTCGGGTTGTCCGGATTTTAAAGTTTTTTGTGTTTTTTAGAGAAATTATAGATGTTTGGCACTTGTTATTATTTTTCTGCATCAGTTTAGATGCCTACCGTTAATTAAAAAAAAAATTGATGCAAATCGGTTGATTGGTTTAGGCGCTAGACCTTACTATGCATCATATTATTATAATAGATCAATTGATTATTTGAAATGTGGATTCTAAGTAGAAGAATTAATAATTATACCCTCAAAGTGGGAAAGTACTTACAATATAAAAATCTGTCACTTCGATATATTGAAACCAGAAAAAGGTTCTCCCAAATACACATACAAAATGAAACATGTAAATGCTGTAGGTAAAACTTCCAAAAAATACCATAGTTCTACTCTCGAAAAATGCCTTGAGGAATCCTGAAATTAACAAAACTTATTATGAAATCCTTCAATCTCAGAGGATAACGTAACTAGGATCTAATATAATATATCGAAATTGTTGGTTTTGCTACTTGAATTTTGGTATTTTCAAAAAAGGATTTAACAACGATGTCTAGTCTGCAATATACTTCTATCGTCAATCTAAAGTTATTTTGGGACTTTGAACAAACACCGAATTTTTTACGACGGTTGTCTTCTGTAGAGAGTGGTACAAATTGGGCAATTTTAATAAGGAACATAGATTTCTAAGAGTGTTGGAGTAAAACTAGCCGATATGCTACTAGGTCGATTTTCGTAAGAAAATGAATGCCGATCATCGATATCTTGACTTGCTCGAAAGATACAGGGTAATTTTCAATTTTGTGCGTTTCTGACCCAACCCCGTAACTTGTTCGTTTATGAATATTTCTTGTTTCTGTGAAAATATTCTTCAGGCACTTTTTTGAAAGGAATCCGCAGTGATGTTCCTAGTTTTATAGAATTAATACTAATTGGACAATAACCAGC
This sequence comes from Micraspis discolor, assembly GCA_030674115.1. Classification (NCBI taxonomy): domain Eukaryota; kingdom Metazoa; phylum Arthropoda; class Insecta; order Coleoptera; family Coccinellidae; genus Micraspis; species Micraspis discolor. The sequence goes on from JARTUT010001751.1 coordinate 773,327, forward strand.
ATCTATTATTGTTCCTTTTCCCCAAATTGTACAGACATTATCTGTCGTTTTCAGAGTAAAATTAGCTTTTACAAAAGCTGGTGATTTCAGAAAATTTCATAAATGTCAAATAGACAGACTACGAAAACTAGATGAAATTTTTAAAATATTTTCTGAAGTCACCAGTTCTTGTAAAAGCTAATTTTACAATCCACTATAATATGTGGATTTTTCCAAAGTCATATTGTAGGAATTGTATCTATCAAAAATACCAGAGCTGTAAACGCATGCTTTATGAGTCCACATGATATTCTGTACAAAGTTTGGATTTTCAGCACATTTTCCTAACTACTATCGGCGAAATTTGAGCCGGAATTGTGGGTCGTTTGGTAGTAATTTGTGTAGTAATTTTTTTAATCTATGAATACAGTTTGAATTTTTATTTTTTAGAATTCACACTGCTGTAGTCTTTGGTATTCCTGTATTCAACTGCATTTTGAGAAAACTGAAATATTTGGTTGGTATTGTATTTTCCCCAAAACCGTTATTTCTTCTAATTCTCTATCTCTTCTCCTGGCTTCAGAAACTTTTGTCCTTGATTTTGAAAAAGAACTGTAATTAAATAGATTTTGCTGCAATCTAGTGAACTTATTCCGAAACGGTTGTCTCCTTTCAGGATATCGGGCAAAGTAAAGATTTCCAATACCATTTAAGTATATCATATTGTTTTGAATAATAATTGTTCTCATTACGGATAGACTGTAGTTACTAAGGTAATTTGTTTCATATTCAGGCATGACATCACAGATTTTGAGAATACATTTGAAAAAATTATTATATATAATCGAAAAGAGAATTTCATTTCAAACATGAATATGTAAAAAAAATATAGGTCAATCCATAAGAAAAAATACAAGTTGATGTTATAACTTCAAAAACCTTTAGTCTTCATAAAAGTTTTTTTTTTCTAATCTGGACTCCGATAAATTAAGCATTTCAGAAAACAAGAGTTTACTGAAAGATATATATTTCAATGGGAAAGATAAGAATTCTTTTAGTGAGAGAATTCGAGATTCAAACAAAACTGATGGAAAACTGTGAATGGCTATTTTAAAATTAAGAGATAGATTTGTTGATTTTGTGGTTTTGGTAGTTATTTTTATTACACTGTTCCACCGTCTCAGAAAAGACAAGCGGACAAAAGATTCTAACCTCACGTAAGTGGTTTCCTAAAAATTTTTTCATTAGTACCCATCAATTTTCTTTACTATCTGATCCAGCCAACAATTCTCCTCATAATCTGAGGAAATCAGTTTATATTTATATCGATATTCACCTCCAGCTCCACTAGCCATACCAAGCAGACCGATGGCTATTCCAAGAGAAAACATAGGCCTCAAACTCACACTCATGAGAGCTTCCACTATTCTAGAAGATTCGAATCCATATAAATAACTGGCAATAACAGGGAGAACCAGAAAAACTATATAAAAGGTTAGTTTCTCCAACTGAAAAAAATAATAATAAATTGTTAGACAACATGAGGTTAATCGAAGATCTACAAGGTACATTTTTAATAAACTTGAAAAAACAACTGAAGCTTTCGATGCAATAGGGCAAATAGTAGTTTGCAAGTCAGTTTACTTCAATGGTCTATCTACTACGACGATAGAGGTCTGAATGTGGTCTATACATTTTTTCGCAGAATATTCAACTATGCGAAAATATACAACGATTTTGCGCCTCCCTTAGTCAGTAAACATTTTAGATTGTATAGAATTATTATCTGGGTAGTAACCACCATCTCTTATTATTCTTGCGATCTTGCTATCAACATCTATCGTTTTCAATGCAAAAAATTAGCATTCAAAAAAGCTGACTATATTTGAAAATTCTTCAATTTTCATTATGCGTCAAGATAGACAGACCTCTGAGACTAGATCAAATTTGTACTCATATGTGCTTTGAGGACCTCTTCAAGTTACTTCGAACAATCGGCCTTCAAATTTCCGATAACTTAACTGATGGTGCACTTATGAGATCAGAAGCGATTTGCATAAATGCTGCTTCTTTAATTTTTCTTCTTGCAGGTTTGTTTTGTTCGGATATGATAGGTTTCATCTGGTGATTCTCCTTCGAAGTATGTTGGACCGATTACGATTTATCGGTGTCAACACATGAGAAAGCTTCTAACTTTCTTTTGTTCTAACTTTCAAGGGGCGCCTTGTTTCTCCGATATAAGATCTTCCTTCCACATTCGCATGGTATCGCCTATCACATAGGTATAGGTATACAATTCTTCGTTCTTTGACTCTCATTATCGGGTTCAACTTTTTTTTTATTAGACCTGATGGTATGTTGCGTCTTGAATGCTATTGTTATGTCGTAGTTATTTCCAATTCTTCTCATTTTTTCTGATGATCCTTCACATAAGGAATGAAGCTTTCTATAGTTTGTCCCATATCTGGTTGTGTTGAATCATCACGGAGTTCAAGCTGATTTTGTCTTGTTTCGCTTTCTCCGATATATTTTTGTTATAGCCATTACATCTGATTGTTTTTTTTTATGTTATTTATTTCCTCATTTTTATCTTGTTAGGTAGAGCTCTATCATACAAACAATTGGCCACTACCAATTTAGTATTTAGTTGATGGTTGAATCAATGATTTTATTTGTTTCTCATTTGTAAACGTCAGTTTCCAAAAACACAATATTAATCAAGAAAGCTTATTTTATCAAGTCACTAACTTTCAAAAATGACAGTTAACTTGCAAAATTTTTACAAGTTATTAGTATCATTTACATTAGAAAATTTTGTTTTATCATATAGGTATGTTGAAAATCATGGTACAATTGTTATTTCCAGTAACACAGATTTATGATGATGAAACAGTTGATACTGATGATGACTCAGAAACTGCTGAACTCGAGGACTGCAGAACATTTGTACTCTCCTTACTACCAAATAATTTGCTAGACATTTTGATTTTTTTGTTGACCGAATCATCGACATAACTCATCGCAATTGTTTGCTAAGTAAATATTATAAGCCAAAGTTCAAAAGAATATATATATATATCGCAATTTCGGTGCTCTTCCACTCCCCTGCACGCTTTAGTGCTAAAATATCTCCACCCGAATCCGCAACCATAGTGGGTCCAGTTCTGCGAAAAGAGTGGCCGGTGTATAACTCTGGGTCTTTTAAAGCTAAATATTTAGCTATTTGCTTTGGGACACCACCACTTGTGTGCTGGCCAGCATTAAGGGAAATGCACTTTCCATGTCGGTATGTCAACAAAAAACTTTAGGCTTTCTGTTCCAGGAGGCAGAAGATTTACATATTTTCTGTATAACATGCAGGGCTTGAAGCTGCAGCCTTCATCGGTTATGGTGAATCTTCTTGTTGTTGAATTTTTTGTTTGCCACAAAGTCACAATAACGTATTTTCCCATATCTTCTACATCATTCATGTTTAAGGAGAGAATTTCGTCACATCGACAACATCCAAAATTGCCAAATATTGATACAATTTTCGCCAGCAACCACTGGTCATCAGGAGCATGTAAAAGAAATTGTTCAGCCTCTTCTTTACTTAATACCTTGGCCTTTTTTTGGAGTATAACTCTCATTTTTTCGTTTCAGAAACGCTATTACCTTTTGAAATCTGCAAATGACAACTAAACGTCATATTTTTCAATAAATTTTCTAAGGAAAACAAACCTGCGAACAGGGGCATTTTCTTTCATTTCCTAGCAGCTTTTTAGCATAGACCATTTTACCCATACAGTATTAGGGCTGAATTTAGCTGATAGTTGATTCAAGGACACCAACAAATCATCTTCAGTTACCCGAATCACACTATTTTTATTTTGCCACTTTTTGAAGTCGTCGTATTCTCGCTCGTACCTTGAAGCTACATTTTGGGCACAAACTCACAATTTTGCATGTAATAAACTTGAAGCTACACTGCTGGCTGCCGCAATTATTTCTTTTGATACATTTATTTTCGCTTTCGCCAAAACAAATGTAAAGAAAAATAAACAGACTTGTTCATGGCAACGCTTCCATAGCTTACGACATTTGCGACATATTGAGATTTTTTTTGGAATTTATCTGAGCTTTTCACAAATGAGAAACAAATGAAATATAAAACAATACACGCAAGGTAATGGGTTTTACTGGCTTAAGTAGGTAACTGACTCGCCTGCGGCTGGTCAGTTATATACTCCATTCGCCAGTAAAAACCCTTTTACCTCGCTAGTAATGTTATATACTATAATTATATTCAAACGTTCTTGTTAGTTTTTTATACACACTGGTTCTTCGGACTCCGTTCTATTTATGAACAAGTATAAATAAAAATGGAGGTTGTGTATCTTCTTCGATTTTCATTGTGAATTTAATTGGTTCTTATTGATAGTTAAGATGTGAGAGAATTGTGTTCATAGACTATAGTCTAAGGTTTGATCTTTCGGAACGAATTTATGATAAACCACAACATGAATATCGAAGAAAACCATAATCATCATCTTATACGCAAAAACTGAAAAAGAAGTAGAAGAACGAAAGTATAATATAAAAAGCAGCATTCAAATATTCTTGTTTTTGAATGAGTCGATGATTGTAACCAGTTTTAGAATGGTAAAATGTACTAGTGAATTGAAAGAAACCAATCGTGATGGTAAAATAATAAGGACAATTGTTCACCCACCTTTGAAGAAAATAATTTTTTCTTTTTGTTGTGACAATAAGTAGTTCCAACTGTAAATCCTATAATATATGTGATGCAACTTCCATATGTTTTGAAATACGAGTTAACTGCTTCTGGAGAATTCCAAGCCTCTTCTGCTGGTAATAACCTGAAATTATACTTAAGTTTGAAATCACAGTGTTTCCTAGATGCTAATTTGAGAAGGAACAGAAAAGCCAGCAATATAGGAAAACTTCTGTTCATTACTTATATATCTATTCATGTGAATAAACTTTCGGATTGTATATCAGGTATACCGGTATGAAATGAGCGTTTTTTTTGTGAAAATAAAACACTAATTATTAATGGGAAAGTAAAAAACATTTCATTCTAAGTATTGGCCATTGTTTTCTACACATTTTGACCTCCTTTCTGGCGATTTGTGGATACCACGGCAATAAAATTGTTCGTCTTTTAAAGCAAACCAACCAGACACCCAATTTTCGACCTCCTCGTAGGAATCAAAGTGCGACTCAGCCGATGCGTGTCGATGAAAACAAATGGTAGTAGGAAGGAACCAAGTCTGATGAATACGGCGGGTGGGGTAGCAGCTCCCAGCCAAGTGTTTTGATTGTATCCTGAAACGGTTTTGCTTTGTGTGCAGGTGCATTGTCATGGAGCAGAATTACCTTGCCGTGTCTTCTGGCCCATTCTGGTCTTTTCTCGATCAATGGATGGTTCAAATTGATCATTTGTAGTCGGTAGCGATCAGTATCAACGGTTTCAACAGATTTTAAGAGCTCGAGGTACACTACACCTTTCTGGTCTCACCAAACACACAGCATTGTCTTATTGCCGAATCGATGTGGTTTTGCAGTCGATGTGGATGGTTGTCCCGGATTAACCGTGATTTTTTCCGTTTAGAATTTGTAAAACAAATAAACTGATTTTCTTTCGTGTCGTTGAAAAATTGATCATTTTTATCACGTTGAAAAATATGATGTTGTTTGTTCAATGACTTGATGTATACTTAATATGTTTCACAAATGTTCCCTATTGAGACATTTGTATGTTGACGCTCACTTTATACCTGATATTATACCCACTTATTTATATTTAAACCATTTTTATCTGCATTTCATATTGTATTAATCTTCTTAGAGTTTAAATGAATTTCTTATATTATTTCTCCAATATACAATAAAACATTCATAAAAGGACTTTATTTTTACTCAGAGAGTGGCTGTCACTTGATTGATTTTGTTTAATAAAGCTTGTTGGTATATCTCTTCAAGATATATTCAAGATTTTTTAATAAAAGTTTCTTCCTAGAAAGTTGTTCAAATCATTCCTTCGGTGAAACATAAGTAATATGGAAAAAATTATCAATTACCTAACTTGACAATTTACCTGTAAACATATGAGGCTCTTACCTTGGAGTAAACCTTAGAAGACCATTGACATTGGTAGTCAATACAGAGAACATTTGGATGAAAACTGTCCCAGCTGTCAATAAACCAAATAAGTACTTCATTGGAATAGAAAATTTTTGCTGGCATAAAAAAATGCTGAGACAATTACATACATTTGAAAGTCAGCTGCTATATACCACATACCAGGAGAACACTAAAAATAAAATCTCTTGAAAAAAAGGCAATGAATAGGACTCAAAAAGGTACAATATATATTACATTATTTTTTAGTTGTTTCATTTCCTTCAAGCAGAGACACAACTTATTTAGAGATGGTGTTGTGAGATCTTTCGGGGGGATCTTGAGGTGTCGCAGTGATTAGTTTTTAATTTCTTCTTTTACTTTTTTTTCACCAAGAATTATTGAGTACTGAATAATTGTTTACTTTCTGGCAAAGTTGAGTAAATGCGTTGAAAACCTCCATTCTTTTCGTACTTCAATACTAATAATAATAATAAATATTGATAATATGTTTAAAAATATAATTTTATTTCGGAACTATATTATCAACAAAAAATTGGTCATAAGATGTTTTTTTTGCCTTTGAATTCACTTGCAAAATTTAATGAACAATGTCCGTGTTCAAAAGATATTCACTATAGGTTTCATACTTTATCCCATCCCTGTATACGATGCGACATGAAGGTAAGATTACTTGATCATCAAACTCACCATTCTTTCTCCTTCACTATGTAGATTCTGAATAAATAGCAGATTTTTCCACCAACTCGATTGACATATTTCTATTTCTGGTCTAGTAAGGGAATAAAAATATGGATGAGCAACAGACACTGCTAAAGCATCAGAGTTGAATGCCAGAAGTATCGCCCCTACAGCAGGAAGAAACCTACAATCAAAATATGGAATGAATGAACTACCTCAAAAAAATATTTCATACAAGAAGATAAAAGGTAACGTAACAGTTACTGCCGCATTAAATATCAATAGGTAAAAGGTAACATCTAGCTTTGGCATCCACGTCTTCCGATTATTAAGAAAATTCCATTTTTCCTTAAACGTTGCTCGAAAAAAAAAAACAAAAAGTGCGCTTGCACGGCCAATTTTAAGAGCAATAATACAAATGGAGCAATGCATGGAGCCATATGGAGCAATTTTTAAAACAAGCGGCCATTATTTCGACGATACTGCTTCATATATTAAGGTCGCTCGATGTTTCAATTCTACCTAATTGATGCTCGTTGCTGTAAATTGCTAGATAGTCTCTTGTCGATTTGGCAAATAATTACTTATAATTTTTGTTGTACATGCAAGCGCACCTTAAGTAAAAGTGGACCAGATACATTTAGAATTTTAGCTCTTTACGTGCAATGGTTAACGGAAACAAGAATTATGGCATAATACACTGAAATATTTTTGTAGATTGACAACTTTGTTAATATTCGAACAAAGGAAAGTTATGCTATAATCAGATTCAATCTCTTCTGCCAGTATATTCTTTTTATATCTAGACCTTTTAGTATTATCTCAGCTGATAGATATATATATATTCATCTAGCAAAAATGTAGGATTAATTTGCTTACCATAAAATTTTTTTTTAACTCTAATACTCGATTTTTTCAGGTGACTATCATATTTGGAAAAGGTGCCTTTAATTCATATGAATCTTGTAGATATTATTTTACTTTAAGGGTTTTTCAAAAGATTAGAGTCAATTTTGTAAGAAACAAGGAAGAACCTGAACAAATTCTAGATATAACGATACCGACGTTTCTTATGTTCATTTACTGAGGACTACTTTTGTTTAAAACTGTTTTATAGTGATAAAAATTGTGTTCATTTCAATCATCTGATTCTTAATTCTTGTACTTAGGATCTAGAAAAGCTTTGCTTCCATCAATATTTGATATTAAAAGATCTATATACTTTTTCAGACCATTATCATCATTGGGATAAGTGTAAAGATAAATTTATTGGAAAGGAAATTATAGTTTGTGGGGAATTCATCTTTTATAACACCCATCATTTTGTTAAAAAAATTGCTAGTATTTGTATGAAAATAAAAATTTACAAATATATTAGAGAAAAAAATTGACAGAATATATTATTGATTAAAGGCCATCGTAAAAATAAAAAAAATTCTGAGAGCAAAGTTTCATCTAAGGAGAAATAATAGTAATGAGAAAAAATGATGTAGCAATGTAATAAAAAGGAACGACAATTCCGAAGAACCATCGCTCCAGTGCTGCGAGTTAGTCATGATTGACGCATGATAATCCCAGATAATCAAGACCTCAAGTGCAACTTGAGGTTTCGAGGTGACTGCCTCTCATCAGCACAGTGTAGCAATGACAGTCAAGAGGGAGGCTGCCAGTCTAAACAAAGGATTTGATGAACCTTCCAGAAATGTCTAGAAAAAGCGCCATCTACATCTTGAAGACTAGAACCAGACTCACTTTCTCTGTATAATATATAACTTTCCAAATTCAAATACTACCAGTGCTCATCGAATGTGTTATTATTCATCAAAGGACCACTTGCGAGATGAGGGATTCGCTCATTAGTAGAAATAATTTTTTCTCATTTCTATCGCGTCTAGAATAGGACAAAAAAGTGAGCTAATCCACTGATCTCACCAATGTTCCTTTGGTGAATGTTAAAATAAACGCTCATTGTCGAAGGCCGGTGTTGCAGCTCAAGCGGTGCCCAACCAAGGATTGACTGCCCGGAAAATTTTGCGGTGTATTTGGTGCAATTGAAAACGGATCAACTACTTGAACTACTGCCCAATGGCCAGACACTCAATTCGAATATCTACTGGCAGCAATTACACTGATTGAAAGCAGCACTTGATCAGAAGAGACCAGAATTAGCAAATAGGAGAGATGTCGATGACCCGCTAAAAGCTTCGGGCCTTTGGTTGGGAGGTTCTTATGCATCCATCCGCCTTATAGTTCAGATCTGACACCAAGCAATTATCATTTATTTTTGTCCATGTCTAACGCTCTTGGTTGTGTAAAATTGTTGCTAAATGGGACAAGAGGTTTCGGGAACGAGGCATAATGTAATTAACTTGTAAATGGCAACAAGTAACTGAAAAAATGGGTGCATATTTAAGCATTAACGAATGATTGTAACTATTTTAAATGAAGCCCAAAATTAAAGTGAAAATAATAGATTTCTTTTTACCCTATCTAATACAAAGGGCGGCCACTAATGTAAAGAAATAAGTCTCAGAAATACTTTATGGTTTGATAGCTGATATAACATCAAATCTTCATTGAATAAATCATCATAATTTTGTTCTACTACTCACCTTACATATCTATTAACCCACAAAATAAAGAGATCCTTCCATATTAATTGTCCATTATCCTTCACTATATTGTGAAGTTGTACAGCTAAAAGCCATGCAGAAATGACGAAGAATATTTGCACTATGAGTCCGAAAGAACCATGAAAAATCAACCTTGTCAAACTGTTGGGAACCTTAAAAAGGATTTTTGTTAATTTTTTTGGTCGCAAAGAAAAAATAATAATTATTAAAATTTAGAAGAGCACTGAAGTGATATTAGGAGCTTTTGCTAGCTTGCTCTATGGTCTTTTCCTGTAACCTGGAACTGTGGGATACTAATACAACCGCTACGATGAATGAACAGACCTATACCACAAATTAAAAATAACTACTCACAGTTTTCTTCAAGTTTTGTTTGGAGCTCAAATTCCCGTTTCCTAAACCCGATTAAATTATTTCACCGTAAATAAACCATTTCGATTAATTTTCCCCCAACTGAAACTGAAATAATAAGGCCAATCGATGTGAACCGGATACGTATCTTTAAGAACAATTTGGGAGTTTTTCCATAAATTTGAGACGAATGAGGGAACCGAGAGATGGAAAATTTCTAGTTTTTCGTTTTGAACGGCCTCCCCAAAGTTTTAATGAGTGTACAGTCGACATGGAACGTAAATGTCGACGTAATTAATTGAAATTAACATAACTTCTATGATTGCTTGCCCTTAAGTAAATGAAAGAAAAATTAAAACTTTGTGAAAAAAAACTACGACAATGAAGTATATGTAAAAATAATATATGTAAAATATCAATAACTTCAATACATGCAGAAATTATTTTGAACACGTCGGATATCTTATGAGGAATAAAGTATTGAAAAAAATTTTTTATCAACATTTCTAGTATGACGGTTTCTTCGAAATTCTGCAAGCCTATATTTTTCAACCTATTTCAAAAATCTTCCACGTTACAACTTGAACCGTTGGATATTCTCGGAGTTATAGAGGATATTCGAAAATTACAGACATTTGGGCAAAACGATTATATGCTGTCCACACTCTCGACATGATAGCACCATCTCAAATTTTTGTCGCATCTTCAGCTTTTAAAGGGCATATTTCAAAAGTGCTATAATCGAATACACTCGATTTTATCGACGTTCATAATCAATAAATTTTTTCTGCACCAATATCCAATTTGGTTTATTAGTGACATGCATCCTTCCTTGCGTTCTTTCGAGTCTGAGCAAAGGCAGCAATTGAAGTGTCACCAAGAAAAATCATTGTGATTTCAACTAAATGTTTCGATAGTTCATGTCTGGCTGAGATGAATTTTCAAGAGAACCACGTACCGAGCGACTTCAAGGCAGCTCAATCTGTGTTATCTACAATAATTCCTAAGAAGTCGACGAGAAAGTGTGATTGGTCCTACGCCAAATTCTGTTTATGGAGTGAACGAAAATAAGGATAACTTATTTTAACAAGATGTTTTGTTAGCGCATTTTCAAGAAAAAAACAAAAATTTTAGCTTTGAATCAACCATGATGGAGGACAATTTACTACGATCAAGTATGTTCTAAGTTTTGGGTATCAAAATAACGGTCTATACATGTTTATTGCTCAATATCTGATACTTGAGTACTTGATTCATTTAAGTATTATTGCTGAATTTAGATTTAAACTCTGAATTAAGATTAAGACATGTTTGGAGCTCAAATTCCAATTCAGTCATTGTATTTTTATTTAATCTCAATTATTTTATGATCTAATAATTTTGTAATAGTAGTGTAGCTAAAATCAAACTAAAGGAAAGAAGATTGGTTATTCATAATTCGAATTTTATAACAAAGGTGCAAGAGCTTCTAGCCTCACGTAAGTGCTTTTTAACGTACGAGCATGGATTCATAAGTAGGTACCCGTATTTCGAAAGAAAGTCAATTTTTTGAAATTTCTCTTATTTTTCTCTCAACAAAGTCTCCTTTCAGCTCGATACACTTATCCCAGCGATATTCCAACATTTTCTTAAATTCCAAAATATATGATTTCTCGAACTCAGCAAAATAAATCTCCGTTTCAGCGATGATTTCCTCGGTTAACGTAACCGCTTCACGCCGAGCCATTTTTTCTTGTTTAGAAACAAAAATAAGTCTAAGGGTGCCAGATCTGGTGAATATAATGGGTGAGGTCGCAATTTGTAGCCTAATTACACCAATTCTGCATTGGCGACTGCTGATGAATGAGTCCGTGCGTTGTCCTGGTGGAAAGGTTATTCTGTACGGAAGGGTGCGTTTTTCCCAGAATGCGGCGTCAAATCGATCTAATAAGACATTGCGGTATTGCCCTCTTATTGTCTTTCCTTTTTTCAAGTACCAATGAGGAATCTTCCTTGGAAATCCCAAAAAACAGTTTCGACCGATGATACTGCCTTCTCAGTTCTCGGAGCACGTCCGCCTGGAAAAGTCCACTGATTCGACTCTTTCTTATGCAGGGCATACACGCTACGGTCGATCGGAGAGGAAAACTGTACAGGTATACTGCGTTCCAGTAAACCAGACGGGTCGAGTGTTCGTTAGCAACGACCGTACGGTGCCCCTTGAGCGAGTCGAATCTCGAATTTGCTCCGATCGACCTGCGCAGGTATACCTGTACAGTTTTTCCTCTCCGGTCGACTGGAGCGTGTAAGACCTGCATTAGTTTCTGGTGAATATTGATGGATCCAGGTTTCGTCAACGCTTACGAATAACCGCAGAAACGGATTTGAATTGGCTTTAAATAAGTGCAGACAGTCCTTCGAAGTTTTCACACGATTTATTTTTTGGTCAACCGTAAACAAACAGGAACCCATCTTACCGATAGCTCCTTCATCTCCGAAAGTTGTTGTGAAATATTGTACACGCGTTCGTGCGAAATGTTAAGCATCTCAACAAATTCGCTCAAGTTCACTCGACAATTGGCAACACGAAATCATGGATTTTATCGACCACATCATCTGTAGTCACTTCATTCGGGCGTCACGGGCGATTCTCGTCGAACACTGATGTTCGACCCATTTTAATTGATTGAACCAATATCTGATGGCCGTCATCGAAGATGTACAGTTCTCCTGAAAAGGAAAGCAACCGATCTCCTCGCACGCCTTACCCTCCAAATACAGAAATCGAATCACTGAACGATAAGGCTCTTTTTGCATTTTTCAAATGATCGTATACAGATTTTTTCCTATAGTTCCCTCTGTTGCCGAACACAGTTACTTATCAATGCTTGCCCTTACGTAAATGAAAGAAAAATTAAAACTTTGTAAAAAAAAACTACGACAATGAAGTATAAATATATGTAAAATATCAATAACTTCAATACATGCAGAAATTATTTTGAACACGTCGCATATCTTATGAGGAATAAAGTATTGAAAAAAAAATTTTTATCAACATTTCTAGTATGACGGTTTCTTCGAAATTCTGCAAGCCTATATTTTTCAACCTATTTCAAAAATCTTCCACGTTACAACTTGAACCGTTGGATATTCTCGGAGTTATAGAGGATATTCGAAAATTACAGACATTTGGGCAAAATGATTATATGCTGTCCACACTCTCGACATGATAGCACCATCTCAAATTTTTGTCACATCCTCAGCTTTTAAAGGGCATATTTCAAAAGTGCTATAGGTATCACTTCTAAGCGGAAATCGAATACACTCGATTTTATCGACGTTCATAATCAATAAATTTTTTCTGCACCAATATCCAATTTGGTTTATTACTGACATGCATACTTCCTTGCGTTCTTTCGAGTTTGAGCAAAGGCAGCAATTGAAGTGTCATCAAGAAAAATCATTGTGATTTCAACTAAATGTTTCGATAGTTCATGTCTGGCTGAGATGAATTTTCAAGAGAACCACGTACCGAGCGACTTCAAGGCAGCTCAATCTGCGTTATCTACAATAATTCCTAAGAAGTCGACGAGAAAGTGTGATTGGTCCTACGCCAAATTCTGTTTATGGAGTGAACGAAAATAAGGATAACTTATTTTAACAAAATGTTTTGTTAGCGCATTTTCAAAAAAAACAGAAATTTTAGCTTTGAATCAACCATGATGGAGGACAATTTACTACGATCAAGTATGTTCTAAGTTTTGGGTATCAAAATAACGGTCTATACATGTTTATTGCTCAATTTATTGCTGATACTTCAGTACTTGATTCATTTAAGTATTATTGCTGAATTTAGATTTAAACTCTGAATTAAGATTAAGACATGTTTTGAGCTCAAATTCCAATTCAGTCATTGTATTTTTATTTAATCTCAATTATTTTATGATCTAATAATTTTGTAATAGTAGTGTGGCTAAAATCAAACTAAATTAAAGAAGATTGGTTATTCATAATTAGAATTTTATAACAAAGGTGCAAGAGCTTCTAGCCTCACGTAAGTGCTTTTTAACGTACGAGCATGGATTCATAAATAGGTACCCGTATTTCGAAAGAAAGTCAATTTTTTGAAATTTCTCTTATTTTTCTCTCAACAAAGTCTCCTTTCAGCTCGATACACTTATCCCAGCGATATTCCTACATTTTCTTAAATTCCAAAATATATTATTTCTCGAACTCAGCAAAATAAATCTCCGTTTCAGCGATGATTTCCTCGGTTAACGTAAACGCTTTACGCCGAGCCATTTTTTCTTGTTTAGAAACAAAAATAAGTCTAAGGGTGCCAGATCTGGAGAATATAATGGGTGAGGTCGCAATTTGTAGCCTAATTACACCAATTCTGCAATGGCGACTGCTGATGAATGAGTCCGTGCGTTGTCCTGGTGGAAAGGTTATTCTGTACGGAAGGGTGCGTTTTTCCCAGAATGCGGCGTCAAATCAATCTAATAAGACATTGCGGTATTGCCCTCTTATTGTCTTTCCTTTTTTCAAGTACCAATGAGGAATCTTCCTTGGAAATCCCAAAAAACAGTTTCGACCGATGATACTGCCTTCTCAGTTCTCGGAGCACGTCCGCCTGGAAAAGTCCACTGATTCGACTCTTTCTTATGCAGGGCATACACGCTACGGTCGATCGGCGAGGAAAACTGTACAGGTATACTGCGTTCCAGTAAACCAGACGGGTCGAGTGTTCGTTAGCAACGACCGTACGGTGCCCCTTGAGCGAGTCGAATCTCGAATTTGCTCCGATCGACCTGCGCAGGTATACCTGTACAGTTTTTCCTCTCCGGTCGACTGGAGCGTGTAAGACCTGCATTAGTTTCTGGTGAATATTGATGGATCCAGGTTTCGTCAACGCTTACGAATAACCGCAGAAACGGATTTGAATTGGCTTTAAATAAGTGCAGACAGTCCTTCGAAGTTTTCACACGATTTATTTTTTGGTCAACCGTAAACAAACAGGAACCCATCTTACCGATAGCTTCTTCATCTCCGAAAGTTGTGAAATATTGTACACGCGTTCGTGAGAAATGTTAAGCATCTCAACAAATTCGCTCAAGTTCACTCGACAATTGGCAACACGAAAGCATGGATTTTATCGACCACATCATCTGTAGTCACTTCATTCGGGCATCACGGGCGATTCTCGTCGAACACTGATGTTCGACCCATTTTAATTGATTGAACCAATATCTGATGGCCGTCATCGAAGATGCACAGTTCTCCTGAAATGGCAAGCAACCGATCTCCTCGCACGCCTTACCCTCCAAATACAGAAATCGAATCACTGAACGATAAGGCTCTTTTTGCATTTTTCAAATGATCGTATACAGATTTTTTCCTATAGTTCCCTCTGTTGCCGAACACAGTTACTTATCAATCCAACCTCGTAATTCAGTTAGTAAAAAATAGCGAATTAAGGGTGATGCGAAGCTAACTTATCGACCTCACTATGATTGCCGGTAGTACAAAATTAACGATATTCTTTCATAAGCCAATGGTGCGGCATAAAATCATTACAGGGATTTCTCAAGAAATTACATGAACACTTTGAAAACAATGAATTTGAAAAATGAGACTGTATTGTCAGAACAGAAATATAAAAATTAAGTACCTACTCACATCCTCGAAATACTCTGGATTTCGTATAAAAATCATAACCATCGTTGACAGCATTGTATGAACCCCTATCACACACGTCATACCAAATGTACGCATTCCTTGAATACTCAGTAGATTTTTGAAATCTTCATTTCTTTTAGGTTTCATAATTTCTCTCCAAATATTTATCACGGAAAATATCTTCACATATTTGTTGGCTGTAAATGAAAGGGTCAGTTTTAAGTAACGTTGAAAAAAGTGCTCAGATTTTTTAAAATTTGCATGGAATATACAGAGTGGTCCACACAATTTTCTTGAATTCCTAGAGTTATATGAAAATACCCGATGTATACTATGCGATTTTTCATGATTTTCGAGTCACAATTTTTTGTGCGTTTTTAATGATTTCTGACAGCAAGGTTTTAAAAATCCATATTTTTTGTGTAGTAGGTGTTCTGCAGTCTTTTTTGTCATTTAAATGACAAGAAATAACTCAGCTTCTTGAAATTATTCAAAGATACTCAAAATAGGCTAAAAGTTGGAACTTTAGTTTTTAGTAGGATTTACTCGAACATTCAACTCCTACGGTCTTTTCAAGTGGTTACCTGTTTGCTCTGATACGGTATAGTGAGAAGCAGAAAAAAATATTCATACCTATTGGCAGTGGCGTAACGCAAAAATTGGGTATTCTCTGCTTGATTTTATTCGTGGTGAATAATAGGCGGTTCTCAACGAAAAATTCAGGTGTGCAATTAATTCTATAACTTATCTTAAATATAATTGAACCCGTGAAACCAAAATAAATAAAAGGAAGTCAGAATACTGAAAACTTTACTCAAAACACAACAAAAGTGGTTTCTTATTCAAACACTTGATTCTCATTAAAGTGAATTGGAATCGAAATATTGGATAATATTTTCCCCTTCAAATTATGCCGGAGACAGCATTTCTTCAAATCTCTAGAAACTCAAAAACAAGGAAAATAATATTTAATCATCAAGGAGCTCAGTTAGATCGACACTTACCATTATTTTTGGAATAATACGTTGAAATGGTGCAATAGATTATGAATGCTATGTAGCTGGATATGAACAACCTGTAAAAAAGTTTTAATATATATTATTAGAATTTATTTATATAATAATTCATTACGAATTCAGTTTTTAAAAAAAAATTTGAGGAAATCATAGGAATTGTGCAGAACTAATGAATGTAAAAATTTACATATTGTTATAACAAAGTGTAGAACAACCAGATTCATGGAGTTAAAAAACACTATTCTTCAAAACTCAAATTCGTAATTTGATTCTAAATGAATTAACATGTTCAGAAAGTGCAACAATAAGAGCAAATTCCAGATACCTAATCGGCTGCAATGAAATAATAATATTTGTATAAAAATAGTTGTTTGGACTAGTTCCGTCATCAATTGTTGCTTTGATTATTCGTTTCGCCAACATTCAACTATTAATAATGTTGGTTCTGAGAAAAACTGGTTTCTGTCAATTCTGACGGGTCTGGATATCACTGACCATATTTTTGGTAATTAATCATAGGGCTCAGGAAGTGTACATCGTGATGGACTTTCTGAATTCATGAAATTTACAGTAGATGAGTAGGTATCTGACTACTAAATTAATATTAACCATAGTATTAATAATGAATAATTATGAATTAATGAATAAGGAATAGTGGAGGTAATTTTGAATATAAACGAGAGGAATTCGTAAACATATCCCTCAGACACATGTTTCGGGCTAATGGCCCTCATCACTACTATGCAGAAGTGTAAAGATTTTTTGTAGAAAACTGTCAATAATGATTAAAAACGAATTCTTAACAAATTATTTAAACAAGAGAAATATGAAAAAATAATATAATTGATTAAAAATTATTATTAGGGAATTTTTTATCATGCATAATAGTTTTTTAAAAATTTGTGAAAAAAAATTTTTCGATAGTATTAATATTAATAAAGAATTTATAAACAAACATTGTTGATATTTTTAATAATTAAAAATGTCTTTTGTTGACATAAAAACTGTAAGTAAAAATGAAAAAAAATTTCACAACATCACAAAAGTGTAAAAATGAAAGAACACTTGATTGGAAAATCAATCAATGCATCTTATTTTATGGGTTTACAGGAAAGACTTCACGAAGCGAAAAATGTTTATAGCAACTATTCGAATATTTTTCATTATACAATAACTGAGGAAATCCTGGAAAAAATTGTTAGTTGAGGAAGGTCCGTTTCAGTGAAAAATTTAAAAACTTTGTATTTATGTTATATTATGATTTTGTTAGGTTTTTAAATCTACTATATATGCGTACCCTAAAAAATTGTTTTATTGTAACTTGCGACACAAAGCGTTCAATACGCACGACAATTTTTAACGAAATATTAAAATTATTAATGGAGGTACAGTTTCAGGGATCGGAACTTCTTTTTAGTACTTTTCCCCCTTGTTCAAGATATATTTTCCAAAATCCAAAAAAATTTTTAGTTTACTAATTATCAGTAAAAAACTCAACACCAATTCTTACTAATTCTTCATGAATTACTGAAATTTTTGATGTACTAATACAGTTTTTTCGCACAATGATCTGGACATAATTCAGAATGGAATGAGTAATAACACATAATTTTAGAAACAGTACGTCCTAGTAACGTCATTTTGAACTCATTAAATAGACTTAAGATTACTTTCTTCGAATTTTCCTGTTATCTTTCTTATTATTTCATACAGACGCTTACCTACCCACACACCATTTCATAGGATCCTGATAACTGGTTGAAAGACAAGCGATGTTCACAATATGTTTTCATGATATCGCCTGTCAAGTTGAAATGCAGCAATTCTTCTTCTAGTTTTTGGTGGATGTTCTCATTGCCAATACAAAACGCTCGATATATATGGTCCCTTTTGTACATCGACTGAAAATATTGAACATTATGCTCATAATTTTAACAATACAAAATTGTCTTACATGATGAGGTTCAACATAAATTAATATTTATTTAGGTTCCAAGTAGGGAAAGTGTATTATTCGAGCTGGCAGTTTGTGCGCCGAGGCGGGGTCGAATTCAAAAAAGGAACTTTACCTATGAGGACACGCATTAAATTTTTCTCGCTATCATAATTCATCTATCCATCCGTACTGGTTTGACATTAGTATATTCCACAGATCAGTTATCTATACTGGTCTGTGGTATATTCTAAAACAAGTTGCAGAATGGGCACCTACTCCAACACGAATGCGAAATTCGAACGCATGAGTGTTGGAATTGCCTTCTGCAACGAGTATTGGACGATATTTTCTCTATTTCAGTCAAGAATTGTAAAAAATTTATTGGAATTCAATGAAATATTCAGATTATACATCCTAGTGCCTTTTGTATTTTATTTACGCAGTTGGTGTGACTGATACGAAAATTGACAGATTTAGAATTTTACATGGTTTAATCATAGTAATATAAATATATAGAATGCGTGCATCGTGGAAAATAAGTACTCAAACGTGTAACATTGGCACCGTTCCTTCAAGGTGTAATGCGCATGCGCCACGAACTCTTGCGCTTGTTAGAAGGGGTTTGTGATTTTGTTACCATGGTTACCGAATGTGACATAATTCAAATTAAACGACAGAATTACTATTTGAACGAAACACTGTATTCTCATCGATTCCCTTCTCTAAGCAATTTCCCTTCGTCGCGCATGCGCAGAACTTCTCAAAGGGCACGGCACAGCCTACTAGATGCTTCACGATTTATTTCAAGGATCAAATTATATCTATAGAATTATTTGGGTTTAATATTGACAATTGACAAGCAATGGACGCGTGTTGACATTCGAAAGGATAGGATGTCAGTGTTGTCAACCACAAAATGAAAAATATAACTAAAAACAATGCTGCAATTAGTTCATTACAGCACTATTTTTAGTACTGTAATGAAGTCATTACAACACTGAAATAGAGAAAATAAAGTTATTCCATTTTCAAGAATCGATAAATAATCTTGTATTAATGTCTGTTACCATAGTAATTGACAAGAATAGATGAAAAACGAATAGACAGTATTCAGAATGGCTTAATCTGAAGAAGAGTTCGTGGAAATTGAGGAACGTGCGAACGCTGGCGCGAAGATTTATAGTAACTAGCAAGTATAACGGTAACTCAGTAAACTGGTATGAGATTCTTCAAAAATATATCAAACAAGCATGCTTTGTTTGCTATACCTATGAAAATAGCGAAATATCTGAAACTTGAAGAGACTAAAAAAAAAGCACTTGTCACACATTTTGAACGACTTCATGTACCTCTGTAAGCGAACAGTGTAGTGGATACGAGGGTTGGCTTTTATATTTCGGGATTAGAAAACAAAAATAGAGCTCAAAAATGCAGTTGTTAGAGCCGATGTGTTAGAGCTCGCATAGTTGTGGTGTGCGAGCAACTTTGGTTGGATTTGGCTCATCTTGAAGCACCCATACAGTCTACGATTCATCATCTATCACGATGTCATAGACTTGCTTCAAACCACCGAGATCGTATTTTTGGAGCATTTCTTTCGACCAATCGACACGAGCCTTTTTTTGAATTGACATTCTCATAAAATGTGATCTTAATGAACCAAATAAAGACATTCCTACAGATAGTTTGTATCAGAGAGTTTTCTGTTCAATTTACTACATTGAACAAAGAAATGATTGTCCAAAATCCTATGAATTAAGCATAATTAATTCACGAGTTGCCCATTGCAAATATTCATAATCCATCGGTAAAAATGAAACTATTATCACTATTGAGATGTCACTTTTCTCTGTAATTATGATGGGGAATTATTTATTCGTTAAATAACTGTCAAACATGAAGGCTTTTCTATATCGTTCAGTTAATCGAATCAAGACTAACATTTCGTCACCATTCATTTACCTGTTTATTTATCAAACTCCATAATTTCGGCAGATCTTCTTCGTCCTTCGGTTTCAACTTAATTTGGACTTTACAATAGTAATGGTCATCCAGGCATTGTTCTGTTTCATTAGAATAGAATATTGCAGGCAAACTTGCGAATTCTCCTGAAACTAAAACATCATATGAATTAGTAAGATAAAATAAAAACAAACTATAATCTCCTCATTTTAAATACAATATTTTGTTAACATCCGACGAATATTCTATAAGATATCTAGTATTTCCACGAACAGTTTTGGAATTTAATGAAAAATTTCTATTCCTTCATTCATTGAAATTGAATACGAAAAAATTCTCTTCTGGCATTTGTTGAACAAGAGCAAATAACGTATTTAAATATGAGTAAAAAGCATGAAATAATAATTTGAGAGATCATTAATACGTTGTGAGTGTTGTTTGGAAGGTGTATGGAGCGTTGAGAATGCAGCATCCACATGTACTCCGACAAAAAATATCAAAATATTCTAATTTATATTTCATGCGTCAGGACTGTGCCCAATTACTATCCAAACGTGAGCGCGGTTTGTCAACTATTTTGTTCACTCCTGCGGTTGAAACCAGTCATTGATAGTCTGCGTATGTTGCAATGGAAAAAAATATTGTAACGCTACTATATCGAATACGGACTTGACTGGCACGCGCCGACAAAGGGATTGAAGAAGCTAAAAAAGTTGGCTGGCGCGCCGATAAAGGTACTGAAGAAGCAATAAATTACGACATGCATGATGCAGCCGTCCAATCAATGACCTATGAAGACTATAAACTACAGATAAAAATGACAGGATCAAAGAGTCCGCATGGAAAATGCTAGAAAACGCCAGGATCATACTGTTAAGTAGAAGAGTTAGACGGAGACATAGTTGATTGACGGAATGTTGATTGACAATACAATACGTGAGTAGTGAATATAAATTCTATATATAAATTATTACTTTCAGTGATGCAAATAAATTACTTGAAATAGGACTTGTTATTTTGCGATATTGACTGAAAAAACGTTACAATATTGATCAAAGCTTTTTCTCAAATTTTGTGTTACGAACGAAATTTCGTGTGCTGACTTGTTGCGAATGCTGGAAAACACCTATGGAAACTCTTTTTTGCCGCAAACCGAAGTGTACGCATGGTACAAAGCCTTTAAAAATGGTCGGGAGATCGTCGAAGATTTGCCTCGTTCAGGACGAGCGTCGACATCTTCAATCAACGATAAATTCGAAAAAATTGAGGACATTGTGCTGGAATATGATCATGCCAGTGTTAGAGAGATAGCTCGTGATCTTAACATCTCTTGTGAAATAGCTCGTTTGAATTTGGTGAACAAATTGGACATACAGCCAGTCGCCGCTCGGCTCGTTCCATTAGATATCTGCAGACATACTGGATCTTGCGAATTCTGGCCCCACGTTTATAGAACGGATCATAACTGGTGACGAGACATGGGTCTATGAATACGTCACATAAACGAGTCAAAATCATTCCAATTAGTGGGAAAAATGAGCATAAACCGAAGAAACTTCGCAAAAGTCGTTCAGTAATAAAAACGATGCTATTATTCTCTTCGATATTTGTGGTATGGTTCATCATGAATTCCTTCCGCAAGGTCGAACGGTCAATAACGATTTCTATTCAACTGTTATGAGACGATAGCGTGAAAGTATTCTCCGTCAGCAGCCGGGTTTGTAGCTAAACAATTCGTGGATTTTGCATTTCGATAACGAACCGTCTTACCTAAACGCGATTATTAACAATTTTAAGACCAAACTCTCTATAAATACCAGCTACATTATTCGCCTGACCTAGCTCCGTGTGACTTTTTTTCTCCAGACTGAAATGACCGCTCCAGGGAGCAGGTTTGACCCCATAGTCACCATAAAAAAAAATCGCACGAGGAGTTGAAGGCCATCCCTGAAAGCTCCTATAAAAAATGTTTCCATGATAGCCAGTTGTTTCCATGATAGCACGATGTGTGGCAATGAAAATGAATTACGGATATATTTTTCCCTAAAAAACTTCTTCCCAATGAATCTTAGGCATTATAGATCGATACAAAACATCGATAGGTACGAAACATCGTTGATTTCATATCTACTAATTGAAATGCTAGAAGCAATTGGGAATAAAAACTAATTCGAGAGCTTTTCAATAAATTTGTGATCAATTCATCATTAAAAATAAGAATATGAAATTTACCTGCATTCCTATTTAAGAAAAGCTTTAAACAAAAACATATCTGACTCAAATATCAAGGCATTGTGGAATTGACCCAAAAGGCTTAAACTGAATGAAAATTCATAACTTCATATCGTACTTTTTTACAAGAAAATTATTTTATATACGTCGTGACGGTTATTCCCAATTAACCCTAATAGATATAAAACAACAGCTTCTATGAGAGGTCCCATGGTGTAATGGTTAGCACTCTGGACTCTGAATCCAGCGATCCGAGTTCAAATCTCGGTGGGACCTACTTTTTTCAAAAACAACTGTCCATTAACTTAATATTTCGAAGTAACTCTAAATCAACAATTCCTAAACTTTTTGAATTTCAAGATGATTTCACATAATCTACATCAATTACTTTAGTATCACACTGTTTCAGAGTCCGGTAAAATTGAGAGCAAAAACTTATGACTTCTCATCAGTTCTTTTCCACACTTTTTGTAAATGTAGGAAAAACTTATGAGATATTCGTGAAATTTCATTTTTATACAGGGTGTCCCGTAACTCAACGTCAAGCGGTTACTGGGCGATAGGCTAGATTATACCAGTTCTAGCAAAAATAAAAAAAAAATAAAAATAAAACAATTTTACCTAACAATGGATTTGTGGCTGTAATCAGTAGCAATAGCATGGTTATTTAGGATTACGTTAAAAAAATCACTGCAAAATTGGAATATTTGTGACTACAAAAATATACCTATTACCACTTAACCAGGTGACATAGATTTTTTTAATTTTTGCTAGAACTGGTATAACCTAGCATATCGCCCAGTAATTGCTTGACGTTGAGTTACTGGACACCTTGTATGTAAATCGTTGCCATTCTGAAATTCCAGTATCTGTAATATAAAAATGAATCGCAAAATGTGTTGGTAAGCGCATAACTCAACAACGCCTGGACCAATTTGGCCAAATCTTTTTTTAAAATGTTCGTTGAAGTTCAAGGATGGTTTTTACGGCGAGAAAAATTAGAATTATTGCTGGAAAAACCCTAAAAATAGCCCTTTTCTTTTTCCCATACAAATGATTTGTAACTAAAACGTAGTCAATTTGAGCTTTATTTCTATGGTATAAAGTTCATATTAAATTACGAATGTTTTTATTTACGACTGCTATTAGTCAATGTAGGTGGCCCATCATCATCCAACAGATACGAACTGTTGATGGTGAACTGTGTGATCCTACAGAGAAGCCTGTCAACGTTTGCAATTGCTTGAAAATGACGCTCATTGGGATCAAATTCTCAATGATGCTGTAATATCATCACACGCTCATCAAATACGAACATTGTTTTCTATAATTCATATTCATATCTACATGCTTCCCATCAAACCCAATTGATTTGTGGATCAAGTACAAAGATTATATGTGTGATGATATTTTGTATCAAATACGGAATAGAATGGGAATCCAAATATACAAATCAGTGAAGAAATTTACAATGAAGCATTGATTTCAATTGAGAACATGTGCTTGATAATGTCAAACAAACTATTAATTCAATTAGGCCTGACCGCGCCCAATCGTCCAATGCATGACGCTTTTAACCAAGAGTTGCATCGAGAAAAACTGTATGATCTCAACGCTTTGAAAGAATTAATTCAAACAAATCTTCCACTGTTAAATGAACAACAGAAGTATGTATTTGAAACTCTTATGAAAGTAACAAATGATGAAACTGGAGGGATTTACTTCTTAGATGCACCTGGTGGTACAGGAAAAACTTTTTTGATTTCATTAATATTAGCAGCAATTCGCTCACAAAATAAAATTGCACTTGCCCTCGCTTCGTCGGGAACTGCAGCAACTTTGCTTGAAGGTGGTCGAACAGCCCATTCAGCACTAAAATTGCCATTAAATATGCAAAGCAATGAAACTCCAACCTGCAACGTTTCGAAGAACTCTGCAATGGCAAAGGTTTTGCAGCAATGTAAATTGATTGTTTGGGATGAATGCACGATGGCACATAAAAAATCTTTGGAAGCTTTAGACAGAACCTTAAAAGATCTACGTAGCAATAATAACCGATTTGGTGGTGCAATGATTTTATTAGCAGTAGATTTTCGTAAAACATTGCCAGTGATTGCACGATCAACGCCAGCTGATGAACTCAATGCATGTCTAAAGTCCTCCAATTTGTGGAAAAATGTCAAAGTACTTCATTTAAGCAAGAATATGCGTGTCGAGTTGCAAAATGACTAATCTGGAAACATATTCTCTAAACAACTCATTGACATTGGTAATGGCAAATTTCCTATAGACATGTTGACTGGCTGCATTAACTTTCCTCAAAGTTTTTGTCAGTTAACTCGATCAAAAGATGAACTTATTCAGAAGGTGTTTCCAGATGTTTCTCAAAATTACAGAAACCATGATTGGTTGAGCGAACGAGCTATACTGGCTGCAAAAAACATAGATGTAAATGAATTAAATTTCAAAATTCAAGAACAAATTACAGGCGAATTGAGGATATATAAATCAGTTGATTCGGCTACTAATCAAGATGATTCAATCAACTATCCACCGGAATTTTTAAACTCGCTGGATTTGCCAGGATTGCCACCTCACAATCTTCAATTAAAGGTTGGATCGGTGGTTATAATGTTGCGAAATATCAACCAACCGCGTCTTTGCAACGGTACACGGTTAGCGATAAAAAAATTACTAAACAATGTGATAGAAGCAACTATACTCAAAGGAAAGTATAAAGGAGAAGTTGATGAAGATATTGTTGATGATGGAGCTCGTGTTGAATGATTATTTGGGCATTACCATCATCAATGATTCCATTGTTGATGATGGAGCTCTGAATGATTATTTGGGCTATTACCATCATCATTGTGGAGAAAACATTTTCATTCAACAATATAAAGGAGAAGATGTTCTCATACCGCGCATCCCAATGATTCCGACTGATGTGCCATTTGAGTTTAAACGACTACAGTTTCCAGTGCGGCTTGCTTTTGCTATGACTATAAACAAGTCCCAGGGGCAATCATTAAGTGTTTGTGGTATTAATCTAGAAAACCCATGTTTCTCACATGGTCAATTGTATGTTGCCTGTTCCCGTGTTGGAAAAACATCAGATTTGTTCATCTATGCGCCAGGTAATCAAACAAAAACATCGTATACCACAAAGCACTACAATGATAATAATAATAATTATGATTCACATGATTAACAACAAAGCGATTACTTATTTTTAGATCCTTATATATGTTTTATTTAATTATTTTTTACTCACAACGCCCTATCACCAGGGTGACGGTTCTGTTCAGGAGAATTTTTTAAAATACGTAGGCATAAAAACTGCCACATTACAAATCTTTTTGACAGGACGAAGTCTGTCGGGTCAGCTAGTCCTAGCATATAATTGGAGGAATGTAGATAATTTTGTTATAAATGAAGGGAATACGAGGGTTGCCTCGAGCGTTGCAATCGCGTTGGATCCCACACAATTTGTCAATCTCTCAAAAAAACGCTGGTGTCGATTGGTGGAAAGAAAAAAATACGATCACAGTGCTTCGAAGCACGTCTATGACATTGTGACAGATGATGAATCGTGAATTTACGCGTATGAACCCGGCAGTCGACTGTATGGGTGTTTCAAGATGAGCCAAATACTACAAAAGTTACTCGCCCCTCGAAGCACTTCCAAGGAAATGGTCACCTGTTTTTTCAGAAAAACTGGATATGTCGTAATCGTACCACTAGAATAACGCAGAAGAGTCAATTCTGGGTGGTACAATATCATTTGTTTGCCTGTTGTCTTCCAAGAAATCAGGAAAATCAAACGCCGAAGAGGAATCATCCTACATCACGACAATACGAGCTCTCAAACAACTGCATTTTCGAGCACTCAAAACATCGATTTGATGAGTCATCCTCCGTATAGTCTTGACTTTGCACCGAATGACTTCTTTTTATTCCCGTACGTAGAAAATAAAGTGAGAGGTCAACATTTTTCGACACTTGAAGAAGCGGTTAATGCGTTCAGAACGCATGTTTTGGAGATACTTCAATCAGAGTGGCAAAAATGCTTCGATAATTGGTTCAAACGCATGCAAAAATGTATATATTTTGTAGATATTTTGAAAAACAATGAAGATTTATGATTGTTTTTGTTCTCCAATCCCGAAATATAAAGGGCAAAGTTAGTAATAGCTCATAAATCATATTTCATTTCAATGTATTGAAAATATTGTACAGTAATACCCCGACTTACGCTACCCCGTTTTACGCGAATTCGAAGATACGCGGTTTTTCATTTTGATTGCAGCGCGCATCGGCTCTTTCGCTCCGCCCACTCAGTGTTCAATTTGCGACAGGTTTAAACGTGTTCCGCGTGAAATTGTTCTAAGTGCGCAGTGTTTTTTACTTATAATTTCTAACTATGTCGTCTAAAAGAACGAAAAACGAGTCATTTGAGCCTAACAAGAAAAGATAAACACTGCCTTTGGAGTGTAAACTGAATATAATTAAAGACTTTGAAGCAAAAATGAAAATTTGTGAATTGGCAAATAAATTTGACCTACCGGAATCAACAGTCCGAACGGTTGTAAAAGGTAAAGAAAAAATTATGACCGCTGTGAAAGACTCTCAATCTTTGAATTCAAGTATCATCCGTAAGCGTCACTGTATTATTGCACAGATGGAAACATTGCTACAGTCATGGTGTGATAATCAAGCAAAGCAGATTTTTGAAAAACTAAAAGAAGAAGCTGGGGAAGCGGCTGAAAAAGAAGTGTTTAAAGCTAGTAACGGCTGGTTCAGCCGATTTAAGAGTCGTTGTAATTGGCATAGCATCGCAGAGAGTGGAGAAGCGGCAAGCGTTGATAAAGAAGCTGCATCTCTCTATTCAGAAAAACTCAAAACAATGATAGATGAATGTGGCTACACTAGCCAAACTATTTTCAACGTAGATGAAACAGGTCTTTATTGGAATAGAATGAAAAAAAAATTGTCGCCAAGTGTCGATTAACAGTGATGGTTGGTGCGAATGCAGCTGGAAATTGTAAATTAAAATCTGTCTTAGTTTATACAAGAGCCTTAAAAAATATATCTACAGCTGGCTTGCCTGTCATTTGGAAGACAAATGCAAAAGCTTGGGTAACAGCTTCTCTTTTTGAAGACTGGTTTGGCCATCATTTTATTCCTGAAGTCAAACGTTACTGCCGATTAAAAGAAATTCCATTTAAAGTGATGCTACTAATTGACAATGCGCCAAGTCATCCTCCCGCAACTCTAATTAATTTCGATCCACGAGTGGAAGTTGTATTTTTGCCACCAAACACTACCAGCTTGCTTCAACCAATGGACCAGGGAGTCATTAAAACAGTTAAAGCTTACTACACAAGGCGGTCATTTGCACATCTACATGAAGCTATGAGACAAATCAATGAGCTTTCTGTTAAAGACTTCTGGAAGCAATTCAATTGAAAAGGGGTTACAAATTTTAGAAAAAAATTATTCTAATGAAGAACGCGTTTCTACTACAAAACGAGGGATAAAAAAATTACTGGTATGCACGAGGAAATTTTACGTGAAAAGAAGAAAAATTTAACTCGTCAGGCAACATTGTTAGAATATATGAAGCCTTCGACATCAAAATAACTTCGGTTTAGTTTACTTTATTCATAACGTAATATTTTTTTATTGTCCTACACTTTATTAAACATTTTTCTTCTAAATTATTGTTTTCTTTAAACTCTGGTCCCGATTAAACAAACTTTATATGTATTTATCTATATGCAACGTTGAACCCCGACTTAGGCGAACCGCTCGGACCCACCTATCGCGTAAGTCCGGGATATTACTGTACCTACTTGGAAAAGCCTCCTTGTTTCAGATAAAACACCAACATATCTTCAAATATGTCAAGATCATATACTTACTATCTTACTTTTGAAGAAGATGAGATTTATTATCCGAATATCTCCTTTCTAAGCATCTAATATTTGAATTAAATTTCAAACGAATATGATACGTGTTTTTATTATTCAGTTCTTTTTTCTGCTTTTGTCAGAAATTGACAACGCTACCCTCGTAAAATAAATCACTTACTTGAAGACGTTTGCACTCTCAAAAAAAACCAACATATTATATCCAGGAAAACCAGAAGACCACCACACTTCAACTTCATATTGTCATTTGAAGAATTTTTAATTGAATGCATACCTATATCTATTTTGTTATATCTCAGTACTTGATAAATATTATTACTATTAGGTATCAACAATGCACTCGATTGTCGCTTGACTTCAGGGTCATACTATAAGAAATAAATTTACTACTGGTCTCTTAATAACAAGCTACCAACAGCAGGGGCGTAGCTAACTAAGGAAAAAAAATAAAAACTTTCTAATTCATTTTATTTCACAAATGACCAAATTCTATATAATATTCTACGAGAAAAATTTGCAGATGTTCTTTTTCCCAATATTACAACCAGGTAGTAGTAGTTGAATATTTATATATTTATGACATAAGTCATAATAAATGTCAGTCGATAATTTTTCCTCTTCTATTTTTTCAATGAATTAAGTGTTATATCACAACCTTCCCCAACTATGGATGATGATTTCCCTTAGAATGGGTTCCATAGCAGACTTCAAACATCAGAAGATCTGAAAAATCATCACTTGGGCCGCAAGATCCGATTCGAAGAATCCTCCTTGCAGATTGGCGACAAATTTTGTGTATTAGATTTGAATATGGAGGGTATTTCTAAGGACGAGAGTGATTTTATTTCTAAACTAGCAAAGGATTATGGTGCTGAGATTATTCTCCTTCAAGAGACACATATGGATACTAAAAAAAATCTTCGTGAAAGAGGAACCATAAAAGGTTATGTATTCATTGATTTTCTCTTTAGTAAAATTTACGGTTTAGCTTGTAATGTTAAAAAATCCTTGATTCACAATATCGAGTTAATCCAAAAAGGCGAATTTGAGGGCGTTTTCTTTATATCTTTCAAATTTTGTATTTTTGTTCAGTTCTTTTTTCTGCTCTTGTCTTTTTATTTCCAGATTCGATGTGGGCAATTTGAAGAAGTCTCTGTCTCCATCAATAGAAGATCACTCTTGAAGAAAGAAGTCCCTAAAATATATTTCAGTTTATTTTTGTACTTTCTCACTTAGGCGGGGAGCTAGGGTTTTTTTTACTGGGGTTTTTTCCCTAGGCTTTTATGTGATACGCCGAATTGTATGACACCCCGTCACTAACCCCTGATCTATATGCTTTATTGTTTGCTAACTAAATATTGTAAGCCGGAAGTTCAAAAGAATATATATATATATGTATATATAGTGTAGCCGTATCGTTTATGCTAATTATTGCATGTAATAAAAAACCATCTGTTACCAAATTGCGCCCTTTCTACTAGCCGAGTTTAGGTAGGTACGTGATTTTGAACAGAGAATTACGAAAATAAAGATAAAAAAAGAATGAGGGTTTTTGTCGGAATATACACCCCCTTGGATCAGTTGCATTTTGCATTCGAAATTGAAACTTATCTCTTGTCTATGATTCGATTCGAACAGTATTTGCACGCGGGCGCTCAGACATCTAGCGGCGGGCATGATTGTAATTCAGTACAAACAATATCGTTCTTCTGGTTTAGCAGTATTAGTAGCAATTTTCGAAAGAAATGAGTGAAAGAAATAGAGATTATCCTAGCGGCGCTGGAAAAATTAAACAGAAAAGGGAAAAGGTTATGAGAAAAGTGCCCGAAATTTCTTCATTTTTTTTTCAAAATTAAAACTAATGAAAAATTAATTAGAATTTCGATGGGACAAGAACGGCTGTCAGACCTTTCACTATTGTCCATAGAGGCAGAAACTTTAGAAAAACTAAAATCATCATCAGCCATAAATGATTTAATAAATCAGTTTGCCGAAAAAAAGGCAAGGAGAATGAATATTTAAAATTCGATTTTTATTTGTAAAATGGTTGTGAAAAATTTTAACCCCAATATAAGGGCCCCCAAACAAATTTTTTATACGGGGCCCCCACAAGGCACGCTACGCCACTGACCAAGAGCCCATGGACCAATAAAGGTTCTTCAGCCCTATTAGAAATAGTTCTACTAATTAAATAGATCACGTTTTGAGTTTATCTGAAATGAGAGAGACATAAATGATGGTGATACGTTTACATAAACAGGTTTTTTCCCATTTCCTTCTTTTTATTATATACCAGGGCTGAAATCCCTGTAAATTGTAAAAATAAAATTTAAGTAATAGTAATAATGAAAAAAAATTATAAACGGCAAAATTGTAGATGTTTTAATTATTAGTTCTCACAGATTTGTGGATAAATAAATAGTAGAATAAAACTGACGAACTCATTTTATGAACTTCAATGACTTCCCAAAGTCATAAATGGAAGAACTCGTCTTTTCGTAACAGAATGCTACGATAATGAAATTTGAAAATATGTATGATATTAATAACTTTCCAACATGGACGATTTTTTGTTAAATCCGACGAATATATTATGAGAAATCGAAAATTTAAAAAAAAATTGGCAATTATTTAGAAATTTTCTAGCAGGACTATTTCTCAAAATTCTGCAGGCAAATTTTTTCAACCTCAATTAAACATCTTCTAAATTAAAACTTGAACAGATGAATATTCTAGAAGTTATTGAGAAAACCAAATTTCGATCGATTTAGAAAACTAACAATTATGAAAATATGAGTTCATGTCCTTCGGAGGATAGAGATTATACGGACGGACATACTGAAGTTTGATCCCTTGAGGAAGTCGAATCCAATCGATAGATACCATTTTCGATTCGATATTCGAAAATTACAGACATTTAGGCAAAATGATAGCACGCTGTTCTACTAGTTTTCAAACTAGAGCTAGTGTACAAAAATAATGCGTTCTTCCGGAATAGCTCCCTTTTCATCTTGGAAAATCGGCGAATATCTTAAATGCCGTAGACTCATAACATGGTACTGTTCGATCAAGGTTTAACGGTAACCTCGGTATATTTCTATAAATTAGTCTTTATTCTGGGTAATTTCAAATTAGTAATTAGTTCTCCTTTCTCCAAGACCTTCAAGCCTTCCGCATAATCAATGAATTATTCTAATTACGTCAGTTTATAAAATAGAACAGTGAATTCTCGTTTTGCTCAAATATCTGTAATTTTTGAATACTAGGATTGCCTTTTATATTTCGGGATTAGAGAACAAAGACAAATATTAATCATCGAATTCGCTTTATTGTTTTTCAAAATATTGCCCATTATACTTTTGCATGCGTTTGAACCAATTGTATGAACACTTTTGTCACTCTGATTGAGGTATCTCTAAAACATTCATTCTAAACGCATCAACTGCTTCTTCAAGTGTCGAAAAACGTTGTCATCTCATTTTATTTTGTACGTACGGGAATGAAACGAACTCATTTGGTGCCAAGTTAGGACTATACGCCGGATAACTCATCAAAATGATGTTTTGAGTGCTCAAAAATGCAGTTGTTTGAGCTGATGTGTGAGAGCTCTCTGTCAATTGGCAGATTGCAACACCAGGGTTATTCAATCCCGAAATATAAAAGGCAATCCTCGTATCGGGCAGAAAAGGGTCCCTAACGATTGGGCCCGACTCTGTGATGAAGAATCCATGGTCAAAGTTGAGAACGTCAGGTCGTCCGTATATTCAAGTACATTCGAACGAGGTGAACTGAATTTTTCAGGTTAACAGATAGATCGAGAGTCCAAATGTCTCGGTAGAGCTCCTTCTTGGGTAAAATTCTTCCAATGGTTTACGACTTATCAGTATCTAAAATTGATTTACTCAGTAACTTGAACAATATCCCCCAGATATATTCGTAATTGGAAATCCGGATGAATAACGATGTATTAATGGAGACTGATGAATTTAAAAAAAAACGAAAGATTAGAAAAATTTATAAAAATTCCCATAAGTTTTTGTAAAATACGATTATTCATGAGCTATTTATCTTATCTCAATGGAAATTTGAATGAATTTTTCAACATACTCAACTAATTATAAATTTTGAAAATTTGAATATACGATTGCAATTACAACGTACAACGATCTAGACATAATCCTGAATCGAATGAGATATACAAGGGTTTCCTTTTATATTTTGGGATTGGAAAACCCTAGTGTTACAATCTGCCAACAGACAGCTCTATCGTGAGACCGTTTCGACATACGAGCTCTATTTGTGTTGTTTACAATAACTTAAAATATTTATCTCGCCCAAAAAATGGAATTAAATCGTGAACATTTTCGTGCAATTATTTTTCACAACTATCGAAGTGGATTAACCTCACCTTGGGTTCATTAGGGGAAGCATTTCAATTTTTTTGATGAGTAGGGGGTTGTCTGTGTGAAGCTAAAACCAAGTTTGTAGGGTCGTCACTTGTCTCACGGCCACCATCATGAAAATACGGATTGAAATGGTTTTAATAATAAACCTTTAAAACTATTTATCTGAGAGCATAAATATTCGTCAACATTTTTTTTTGCAAATTAAATTCTCTGCAACATTGGTCTAGTGCCTTTTTTAAGTAGAACCATAGATAATGAAGGTAATTCGTCATCACAGTTCTTTTACCTAGAGGTTTTTTTTTATAAATAAAACATTAACTCATGATGGAATAATAGAAAAAGCACGTTTAAACGCTTAATTGCTAATAAAAAAAAAGTTTTCACATCATCTTCTCAATCAAGAAGAAAATTAAATACATCCGCACGTAGAAAATAAGTATGACAACTAAAAGATATAATAGGATGATAACTCCAACAAAATACCATCAGCTATTCTAACAATAAGAGAGGATAATAATAATAATAATAGCAGGCAGATGTTGTTTTGTTGCCTGGTGGTCACGTGGGTATTTTCTACCTAGATAGTAATCTCGGTAACGCTTATCAGATTTGGAAATATTTAAAAAATCAGTAATTGTAGAATTCGATAAAGGGGTGGAAGAGAGTCACTAATTAAGTATTAATAATATTGTAAAATTAATAATTGAAAAAATCATATTAAGAAAATTTTAAAAATACAATAACTGATGAAACAGTATTAGTACATAATATATCTTTAGTTAAGAGTACTAAAATAGTACTCGCTTCGGAGCGCTGTGAAACCTCAGCTATTAACTTAATGAAAAAATGTTGCGTATAGAAGTTGTTCCTCAAAAAAAATTGTTTTAGATCATTTTTTCGTAAAATATTAAAAAAAAGTTATATTTAATAATATAAAATTTTTCTGTAATTCTGAACATTTTCGCTTATAACTTTTTATTTATTGTAATACGTAAAAATGAATATGGCGGCCGTGAGCGGTCCCACAAACTTGGTTTTCGCTTTACACTGACCCCCTATACATAAATAAATAAACTTGCGTCCTATGAGAAATGCAACCCCAAATCTAACTTTTCAATGGACTATTAGAAAATATTCCAATGGAAGCTTTGTGGTTGCAACATGCTGCAGCTCTCCAAAATCAACACAAGATTTTTTTCGAAAATGTAAAGTGGCTGCATCATATAATTCTGTTACAAATCCGAACACGAAATCTGTCTATGGTGTCTGAGTAGTACATTGATTAACCGAGCATCCTGTTGCAAAAAAAAAACAAAGCAAAAATGTTAAAGTTTTCTTCTGATTGAATTAAATAATTGCGTGATGTCGCCAAAATTCACTTCAATAAATTATTGAGTTATTCTTCATGAGCATTTTTGATTTCAAAGATTTCCGTTTCTGAAGAATTCTCATTTACTTCACTTTGAATTCATTCAAGTGAGGACAGAGTTGCCTTTTTATGTTTGAAAAATTTTTATTCTAGCGTGACATTTCAATAAAAGATTTCTTTTCGTAAAGGAACGAGAATTTTCGTTTGGAAGACTTATTTTTGATTCTCATCAAATGTTAACAGGAGAACGAAGAAAATTGGGTCCCGAAATATTACATTATCTGGAATATAGGTCAAACTATTCGGATCCAGTTCAACATCGAAATGCACGCAACCAATAATACAACAATCAAGTATTAGTGTTTTCCACGCAGCATTCGGCGCATCCGCAAACGTAGTTCGTAGGAATTCGGTTAGAATCGTTCCCTACCTGTCTGATCTGTCAATCGCCTAAAAACACAAAGTTCCCTATAGTGAAATTTTTGTCGCTCCTTGAAATCGAATTTTTCCATGTAGGTGCCATTTCTCTATTCAAAGTAAATGAGAGAAAATAGTGTTCAAAAGTGTGTGTTGCCCTGACTAGTTTCAATGTTCACCGGTACAATTCGTGTGAAAATATGCGAGGCACAAGGTTTGAGACCGACGGACTGCTCCAAACGCCACAACATGGCGTTTGGAAAAAACGATGATATGCAGCTGATGGACCCTTATGTGACTATAGACGTCGACGATGATACTCATGTGGCCCAGACAACCGCTAAAGCGAAAACTTTGGACCCTGTGTGGAACGAATTTTTCGAACATAGTGTTGAGAACGCGAGAACAATAACTTTGACTGTCTTTCACGATGCTGTTATCTCTCCTGACGTTTTTGTTGCTAATTGTAGCATTCATTTCGAGGACTTAATCACCACAGAAAAAGAAGAAAATGATTTGTGGGTGAGTCATTTCCTCAAAGGAATTGCAGATTTTCGGAAAAAGTATTGATCGTTTTGTTTTTGTCATTCAGGCTTCTTACTCTGAATCTACTGATATGACCTTTCTTATGTTTACATTAATGTTCCATAATATTTACTTCTAAGGAGAAATGGGTTCACTAATCAAATATCTAAATTCTGCATTCTTCCCTTGGATCGTATTTGTAAAATTATAGGTTCCTGCTCTATTTCTTCCTGATCTGCTGTATCTTACTCCAAACAAATCGAATAAAATTAGAATTGCTGGAGTATTGAGATGAAAAGAAATCGATTTTTGACATGGAATTCAATGCGAAATGCTGTGATGCATAACCTACTTAACTAGTTCTATTTACGGAACTTTGAAATGGGAATTCGTTTACAGCCGAAATAACAAGCTCTCAGAATTGGTGATCCCAGAATTGCAATTTTTTGCCATGACAGAGAGGATGATTATAGCCAAATTGCGGAGTTTTTTATTTCAATAAACTAATAATGACATCAATTCATTCCTCTTTCCTTCTTTGTTTCGAATTATTGGCCGAAATGGAAATCAAAGTGATATCACCATTGTCAATGATTTTTCCTCCTATTTCCCTGAAAATTGGTTATTGGCTGGGGTATATAATGAGGTTGTGTGATAATTTTTCAAATACAATCTAGTGTTGTAGACGGACTTTTTTCACTATCATCATTATTCACTTTATAACTTTAAGATGTGTTTTTTCTTTGTGTAAAGATTTGATTTCACACATTTAAATTTTTCCTATATTCCAAACATGTTCATAATATATTAATAATAATTTTTTTCAACTCTCAGACAAAGTACATTTGTATAGGACATTTCAAAAATACCAATTGAAATTATATTAAAAACGAAATCAATTTTAGCGTCTATGAAATATAAATTAGAATTAAGGTTTTTGGCATTCAGACGGATTTCGACATTTGAAATATATAGGGTGAGTCTGTCTTTGAACACTGCGATTATTTTAACCATATAGGTTCTTGAAATCAAAAGAAGCACTTTTTTCTCATACCGTTTTTCCATATTCAGCTGCGTTAAAAAATTATAAGCATATTAAGTTTTGACATTGGGCAAATACCCCTCTGCAGTCTAGTTAACATTATTTTTCCTCTAAGAAGTGATTCACTCACTCATATTTCATCAGATGATTATATCGATTTAATTCCTTTCAACTTGAAATATCTGCAATTTAGGAAAAAAAAGAATGATTTTATCTGCAAAAAAGACTAATGATTCTAAGAAGTACAAGATACGGGGACCTTCCGTTCAAGTGATATTTGTTTTTCATGCAATTTAACCAATCTGTACAGTAGTAGGGAGAAACCCACAAGAAATGAAATAAATCTATTAATGCCAAAATATGCATGACTGTTATCAAAAACCTTCCACAAGAGATCATTTCAATTGATATTTTCGTTTGAATATTACAGGTGAAAATGCAATTTTTTTATGAAATACACCCTATATCTTTCGAAATTTGGAAAAATGTTATAGAAAGAAAATGTTTCTTTTGACGTCAAGAATGTATGGTTAAAATTAACGCAGCGGCCAAAGACTCACCCTGTGTAGGTGGGTTCGAGTCCCGTCCAAGGACGCGTTTTTTCCCGAATTTCAAATGTGGAAAACTTCAATTCTAATATTAAAAACCATACAAAAATTTGTGAAACAATGAATAAAAATAGGCGCACGAGGAACTGTGCGTTGCTGGCGATTTTTTGATGGAAATGGCATCCTTTATATCGTTGAATACCATCCATATGTTGAAATAATTTGTGACCTCGCGCTTCAATCAGAATCGCCCCTGTAGAATAAAAGAATTGCAAATTCCGTAGCACGAGAAACTGTGCGTTGCTGGCGATTTTCTGACGGAAATGGCATCCTTTTATATCGTTGAATACCATCCATATGTTGAAATAATTTGTGACCCCGCGCTTCAATCAGAATTGCCCCCTGTAGAATAAAAAATTCAAATTCCGTAGCACGAGGAACTGTGCGTTGCTGGCGATTTTCTGACGGAAATGGCATCCTTTTATATCGTTGAATACCATCCAGATGTTGAAATAATTTGTGACCCCGCGCTTCAATCAGAATTGCCCCCCTGTAGAATAAAAGAATTCCAAATTCCGTAGCACAAGGAACTGTGCGTTGCTGGCGATTTTCTGACGGAAATGGCATCCTTTTATATCGTTGAATACCATCCATATGTTGAAATAATTTGTGACCCCGCGCTTCAATCAGAATTGCCCCCCTGTAGAATAAAAAAATTCTAAATTCCGTAGCACGAGGAACTGTGCGTTGCTGGCGATTTTTTGATGGAAATGGCATCCTTTTATATCGTTGAATACCATCTATATGTTGAAATAATTTGTGACCCCCGCCTATCCCGGAATAGCCCCCTCGAATTCAAAAATTCGGCGGACACTGAAACTGCGCAGTGCTGGCGATTTTTCGATGAAAATAGTATCTTTGTATAAGGTCGAATATAATCTATGGGATGAAATAATTTGTGACCCCCGTAATCCCCCAAAGCACGACAGAAACAATCCCCCAAAGCTGACGATCGCAAAAACTTGATGGAAACGGCCGTTGCTCGTTATTTTTTTTGCAAAATGGGTCTACCTTAACTTATTCAATAAGCCCCATATAATGAAATTATTTGTGACCCCGCGCTTCAATCAGAATTGCCCCCCTCTATATTTCAAAAATTTTCATTTCGCGAATCAAATATCCAGCAACGGACGTTTTGATCTAGTTTTTGCGATCGTAAGTTTTGGAGGTTGTTTCTGCCGTGCTTTAGGGGATTACGGGGGTCACGAATTATTTCACCTTATAGATTATATTCGACGTTATACAAAGATACTATTCTCATCGCAAAATCGCCAGCAATGCGCAGTTTCAGTGTCCGCCGAATTTTTGAATTCGAGGGGCTATTCCAGGGTAGGCGGGGGTCACAAATTATTTCAACATATGGATGGTATTCAACGATTTAAAAGGATGCCATTTCCATTAAAAATCGCCAGCAACGCACAGTTCCTCGTGCTAAGGAATTTGAAACTTTTTTAATTCTACAGGGGGCAATTCAGATTGAAGCGCGGGGTCACAAATTATTTCAACATATGGATGGTATTCAACGATATAAGAGGATGCCATTTCCATCAAAAAATTGCCAGCAACGCACAGTTCCTCGTGCTAATGCAAAATAAATTGTTTTTTGATGTTGGAGGTTTCGTGGGGGCTGTTGGGGGTCTTTTTTCTTCAACCGATTTCAAATGACACGCAATCGTAAATATAACCTTTCGAAATCCGTTGCTGAAACGCGTTGCTGCAATGACACCCGTGCTCTTTCTGTGATTGCTTCAAAATACCACCAAAGATATGACCTCTTTCTTGAAATTTCTATACGCCAAAACCTTCAATATAGGTATCAGACAGATGGTTGAGACATTTTATGGCACTGTACAGTGTATTACGATGTTTTCGCATGACAACTTTTATACAAGATAAGATAGACAAAATCAGATACTTCATTCACGTTCTATTTTTTTGAGAAACTAACAAGAGTAGTATTCATTATTGGCTAACTTGTTATGTTTTCGAATTATAAGCGAAAACTCGAAAAATGGCGATACAATTTTTTTATCTTCGTTATACTGATAAAAGCTCTAAAATAAGAACATTATACAGACACCTTTCTCGTAGATCCCATAGTGGCGTGTTGGTCTTTTTTGTAACATTTTCAATTACGAACACTAGATTTGTTGATTCGAATATTTTGAATGGAATATTAAATTATTTTGGTGAAACGTTTTATTTTGACATAATATCCCAGGTTCTAAAAAATCGGTAGATTTCCATTGCCTTTTGGTATATCGGTGGTATAAGTCTATGTTCATAGCGGATTGTATACAATTTGAATTAGTCTGTGGGTATTAACTTTTCTCTATTTCAGTATCGTAATGAGTTCATTACAGTACGAAAAACAGTGCTGTAATGAACTCATTGCAGCATTGTTTTTAGTTATATTTTTCGTCTTGTGGTTGACAACACTGACGTCCTATCCCTTCGAATGTCAACACGCTTTCATTGCATGTCAATTTTAAATTAAACCATGTAGAGATTTGAACGCACTATTCAAATTCTATAATCTGTCAATCAGTCACGCTAACTGCAAAAATAAAATACAAAAGGCACTAGGAGGTATAATCTGAATTTTTCATTGAATTCCAATAAATTTTTCACAATTCCTGACTGAAATAGAGAAAATATCGTCTAATACTCGTTGCAGAAGGCAATTCCAACACTCATGCGCTTCGCATTCGTGGAATAGGTGCCCATTCTGCAACTTGTTTTAGAATATACTATTCCGATTCATCCTTTTAGACCTTATGCTCCCTCGTGGTATTTTGTATTCTGTGAATTGCTCCAAGATCAAACAATTATGGACTGTTCTCATAGAGATTAGAGCATTAATTTGACTGTCAAATAATTCTACATTTTGAATTCAAAGCAGCGCAATTATGGTTCCGAAAATAGTAGATATTTTTGATTTTGAAATGGATTATGAAAGTAATGAAAAGTTCAACATACTCCAATGTATCATAAGACTATTCAAATAGTTTTCCAGAAGAAATTATATGATACACAGGCCTACAAAAAAAAAATTTGTGCCTAGTATTTTTGAGCTGATTTCAACTATATTTTTATTGCTGAATCTAAATATGATAGCAGTTTTTCTGTATCAGCTCTAGATTCTTATATAAATTCACTTATCTATCAATGCTTTTTTCTATTTAATACTTTCAAGTATAAGTGTTGTAAAATTTATACAAGAGATAGATTCTTGTATATTTTCCTCATTGTCAGTCTTCATTTGTAAAAAATTCAATTTAAAATAATAATATTTATTATAATTATTATTTTAATTCATTTATTACAAATAGAAGAGTAACAATATGAGATATATAACTGATTGGTTGACAAACTGTTAACAAGTGGGATTTAATTCTATTTAGTGTCATCCAGTTAGTTCCATAGAAATCCGATATATGGAGCTGTCCAGTCTGAAGTGAACTTCAACTGCAATGAGTTCAAGTAGAAGAAGCTGTGTACATCATCCTGATATTTTTTGCTACATATGCGGACAATACACGTTCTTGGAAAACAGAAAAACTATTAGTGACTTTGTAAAGAGGGCTTATCTTGGATATTTTGGTGTTAAGCTTGGTGATCAGGATAAAACCTGGGCACCACATATTGTCTGTAATACTTGTACAGAGCATTTACGACAGTAGACTACCGGGAAAAGGAAAAGTCTTAAATTCGGAGTACCAATGGTTTGGAGAGAACCAAAAAATCACTTCGATGACTGTTATTTCTGCCTAGTAAATATTACTGGAATCAATCGAAATAACCGTAACAAGTGAACTTATGCAGATTTAGTCTCTGAAAGACGTCCTATCCCTCACTCAAAAGAAGTGCTAATTCCAACTTTTCAGCAGCTACCAGAACTCTGTGCGGACACATGTCTCTCTGATCAGAATTCTGACACTACTGAAGGTGACAGTGATTTTGAAACGATGTCATCAATTCCCCAATGTTTCAACCAAGATGAGTTAAATGACCTCACTAGAGATCTCAACCTGTCGAAAGAAGCTTCTGAATGCCTATCTTCCAGGTTGAAGGAAAAAAATTTACTTGAACCAGGAACGAAAATTACATTTTATCCCACAAGGGAGAAAGATCTGCTACCTTTTTTCTCTGAAGAACAAAATCTTGTATTTTGCCATGTGTTCAAAAATCTGGTTGTTGAGATTTTTGGCAATTACTTAAAAGTGGACTGTTACCAAATGATTGAGTCAGATATGTTAAAATAAAATGTTTATTGTACAAAGTTCACACTCACATGATAAACAGGTACTCGCACGAAGTTAAAATTTGTACAAAATTAACGACATCTAAACAGAGTAGACCTATTTATATAAATATGAGAGATTTGAGTACATAATTTGAGTAAGGTGGGTTGCCTATTGTCGACTTGAGAAAATTGAGAGTAGAGGTGCTATCTATCATATAGATATGACAGACTTGTGAGTGAGAAGTTGAGAACATTATTGATCTGAGCCTTATAAATTATGAAAAGGTAAAAAAGTAACAATTACAAATGATACTTAATTAGTCGAAGTCCAACCAACTTGGGAACATAGGGTGGCATCTGTCAACCAGGTCCAGCACGGTTTATGTAAACCATCTGTCAAATTGAAAAGTCCTGAGTAGATAGTGAAAACTTCTGGTTGTAGAGTCGTCCCCGATGCACCCAAACTGGCACGTTGAGATATCTGAAACTTATAAGGCCTGAGAAGTCTATTCATACAGAGTTAGAAATGCATACAAGTTATCTGACATAGTTTTATGAGAGAAAAAGTAATGTTAGCGATGATAAAACTATGACAAAGTATTAACATGATATGCACAAGAAAAAAGTTTGTGTTAACATAAGAGAATGGTCAGCGAAAGGCAATTATGAGATTTATAGTTTGAAATTATCACAGTCAGCACGTGGTTTGAGGCAGAAAATTAGAGAACGTGGAAAATATACTATACAACCTGTAGCAGAAGTGTAGAGAATGAAATGTAGAGTGTATTAACGAATAAATGTGCTAGGATTGGGGTGATGCTTAGATGAGAAGATGAAAAGCCATGCAGGTGAAAAGAACACATGTACAGAGAAAACTCGTGCATGTATTTGACGAAAAAACTGTACTGTACCTTGTTGATATGTGTTGTAAGTGAAACTTAATAAAAAGTCTGTCTTATTTGTGGAGAAGTCTTGAAAAAGACTGTGAAAAAGCAATATAGAGCACTAGCACT
The DNA here is from genome assembly GCA_030674115.1 of Micraspis discolor. Taxonomy (NCBI): domain Eukaryota; kingdom Metazoa; phylum Arthropoda; class Insecta; order Coleoptera; family Coccinellidae; genus Micraspis; species Micraspis discolor. The sequence continues at coordinate 815,478 of JARTUT010001751.1, forward strand.
TTTATATGTGGCGAAAAGGAAAAACTATCGATGGGGTAAGATGGCGTATTCAAAACGAGAATGAATTGAAGATCAGTTTTTACTGAGGTCGAGAAATCAGCGCATATTTTTTAAAACAGTTGGCCATTGTCATCGATTTCCGTATCGATTGGTGTCATCTCTTACTTGAAGTTGGCTGCTTGTGGTGACCGCTTGAGGTTGATACCATTGGCGTAGAGTTGGTCATTAATATAGTGTTACGTTTTTCCTCAGCGAAATAGAAAAACAATTCAAGTCTTCTTCAAACTAATTTATATTCACACTTAACAATAATCAATAATTTATATACACAATTTATCTACAGAATTTCACTAGGAACACCTGTTTTGTCGTCGGCAAGTTCTATCCATGAATCGGCTTCAGTCATTTATATCCGGCGCTGTTTTTCTAGAAGTTACCAGAAAGATGCTTCACATTCTCGAACAATCGTAGCGGCCTCTTTATGTTCTATAAATATGCCACCATTAATCGTTTTTATGTGACAGCTTTATGGGGAGCGGTCCCTTTCATCATGGTCTTAATCCCTTTGTCGGCGCATGAAGCGGAACTCCTCTGTTGACGTAGTAGTCATTAGACGGTTCATATTCGGTCTTCTACATAATGGGAACAAATATGGCTCAATACCAATTGCTCACTCAACGAAAATGAAAGAGCAATATGACAACATAGCTTTGGTTTTGGAAGAAATAAAGTATCATGAACACCAATGGGTGATTTGTGTAGACTTAAAAATGGTAAACTTTGTCCTTGGACAGCAAAGTGGCCACACCAAGTATCCTTGTTTCTTGTACCTCTGGGATAGCAGAGACAAAACGGCAACATTGGGTTAGAAAAGAGTGGCCTAGAAGAGAAAACATGGATGTTGTGGAAAGAATATCATCAATGATCTTTCAGTTCCGCGAGAGAAAATCATGTTTCCACCCCTGCATATCAAGCTGGGTCTAATGAAGCAGTTTGTAAAGGCTCTTGATAAGAATAGATCATGCTTTACATATATAGGTTAAAAAATGCCTCAGCTGAGTAAGGAAAAAATTAAAGCAGGAATATTTGATGGCCCACAAATAAGACAGCTGATTAAAGACCCCGACTTCATAAATTTAATGATTGAGATTGAACAAAATGCCTGGAATTCATTTGTTTCAGTTGTCCAAAATTTTCTGGGTAAACACAAAGCTGATAACTAAGTTGAATTAGTCAATGAGATGCTGAATATGTTCAGATCACTTGGGTATAACATGAGCATTAAATGATTATTTGGGCTATTACCATCATCTATTGTGGATGTAATGTTTTCCTTCTGATTTTCCATCTGTACTCTTCGGCTTTTTCAGGTTCTCGAATTTTCTGTGCAGTTTCTTCTGCCGCCAACATGATTTCAATTTTTGGTATCGTCTTAGGGGCTATAGAGAACTTGAGACCCTTGTTGAGGAGAGATATCTGATCTTCACTTAAGTTCTTATTAGATAAATTGATCACGGTTTTTGAATGATCTAAGGGTTCATATTTTCTTGACTCTTTCATAAGTTTCTCCATTTTCCTTTTTTGGACTTGTTTTTGTTGTTCATATATTCTTTCATAGCTATGTTTAATAGCTCCCAGAATATTTTCATAATCTTCAGCATTAGTTTTTGATTGAATGCTACATCTAAGGTTCTCGCATGTTGTAAGTAATTTGGCTTTGTTGAATCGATGTTGATTCAGTCTTTCTCTCATAAGGGCTTGACTTGTCCGTTTTGAAATCCTATCTGCTCTATAACTTTTGACAGGAAGTTTCACTCTGAGACCTTTAGGAATTAATGTAGCATTCAATCAAAAACTAATGCTGAAGATTATGAAAATATTCTGGGAGCTATTAAACACAGCTATAGATAAAGAATATATGAACAACAAATAGCATTTTCCCATATCTCGGAAACCTCTCGATAGAACAATAGAGACTTCCGGTCCAAAAGGAAACCTCTCGATAGAAAATGGAGAAACTTATGAAGGAGTTAAGATAGTGAAAAATATGAACCCTTAGATCATTCAAAACCGTGATCATCATTTATTTTCATATCTCGAAATAAGAACTTGGATGACACCAGTGAAGATTTTCGACTCGACGGTCCATATATTCTATCTCAGAGGTTTCTCGATAGAACATTATTGATTTGGGATGAATGGATGACACCAAGACTTTAATTATATGAAAACCATGATGGAATGCCGTCGGGCCATCAAATTTTCGATATATATATTTCCATATCTCAGGAAACCTCTGTGGTAATATATCAGCTAGCATGAAGTTAGATCCAGAAATAAAATTTTCAGGCCCGACGAAGTTTTAGAAAAATGCTATATATATATCGGAAATACCACATGATGGACCGTCAGGCAGATTCGAAAATTTTACTACTGAGTCTCTATGTTGTCATCCAATCTCATCCCAAAATAAAAATGTTCACCTGAAGGTTTCCGAGAGGTTGCAGTCGAAAATTTTCATGCATCAGAGTCTCCTTTGTTGTCATCTAACTTCTCCCAAAAAATAAAAATGTTCTATGAGAAGGTTTCCGAGAGAAAATATATATATCGGAAAACCATGATGAGCAGGACCGTCGGGCAGTCAAAATTTTTCATAGTTTCTCTATGGTGTCATATATATCATTGAAAATTGGAAGGTTTCGAGATATAAATGCTATCATATATATGGAAAAACCCATGATGGACTGGGCATCGACTTCATCCCAAAAATTTTTCTGTTTAGTTGAAGTCTCGGAAAACCATATGAACCTTCGTGGTGTCATCAGCTTCATCCCAAAAAAATAAAATGTTCTATCGAGAAGTTTCGAGATATGGAAAATGCCATATATATATCGGAAAACCACATGATGGACCGTCAGGCAGTCCCAAGAATAAAATTTTTCGGAGTTTGAAGTCTCTATGTGTCATCAACTTCATCCCAAAACTAAAAATGTTCTATCTCTGAGTTTCCAGGAAATATGGTAAATGCTAGGTATATATATATCGGAAAAAACCACATGAGTGGACCGTCGGGCAGTCAAAAATTTTTCACTATCGAGGTTTCCTCTATTTGTCATCTAACTTCATCCCAAAAATAAAATGTTCTATCGAGAGGTTTCGAGATATGGGAAAATGCTATATATATATCGGAAAAACCGCATGATGGACCGTCAGGCAGTCAAAAATTTTTCATAGTTGAAGTTTCTATATGGGAAGTATCATCAACTTCATCCCAAAATATAAAAATGTTCTACTCGAGAGGTTTCCGAGATAATGGGGAAAATGCTATATATATATCGGAAAACCACCATGATGGACCGTCGGGCAGTCGAAAATTTTTTCATAGTTGGAAGTCTCTATGTTGTGTCATCCAACTTCATCCCAAAAACTAAAAATGTTCTATCGAGAGGTTTCAGAGATATGGTAAAATGCTATATATATATCGGAAAACCATGATGGACCGTCGGGCAGTCGAAATTTTTTTCACTATCGAGTTTCCTTTGTTGTCATCTAACTTCATCCCAAAAATAAAAATGTTCTATCGAGAGTTTCCGAGATATGGGAAAATGCTATATATATATTGGAAAAACCACATGATGGACCGTCGGGCAGTCAAAAATTTTTCATAGTTGAAGTCTCTATGGTGTCATCCAACTTCATCCCAAAATAAAAATGTTCTATCGAGAGGTTTCCGAGATATGGGAAAATGCTATATATATATCGGAAAAACCACATGATGGACCGTCGGGCAGTCGAAAATTTTTCATAGTTGAAGTCTCTATGGTGTCATCAACTTCATCCCAAAACTAAAAATGTTCTATCGAGAGGTTTCCGAGATACAGGAAAATGCTATATATATATTGGAAAAACCACATGATGGACCGTCAGGCAGTCAAAAATTTTTCGCCACTATCGAGTTTCCTTTGTTGTCATCTAACTTCATCCCAAAAAATAAAATGTTCTATCGAGAAGTTTCCGAGATATGGGGAAAATGCTATATATATATTGGAAAAACCACATGATGGACCGTCAGGCAGTCAAAAATTTTTCATAGTTGAAGTCTCTATGGTGTCATCAACTTCATCCCAAAATAAAAATGTTCTACCGAGAGGTTTCGAGATATGGGAAAATGCTATATATATATCGGAAAAACCACATGATGGACCGTCAGGCAGTCGAAAATTTTTCACTAGTTGAAGTTTCTATGGTGTCATCTAACTTCATCCCAAAAATAAAAAATGTTCTATCGAGAGGTTTCCGAGATATGGGAAAATGCTATATATATATTGGAAAAACCAAAAACCACATGATGGACCGAGATATGGGAAAATGTCGGAAAAACCACATGATGGGGCAGTCGAAAATTTTTTCATAGTTGAAGTCTCTATGGTGTCATCCAACTTCATCCCAAAAATAAAAATGTTCTACCGAGAGGTTTCCGAGATATGGGAAAATGCTATATATATATTGGAAAAACCATATGATGGATCGTCGGGCAGTCGAAAATTTTTCCACTATCGAGTTTCCTTTGTTGTCATCTAACTTCATCCCAAAAATAAAAATGTTCTATCGAGAGGTTTCCGAGATATGGGAAAATGCTATATATATATTGGAAAAACCACATGATGGACCGTCGGGCAGTCAAAAATTTTTTCATAGTTGAAGTCTCTATGGTGTCATCCAACTTCATCCCAAAAATAAAAATGTTCTACCGAGAGGTTTCCAAGATATGGGAAAATGCTATATATATATCGGAAAAACCACATGATGGACCGTCGGGCAGTCGAAAATTTTTTCACTATCGAGTTTCCTTTGTTGTCATCTAACTTCATCCCAAAAATAAAAATGTTCTATCGAGAGGTTTCGAGATATGGGAAAATGCTATATATATATTGGAAAAACCACATGATGGACCGTCGGGCAGTATGGGAAAAAATATTTTCATAGTTGAAGTCTCTATGGTGTCATCCAACTTCATCCCAAAAATAAAAATGTTCTACCGAGAGGTTTATCAGATATCGGGGAAAATGCTATATATATATCGGTCATCCAAAATCCCACATGATGGACCGTCGGGCAGTCGAAAATTTTTTCACTATCGAGTTTCCTTTGTTGTCATCTAACTTCATCCCAAAAATAAAAATGTTCTATCGAGAGGTTTCCGAGATATAGGAAAATGCTATATATATATTGGAAAAACCACATGATGGACCGTCGGGCAGTCAAAAATTTTTTCACTATCGAAGTTTCTTTGTTGTCATCTAACTTCATCCCAAAAATAAAAATGTTCTATCGAGAGGTTTCCGAGATATGGGAAAATGCTATATATATATTGGAAAAACCACATGATGGACCGTCGGGCAGTCAAAAATTTTTTCATAGTTGAAGTCTCTATGGTGTCATCCAACTTCATCCCAAAAATAAAAATGTTCTACCGAGAGGTTTCCGAGATATGGGAAAATGCTATATTTATATCGGAAAAACCACATGATGGACCGTCGGGCAGTCGAAAATTTTTTCATAGTTGAAGTCTCTATGGTGTCATCCAACTTCATCCCAAAAATAAAAATGTTCTATCGAGAGGTTTCCGAGGTATGGTAAAATGCTATATATATATCGGAAAAACCACATGATGGACCGTCGGGCAGTCGAAAATTTTTTCACTATCGAGTTTCCTTTGTTGTCATCTAACTTCATCCCAAAAATAAAAATGTTCTATCGAGAGGTTTCCGAGATATGGGAAAATGCTATATATATATTGGAAAAACCATATGATGGACCGTCGGGCAGTCGAAAATTTTTTCACTATCGAGTTTCCTTTGTTGTCATCTAACTTCATCCCAAAAATAAAAATGTTCTATCGAGAGGTTTCCGAGATATTGGAAAATGCTATATATATATCGAAAAAACCACATGATGGACCGTCGAGCAGTCGAAAATTTTTTCATAGTTGAATTCCTTATGGTGTCATCCAACTTCATCCCAAAAATAAAAATGTTCTATCGAGAGGTTTCTGAGATATTGAAATATACTATATATATATCGGAAAAACTACATGATGGACCGTCGGGCAGTCGAAAATTTTTTCACTATCGAGTTTCCTTTGTTGTCATCTAACTTCATCCCAAAAATAAAAATGTTCTATCGAGAGGTTTCCGAGATATTAAATGTTACTATATAGGTCGGAAAATGCTCGAATTATAATAGGGAGGAGAAAAATTTCACCTGCACTATAGTTCTACTACCTCTTCCCTTCCTAATGCCAAATTTCAATTCATTCCTGTTGATATTTCCCGAGAATTCCGCCTATTCAATGAATAATTTGAATCAACCCGCACGCCAATGAACATGCCATTCGGGTATTTCCGACAAACGGTCTGCTGAATTTGGTCTGTTAAGATCACACCCGTATTAAACATAGCTATGAAAGAATATATGAACAACAAAAACAAGTCCAAAAAAGGAAAATGGAGAAACTTATGAAGGAGTCAAGAAAATATGAACCCTTAGACCATTCAAAAACCGTGATCAATTTATCTAATAAGAACTTGAGTGAAGATCAGATATCTCTCCTCAACAAGGGTCTCAAGTTCTCTATAGCCCCTAAGACGATACCAAAAATTGAAATCATGTTGGCGGCAGAAGAAACTGCACAGAAAATTCGAGAACCTGAAAAAGCCGAAGAATACAGATGGAAAATCAGAAGGAAAACATTACATCCACAATAGATGATGGTAATAGCCCAAATAATCATTCAACACGAGCTCCATCATCAACAATATCTCGTCATCAATGAGCATTAAGGTGCACTATTTACACAGCCACTTAGACCGTTCTCCTAATAATTTAGGCGACATTAGTGAGGAGCAAGATGAAAGATTTCACCAAGATATCAAAAGTATGGAGAATCGCTATCAAGGATGATGGGATACTAACATGATGGCAGATTACTGCTGGTCTTTAAAACGGGATTGTTCTGAAATGCATACAAGAATGTCGGGCAAAGAAGTTTCCGAAATGTTTAGTGAGTAATTGGATTAAATGATGACTTTTTCTGTTTTCTATAGTATATAATGAATAATATCTGTAATATCTGTGTAATATAATGAAAATTCCTTTATTAATTTGTTTCTTTAAACCACGGTTTTTCTATTAAAATAGTATAATGTATAATTCACAAAAAAAGTTAATATCTTAAAAATTCGAGCTGACAGGCAAAAACTAATAGCATATTTGAATTCGGGGGATCAAATTCATATGAAATCACCTCCAAAATCTTCGGCACCAAAACTACTGTTGACCAGTGTAATATAATAATGCTTTATTTAACCCATGGCTACTATTTTTACAACACAAATCAATATTTAGACGACTCAAAAATTAAAGAACAAAGAAGTTTCGAAAAGAATATATCGAAAAAGTATAATACACATGGAGAAGAAGGCACTGTATTGAGTGCAATCGGTACTGTATATACAAAATCTAATATTTCGAATCGTTAAATAGAAAGAGAATGTGGTTTAACTAGAACTAGAAAATATCCAAAAAAATCAGAAAAGCAAGAAATCTTTTGAGAATACTATATGGTCAACTTCGATGTCACGAGTTTATTCACCAATATCCCAACGGATGAAACACTTGCAATTGTAAGAAGAAAGCTTGAAGATGATCAAACACTAAGTGAAAGAACTACACTCAGCGTGAATGCAACAATGGAAATGTTTTCATTTGTATCGCAACAACATATTTCAAATTCGATAACTCTCTTTATCAACAAGAATTTGGAATAGCCTTGGGTTATGGAGAATTTCGAGCAAAAATCTCTCGACCAATATATTCTAAACAAAAAAAAAACTATGGAAGAGATATGTAGGTTTATATTTTCATCATTTGGCAACATGGAATGAACACTATAGATAGACAACATGTTACATGTTCAAACGGAATGATCTCAAGATCCAGTGTGTACAAAAACAAACAACAAACACAGGTCAATATCTAATTTTTAATTTTAATCATCAAATACTAAATTGGGAGTGGTGAAATGTACCCAACAAGATAAAAATGATGACATAATAATAATGATAACGTTATCTCGAAAATAAAAATGTTCCACTAAATAGTTTCCTTGATATTGAATATTGCTTTATATATATCGGAAAAACCACATGATGATTCATCGGGCAGTCGAAAATTTTTCACTATTGTTTTTCCTTTGTTGTCATTTAACTTAATCTCGAAAATAAAAATGTTCCACCGGGTAGTTTCCGAGATATTGAATATTGCTATATACGGGGTACGGCAAAAGTCAGTTTATCGTTTTGCATATGATCGAAAAAAAGCAAAAATAATTGTAAATAAACTTATTTTCGAGAAAAATATAACATCAATAATTACTTGTGGCCTCACATTTCATGTTCGAATTGTTTCCCCCCCTTTTCAACACACATGCGGCATTGTTCAGTCACGGTGAAACAAATTTTACGAAAAAATTAGCAGGGCAACCTGAAAGTGACACTCGTCGGCTACGTAGCCATTACTTATGAATTTATGATACAGTTTATGCACCATTTGTCTGATGGGAACTAGCTTATATGGAAAGCGCTGGCGAAATTCTTCGAAAATTTCAGCATATCTCCGTCAAAATTTAGGTAAGAAGTGAGCAAACAAACAGATTTTTCTTTACACGTGCAGCCATGGCAACGAACGCACCGTAAACGTACACAACAACACTATTACACGCGGACAACTCAACTCGCTACGTTTCAGCCCGAATTATAATAGGGAAGAAACAAATTTCAGATGCACCACATTTCTACTACTTCTTCCCTTCCTAGTGCCAAATTTCAATTCGTTCCTATAGATATTTCCCGAGATTTCCTCCTAATCAATGAAAAATCACTGATTATGTCGTTTGGGTATTTCCGTCAAACGGTCTGCTGGTATTTTGTCTTTTAAGTTCACACCCGTCATTAAATTGTAGGGGCATAATTTATTTTTGCATCCTGTTCCTGATTCTGGATGCAAAGTGTAAAAAAAAAATTATGGTAGAATCACATTTTTATTGCTCTTCGGAGATGTCACATAATTTTCGGTCCAAAATATTATTTCAACTGAAAATCATACTGAATTCTTTGACTAGTGATTTTCCAACAGAGTATTGGTGAAAATGTAATCTTTTTACACTTAATTACGATTCAATTAGAAATGTCTTGAGAAAATACTCATATATCACATCAACTTCTGTAACGCTCTGAATTCTATTACTGTTTTCAATTCTTTAGATGATCAAATGAACACTCTGAGAGATAGATTTTGAAGATTTGGCAGAGAATTTTCCTGTTGACTTTTATGAGAGTATACTGTTATTTTTATTATTATCGAAGTTTCACATTGTTATTAGTTTTATTGCACTTACTCCTGCATGTTTCTATACTGTTCTATTATTATATTTTGTTTCAAATATACAAAGTTGGTGTTAAGCTGTCGACGTGAAGATGAAAAAAATATTTACGTTTAATTCACTACTAAGAAGAAACCTTCCAAGTATGTCTCGATTTTCATTGATCCATAGAAAAGATGAATTATTTAATATCATTTCAATAGCAAAATTCTCAATGATGAATCTGATTTCGAAAAAGTAAGACTTATGACAATGTCGAATGATTTTCTCCGGTAAGGGTCCGATCAAGGAAAAAGAACAAATTTCTCATTTTTTTAAATTTAAAACCATGCAACATCGAATATCTTCGAAACGATGCACGATGATTTTTTTAGGAATAACGTAATGATTTCCAAAGGAGAACTTTAAAAATTTCACGGAACCCCACGTAGTCGTGGGTTTATATCAAACTAATTTTACTATTATAATATTCCAAGTACAAGCAGATGCGTAAAAGTAAATTTATAAAAAAAATAATGGGATAATTGAAAATAAAAATTCATTAGTTTATGTGGACTCCATAGGACTTTTTAAATCTTGGTAAACCAGATGAACCAGGAGTAGTATTCAAACTTCGAAAATTCATACCTCCGAATTTTCAGATTATCAAAGTCGAGAAGTGTTTCGGTCTATTCTCATGACAGAATCGCGCCATAAGAAAATAAATTATTTGAATTTAAAAAAAAAATGGATTTCGTTGCTCAGAAACTACACTGCCGATTTGTCCGAATATCCCACTCAACCGAGATAAGCATCCCTTATAATTAAAGCTCTCAAGCTCGTTTTGTAATCTTTCTTACGGTCGGATAGAATCGATTTTGACTGCGGATTCTTTATCAGGCAGTCCAAAAAATAGTTTTTCACAAATATTTGATAAATGTAGACAGCTTATTGATAAGCACTCTGTTTAAGTGAACAAGAACGCCAAAACCAAATTTTTTTTCCTACTATAATTGCTCACGACTAACAGTGTTGTTTTTTTCAGGTTAATTTGGAACCAAAAGGAAGACTGCATTTAAAAATTGAACTGAAAACATCGAATGGTAAGTACCTCAATAGCTAAACCTCATATTTTTCCATGAAATAATTAGATTATCACTTCACTAAATATAGCTACAATAAATTAATATAAATACATCAATACCTACCGTCTACTGACTCGCATCTAGTGTAGGGTCAGGGTACACCTCTCATAGACAGTATAATAATGAGTAGTGTAACTTCAAACGGAAATTAGACAATATTTTTGCAATCTTTCGAATGATTCTATATCTTTAAAAAGATTCTTATTTTAGCGATGCAACGGTGACGTCACACGTAAAATATTTCAAAAGGTCTTGCAATATTTGAAAATCATATCTGTGTTGAATTGTTTTGAATTTTACTTATGATGATTCAAATATTGCATTGACAGAGCTTAGTACAAAAATCTATTTCTTCTTGAAATACTGGCGAAATAAATAAGAACATGATCATTTACAATAATTCTTTGATTCGAGAAATGGGGTAAGCCAATCCTTGCAAGATACATGACGTTTTTGTTTCAGTGTTTTGGGACAGAAGGTCGATTTGGGTCGATAACCGCAAAAAGAACATGCGCTAACTAGGGGTTTATGCGCTAACTAGGCCTCAATCTGCCTACTCCTTATTAAACCATGTTAACCGCAAAAAGAGCATGCGCTAACTAGGCCTCAATCTGCCTACTCCTAGTTAGATGGTTAAAAATAAACAGTAAAAACGTGGAGCGAATATATAATTATACTTAACAACACAACTTTATAAACTAAGCACAATACTACATCATGTCGGTTACTCTCTGTTACTCTTCTTACTCTACCTTCGGTCGAGCGTCCTCGACTATATATAACCTAAAGAAAAACAGTTACGTGCAGTGCATATTCCGTGGAACCATCTATCCGCCTTGGTAGGGTTGACACCCAGGTGGCGCATCTCCGTTAGGGGTAGCTTAACATGGTTGGCAGCGCCACATGACCGTAACCCAGTAATCGGTAGTCTGCGCATATTGTGGGAACAGATTAATTCCCACAGAGCGCGCCACCGTGACGGTGAAGAAGTAATCCCCACAAGTGTTTTGAAAGTAGCTATTTTATTGTGTCCTTTCTTTTAATTGATATGTTATATTATTTCCATATGTAAATTCAAATGAAGTATATTCTTTTTTTTTTCTGTACCCAAGCATTCTAAACTTTCTTGTTCTTGTTTCTTCTTCAGAACTAAAGAATAATAAATTTCACTACATATGCGCTATAGCTGTGGATCTCGCTAAGTCCTCATAAACGGCGTTGAAAATGTTGTACTATGAAAGACTGGCCGTATCATCTTACTCTCGGACAAACGGATTTGTGTGACCTTAGCTTTATTGGAAAAGCTGTCAATTGAATCGCTAAGGCGCACATTAGAACTCATCGGTTGTTAATGATACATAAATCGTGTGTTGTTGAATATAGATTAAATTTTTTCAGTTACAACATAGAAAAACCAATCGGAAAGAAATTCAACTACATCCTTGAATCGTTCATGTTCTGAGCGCCTCCTTGCGTTGTCAGTTCAGTAAACGGGTCTGTTTCACAATGGCTGTACCTGCAGGCAATTCTTGGGCTATGCCTGTGCGTTTTATATACTCAAAAAAAATATTTGTTGGATTTAAAGTACAGAAGTTAAATACATTTTTTTAATATCAACTGGAAAAGAAATTGTTCTGGTATAAAAGACAATCAATTGATTTAAATAAATGCATAGAAATGCCTCTCTTTTGGTGCTAATCTATAAAGCGATGTACGGGGTTCGGAGCTTCGAGAATATAACAAAATAGCGATATATATTTTACGTCTACCAAAATGAGGGTATAAGAGCCTTATATCGCTATAAGAAGGCTAAACTAAAGCCTATGATTGAAAGAATTCTGCGTAAATATGAATGATATTGGATTTTTTACAGAATATGGAGAGAAACCGAGAGAATTCAAGGAGCGACAAGGCTTCAATAGAAGAAGAGGTGCAATGCGCCGAAGGGTGCATCAAGTTAACGGCCACAAATTCATGGCAACCTTCTTGAGACAGCCTACATTTTGTTCCCATTGTCGGGATTTTATTTGGTAAGAGTTTATATTTGGTTTTCTGAATTTCAACAATCTCTTACAATAAGTTGTCATTCGGCTGAAACACTGGGGATCCTCATAATTTATTTCTTTCAAATACGTCCTAGTTACTTGTTTTTGAAAGGGGTTACAATTTAAGTCTCTACATTATTGTATCCCTCCTTCAAAATTTTAGTTAGGTCTTCCGTATACAAAATCAGGGGTAATTATAGAGCAGAAAAAGTATGGATTCATTTATTATTATTCTTTATTTATATTTTGGTGTGCTTCTTTTCACTTCAATATTGACAGTAATTGACATAGGTTATACATTTTTCACGTGATTTGCTCATATAATTGCTTCAATAAATAGAGGAATCACAAATTGAAAAAAAAACAATTACCATTTTGTCCTTCAAAGAAAATTATGATCGTGAATGAAATGCTCCGTATTTAAATTTTTAGTTTGAAAATCTTTTCTTTCTTATTCTAAAATTTTGCTATAAACAAGCGATGTTATAATTTTACCCATGGAACCAATAATTAAAGGTGGAGTTTCTGAATCGGGATATACTCTTTTTTTTAAGAACTTAAAAATGATGACGAGATATTGTTGATGATGGAGCTCGTGTTGAATGATTATTTGGGCTATTACCATCATCTATTGTGGATGTAATGTTTTCCGACGTTTCGATAGACATCTATCTTTATCAAGGAGAAAAGTAAGAAACCTTTTGAAATTATCAATTTTCAAAACAATATTTATCAATATTTACTTTTTGAAAATTGATAATTTTCAAAAGGTTTCTTACTTTTCTCCTTGATAAAGATAGAAGATGTCTATCGAAACGTCGGAAAACATTACATCCACAATAGATGATGGTAATAGCCCAAATAATCATTCAAAACTTAAAAATGGTTCAAATATTGATAATTTCCAGTCATTTTTTCTGATGACAGTTACTTACGGTTTATGTTGTTTCGACACTTCCCTCTGTTTTTTACGTTTTGAAATTGTTGACTATATTCAGTGTGAGAGGTTATATTAGATTTCAAACACATTATTCTAAAATTATTTTAGTTCTTCGGATGGGATACGTGTGCAGTGTGCATTCACCTTGACTTTGCTTTCGGATGAATGCCAGAGCATTTTCATTTGTAAGGTCCGTTCAATTGAAAATTTTCGACATAAAATACTATTTTTTATATTCAAGAGTTAATCAAACATATATAGTCTAAGATCCGAACCTAAATCGACCTTCACCGAGCTGATAATAGAATGAAACTTATTTTATAATAAATTTAATATATTATGAAATATATTGAATATGGGTTGTCAAAAAAAAACCCGGATAAAATGTTTTTAATTTAAAAAAATGATTTTCCATTAAATAAATATATAATATATATAGATAATAAGAAATTTATATACTAGACTTAAAGTAAAGAACATATAGAATGTGCAGACGAAGGGTTGTCCATAATTTACCTAACTAACTACTAGGCTGCCAGGTATAAACAGGTATGTCGATGACAATTACTTAAACTTGTTATGATAATTGAAAAAACTATATATCAGCATAAGCTTGTTTTATTGTGAACACGTTGATATAGGGTTATCTGCAAAAAATTTGGTCCCAATTGGGGTTTTCGAATTTTAAAGATTTAAATTTCCACGTGTGTGAAAATGAGTGAAAGTGAGATCCTTGGTAAGTATACTGTGTAATATTAAGGGATTAATTGTTATCGACAAACCTGTTTATACCTGGCAGCCTAGTTAGTAGTAGTTAGTACTAGTAAATTATGGACAACCCTACATCTGCACATTCTATGTTATATACTTCTTGTCCAGCATAAAATTTTCATATTATCCTTATGTTGCAAAATTTAATAAATAATAATTGTTTTCAATAAATAAAAATATTTTGTCCGTAATTTTTTTTGACAACCCATTTTTAATATATTTTCTAATATATTAAATTTATTTTAAAATGAGATTTATTTTATTATCAGCTCGGTGAAGGTCGATTTAGGTTTGGATACTAGTAAATCATTTACAACGTTCAGCATCGCTCATCCGCTTTCGTCTTACCTGCACAATTTTCGGCAGCATGATGTTGATTAACATTCAGTAGAAGATCCGAAAGTATATCGGCCTTCATCGAGCTGATAATATAATAATACATATTTTGTTACAAATTTAGTATATAAGAGAATATATCAAATATTGTTTTTTTTTAATCTGTACAAAATATTTCTAGTTATATTTTAAGAATGATTTTTCATTAAATATTGCAATATAATGTTAAAAAGAAACTGTTATACTGGGCTACTGGAAGTATAAACCATGATGAGCGTGAATCCAGCAACGGATTCCAGCAACACTTTTATCGCTTAGCGGACGGTGCCTTGCGCATGCTGTAACTATTGATCCCGGCTGAAAATTGGCTCTAAGGAATTATTCGCTTCTGAATTTCAACAGTTGACTCATTGAGTTGTTATTATAAGGTAATAAAGGAACTCTATGATTCAAAATGTTCGGCTTGCTCCATTGCCATGCGCTTAAGGTGCTACAAATAGAATTTGAATGGGCTATTCGATAGAGTAAGACGAATTCCTGAAAAGACGTTGTCGCATATGTTTAATGAATTTAAGGTGATATTTATGACTTGAATAATCATTAGAATCGATGAAATCCAGTGTCGCGCTTCAGGGAGGGTACGGAGGGATTGGAAAAAATGCCAAGTCCATCAAAAATCAAAAAAAGCATTGTCGCACCACCTGACGACATTGAGGTTGTTAATTTTGATATTAAGAATACTCTGTTATCAATGAAATCGATTGTCGGGCTTCAAGAAGGGTAGGACTGGACTGAAAATTTCTACTAAAAAAATGCAGAAGCGAATAATTCCTTAAAGCAAATTTTCAGCCGGGATCAATAGTTACAGCAAGCGCAAGGCACCGTCCGCTAAACGATAAAGGTGTTGCTGGAATTCGTTGCTGTTTTCACAGTCGTTAAACCTTATAGAATGTGAAGAAGTAAGATTGCGTGTAATTTACTTAAAGAAACTACTAGACTACCAGGTATAAACAGTTAAGTCGACCCAATTACTTCACATGTTTTGATAATAAAACAAAAATCAGCATAAACTGTGTTTAATTGCGAAAACATTTTAAGGTTGTCTGCGAAAATTTGTGTCCTAATGCAGGTTTGTTAATTTTAAAGATGTAAATTTTAACCCTTATGAAATTAGTGACAGAGAGATCCGAGGTGAATATAATGTGTAAAAAAAACGTACTATTCTCCTCCATATTCCACTATAAATTTTTCTTATTATCTTGATGTTGCAATATTTAATGAAAAAAAATTTTTTTTTAATAATAAGATGTGTTCTAGGTTTTTTGACAAACCATTTTGATGTATTTTCTAATAGACGTAATGTATCAGAAAATGAGTTTTATTCTCATCTCAGTGAAGATCGATTTCATATGGGATCTTAGACTAATTCGACTATCAAACCAAGAAGAGCAAGCATATATTTTAGAAGCACAAGCTTTCTGAAGGTGGTGGTTTTTAAGTCATTTCGGAACTTCTTTTCTATTTCTCTCTTGTCTTTGACAATTGCTGTGTTTTTATTTTCAGGGGAATAGGCAAGCAAGGCTATCAGTGTCAAGGTATGCAATAGATGTTGTTATGATTTACGTTAAAACACGGGAAAAACTCAGTTGACATAGATTTTTGGTTGATATTGTTCACAATATTTCCTCCATATCGTACTGGAGATTTCACAGATATATTTCGGGCTCAACATATTGAAGTCCATAGAATTGTCTAAATTCAGGATCAATGAAAACCAAATCCATCGTATATCTTGATTAGTGGATCAGCCACGGTGATCTAAGAACGACCCTTGAAATCCCATTTATAAGAATCAAAACCTTCTCTGGAACAACACTCCAGCCAAAATATTATATTGAACTACTTTCATCTCTTATGAATTATTTGTTGAAAATTTTTCCATAAGATCTGAATAATTGACTTTTCCAAGCGGTTTTCAAATAGTGTATACCCAAGATAAAAATATATTACTTTTTCCTTTCACACTTTGTATAGATTCAGTAAAGTGATATTTATAGATATAAGGGGCGTTTCATAAAAATCGTTGATCTTGGTTCATGAAACATTTCAACGAATTTGTAAGATTGACCAATGAAATTGCGAACATAGAGTCGCTCAATCGACCAGCTGATCAAGCGACCAACCTTTATGAAACCCAAAATAAATGCATGTGTTTGTTCCCAACAGATCATTTTCAAGCTCGTTTATTTCAACACGATCAAGATCGATATCCGTTAGATATTATTTGAACCGTGAATACATAACGAAAGTGATCAAATTTATTCAGCAAGCCACATAACAATTCGAATATACTCAGTGTGATCAATACAACATCACACACGATGATGGATTGATAAATACACGTAGTTGGAAAGAAAAGTCTTTTTTTTGGAATTTTTCTCATTAATTTCCCAACATAGTTTCCTTTTGGCTCGATATACTTAGCCCAGCGGTATTCAAACTTTTTCATGCCTTTCAAAAAAATATAATTTCCTGAACTCTGCAAAATAGAACTCCGTTACAGCGATGACCTCCTCGTTTAACGTGAATCGCTTTCCGCCGAGCCATTTTTTCGTGTTTGGAAACATAAAGAAATCACACGGTGCTAGATCTGGTGAATATAGTGGGTGGGGTAACAATTCGAAAACCAATTCGACCAATGTTGAAGCGGCGATTCCTGATGAATGAGCGTTGTTTTGGTGGAGGAGCAATTGTGTTCGGTATGGAATGGTGCGTTTTTCCTCAAATGTTGCGTCAAAACGTTTTTCCTTTTCCTAGGAGTCAATGACGATTTTTCCTTGGTCGTCCCAAAAAACAGTGGCCATAACTTTGCCGGCGCATGGTAGCGCCGTCGCCATCTTCGGAGCACGTTTGCGTGCAATAGTCCACTGCTTCGACTGTTCCTTGGTATTTGGTTTCGCAAAATATCACGAATCGCCACAAAAACTGGTTTGAATTGGCTCTAAATAGGTGCAGACAGTCCTTCGAAGTTATCACACGATTTCGTTTTTGTCTGCAAACTGTCAGCAAACGGATAACCCATCTAGCTGATAGCTTCTTCATCTCCATTCAGCATTTCAGCAATTTTTCTAATCTCCACTCTGATCGGCAGTTATTCCGGAAAACATTGAAAAAACCCTTGAAAATCATCATGAGCAATCTTCAAGAGACAGCTCCCGCTCTGATATCAAAAAGTAGTGTTAACATTATCTTACAAAAACATTTGGGCATGAAAAAGCTATTTTCCAAATTTGTGTCGCATTTGCTCATAATAGATCAAAAACATCGAGTAGATGATTCGAAGAGCTAGCTAATTTGGAGATGTTCCAATAATGAGTTTCTGCGTCGGTACATCACAATGGAACACAAGGATTCATCACTTCACTCCGGAAGCAATGCGTTTTGCCCAGTGTCGTGAAGATGGAGAAAACCGACCTAAGACTCATCTTTCATTTCATTAATTACTACTTGAAACATGGAAAAACAATCAACAGCGACTATTATAGCGGTTTGCTGGATCGTTTGAAGGTCGAAAAAGTCCAGAAAATGTCTCATTTCAAGAAAAAAGAGGTGTTCTTTTCTTTCACCAAGATAATCCACCGTGTCAAGAGCCGCAAATATGACCGAATTGAATTTACAATTGCTACCGCAGCCACCGTATTCTCCAGATCTTTCCCCGAGCGAAATCAGAAAGATGCTTCTTGGAAAGAGTGAAGAAGTGAACGCCAAAACTGAAGCATATTTTGAAGGTCTCGATAAATCGTTCCAAAGCGGTGGCATCGGAAAGCTAGAGAAACTTTGGACTGATTTCTTCATTCTGATAGGATATCAAATTGATGAATAAAAAAAGTTTTCCTACTTATGCCCCGAACTTATCGACTCCAGTTTTTCATTTCACTATCGGTAGACTGTATATACCTTAAAATGAAAAATTGTTCGATAATAATGAAAATAAATTAATTCATTCTGTTAGATATACAGTATGTTTGGAACACTATCTTTTAGAATCTATTAGATTTCTGGAAAATAATTTCGATAAATGCATTAAATATATAACCCTGTCAATTTTGACAGCCATTGGAGTTGAATGGTTTTTGAAAAGCTACTCTGGGCCTTTTAAAGCATTTCACATTAAAAACGGTAGATTTTTTACCCAATGTTGGTTGTAATAACATTCATAGTGGATTATTGAAATAGCTGAATCATTTTATACATTGAAATTGTTCTGATCTTTGCTTGCTGAAGAATATGGTCACTTCCATTATGAATCAATTGTAAAAGTAATTGATTTCTGCCGTCCCGTGGTCGAAAAATTGCGGTCGAAAACGGCCGGTTAGAATCTTATAGCAATCTGATGAGATTTCAAAAGATTCAATCAACATCAATTTCAGAGGAGCTGTACAGAGAAAAAAAAATTGTAAAACTTCCATAATCGATAGTTTTCGAAAGCTCGAATAGGGGATCCTATAATAAATTTGATGTGTCGAAGAACTTCGAGTTTTAACATAATCACATTTCTTTTAATTTGCTCTATCATTTTATCGGGGAAAACAATTTTTTTTTGATCTGGAAGAAATATACTGTGTTTCTATATTTCGGGGTGAGGATATGGAAAATGCGGCTTTCAATAAGATTTTTTTAATGACATAGTTGTGTAAAAATATCTCAACAAAAAAAATGTAACACACAGTTGCTCCAACAACTATCAATAATATAAAATTCTGAGAAAGTACGTAAATATTTAATAACTCTCTCATTTGACTGATAACTTGCTGATTTATAGTATTTTTCCCCAAAAACTCAGAAATGGAAACGAATTAATTTGCATCATAGAATATCACAGAAATTAAGGTTAATTGATGACGAGATATTGTTCATGATGGAGCTCGTGTTGAATGATTGTTTGGGCTATTACCATCATCTATTGTGGATGTAATGTTTTCCGACGTTTCGATAGACATCTTCTATATTTATCAAGGAGAAAAGTAAAAAACCTTTTGAAAATTATCAATTTTCAAAAAGTCAAACTTGACAGAAGTCACGAAAGAAAATGAACGATGTTATATACTCATCTGTGATATGATGATCTTTTTAAGTTGGATCGAACTATCGGCGTCCAAACTTCTGGCACATCTATAGATGGAGCACTTATGGAATCAGGTGGTATTTTCATAAATGCTGCTTCTTTGATTTTTCTTCTTTGGATATTATTGATGCTTCATCCCACTTTATACGATGATTCTCATCTACAGCATGTTGGACCAACCTGGATTTGTCGCTGTTTAGTACTCGTAGAAGCTTCTGATGTTCTTTTATTCGTACATTCAGAGGGCGTTTAGTTTCTCCGATGAAGATCTTCCACACTCGCAAGGTAATTCATATATGCAATTCTTTGTCCTTTGTGTCCCATTATTAGGCTTAACTTTTGTAAGTTTGGCTCTGATAGTGCCTCGAGTTTTGAATGCAGTCGTTATGTTGTATCTATTTCCAATTCTTTGTTTGCTAACTAAATATTGTCAGCCAAAAGTTCAAAAGAATATATATATATATATATATTTCCAATTCTTCTCATTTTCTCCGACAAACCTTTTATATAAGGAATTACGGTTTTAATGGTCTGATTTATATCTGTTGGTTCAGCTTGACTTTCTCTTGTTCGTCTAGCTTTTTCTAATATCTTTTTGGGGTAACCATTGCTTCTATGAGTTTTCGAGATGTTATTTATTTCTTCATTTTGGTCTTCTTCAGTGCAACAAATATTTATTGCTCTATCAAATAAACATTTTGCTACTCCCAATTTAGTGTTTAGTTGGTGGTTTGAATCAAAATGTAGATATTGTCCTGTGTTCGTTGGCTTTTTATACACAGTGGTTCTTGGGATTCCATTTTGTTTATGTACGAGTACATCTAAGAATGGAAGTTGTCTGTCTTTCGCGATTCCATTGTGAATTTAATTGATTCCTCTTTATTGAAGATATTGAAGGAATCCATCTATAGTGGTCTCTTCCATGTTGCCAAATAATGAAAGTATCATCTACATATCTTTTCCACACTTTGGGTTTAAGTACATATTTTTCTACTGCCTTCTGTTCGAAAATTTCCATATATAAATCAGCTAAAATTGGTGATAGTGGTGAACCCATGGCCATTCCAAATTCTTGTTGATAAAAGATGTCTTCAAATTGGAAATATGTTGTTTCAATACAAATAGAAAGCATTTCCATAATTGCATTCACGCTTAGTGTAGTTCTTTCACTAAGGGTTTGATCTTCTTCAAGCTTTTTCCTAACTATGATAAGTGTTTTATCTGTCGGAATATTAGTGAACAAACTGGTGATGTCGAAGCTGACCATAACGTCTTCTTCCATGATTTCTTGATGTCTCATTATTTCTATGAAGTGTTTCGTGTTTCTTATCATCGATGTTGAATTACTTTTTAATGGTGATATAATTTTCAGCAGAAATTTAGCCAATTGATGGCATGCTGAATTTCTTGAACTCACAATTGGTCTTAGAGTAATATTTGCTTTGTGTATTTTTGGTAGACCATATAAATGTGGTGTAAGTCTTGATCTAACGTATTGATCTGGAAATTCATTTCGATATTTATAAAGGATTTTGTAAATCTTGTTTTCAACTGTGGTGGTACGGTTCTTTTTTAGTCTTTTGTATTTTCCTGCTTCTAATAATTCATTGATTTTTTGATTATAAGAACCAACATCTAAAATTACAGTGGCGTTTCCTTTGTCTGCTGGAAGTATCTTTATGGAATTATCCGAGTTAAGATCTTTTAATGCCCTCTGTTCAGCTTTATTTATATTGGGTAGAGATGTTTTTTTTGATCATCATATCACAGATGAGTATATAACATCGTTCATTTTCATTCATGACTTCTGTCAATATTGACTTTTTGAAAATTGATAATTTTCAAAAGGTTTTTTACTTTTCCTCCTTGATAAAGATAGAAGATGTCTATCGAAACGTCGGAAAACATTACATCCACAATAGATGATGGTAATAGCCCAAACAATCATTCAACGATTAAGTTTAAGTGTCAATTTATATATTTCATCTACTCGTATTATTTTATTACTCTGTGCTTTTCTAGTACAAATACATTTTTTCTGATGTATTCTCGAGTTTCAAGCAACAATTTTCGAATGAAAAAATTTTCTTAGCACTTTTACTTCAATTTTTCGCAAATGTTTCGGCCCGTTCGTCCTTCAAAGAATATAATTTTTGCTTGTTTGCAGACAGCTATTTGATTCAAGAAGTGTAATTTTTTGAAGAAGTCCAATGGGGCTGAAACTTACGTAGAAAAGTGATGTAAAAATGCTGAGATAATTTTTCTTTATTCGAAAAGAAATGCTTAAAACCCAAGAATACTATTGATTTAAAAAAATATATCTATTTGTATTTTTTTATTTTTATCCATATTGCCGTTCGATTACTTACGAATACCCATGGTTAACAACCCGTCTCTTTAATTTTTTTATCGATCGGCAAATAGGATTTTATATGAAACAATTGGATAACGGAATGTCCGGCTAAAATACCTAAATTGAACATTCTTATTCAAACCAAAAATCTAATTTCACTGAGTTTTCCTATGCTCTGATAAGTTAAGTCTTTTGTATATATCTTTTTTGTCTTGTTTCAAATTAATCCAAATGAAATTGTAGATATATTCTTTGCAATAGCTCATTGAACGATTGTTCTGTAGCTTTTTTCTGCTTTTTCAAATGCAGCCTGCATTTTTTCAGGTTCTATGATCCATATGCAGGGTGTTTCAGGAGAGAACGGACAGTTATAATCCCTGAATATAAACCATTGGGTTGAGCTTAAAAATACCCCATATAGTTGCCTAGAAACTCAGTTTCTGTTGCACAGGAAATGTTCACGAATTTTTGTTTTGTTATAACTCTTGGAATTATTGTTTTACTGTTATTGAAGTTGTTGCAATTAATAAATGAACGCATTAAGCTTGACAAAACTCCAGAGGCGACTCAGTGAGTTTTTTATTATCTTCAAATTCATGATAATCAATCTGTACCTGGTTTTTCATCATTGTTTTTTGCATTTTTGTGGTGTGTTCATGAGATTATTTTGTGGTCAAGCGTTTCCAAGGAAAGAAGTAGTGATTGAAAAAGTTTCGCTAGTTTTTCTTCAACAAAAAGACCGTTTGATAATATATCATATTTTGCCATTCACATCGATTAACTCTTTTCTAATAATAAAACTTAACCGAGATAATTCAAAAAAGAATAATTCATGATCTTAAAACAAATAATTAAAGCTTCAAAATATTCTACTGATGTGGTAAATCAACACTTGAGACATCTTGACGTATACAAATCATTGAAATAATCATGAAAATCTAAATATAAGTTTTCAATCAAATCAATCGAATATGTCAAGAGTTATACCAAAATGAATTTTATACACGTTTTTGAAGATCTCGGTTCAGTGGTCTCTATTTGAAATATTTTTAATCTGTTTTCTCTTGAAACAGCCTGTGCAGAAGGTATAACGGAGCCGCAAAAAAAGTTGAATCCCTTCAAACTGATTGATGACATTGATGCTATTTCAGTGTGAGAAAAGACGAATATACATTTAGCAAGTTTATTATTTATGTTATACTCCATGGAATTTCTTATGGTTCTCCATATCTTTTATTAGTGGTACAGATAATATTCCAATGCCTTTTATCAAAAAATAACCATTCATTTAAAGTAAAGTGTGAAATAAGCATTGTCTCTTTTACAAACGGTGCAGGCTCTTTTTTATAAAGTGTTGAAAACAGTTCGAAACAAAAATTCTAAAATTTCACTTCGAAATGGGATGTGTAAATACAGATCTAACACTTTGTTAAACCAGACCGCTTTTGCTGTTATACTGGGTAAATTTTCACATGATTATTTGATTCAACCATAGACTCTATAGATGAAGAAGTACTTCTTTCATACTATTTTTCAAAATTTACCTTCGTTCAGAAGATGGTGATGAAAGTGTTTTGAAGACTACTGCATCAGTTCGAAATAAATGGATAATACCATGTAATTTGAACTTGCCTATTAGTTTCAGAAAGTTCCTACATATATCCTCTAGGTTGGATCCGATCTTTTCTTCGTGATATAGTTACTAGTATAGGTTGTTATAGTTACTTGGCGCGACGAGAGAGATGTGTTATCTGGCGTTCTTTAAGTAGAATTTGGGATTACTGAGGGAAGTGTCCTGGGACCGCTCTTGTTCATACTCTTTGTGAGTGACTTGTTCAAGAATATCAGTGAGAAAATATTGTCACTGTTTGCAGATGATAATGCGTCTGCTATGTTATCTGCCATTTTCCATAAGATGTCAGAATGGCGTAAAAGAAATGGATTATTTTTAAATCAAGGAAAGACAATGCTGATGCAATTCACTCCAGCATGGAAAAGTATCGTTTCGAGCATACTAATTAGAGGTGACAAAGAGAGTATCCGCCGAAAAGACGAGATTAAATTTCTTGGGGTTAGGATTGATCCTTCCTTTACGTGGAGGTATCACATTAACGAACTTCTGGCATCTTTAGCTAGAAGGAATTACCAGTGTATCCAGTTGAGGAAGTCTGTCGATTGTGTCGCCATGAAATGTTTTTATTATGGATGCATACATTCTCATTTCGTGTATGAAAATTTTTGCTGGGAGATTTATATAAAGGAAGTTCTCCTAATGCAAAAGATTATTAGGTTGATGTTTGGAATTTCTTAGGCTGAATTATGCAGACCTCATTCTATTTCACATGGAATAATGACTGTTATCAATGTCTACATTCATCAGTGTTTGTGTTATGTTCACAGGAACATAAGCAGGTTTCGGAAGATGGGTGACTTTCATACTTACCATACCTCGACTTTGCTTCTACCACCTCATAGTTTGAGCAGAATAGAAATAAGTCCAATGATAGCCCCTTTGAAGATTTATAACCACCTTCCGAATGAGTACAAGCTGAATATCACATTTAGTGCTTTTTCTAGAAGAGTGAAATCTCTCTTTAAACACCATTTTATTCGTTGAGGGAATATTTTGATCATAAAATTGTATAATAATGTAACTCGTCCAATTAGAAAAATTTGTTTTATACAATATCTGGTTTGCTCATAGAGCATGTATTGGGGACGTATTTATTTGTAATGTAGTTTAGATATGTATTGACTTTATCATCTCGACATGTCCAGTAAACAATGTGTTTCAACGGATGCAATTAAATGATTATGATTGTTGGTCATGATCACATTATTCTCACTTACTTCGGTCATTTTTAGAGATCTAGTAATTTCTTATTGTGGTGTCGAAAACCTATAGTTGTGCAAATTCTAAATCCGAATTTCTTTTTGTACGCTTGTTTGATTATTTCAAGTGGCTAAAGCACTACAGTTCTTCTCAAACTCATCTATGTTATCATACATTATCATCATTTTGAATATGGGCCGTTTATCTTCGAGTTCAGCCTTCCAGAAACTTTGATCACTTGGATCTTTTATTCTTCAACCAACTTGTGCATTGGAATCCCCACTAATCCTTAATCAGTTGGTCATATTGATCAATAGGACATCCTTAGGAGTCTCAGCTAAGAAGTTATGACCAACTTCCCTTGTTTCGATAGCGTCCAGTTAGCTCACTCATCATTACCGAAACCCTGGTTTTTCGAAAAAATTTTTGTTGTGCTGAATTATGCTAGGTTTATGCTGCTTTATTCCATGAAGTTCTTTAGATATTTCAGAAAATGCCTAAAATCGGACAGCTCAGCACTTTTCCGAAAAATTTAATTTCAACGATTGAAATGAATTATGCTACTGGCCTACTGAGTTGTACTGTTCGAATTTTTGAGATAATTCTTTTCATTTCCCAGAATCCTGAAACAGGTCAATTTTGTTTCACTTTCACAACAATTTTATGCATTTCGGAAGGATTTTTTTTTGCACCCCGTGGCATCCACATTAGGTGGGTCATGTGTTACTATTTTGGCAAGGTCTCTGTATCTTCTTAACAAGCGTGCAGAAATTTTTAAGATTTTTTTTTTTGAAAAATTAGTTGGGTCCAGAGATGTGCACTTTTTCAAGGCTTTGAGACAATGGTACCTGATGAAATTTGTCATCGAATGATAGTCGACCAGTTCTGTTCATGAACAACTCCCAACCCCCTCACGTGAAATATTAGAAAGTGTGAAACACGGTTTTCGGTTTTACTCTATTTAAAATCAAAAATCGTAGTTTTTTGTGAAAATCCAATCAGTACATCTGTATGTAACAGTTTTGACGGAGAAAGAAACGAAATGGGTTGCAAAATTTTTTCAATTTTCCAGTTTATTCGAACTCCCCACCACAACTCTGACCACATATTTTGGTTGAAAAAAAATCGAAAATGCTGGGCTGTCTTTGTTATATATTTTGGGCATTTTCCGTGAAATGGTATTTCCATGGAAAATATTTATAGCACAAATGTACCTCAAATTCTTAACTCGCATTTGCGAAAAAACAAAAGTGTTGGCCTAACGTTTTTTCGATTTTTTAGTTAATTTGGAAACCAGCCTAGCAATTTTTTTTCCGCATACTTTGGGGATCTTCGGGAAAATAAAAATATTTACAGCTCAGATTTTTATACTCATCTGCGATTAGAATATCAGAAGTGCTGAGCTAACTTTTTTAATTTTCCATTTTCTGTGAAATCAAAAGAATAATCTCAAGAAGTCGAACAGCACAAATTAGTAGGTCTGTAGCAAAATTCAATTCAGTTGTTGAAACTCAGTTTTTCTAAAAGTGCTGGCCTATCCGATTTTATTCATTTTGTGAAAGACTAGAATACTACATAGAATAAAGAATAAATTCAAGCAGGACAAACAGCATAATTTAGCACAACAAAAATATTTTCGAAAATCGAAAGTACTGGGCCAAGAGTAAGAGCATGATTACGTAATCAGAAATATCTTACAATATAAACTCTGCTCGAGGCGTTCCAACCTTACTCTTCAGAGTTGTCCGCTTTGTAATTTTAAAAATAGTTTACATCATAAACAGCAAAACCAATAAATCAGTAATTTTAAAAATTTGTTCCATGCTTATCGGTTACATTTTTTCAATCAATTTATGGTTAATCTGATCCGAGGTTGAAATCATAACCAAACACGGATTTGATCAGTCCGTGCGCTCAAGATCAGAGCTGTAAGATATACCTACTAAATGCATCTTTGTGAAACCAGACATGAGTTAATATTTTTGAGCACTTGTTCGAATTAAGAAACCTCAATCTGTTGGTTCATATTTGGACAAATTGAGGAAACTTATTTGTACCTCTAATGGCTTGGTGACCATGTTTGAGACTACATTAGTATTTGACGGAGATTTATTTAAAATCTTAAAATCAACCAAAATTTCATGCGATGAGTAACATTCAAATTTATTTGTCTTTCCTCAACTGACAGTTTCCTAGATCCTTTACCCAAGCATACCTACATTTTTCTGTTTTCTCTTCCTAATTTTCAACCATTTTTAGGTTGGTAGAATGGTTGAAGGAAAAATAATCCGCATGATGCCTCTCGTGTTTGGACTGTGTACAAAAGTGCTATATGATTTTTATATTTGATTTTGCAGCAGAATTGGCATGGCTGTCTTTATAGCTTTTTGATTTTGTAAGTTGTTTTTGCATATACTTTTTTTTTTAATCCAGAGTTAATATTTTATATCCAGAATAAAAGAACATCTAATTGATGAAACATAATAAGCATATATTTCTTCATTAAGAGGACAGTATATTTTCGAAAATATTGAACATGCATTTGTATGTAATAAAAATGCTTTTGTTTGACTCTATCATAGGTTGCTCGCTATAATAAAACATAATCTTTGGCCGTTAAAGTTTAATCTACTGATGTAAAATACGGACTCAACCATTGAAAATGTAGTAAGCGGTTTTTTGAGTTGGCTGAACCTGTCGGACACCTCAAGTACGGTCTCGAGAGCACATCGGTCGCTATAAAATCCAAGCTCAACACATTCAATCACTCGGAGATGTGTATGCCACCCCTAAACTTTTTAGGATTAGCATTTTACCTCATTTGAAAGGTATTGTTCTTGATATTCAACAATAAATTGAACAGGATTGTCGTTGAAATAAAACTAAGGAAAAACAATTTGTTTGGTTATTTTTAATTCAAGATATTTGTAATTTGGACTTGAATATATGAGGTGTTTCAAAACACAAGAGCTTAGTGAAAAAAAGATATTCTAAAAGGCTTTCGATGTAGATATCGAGGTCTGTCAATTTAATTCCCGGAAGGTGGCAACACTGCGGCTCTCGTTATGCTACGGCGTTCGCGTTTGTGTCATTCGAAAGAGGATTCATTTCTGCGTCAGTATGTGCAAGTTTCCTCTCGATCGGTTGTTCAGTTCGTGTTTTACAGTACTTTGATCATGTGTGATAAAAAACTGAGCAGAGTCTGGACTGGACGTCGAATGTTATTACCGGAGACGAGTCTTGGGTGTTTGAGTATGACCTTGAGACCAAACGACAGAGCATGCAGTGGATGGAAAAGGGGAGGAAGCGCCCCACAAAAGCCAGAATGTCGAAATCAAAAGTGAAATCTTTGCTCATCGCATTCTTCGATATTAATGGTCTTGTACACCCCGAATACGTTCCAGCAGGTCAGACAGTCAATGGGAAGTTCTACATTGAAGTTTTGAAACGTCTGAAGGCCCGTGTGTTTCGTGCACGTCTAGAATTAGTCGAACGTGGATAGGTGATGCTGCATCACGACAACGCTCCAACCCACTCCTCATTCGCAGTTCGCAATTTCTTGACCAAAAACGGCATTCCAACGCTTCCGCAAGGCAACCGATACGACGGCGTAGAGGAGTTGCAAAGTGTCACGACACGGGTGCTGAGGAACCTATCTTGGGGCTTTGGGAGTGCTTCCAATCGTGGATCCAACAGTGGCGCCAGTACATCGAGCTAGAGGGAGACTACTGCGAAGGATTATAACTTAATTTTAAGAATTTATGTATATTCCGGACCGTACTAGCACTTTTCCGGGAATATAATTGACAGACCTCGTATATTTGTTTATATATCGTGGTGGTTATATTTGTATCACCCTGTTCCAGAGTAAGGGAAAAGATTCTGTAACGCAAAAGCTCTTGATCTCTAATTTTTCATATAATATTTACCCAGAAAAAATTTGTTCGAAAGTATTAATTTGTTAGATGAAACTCGAACCATCTGTAGATATTGCACCGAATTCCAAAATTCTTCAATTATTCGAAATTATTGCGTTGAACAAATATAATTCTATAGCTTTGTTGAATCTATAGAGTGCATCATCTTGTTTTATCAGTTCAATTATTGTCTTTGTGTATTCATGAATTGCTTCCATTTGATTGGATTGGGATCACTTACGATTTTAAATAAGAAGCTTGAAGTGTGATATGTTTACCGCATTTTATCGCAAAACATTCCAAACCGGAGGATAATATTGTTTCCTCTTATGAAATCATATTTTTTCGCAATCAAAATGCTTAGCTTTTGTAGGGATTATCTATGCCAAAAATTAAGAAATACAAGATTATATTGATAGATATAATATATTGACGCTTGAAATATTAATGATTCGCCATTATAAAGGGTCATCCAAATGTGACGCCTAGATGTCTGCACTATATGATTTTTACACGTGACATCTTTTGAATGACATAAGCCATTTTGTTTTATTAGAAGGTAGTACAGTTTTAACCATGGACAGGTACACATTGCAACAACGCGTTAACATTATTCAAAGTTATTATTAAAATGAAAAATACCCATCGCAAACTTCGTGATTTTTTTGGTGTCAATAATCGGCCAAATCAATATTCAATAGTGTGAAAAATTCGAAGAAACTGGTTGTGTTACTGAAAACCAAAAACTGTACGCACAAATGAACATATTGTTGCTGTTAGTGAAAGTGTTGAAAATGAACCGACAACATCAATTTCGCGTCGTTCGCAAGAATTGGGAATATCTTCTCCTTATGGAGGATTTTTCATACAAATTTGCATTTACACGCTTATTAAATTCAATTAATCCAGAAATTGAAAGAAAGAGACCATTTACAACGTCGTAATTTCGCTAGTTGCATTATTGAACAACGAACGACAGATCCATTGTCTTCAAGCAAAATTTT
The DNA here is from genome assembly GCA_030674115.1 of Micraspis discolor. Classification (NCBI taxonomy): domain Eukaryota; kingdom Metazoa; phylum Arthropoda; class Insecta; order Coleoptera; family Coccinellidae; genus Micraspis; species Micraspis discolor. Next base: position 845,368 of record JARTUT010001751.1, read on the forward strand.
GTTTAGTGACGAAGCTCTTCACAATGGATGGATTAGTCAATTTGGGGTTTTTTGAAAAGTTGAGTGTATGTTAACAATCCACAAACAATTAATGTTCTTAAGAACAACATGTCGGAAAGTCATTGAAAATTTCGAAATTTGGATTGATGCCTGCAGACGCAGTCATGGTGGACAGTTGAATGATATTCTATTCCACTTATAATTGTTATGGATCATACTTTTAAATAAAAATAACAGCTTGAAAAAATTGCAAATAGTTTGTGTTTTATTTCAAAGAAACATGTAGGCGCGTTTTTGGATGACCCGTTACTATCGACATCGATAAATGTAGGTACGCGTTCAGTAACTTCAAAAATTTTCATTGAACGACAACGGTCAAACGTCCTGAGTATTAATCCTATTTATCCATCGTGTTCATGAATTCAAACGTTACAAAAAGTCTAACTTGAGAACGACACCCTTTTAACTGAATATAAATTTATTCCTATCACGAAAATTTTTTCCGCATTTCTCATAATTCCGAATTTATTAATTTATATCCTGATTTCCTTGCAAATTTTTACGATATAAGCTGAATATTTATGAAAAATTGCTTTGTTTAAACAAGACGTTCTTCGAATTTTCAGGTGTTGCAGCTATTACCTTGTTTATTTTATTTGTGTACAAAACATCTTCATTTGTCGCCACATTGCAACATTCACTGATTCAAACAAGAATAATGTTATGGATTTCTTATAATATTATAAACAATTATGGATAATGAAGGTTAAAGATAAGGACTTCATAGTAGATAATATTGTCATTATTACATAATGAATGGTGTTTGAAGTTAAGTAATATACCTACTATTATTAGAAGTTTCAGTACTCATGCAGATGTCATTTTCGGACTCTAGAAGAATATGATACTGAAAAAGCCAGTTACGAACTTATATAAAAAAAATAACCAACCACAGTTTTCTTCAGCTTTTTTTAAATCATTTCTAAAATCATATAGAAATTGATATATCTTATTCTTTCCATTATATAAACTCTTGTCCTTACAAAAAATCTCTTGCTTGCAATTATATCTTATTGTAAAAGCAGTTATTATTGAAATATCTGAAACTCGAAGACTCCAAGAATTACGCTTGTCATACGTTTTGAAGGAATTCCAGTACCTCTGTTAGCGAACAGTGGAGTGGATACGAGGGTTGCCTTCTATATTTCGGAATTAGAGAACAAACACTAACAAAATAAATACTATTCATCGAAAATCGCTTCATTGTTTTTCAAAATATTCCCCATTAGGATTTATACACTTTCGCATGCGTTGGAACCAATTTTCGAAGCACTTTTGCCACTCTGATTGAGGTATCTCCATAACATGCAGTCTGAACGCATCAACCGCTTCTTAAAGTGTCGAAAAACGTTGACCTCTAATTTTTTTTTGCGTACGGGAATAAAAAGAAGTCATTCGGTGCCAAGTCAGGACTTACCGGCGGATGAGTCATCAAATCGGTTGGTTTTCCTGATTTCTTGTAACACAACTGGCAAACAAATGGTTGTATAGCTCTCAGAATTGACTATTCTCCGGTGTTCTAGTGGTACGATTGCGTCAGACCCAGTTTTTCCGAAAGAAAAGGCGACCATTTGCTTGAAAGTGCATGGTGCAAATCCAAATTTTGTTGGATTTTGTTCATCTCGAAACACCCATACAGTCAACTGCTGTTTACTTTCGGGCTCATACGCGTAAATCCACAATTTATCACCTGTCACGATGTCATAGACATGCGAACGTATTTTTGGAGCATTTCTTTCGACAAATTGTGTGGAATACAACTCGAACAAATTTTTCGACGGTTAAATGTTCATGCTATATTGAATGTATGGTGGTCCCACTAATGCCTAAGGTTGTCTCAATCAATGGTTTTCGGATCAACAACTGTTTTGTACGACCCTCACGAAATTAGTCTTGGAGGGAACTTCGAGCTCGCCTAATTTGACCATACCATCGATAAACACTGCTCCTTGATGGAGCTTCATCGCCGAAAATTGAATTAACTTCATCAATGCATTGTTGTTGAGTCAATCCACGTCGGAAGTTGTAATAAATAATCGCACGAAAATGTTCACGATTTAATTCCAATTTTTCATCGAGATGAATCTTTTAAGTTACTGTAAATAACACAAATAGTACGCGTATGTCAAAACGTTCTGATTGTATAACCTCAAAAATGTCAAGCTTCACGATTGAGCTGTCAGTTGACAGATTGCCACATTAGGGTTGTCTAAGCCCAAAATATAAAAGGCGACCCCCGTAATCATAAAATAGAAATATGAAGTTATGGATGTCCTCATATATGGAAAAATCTTAGCTTCTTACAATAACATGGTAAAATACTGAAATTTGAGTATATTTTGAATATTAATAAACCCGATATACATTCAAAATTTTGAGGATTTTTTTAAACATTTCTAGAGTAAAGATTTTCAGGAATTTTAGCAAAACTAACATTTTCAACCTCATTCGGACATTTTTCAAATTACAAATTGATCCGATGGATATCTTAAGAATTATCGAATGAACCTAATTTCAGATGCTCATAACGGCTGTACTTTTTGACTGATTTGGCCCACTAACGAACTCGACCGAGATATTTGAGTATTCAACCTATTCTAAAAAAAAAAACTCTAGCTCATCGCTTTCGAAAGAAGTATACGGCTGGTCATACTTAAGTTTGTACAATGACTCTTCATCCGGAAATTAAATCCAATCGATTAATACCATTTTCGGATCAATATCCGAAAATTATAGACATTTGGGCAAAATGATAGCAATATTTTTTACCCCACTGATTTATTCACGATAGGGCTCATTGAAATACTTTGTAAATGAATTTTCTGTTGCCCAAAAAGGTAATATGAGAGATGTCATATTGATTGATGATGTCAATCTTTTGTACATACAACTACATCGTTATCGTAGAAATTTAGTCAATAGATTAAATATTGAACGACAAATTGGATCATAAGTGTCAATACTTGCGAATATCCTGCCCAGTCGGCTACTGGGAGCTTTTTTATTTTCGAGGAAATCAGACAGAAGTAATTTTAGAAACTACATTAAATATGATAATGCAGCATCTACCACAATACAAAAAAACCGTCAATTACCGAATTTGTCTTAGCAAGAACTGTACACATATAGCTATATGTTGAATTGAATGCGATACAGTGCTTTAACATGAAAAAAATTTCCATGCAGCTCTGTTTCAGACCCTTTAATGTAACTGTAATAGAAAATATACAACTTTGTTTCACTTAAATAGTAATTTACAATCTGGATCTCAATCAATCCGGATTATGTACGTTGTACTGTAAGTACACATTTTTATAGCATCTATAGAGTTCATTCCCAATCACGTGACCATTTGGATGATAATAAAACTAATGTCACTCAAAACACAGAATAAGTTATTTCAACTTTAGAGTTCAGTAATTCTGTGATCTGTACGTCAATTGAATCCGCTAAATCCGCACTAAAATTATAGTTTCTGAAAGAATCCCTATTTTTCAAGAAAAAACCCCAAAAACCTGTACCTTCAATATACGATGAAATTTGATTTCTTCAAGCAATCACGTTTGCATCTGAAACACATCCAACCATATGGAACAGCTGATCGTTTATCATTCAAACACTCAAATGACAGTTCACTGAAATGGTTCAACTGCGGGAATCGACAATCCTAGTTTTCCAATCTGACAACTGCCAGATCTGACGCAAAAATTGATGTTATGTATACTCAGAACTAGAATGCATTCGTACGCTATTGGTGCTCTCTACAGTAAAATTGAATATTTATCTATTTCTACCAAAAATTTTTGTTCCTATTATTTTTCAACTCGGCAATTTTTTTTTAATTCCAGCAGCATGTTCTATTATACGATCCTCAGTAATATCTACCGCTAATGTTGACAAAAGTTCAGTTTGAGACCTATTTCAACTCCGGTAATGGGTTTGCGAGCAACCACTTATTGAAATATGCACAATTCCGTTAAAAAATCATTTTTAGTAAAATTTAAAGTATTGCTTATGCTCTTTTGATTATTTACATTCAAACTATAGACATTAGAATTCTTTCTAATAAATTCTTCATATTTCATCTAATTTCATCACTATAACTTATACAATGAACTATATACTTGAGTGCTCAAATTATATTCTGTTTTTCTTAATTCCCATTACTAAAATACATAAATTATACAAGCATCTTCTCGGTTTGGGAACTTTTTCATGAATGAAAACCTTTTAATTAGCTTGTTAATAACTCAAACCTCTGGATATAGGTATGGTTTTTAGTTTCAATTTGCTAATAAATGTTTTATGTGTATTCCCGATGTAATGCACTCTTCACTGAACCTTATTTATCTTGTATATATCAAATAAAGTTTAATTTACAGTTTGCGCCTGTGTAGTCCACAAGAGATGCCATCACATAGTTCTAACAAAGTGTCCACAAACAAAGGACGAGGTAAGTTGTCCTTTTTCCGCATACGTATCAATTATTGTAGTGTATTTATATTTTGCTAAGATATCTAATATAGTGGTGTACGAGTATGCACTTTGTATAATTTGAGTTGAAATCTCATTCCTAATTTTGGCACAATGGGACTGTTCCCATGACGTTTATTGAGAACGTAACCACGTTATCATTCATAAATATTTGTCAAATTTTTATTTTTTTAAATCCATTTTAAATGTTTGACATTTACAACACACGTAATTGTATATTCAGGTATCCGATTCATGTGCTTTCTGTTTTCTGAACTGAATTTTTGTGAATTTGAAATGAAGAATTAATTACTACATTGTATTTCGCCCAATGTATTCGATATCGAATCGTGAAAGTGCTAATCGACCATGTACCGCCATCTAGTGAATATAAACTGAAAGAGTCCCCTTGTCCACTGCAAAAGAAAATATAATCGTTCATACACGAGTATCTCAGACATCTTATATTATTATTTTGCATAAACTAAATCAACGAGATAGATTATTCAATCTCTATGATCTGAATAGACCACGAAAATTTTAGAAAATCAATAGAATTTAATAGACTGAAGAACACAAAAATCTATATCAACTCTATATTTGTGATCAATTTTTTTCTCCACTTTTTAAAGGCCCTTCCACTGACAGAGATGATGATTTGGGCTAAAGAAATTTAGTCAATTTCATCTAAATGCTTCTTTATTTTGTCCCTAATTTTGGGACATCTTCAGGAGCAACTGAATACAAGGTCAACTTTACGATTATGATCTAAACTGGCTAATGATGAACAAAAGTAGCGCCATGTATGTGTTAGGCCTTGGACTTTTCATCCGATATAGTATATGTAACGTCATAATTAAGGAATAATATTCGATACTTTGTGCCGTCATCTAGGGAAAAAAAGAGCGAGTGCACTTGTCTCTAAATCTGTAGAACGAAATATAAACAGGGCATACACTATTATTTTAGACATGTTAGTCTGAATAAAATCTCTTAAATAATGGTGTGAAATCTTCCCAGAGTCTGAATGGAAGTGTCATTTTGAATCTTGGAACAATGGAAATGTTCCCTATGACACTTACATGAATGGGCACATGCAAATCATTCATAAGTATATTTTTGTTGTCATTAATGTTTTTCCAAAGTAAACAAGGAATGTTTGACATTTTCTTGTAGATTTCTATCTCGACACTACTATGATATGTTATGCAGTTCATAACTTAACACTATTATTTTTCTTTTAGGATTTTTATGATGAGTCTTCGACTACTTCATTAATTTTAACCATATGTTCATGAAACAAATATGAAACACTTTTTTCCAAGACAATTTTTTGAAATTCTGCTCCTCTGAAAAGATACAGGGTATTGATAAATCAAAAAAAATTTTGTTTTGGCTTATATCTTTCTTATATCTTTGGATAATGAAACGAATTCAAAATTTTCAGTAGGTTTTAAACGACTAAGACACAATTCATATCAAACCCATTTGCTCTATCCTCTGAGGTCTGCAACACCAACTCTTCAAAGCTTGATATAAAACAGGTAGTTACGAAACACTTCCAGCGTTTTTTGTATAATAATAATTGTGGTTCACTCATGGCAACAACAAAAATAAACATATCTTGAGCATTTTAGGAGAATATAATATTTCTCATTTATCTTCCTAAAGTTTACCGTTTCCAAGATATACGTTATGTTGAATGATTTTTTAAATTTGGAGAAAAATTGAAAGAATTGCTCTTTTCCTGGAGCCGACTCTGACCGGAAAAAAAATCATTGAGCCAAAAAGTTGCCACAGTTTTTTTCTAAATCATTATCATCATCGAGAATTTTAAATTTGAATGATATGAAATACTTCATTGTGTCTTTGGATCCATTAAAATTAAGAAGGCATACTTAAGATTCCTCGTATTGGTGAATTAAACGTAAATATTTCTTTCATTTTGAATTTGATAGCATAACACTCACTTGGTGTATTTGAACCATTTTAAAAATTTTTATTTTTTGAAACCTTGTAAAGTTCTTCATTACCGTTTCAAAATAACTACTATCTATGATGCGAACTTAAAACTTCTAATATCTAAAACGAAAGATCAGAACCAAATCTCAAAATGAATGAATAAGTGATATTTGCGTTATTTTTTTGATCAGTTATAGTTCTCAAATATGCAATACTAAATATTTCATCTCGAATTCATACATATGAAATCAATTTCCAGTATAAACCCTCATACTCTTTTCTATGATAGAACACATAACCTTCAACTTTAACAAATCTTCCCAATTAAATTGAAACAGCTTCCATTTAATAAGTACAAATAAACCACATAAAATATATCTATGAAATATCTGATAATCTTGAAGGTAACTTTAAAAGACAACCTTATGATTCAAAACGCTTAGAAGAGCTACATTTACTCCCAAAATGAATACTACCTTCAGAAATTATAGCAAATATTACCCTGATCTTCGAGAATTTAGGGTGGCTTTCATACAGCGCCCAGGAAAATTAATCATCTGGAAGAAAAATGATGATAAAAAATGTTATGAATTTCATAATATATCCTCACTTCTTCAATATACGGATAGAAAATCACTAAACAACGAATTCAGCATGATTTTCAGCTTAAATCATGTTTTAGATGGAAAATTATGACACATTCTCTGAACAACAATGAATATGTGTTTTTTCAACATAAATATTACACTCTAGAGCCTTTACCAGGAACATGGTACATAAGTACTGGCATAGCCCAATTTGAAACCTTAAAACACTTATAACTTTGCAGCGAGGCAGAATTTGAAAAAAGGGTAGAGGAAAAAACTGTTCCTTATCGCTTCAAGAATCTGTACTTGTAAATTAACTCAGTGGCCAAAAATTCACCCTGTATAACTGAAATTCAAAATATCAATTAATTGTTTTTTTATCCACAGTCATGTCAACAGAGTACAAGATTCAATGTGAACATACCTCATCGATTCATTGTTCATAACTACAAGAGATTTACTTTCTGTGATCATTGTGGTTCCCTGTTATATGGACTTTTTAAACAAGGACTTCATTGCGAAGTATGTTCCATAAATGTTCACAAAAGATGTGAAAAGAATGTGGCGAACAACTGTGGCATCAATACGAAACAAATGGCTGAAATACTGGCTGCCATAGGTAAGTCAACTAAAATCACATATTCTTTATTGAATGTAGATAGGCATCTTATCCGACCACTCTCATACCAATATGCTCCAACAACAATAAAAATCCCTTGAAATCTAATCCAATATTTAACATAGGTCTTCTATAGACATTTAAAGTTAATTGAAACAATAAATGATGCATAACACACTCTCCACCCCCTCTGTTTCTGATAGTATTTTCTGCTTGTTGGTAGAAAATACATAACAATAAAAATTCAAAATAGTTTCAATTGACGCATATTATTCATTTCAAGTTACAAAATATGTACATCTCTAACATTTTTTATTTTCATTTGAATTCAATGGTTCGAACTTGTTATTTGAGCGATTCCATAAATTAAAACAGAAGTAGCCGGTTGAAGAATAATAATGAAAAGTATTCCAAATTTTTTTACTTTTATTGTTTTCTTTTTCTATGTCGTTGTTTGAAAAAAATATTTCTCATATTCATGAAAATTACTGCATTGTAGAAATTCTCACTGCTGAAATATATTTTTAATGTCAAAATTTAGGTTATAAACCGAGAATTATCTCCTCAAATGGTGTAGCTAACCCCGCTTAAGTTAATCCCGGCTTAAGCCGGTGTTTTCCCTTGGGGCCGGTTGTTCAATTAAAGATTGAAGCTCGTTTGCACCAGTGACCCTCAAAAGAATCGCCTAGCTAAGTGCCGCTTAAACTTAAGGGTCGCTTAAATTTATTTCCAGTTTCACGACTGTCACTTAACAGTGACTTGAGTAAGCGACACGACCGGTTTCCGGAAGGTTGATCAACATAGAAATCGACTAATCAGCTGTTGAATCTTTGATCAACTGTCATTTGAGTTACTTGATGGATGGACAAGTAGTTTAATTTGACCATCTGGTCAGTTAACACAGTGGTCAAATATTTCGGGTGAATTGTATGTCAAGTGTAACTTTGAGTTTCTGAAACGCATATTAAGGCTAAATCAGAGGTCTAACTAGTGGCAAAGAAGTTGTCAACTAATCGGGGCTGTTCGGCAAATTAACTTGTAAGAGATCATTATTTATATTTCTTTCCCGATCAAGACTTTTCGGTATAGTAATGCACACGTTTTTGAAATTTCGTAGCTATTGGAAAAATATGAAGAAAAGAGAATAATTTGTTTACAACAAATTGTTAATGTAATAAACCATGAAATTATTGATGAAAAATATTTTCTTTCAATTCATGGAGAACTCTGAATTATATTGAAAAAATGTTGACTAATTATTTGAATAATAGAAATATGAGAAAAACGTCCATTAACAATAAGTATTAATAAAAAAAAGTAATTTTTATATCATAGATGATCTTCTTTAAGAAGTTCCCAAAATAACAAACTTGATGGAAATAGCCCATTTGTTTCTAAAAAATTTATAATTAAGTGGTTATAGATTTCTGTTTTAAATAATGAATGTCCCTTATTAACATACATCTGTAAGTAACAAATAAACATAAATTTTTCGCAACATTTCGGTGAATTTTTTTTGTTATAAAAGAATTATTAGGTATAGCCAAGGTATTTGTTTGAACTTTATCACACTATCTTATTTTATAGCTATACAAGGCAGTCTCCACGAGGCGAAAAATTTCAAAGCAATTATTTGAGTATTTTTTTTAATTAACAATGATTGAGGAAGTCACGGAGAATGTTATTAGACAACAAAGATATAGTTTCTTGGAAAATTAACTTTGAGAGATAACTCCAATGGGAATCAATGCTTTGAAGTGTTAAGATTCAATATCAATTCTTTTAAATCTACAATATATACTCAAAATTTTACTATTTTATTTTATTAACTTGTAGAGCCATACGCCTAACCTCAACATGGCTATGGCACGCGGAAGCCAATTTTCAACGATAAATTAAAATTACTGTGAATGTAATAAAAAATTTTAAGCCAATATAATACCTAGGCTGTGGCGCATTCGAATATGTAGGATAGTATAAACTGCGCATGCGCCTACCCGAACGCCGTGTTGGGAAAAGTCGTATCACTCAATTCAAAATTTAGAAGGAATGTCATTTATATTGAAATGCACAGATGCAAATTATGCTTGACGCACTGATAACAATATTACAAAAATACACATACACGACCATCATGAGTTTATTCCCCGAAATAATTATGTTACTTGTCAAGATCGCCTGAAAAATGCTCACCAAATTTCAAAAAGCGGGAATCCAGACATTCAAGTTATGATTATTTCAAAATCTTAATTCTTAACCTCTTTGATCGCAGAATACAAGTTCGATAGTCTGGCAATAAGGTCAGCTAATGTCAACTGAAAATGATCATAGATTACATAATCAATTATGCACTGAACATCCTTTCAGCAACTCAAATTGATTTAACATCTCTTTCAGGATTATCGTTGTGTTAGATGACATGAGGTTTGATCAGTGTTTCAGAAACCTACCGTTAACTTTTTTGATCTGGTTATATTTCAGTCTTTCATTCTGTGCAACTTTTCCCTAGTTCAATAAAGCCATTTCATTGGCTGGCATTTGTTTGTAAGCCACTAGTTTAAAAGAATATATATATATATCTAGGCTGGCTGGGGTATTTGATGTTCTACGCATCACCAAAACTTAGATACTTTATCTATCTTTCTGTAGTCGAAATCTTTGTTTATGAATTAATATGTAAACAAGTGAATAAAAACTCTAGACTTTTCATCAAACTTTAGTTTTCAGTTAATTCAAAACCAACTTTACCGTTGTGCTAACAGCCAATTCCAGTTCCAGTATTTTATTATATTTTTGTTATAAGCAACGAGGTTTGCAATAGAATTGTTACTCATTCAGAGAAAATTCTAATCGCTATTCTACTAATGTCAGTAAATGCAAGACAGTCTTAATTTTTAAGCGAAATCTTTGGAAGAAAGACAACTCATCCATTAATTAATATATATATAATTATCCTAACTATAACTAATAATTAATATTTAATAACCGCTAAACTCAGTTCAATGGTTCAATCTAATTCACCTCAATGAATTTACCTATCACAATTAATGATAATAAGAATCATTCAGCTTATTCAATTGTCATAATAATTAATTTAGAGCCAGAATATTAGCTATAATCATCTAATAAAATTATTATTCAAGTGACAGTTATATACCGTACCATATTCCTTGCGCTTTGGCCGAATTGTATCTAATCCTACGGCCGCTAGATCCTTGGCCAGATGCTCTTACTTCTGAGCTGTTGATCCCTTGTTGTAAATAGATCCATATCGGCAAATAGATACGCCTTTTGTGGTTTTCTACCATACACGTTGTTCCGGAAGGCATCTTCAAATATTTACGTTGAACCAAATACCTCTGCTAGAAAGTCACCTCCAAATAAATATTTATCATCTTTGTTAGCTGTAATTAAACAACATTCTTTGATGTGCTGGGTTTAGTTTTAATAATAATGTTATATAATTATTATTATTATTAAAGTAATCTAATGTTATATACAAAATGTCATATTCATGCATAGGACAAACAAAATAGTATTCAAAACAAAGAATAAGTCAACACAAAAATGATAGCAAAAATCATAATCAAATCAAAACCAACAAAATAGCATTGGTCTCTCATCACTTCACTATAGGCCACATATTCAAATATTTCTATACTTTAGCGGAGCACCGAAACGTTTGTTCGTTTTTTGTCATATTATTTTATTTATGTTTGTCATCAGAAAATTATTAATTTATGTTTGTCATCAGAAAATTCAAAATTTCCTGAACTCTGAATGTAAATTTAATAGACGTTTTCCACTTCTGAGGTAATCTCAGAGTCATAAAGAAGCCATATTCATATTGATAATCCATGTATAGCTTTGAAGAAGCAATAATAAAGTTGCAAAACGTTGCTTGAAGGACCTACTTATCATCTCTTTTTGAAAGCATTAATTATTCCACGCCCACGAAAATAAACTTATATTTTTATTGAAATTATATATGAACTATATGCTGTTGTATAATTACTAATTATAGAGAGTAAATACTTATATTCAAAACTCTTAGCTCTTGAAGATAACACAGCCAAAGAAATAACGAATAAATATAAGGTAGAGAATTTATTAATATTTTTCTGTACTCTGTGATGTTAAATAATACAAACAAAAATTTGATGTTCCTCTCCAAATAGCCTTAGCTACTTATAAGCATGTTTGAGGTTCGCAACTGACACTTAAGATGGCGCTGATGTGACCGTGGTCGCTTCGTTTTTCCCCTTGGTAGATTTACTCTATGAGGAATAAGATACCAGCCAGCATGAACGATACATGAAATTCGTAAGTTGAGGGAATAGAATAAAGGCTTAGGGCATAGGGTACCAGTCAGTATAAACGCACCTTAAGTCAAAGTTAGGTTACGCTCATCCGGTTATGAGATATCATGGACTATAGATATCAAATAAACAGCATAGATGAAGAATTATTTCTCTGTCTATGATCAACAGTAGAATAAGCAGCACAGATAAATCTCTAACGCGCTTAATGAACTACAATAACCAGCCCATAAGGCTTAACCTTGATTGAACAACCAACCCTTATAAGTGTATCGATGGTGTAGCTCAAGCATTGAATTCGACCTCTTGAAAGCGTATTTTCATTGAATAAATTCTTGGTCTTCTGAGCGAAAGGAGAATCTTAGACATTAAGGAAAAATGGGATTTTTAGGAGATATATTAAACTGTAAGAACCCTTTTTTATAAATGCTTCAAATTACTAGTATAAGAGTTTAATATTACCGATAAGTAAAACAAACATTCCATTCATTACAGGGATTACACCAGACAACAAGACACCCAGAAGAGCTACCAAATATATATCTGGTTCAGGAAATGGCAGCTCAGAAGTTAGCGGTGAGAATCAAACAACCGATGCAACAGTTGATAATCTTGCTAAAATGATGGAGGACAAACTAAATAATGGTAAGTTCATCAGAGTTTCCAAAAAACTTAAAATTTTTAAATTTATAATTTTATGTTCCAAATTATGTTATTACATAGTAGAGATTTGTCAATAGTTTCTCAATTATCAGACCCTTTTATAGTATATTCAAGAATACAAATAATTCTCTTATTATAATTTGATCCTCCAAATTAATCGTGAAGCATTTAGCAGCCTGTGACGAGACCTCTTGAAATTTTCCGCGCATGCGCTACTGAGGGGAAATTTAGGAGAGGAATATACCTTTGGTAAATGAGTCGAAATAATCTCTCTGTTAGAGGTGGGCGATTACGAATGATCGGCATAATCGATTATTTCAATACTACTAATTTCAATAATCGATTATGGAATTAGTAACTAATAGGTTTTCATAATCGAATGGTATTAGTAGTTAAAACAACTTATGGCGTTTTATGGTAATATAGCGTACGATTCGATGCTGTGAAGCGTATACGTTTTAATTCCAATGTGATTACGCTCAATAATAGTGATATTATTATTAACATTCAATTTTTTGAAGTTTTCATATTTCACGGTATCAGTAGACAGGTAATCTGGAATTTTGTTGTATTGTTATAGTATCTATATAAGTGTAGTTGGTACAACTTTTTCCATAATTATTATTCTTAATATTTTGTTTGTGATATTATGTTGAATAATTATTATTATTGGTAATAGCCCAAATAATCATTCAACACGAGTTCCATCATCGACAATATCCCGTCGTCAACTGTGATATTCTATTAGGTATTCGTCATTAACTTCTAAATGAAAGTGATTTATTATTTTTCAGAAGACTGAAGTTGTGAGTTTATTTTGAATATCATTATTAAAATTTATTTATTTTGTAAAATATTTCATTTCGACCTGACATCTGTGAAGCTGATAAAAAAAGCTTTTTAGTAGATCAACCCTAAATCGGTAGAAATACCGATAAATCAATGACATCGGCAACATGGAGTACACTATTATGTGTGGCTGACGGGAGACGACTCGTATAATCGAGTGCGTATAATCGAGAGCGAATGATCGTGTTGTCGTCTATGTCTTGTCCCCGCTCCCACGCAGCTATACTGTACAGATTAGTATTAGTAACTACTAACCGTTATTTATAATCGAGATATCTCGAGACATTTCTATAATAGAATGATTTCGTTAGTATATCTCATAATCGCCCACCTCTTATCTCTGTTCAATTTGAATTATATCACATACGGTTACCATAGCAGCATAATATGAAGTCAGGCCCAAACCCCCTCCATTCTCGAGAGTTCATGACGCATAGGCGTAGCTCCTAAGGGGTCGAGAGTATTGCTTCAATCTTTGGTATCTATATTCTACAACGTGCAAGTTCTATTATTAATACTTCTATGCAAGAAACAAATTCAGAATATCCCTCGATGATGGTCTCCTTAAGTACAATAAAAAAACCATTTCAACATGAGCATACCACTATAGTTATACCATGCGTATAGCTATCTCAGCTGTCTCCCTCCTCGCGCTCTCTCTTTCTCTTTGGATTTGCGCATCAAAACTACTTTCTTAGACCTACCCTACCTCATAGAAATACAAATACCTATAGATAGGAAACTCCCCCTTCAATGTTTGGTTTGAAGGCGCACCCATACGGCTATTGAAGAAGTTGTTTTCGAAAGATCATCGCCTCCTGGTTGCAATATTTTGATAATAGACGTAAATTTTGAATGAGTCTCACACCAATATTTTAAATTTGAATGTAAACTTGTCACAATCAGAGTTGAGATATATAAAATGTCGCAGAATGACAGATTCTGCCACCAATATTTTCAAATCAAATGTAAACTTGTCAGAGTTCAGACATAAATAGTTGTCGTAGAATGATATAACCATAATAGACTGATGAACAAAATTAGCGCACCCCCTAAAATTTCGTTGAATTTTAATAATTGATATCTTCCCAATCCTTAGTCGGATTTCGATGTTTCTTTTTTCCAATTGTAGCTCTGTTATTTTCAAATTCCCTCCATTAAACAGAAGTCCAAAAAATAAAATCTTCATGTTATACTGGGCGTTTAAATAATGTCATGTTTTTTAGTCCAATTTTAACTTCTTCTATGGGCAATGCAAGGATGCTCAAGCATATAAAAACAATGAAGCGTTGTGACCCAGTATCTCTTGAGTATTTTGTTTTTTTAAAAACCATTTTATCATGGAATCGTCCAGAGATATTCAACATTTTATCAACTCTTGTATTTTATGCGTTAGCCATGAACCATGCAACCATTTATCCGATTTGATTTTATTTTTATTTGTAGATCTTTTATTGGCAAATATTATTCCACAATGAGGTGTTCTAAAAACGAAATGCATTATGCTGTACAGGGCGTTTAAATTTTAGAGTTTTTTCATTACAGTTTAAGGCCATCTGTGGGCAATATCAGATACCTGACGCTTTGAAAACTACACAGTGATGTAGCCTGATGTTTTCTGCGTATTTTGCTTTTTAAAAAAGCAATTTAACTTGTACTCGTCCAGAGTGGCTAACGCATAAAATACAAAAGTTGATAAAATGTTGAATATCTCTGGACAACTCCAAGATAAATTGGTTTTTAAAAGAATAAAATACTCAAGAGATACTAGGCCACAACGCTTCATTGTTCTTATATGCCTCAGCAACCTGGCATTGCCCATAGAAGAAGTTGAAATTTGACTAAAAAACATGACATTATTTAAACGCCCAGTATAACATGGAAGATTTCATTTTTTGGACTTCTGTTTGTTGGAGGGAATTTGACAATAACAGAGCTGCAATTGGAAAAAACAAACATTGAAATCCGACTAAAGATTGGGAAGTTATCAATTGTTAAAATTTAACAAAAATTTAGGTGGTGCGCTAATTTTGACCATCAGTATATATTCAATAGACTGGATTCATATCAATATCCTTAAGGCACTCAGAAAAACAAAATTTATAAGATAAAAAGCATTATATTTGCATCTTTAACATTAAAAAAAAAGTAACAAAGTGGACAAAACAATGTTCATAAAAAACTGAAAATATTTACATAAAAAAAAGTCTTTAAGAATCTTGAGGGGTTATAAAAAAATATAAAATTAAAATGTGATAAAAAAAGTGAATGGCAAAAGGTAACAAATTTAACAATACAATGCATACAGGGTGAGTCTTTGACCACTGCGTTAATTTTAACCATAGGTTCTTGACATCAAAAGAAACATTTTCTTCCCATACCGTTTTTCCATATTCAGCTACATTAAAAAGTTAAAAGCATTTTAAGTTTTCACATTGGGCAAATACCCCTCTGTAGTCCAGTTTAGTTTGAATGAAAACTCCACAGCATCCACTATTGAATCTGAATTGTTTAAAAACATTATTTTCCCTCTAAGAAATGATTCACTCACTCATGTTTCATCAGATGATTATATCGATTTAATTCCTCTCAACTTCAAATGTCTCAAAAATGGTGCAATTTAGGAAAAAAGATGATCAATGATTATCTGCAAAAAAAACTGTATACACAAAGCTGAAAATATTTACTTAAAAAATAGGTTTTTAAGAATCCATTACGGTTTTCCAAATTCAGCTGCCTTCAAAAGGCATTTTTTATGTAGTCCAGTTTACTTTGAATAAATGATAAACTAAAATGTGAAACATTATTTTCCCTCTAAGTAAAAAACGATGAAATAGCAAAATACTAACAATAACAATTAACAAGATTAATAATCGAATTTCCAAAAAAACTCAGAATACATACATGATTTTGAAAAATCAACTAGGTGTTCTTTGATAAAAAATTTTTTGTTAAATCATTAATATGAATCTATTCTGTTTAGACTATAATTACTGATTTTTATAATCAGAGTAAATAACGTAAACAAGAACATAAATATTGAATAATGGTTATTCATAGATTATGTCAAATTTTAATACCTTACCATAGAATATTAATTTATCACCTGAACCCCATGAGAGAAAAAATTAATATATGCAATGTTTTTTAAATGAAAGATAATATCTGTAACTATTATTGATCTTTAGTTATAATATTCCTCAGAATAATTAGAATGAATTATTATCACATTAAAATATTATAACGTCTCTGTGGTGGGTAGTTCAAAATAAAAAGTATTCTGTGGTTCCTTGTTGTTTTGATTCTGTTTGAAACTGTCAAAAGTTATTTGTATCTTCAAAAAAAAAAAGTGGAAAGATTTTTAGGATAATATCTATAGTTTTAAATTATTCAATTCAGTATGAAAATATATAAAACAAAAAATATTTACATAAATAAAAAAAATTTCTAGGAAAGCCAAGGGGTTTTCTTACGTGTCTTCAAGATTTTTTTTTCTCTTTTGCCTTCATAGGATCCCAAGAACCCTTTGTGCCTACATATAGTGGTCAAAGAAATTTTTCTAGGAAATCCCTAAAACATATGAAGAAATTTTGTATTTATGTCGGTACCCCTCACTATAGCACTCACAACAGAACTGGATTAGTTACTGACTCTGATAATTTTCTGGATTGGGAAATCTGTATCGCTTATAGCTCCTATCCTCACAATTTGGAACACAGCATTTAGGTTTTAAATTAGGCATTTTTTCCATTTGATTTTACATAATTATGTATTTGTGCATTTGTATAGAAATGAAAAAACTAGGTACTTGTCACTTTCTTAACCTTGTTACTAATGCAATGCGAATGACGTCTGTAATGGCGTGGCACGGTACTTAAACAAATAGAGATGCGAGCGCCTCATGCGTCTATTGAAGCAGTTAAAATTGGCTCAATTTCTCGAAATATTTACTATAGGTTGTCCATCCTTATAAGTGTATTGTGACTATGAATGCATGCCTATTAACTAGCTTGGCCAAAAATATCTACAAAATAATTCCTTACATCGATGGTTGTTTTTTTGTAAATCGTTGCAGGACGGTAAGAATGGATATACAAATCTAGAGATACATTCACAGACCATCACATTACAGAAACGAACTCTTGTAGAAAAAAACATTTCTAGAAATTATTGATGCAGAATGGAACTCGCGTAGGAACTCATATTCACCCAAAGTCACATTTGTATAATAAAGTTGCCAGATCTACGGTGTTTTACTTGTGTACAGGATAAACTCAAAAGATTGAGCACAGAATACAATAGTAAAAATGATCATATATGTTTCCAGTATTCATTTGAATATTTGTAAATTGGGTAAGGGCTGTAATCCACCCATTCCTAATATCTAATGTAGTCCAAACAATTTTAAACTGAACATATAGAGTCTCTACTAACTATCATTATTTATTGAATGAACAAATATTGTGAATAAGTATCATCTTTAATCTTCCACATCGTTTCATTTTTATCTGCCAATTGAGAACAAGGAATTGGGACACTAGAGTTTCTGGTACCATAGACATTTACGAGTTCACTATGTTAGGGTTTCGATTGTGGTTGCAATTCCCACGAACAATGTGGCAACAGCATTATTATTCGGTTTTCGATCAATTCTGCGAATGAGCACTTCTGCGATTGTTCGTTTCTATCGAAGTTTCATTTTCGAAAAATACGCTTCTGCAGTTTTTTTTTCTACTCCTGTTCATCCTTCATTCTGCCTTTATGATATTCTAAGATTCACTTCTGTCAGTCAAATTGCTCATCAGCACACACACCATTGAAAGCTCTCATTTCACCTCAAACGTTATTGTTATAGATTTTATGAATATAGGAAAATTAATTTACTCCTCTGGCCTTGAACCTTACTTTATTACTTAAACATCTTATCAGTATAAGGAACTTGGAAAAGGTAATTTAATTAATCATGTTTCAGGGGCCGGCAAGGATACTGGTCGAATCAAAGTTAGTTTGCAAGAATTCAACTTCATAAAAGTGTTGGGTAAAGGTAGTTTTGGAAAAGTGATGCTGGCAGAAAAGAAGGGCACTGACGAAATATACGCAGTTAAAGTGTTGAAGAAAGATGTCATTATTCAAGATGATGACGTTGATTGCACTATGACTGAAAAGAGGATATTGGCTTTAGCAGCAAAACATCCTTTCCTGACTGCACTTCACTCTTGTTTCCAAACTGCAGATAGGTGAGTAATCTTTATATTTTTGTTATTATGTGCAACATCAATGGTTACTGTACTATTAAACAACCGCTGACTCATATAATTGAAAAGCGCTGGCGAAAAATTGATCTGATTTTGCTCAATATATAGATTCGAATGGTTCTCTCTGTTTTTTTTATACTTCTTTTGACGTGACAACGTCTTATAAATTGGTTTGCCGGGTGACACTTCAAGAAACTGCGTTACGCTCTCCGCTCACGTTATGCGCTCACAATGAGAGCGAGTGAGAGGCACGCGTCCCTTCCACTCGGGCATGGTTAGCCCGCCTAAGAGCGAGAGAGACAGACATAAAAAGTGAAAGGCACGCGTCCCTTCCACTCGAGCACAGTTAGCCCGCCTAAGAGCGAGAGAGACAGAGCGAGAGAGAGAGAGAGCAAAGGTAAACGCGTACGAATGAATATTCACATTAAAATTATTTTATCACTCAAAGTCGTTGTCACGTAAAACTTTCGTCCGTATACCGACTTTACAGGCAACCAATTTTTTATTCCGATTGAACCTATCGATGTTAGAAATGGAGTTTAGTTCTTTGTCTCATACTACACCGCAACAGATACAATTTGAGAATGCGAAGTCGTCTTACGCGCAACCGTGCTCGAGCCAACCAAAGTTAACATCGATAGTAGTGGATTTCTCGTGGTGTTAAAATACAGGTGTCTCAGAAACTGAACTAAACGGTCTTGAGCTCGTATGCTGGGGAGTATCTGTTCATAGATTTTGTAAAATTGTGCTTCTGTCCGCAGCATTTTCTGGAAAATTTCAATATTGAATACTGTAAAAACTCGATTATTTGGCCCTCGCAGTTACTACGGATTCGCGATTATCCGGATTGCCAATTAAATCAATTATATTCAATACATACAAGTCCGGTATTACCAAATGCATACCTATTATAAACTAATTTTATGCAATGCCTAACGCCAACAATATATCATTTATATTTATATGGTTTTTAATAGTCCAACTCAGTTTTACTTTGGATTTCTGAGTATTTTCCACTTGACAGTCATTTCTAAGATTGATAGAATTAATTATTGATTTTATTATTTTATAATAATAAATTTTGTATTGACATTATTACTTTTAGCAAGTTAACTGGCTAAAAGTTATTGTTCAATTAATTACTTAGTTATTTTTGCAAATTTGATTGTAATTTGTTATAAAAAAATAATAATTAAAAAAATTATTATAAAAATAAACTGTGATTAATTTATTGTTCATAAATCTTGAATTTAAAATTTGGAAACATCATTAAAAATTTCGTAACTCGCTTTCAAAAAGCCTGCCTCATTGTCTACGCTCGAGAATTATTTCGATTGAATAGTAAAATAATATAGTTCTTACTCATCATGCTCATCATGAAATAGTTACGGGTGTCATTGCAGCAACGCTTTTCAGCAACGGATTTCGAAAGCTGGTTTATATTTACGATTGCGTGTCATTTGTAATCGGTTGAATGAAATGACCTGATTTTTTTCGGGAAGTATTATATCTTTTGTACTTCATTAGTGGGGGGAACCACCTACATAAAAAAGACCCCAACAACCCCCACAAAACCTCCAACATCAAAAAATAATTTATTTTGCGTTATAATTATGTCAGTTTATTCAATATAATCTACTGAATCCAGCACATATACTGAAATAATTTGTGACCCCCGCTTACCACCGCATAGCCCCCTCGAATTCAAAAATTCGGCGGACAGTGAAACTGCGCATTGCTGGCGATTTTTCGATGAAAATAGTATATTTGTAAAACGTCGAATATAATCTATAGGATGAAATAATTTGTGACCCCCCGTAATCCCCCTAAAGCACGACAGAAAAAATCCCCCAAAGCTGACAACGGCAAAAACTAGATGGATATTTTTTTTGGAAAATGAGTCTACCTTAACTTATTCAATAAGCCCCATATAATGAAATAATTTGTGACCCCGCGGTTCAATCAGAATTGCCCCCCTGTAGAATAAAAATATTCCAAATTCCGTAGCACGAGGAACTGTGCGTTGCTGGCGATTTTTTGATGGAAATGGCATCCTTGTATATAGTTGAATACCATCTATATGTTGAAATAATTTGTGACCCCCGCCTACCCCCGAATAGCCCCCTCGAATTCAAAAATTCGGCGGTCACTGAAACTGCGCATTGCTGGCGATTTTGCGTTGAAAATAGTATCTTTGTATAAGGTCGAATATAATCTATAGCAGGGCTGCCCAAACTTATTTTTACTGTGACGCCCTTGGCAATTTGACAGTCTTTTGCGACGCCTCTTCCCCGTAGCTAGCCAATAAATAATCTATCAGTTGTAGTACCTACTAACCTAGTAATAAATTGTAAGAAAAACTCGAAATACATTTATAGTTTTTATTAGAAAATAAGAAATAACAAACTCAAGAAATAAAATGAAAGGAAATAATTATTTGACTTTGTTGGCTGGCTATTAATGAGAAGGATGTGCTTGCTTTTCTGAGCATAGCTTTTCAAATCGGGGCTCAAGTTTCGATATTGCCACTCTCATCTCTTTCTCTAAATTTAGTTTTGATCTGTACTCTGTACTTGTTCTTTATTACTGCAACTGCAGAAAAACCTGTTTCGCACAAGTACGAAGTCGCAAATGGTAACAAAACTCTCAATGCCAATTCATGTAAATCACGTCACGACCCCCCTGGGATAGTCCCGCGACGCCCCAGGGCGTCGCGACGCACAGTTTGGGAAGGCCTCGATCTATAGGATGAAATAATTTGTGACCCCCGTAATCCCCCAAAGCACGACAGAAACAACCCCCCAAAGCTGACGATCGCAAAAACTAGATGAAAACGGCCGTTGCTGGATATTTTTTTTGCAAAATGGGTTTACCTTAGGGGCTTATTGAATGAGTTAAGGAAAACTCATTTCGCGTAACAAATATCCAGCAACGGCTGTTTCCATCTAGTTTTTGCGATCGTAAGTTTTTGGAGGTTGTTTCTGCCGTGCTTTAGGGGGATTACGGGGGTCACAAATTATTTCACCTTATAGATTATATTCGACGTTATACAAAGATACTATTCTCATCGCAAAATCGCCAGCAATGCGCAGTTTCACTGTCCGCCGAATTTTTGAATTCGAGGGGGATATGCGGTGGTAAGCGGGGTGTCACAAATTATTTCAGTATATGTGCTGGATTCAGTAGGTTATATTGAATAAACTGACATAATTATAACGCAAAATAAATTATTTTTTGATGTTGGAGGTTTTGTGGGGAGTTGTTGGGGGGTCTTTTTTATGTAGGTGGTTCCCCCCACTAATGAAGTACAAAAGATGTAATACTTCCCGAAAAAAAATCAGGTCATTTCATTCAACCGATTACAAATGACACGCAATCGTAAATATAAACCAGCTTTCGAAATCCGTTGCTGAAAAGCGTTGCTGCAATGACACCCGTGAAATAGTTCTGTTAACTAATCGTTATAATTTTGTCAATTACAGCATAACCTACAATCGCTGAACTAGCGGACCCATGCTATTTATTTCAATGATGAAAGCACAAATATTATATTATATTACTTGACGAAAACATGAAAATGTATTATTGTATAGCAGTTGTCCACGCGGACGCAATTTTCTGAGATAAAAAAATTCAATTTTTTTGTTTCCACCAAAATCCAATTTAAAAGGTTTAATTCATAATGTAGCCCTTTGAAGAGTCACTTGAAAACCATCAGATTCAACGAAAATACGTTGCTTCTTATTTACTGGGTTTGTAGTTAAGTTTTCAGTATCACTAAATAAATTGATTTTCAGGTTGTTTTTCGTTATGGAATACGTGAATGGCGGCGATCTGATGTTTCAAATACAACGAGCTAGGAAGTTTGACGAGGCAAGAGCTAGATTTTACGCTGCGGAAGTCACTCTGGCACTGCAATTTTTGCACAAGAACGGTGTTGTCTACAGGGATCTCAAATTGGATAACATTTTGTTAGATGCAGAAGGTCATTGCAAGTTGGCTGATTTCGGAATGTGCAAGGAGGGTATCCTAGAGGGTAACACCACTACCACCTTTTGCGGAACTCCCGATTACATAGCTCCAGAGATTTTACAGGTAATTTTTTGCGCCATCATTCAGCAAGCTCTGTCATTTTTCCCAATTGTCAGTGAATTTTGAACCGAGAATGGTCTCTATTCCCCCATAGAGAGAATTTATGATCAACATTGAGTAAGTCCTGCCATCCTAATATGTTTAAACTTTAGGAGCAAGTTTGCTAGAGATTTCATATTTTTAGAATAGATTAGTGGTCCAAATATCTTTATTGATTTTGTTATTACGTCAAATCCGTCGAATAATTCAGCAGTTATTACATTCGAAATGTGGTTTCCTGAAATATCCATCCAGTCAATTGAACTTGAAAGATGTTTAAATGAATAGGTTTGAAAAAATTTCTTCAATAACTCCTAAATTATACACCTGACGAATTTGTTTTTCAGAAAACATTTGAATAATGTGATTTAATGACTTTTATGATATTTCTTCAAAATCGTAGTTTTGAAACAATTTCTTAAGAAATTTGATGAATATATGGAGTTTATTGTATATTTTTATACATAGTCTGAAATTTTCATAGAGATACATGTGATGTACATATTTACAGAAATTGAAAATTCTTCAATGCTTTATAAGAGCTGGAGATTCTGTCATTCTGTTCATTAATTATGGTAGTTGATTTAATATTACACTGTTCCAGAGTCTGGGAAAGACTCTAAAACAAGCGCGCAAAAGCTTCTGATATCACGTCAGTGCTTTTCTACATTTTTAGTTAATATTTCTGCAGTAAAAAACCTCACACTCTATAATTCCGCCAGTATAACTGTTTGCAGTCTAGAACTTGAAGTTCAGTGTGTTTGTGAGGAAATCATGAACTTTCATAACTCAAATTCATCATTTATTAGAACCTACATTTTCTGTTCTTTCAGTAAATTCTACGTAAAAAACGGGGTAACTCAAAAAAACCCTATACCTAAATTGAATGTTTAGAGAGTTGAATATTGAATAACAGAAATCCACAATTTCTTACTGAGAGAAGGTAGACTGTATCGGTGTTACAATAGTTAACATTGGCATTCTCAGTATTGTCTTTCCAAACAATCTCAACATACAATTAATTGCAATTTATAAAATAGCGAATATAATAATCAGAACCTTGAACTTTATAGCGTTTTCTGCTTCACCTGTGTCGATCTGCACTGAGTGTAACAAATGACGTCATGCACTTTTACAGGTCATCAGAGGAATTGAAATTAGGTCAAATCAAGCGGTAAACGAAATCAACACTCAGTGTACTCCAGATTTAATGAGTTTGAATCTATTTATGAGTATTCTTCCCTTACTTCGTTCTACCTTTTGATTTTGGAGTTAAATTCTTATCAATTTGTCGCTCTTTCGAACAGCATTTTTTCTATGAAGCAAATATTAATTTTTTATAACAATTGTTTTTTTTTTTTCGAAAATAATGAACTGTAAAAGTAAGAAAATATTAAATTAATAGTCCATAGTGAACATCATTTGTACTTTGGAATATTTTTCCTTCTTATTCAACATATCCCTTCAGCTTTCTCAATATACAAAAGATGTAAAACTTCAATAAAAGATGAAAATCCTAAAATTTCCCCACAAACAGCAAAACATAAACATATTAATTTGTCAATATTATCCGCCATATTTGCACTGGAATTGATGCACCGACTCTAATAGCCAGTGCCGAAATAGTTGCACTGGGTGCACACTGAGGGCGATCCAGCCGTAAGCAGAAAACATCTACTCTTGAGAAAATTCGCACTGAAAGGATAACCGGAAAAAGATACACTGGAACTGTGCAGCACTAGTGCGCACTAGGGTAAAAAGCTGAAAACTCTATTAGGTCCATTAGGTGCTCTCAAACACTGAGTAATTCCACTCGGTTTAAAATTACGAATTACCCTCAGTTCAAGTTATTACTTGATAACCCTTAAAGGGTTCAATTTAGGTATTGGGTTTGCTTAACTTTCTGGCGCTCTTTTGCTTCGAACAGGGTGCCCTAAGTTGTCTGCATTTTTCGAATATTTGGATAAAAGTGGTATCAATAGTTTTGTTTGGAATCCGTGGTTAAAAGCGATTTTGTCTTTCCGTTCGTTTATACCATTACTACAGATTGTCAGTCACCAAAATTCCAGCAACTATCACCTTCAGGTTACGAGACGAAAAACTTTTCGGAAAACACTATTTGTTCCTTTTGATTCAATTCAATCTTCGTTGAAAACGTTGGTCCAATCAAACCGAACCACGCTCTGCTACCATATTATAGTTTGTACTCAATAATATGCTTTAATTAGACAACGTATCACCACAACATTTATTGACTGAATTTTTAATTGACAGAAATCAGAAAAGTGACTAAAGACAGTATTTGTCATTAGGTTAATGGAACATAGTTTATAATCAAATATCATAGTTTTACATCAATAGGTCCTTTAGGTGCTCTCAAACACTGAGTAATTCCACTGGTTTAAAATTACGAATTACCCTCAATTTATTTGGATAAAAGTGGTATCAATAGTTTTGTTTGGAATCCGTGGTTAAAAGCGATTTTGTCTTTCCGTTCGTTTATACCATTACTACAGTTATGTTGGCTTGAGGTATGAATATCTCGTTCGTTATTCGGCTAGATTAGCCTAATAGTTTGTGAGTAATTGGAATACATTTTCTCCTAATCCCTGATATACAGTTCTATCATACGAATTCATTGATATCATTTTTATTCTCGAGAAACTAATACATATGAAGATATGATCTTTCGAAGTTTGACTCGCTAGGATCTGTATCAGTATGTTCCATAATTATCAACAACCTTGCATGGTGTGGTGACTAAGGCTCTTTGCTCGGGAGTTGTAGAGTTCTGAAAATATTTTAGAGATAAAGATTATCTCAAACCGCAATGTACCAATTTTCAGCTTGAAATTCCAGTTTGTTCTCCATAAAATTTTAATAGGTTATTACCGCGAATCACCCTCTATACGAAAACGTTCCTGATTTGATAACATTGTATTTTTATTGCAGGAACTGGAATATGGTGCTAGCGTAGATTGGTGGGCTTTAGGTGTTCTCATGTATGAAATGATGGCAGGGCAGCCGCCCTTTGAGGCTGATAACGAAGATGACCTTTTTGAATCTATCTTGCATGACGATGTCCTTTACCCAGTATGGTTGTCCAAAGATGCAGTGAACATACTCAAGGGTTTCATGATAAAGAATCCTAGTCGCAGATTGGGATGTGTTGCAGCGCAAGGTTATGAAGCTGCTATAAGGGTCCATCCATTCTTCAAGGAGATTGACTGGATCGCTTTAGAGCAAAGAAAAGTTAAACCACCGTTTAAGCCGAAAATTGTGAGTTTGCTATAATCTTCATCTGTTAGAATTATATAACGTATTTTTTGACAGATACAGAGATTTGTTTTTTAAGATACTATATGCTTACTGAATACTGAATTTCTCTTAATTTCAGAAAAATAAGAAAGATGCCCTGAATTTCGATGCTGAATTCACAAAAGAGGAACCTGTTCTCACACCGGTGACACAAGAAGTTCTTGCCACCATAAATCAAGATGAGTTTAGAGGATTCTCATTTGTTAATACGGATTTCAATCCTGTTCGGTGCGTAGCTGAATAGACATTGTTCTCTTATCAAACATACTGACACAGGAAATCTAAAAAATACTTTCTGCATTTGATATGTTAGTATTTGTCTAAAACAGGATCAAATTAGGGAGGTTCAGTAGGTGTCATAGCCTTTTCTTTTGAGAAATAGATGCCTGAGGTATTGGATTAGTATAAAAGTTATCTATTCATCTATTCAAAAAAATCATACATATATCCAACATGCAATAAAACCTTGATGGTATACCGTGACTACCAATTCTGGATAATTTTATTGGTTCTTTGATTATTCAATAAAGAAATCCATAACACCATATCTATATTTATAGTTCAATTCTTCTAAACAGAATCCTCTGAACCTCTCATTATTTCTGCGGGATAAAAACAGCTTTGAAGTAAAAAGATAAATGTTGAAGATATTTTATGTTGTGAATTAGCAGTTAATACACATAAAAAATATTGGATCCTTCTAAATATAGTATTTTAAGAATGTGAATTTTATCATTTATTTGTTAGTTAACAAAGTGTTGCTGCTTGGCATTTCTGAAAAAAGTTCTGTTCATTGAAGAAATAGATAGTAGACTTCGAATAAATACTTCTCAAGGGCTAAATTCAACTACAGATAATTATATGAAAGTTCAGTACAGGACAGATAATTTGACGATCTGTTTAGGGAATTAGTGTATATTCAAAAACATTAGAAGTCTGCCTAGTCTTGATTAATTTTTATCGTATTTAGTTTTCTACAACAGATTGATCTCACAACTGTCAGAAATGAAATTGTCAGGAGATTCGAAGAACACTGGTAGGCATAAACAAGTACTGTTCTAAATTCAGACATTTTACTCATTGTTTCTAATCCAAATCTATTTCAACAACATGTATACTTTGATCAAAATTTTTCAGTAACGATTAAAAACTTGCTCTTCTTTATAACCACTGAAATGTATTTTACACTAAATGACTTTCAATGCTGATTCTCTTAGGCAAAAAAACTGCTTTCAAAATATATAGTGCTTTTAGTATTATACAGTTTCCACAGGTATTACACCAATTATGTTCTTAGTGTAGTACTCAAATTGCCCTAAAATTTAAAAAAATAAATAGTAATGTGCTCATTCAAATGAAATTACACCTTTCCAGGTAAATAGTATTGATTCAGGTTGTGAGCATTTTTATGTTGGAATTAAACGCACATCATCTTTTGTCATATGAGAGAATTTGTGACTTTGAAAATAATGCCTGAATGAAAGAGTCAAAAAATATGGAAATTCAGGTATTCACTATTAAAAATAAATGTGATTTTAAACTATTTTACTTGGAACATCCAAGACTCAAACGAGATCTAAACTCGTGTTGAAAGTGCGTTGAATATCTATTAAGTTTATTATAAAAAGTGCAATATCATTTTCCGATTCAAATTTTTATGTTGGACGATCCTTCACTCAAACAGAATGCCTCTTATCAACATCAATATATATAACATATTTTCATTTTGTTTAAATATTTTTGTTTAAACACTTGTTGAAACCAATTTTGTTATCCAGACGAATTCTTATATATGATAGGAATGAAATGCTTAAACTATTATTCACCTGAAGTGATCTCAATATTATTCAGCTATCGCATTCCTATTTTGAAGCACTGTTGATAAACATGCAGTCTGGTCATGCAGAAGTTACCTAAATGTATTTCTTAAAGCTTTTATATATGTTGTTTACATTCACCAAAGATTAATTTATTTATTAAAGATTGATATAAATGTTAAAAATATATAGTTTAATAATTGAGAAAATGCAATGTTGATATTTAGTAAAATTTCTTTCACATATTGTGAATTAACGAGAGTGAGTGTTTTAATGACTGTTTGGAGTCAGAGGAGGTTATGTTTAATCAAGTGTTCTTTAGTTCTCAGTGTTATTGAATTGGCTTTGCTTGGAATACTTTATTTTCCTCCTTGTGGACTATATCAATTGTATTGAAAACTAAAGAATATTAATTTAATCGGATCACACCATAGCATTGCATTAGAGGATTTTTGTAAAATGTGATGTTTGCATCATGCACTAATGAAATATTTTCTTGCCTCATTTTAATCATGTTTAATGAAAATGATAGTTAAATTATACATTTTTTCTTCATTTTAGGAGATGCAAATATCTCATTGGAAATATTTTCAAATGTATTCATTATATATTGTTGAAAAAGATGTTAATCAGTGTGGCTTAGACTATACTTGAAAAAGTAGTTTAAAAATGAATCTTGCTAAAACCTAGTAAATGTGTAGACATTTTTGACACTAAGTTTGCACCAATATACTCTTTTTGTTTGCAATGCATTGGATAGTGGAAGAAGGAATTGTTATCAATGCTTCAAATTGTTTTTTTTTATACTATCTGCTCTCTCCGTTTACTTCTTCAATTTAATGATACAACTTCATTATTTTTTTACTTTATAAAATTGAACTTTTGAACTACACGATCCTTTTCTGATTCATCAATATAATTTCGTTGATTTTTATTGCAGTCTTGATATAATTT
The DNA here is from genome assembly GCA_030674115.1 of Micraspis discolor. Taxonomy (NCBI): domain Eukaryota; kingdom Metazoa; phylum Arthropoda; class Insecta; order Coleoptera; family Coccinellidae; genus Micraspis; species Micraspis discolor. The sequence continues at coordinate 874,375 of JARTUT010001751.1, forward strand.
TCAATAATATAAACAAATTTTTTAAATGGACTTGCCCATAGGTTGATACTACTTTTCTTGTATTAGCCAGTGCTCATTTTTTTTTAGATATCTATTTAATTCAATGTTTGTCTTATTCAAATCTCATATTCAATTATGTTATGTTGGATGAGAATGTTTGGCCCTGACGATTATTCCATCCTGTACATAATTTTGAAATAATATTACAGGTGGCGTATACCAAGTGTTGTGCCAAAAATCTATTATTGATTTCTTACATCCACTCACACTCTTGTTATTGTTTGTATATCATATTTGTATTAGCAATGTGTTGTACCTATTTCTCTGATGGTGTACTAAAAATAAAAATTATTTAAGGTTTGTCTATTTGTTTTAAACCACTATTAAATAGTAAGCTATTGATTTATTCTGATTAGATAAAAAATAAACTTGAAGCAGCTATACTAATTTAAATTTCAATTTGACACAACTTGACAACTTCGGTAAGTCTAAGCTGAACAAATTACCAAATAATAGGTTCCAACAAACGTGTGTGGACTTACTACTTTTCAATATCCAACATATTTTTGTTCCATTTTCCTTTATTTCTTGCAGTTCTAAAGATGCCGATCAAATTAGAACTTTATGAAAATTATGTAAAATGAAATTTGCTTCACATACTCAATTCAGTTCAAATTATTGAGCAATTGATTTCCCAGAAAGTGAAAACTATCATGTTAAAGCTGATTTCTTCTCAAAATTTTATGCTAAAAGTTGTGTCACATTTGCTTTGAGATGTAATGTCGATGCATTAATATGCCCAGTTGGAAGTGTGACATTTTTGATGGTAGAAAATTATTAGGAAGATTATTAAGGCCATGTCCATTATTAGGAATTTTTTTTTTCAACAACCCAACATCATTGTAAAACTGAATTTTCACTGAAACATTGGTATGTTCAAGAATAACCGTTCCAAATATTTGAAGTTACCAGTTAGTATTCAGTCAAAAGTTCTTAATTCTGCTAGGTTTGTGATGTAAAAATCTATTTTGATCCACATGATTCTCGGATATTTGAGAACATGTCTGAAACGAACAGTGTGACTCATAATTATTTTTTTAATAAGGTAAATTAGTTTTTAGTTGCTGAAAGATATCATTATAGGTGAAGTTATATTTGCTACTCCTATTTCCCTTAATGGTATTCTCTTATCTAAAAAAAATTGATTTCAAAATAATAATTAAAAAGCTATAACAGTTGTGTTACTATTTGCTCCATCTGTAAGGGGCTTCAAGTGCTAATGAAGAAATTTTTTACTTATTACCAAAAATTGGGTCTAAGCAAGTTCAGTACAAATTTTCACACATACCTCTGGTTTCAGAGACCAGAAATAATTGTGTTTATTAAAATTTCTGGGAATGGCATAAATCCATTTTCATTAAATATATATATATATAAATTTTCTGATTACATAAATTGTAGAGCTTCACTGATAAAACACTTTGTTTATGTGTTCATCAGAATAAGGCAGTAATACAATAAAAAAAACAATATGCTGGAACAACTTATTTTCAGTTTATCCTGAAAATAAGCTCTTGATTTTGGAAAATAATAATATTAATATAATATGAAAATGTAAATTTATTAATAGCACAATTTGTTCAACTTATAAAAAAAAACACCCAAGTGCTTAAACGGCTTTGTTATGAGTTTTTGCAGTTGCCTGGAAATTAAAGATTCTAGCTCTGATTTTTTGAAAATTCAAAAAACCGTATCACACATTTCAAGGCAACAACTCAATGTAATACCTATTGTGTGAAGCAGAACTCTTGAGAAGTACAATACATTTTATGGATCTGGTGATATGATGGAAGAAAGAAAAATTTGAACACAGCAGAATGATAGTTCATTTAATTCAACTTTAATTTATACATAAAAAAAAGTTTGTGTAGCACAATTTAGTTTTGTTCTTGAAACCTAATATTTGCAAAACTGGCCCAGCTCCATATTCGGTAAAATATCAGGGCAACTGCACAGCATGAAAGGAAAATTCAAGCAGCACAACAAAATATTTTTAAAAATCAAACTGTTCTTAATCAACTTCACAAAGCCTCCTGGGGCTATGTATGCATGAATGTAGTTTGGTTGGCACCTGCAGCAGTCACCTTGGGATTAAAAAGCTTGGCACAGTCATCATTACTTGCGATTTGTCCAGAAAATTTTTGCTTTTGTTTCTTTCAGTTAATGGTTAGGTGACTTCTAAGTGGTAAGTAACCACCTGTCTTTTCAAACATAGCCTATGACATGATATTTCCATTTTAGTATCCCTTTTGATTTCTTGTTACATACAGGATTTTCAATATATCCTAACGTAATGGTTTTGTAAATTGGTGCCTCACTGTGTTACTATGTATTTTCAGCAGAGTAAAAAAATTTAACAAGCTACTTATTTATTTTAAAGAGAAATTAAATAACACTACAACAAAGTCTAAATTATTGCAAATCTACAATTTGTCCGGACCTCCTCGGTTGATATATTCAATTTCCTCATCTGACAGAGGTTTCCTTCTCCACCGTGCAGGAATTTGAAAATCATATATGACTTGATTAGCAGTATTTGAACCAGATTGCTGGGAACTTCCTGTCGATGTTATAGTGGTAGGAGTATTCTGATCTCTAGATAGACCATATCTGAATTTTATCATTGGTATCCTCAATTTGTTGCACAGGGAAATAGATCGATTAGACATAAATCTGGTAGCCAAAGCCTCCATTTTATTTAGTTTTGTCGGTTTTTCTTCGTCTAAAGTTCCAGACAGTACAACTTGAAATACACTTTTACATTAAATCACAACGATCATATTTTTTCAACTTTTGTTATCCAATATATATAACCATGGAGCGAAAAATGTCCATAGACTACCTGAAAATGTCACCGACAAAAAATGTAAAAGTAGAAATCCACAGAACTCTAAAGCATTAGAGCATAGACTATTGCAAGCGCCAGACTGGTCATTATTTTGGTTTTTTCAGCAGTTCTTGCTTATTATCGTATTAAAAATTTTTTCCAACAGTTTGAGTTAGTTTTCAACCCAAAAGCAAGTTAGAACACGATATTTTTTTCATTTCGACAGTCATGTGCTCAAAATGTAAAAAAAATATTACATTCAATTTAATACCGAAAACCACCTAAAATGCAAGTTCAGAGTGCCATCAAAAAATCTCATTCAGTGCAATAAATAATGAAAATACCAGAGATATAGATATATCTCTGGAAAATACCCTCCTCCACTAAAAACTGTTTGCGTTTCGGATATTTGAAAAACAGCTGGCTTCTACGTTCGCTTTCAGTGAAAAGAATAATGAAATGGAGGCATATTGTACCCGCCACTGATCTAGAAACTGTCTGCGCGTCGGACATCTTCGGTTTTGACGGTTTTTTAGCGGTTAGCAGCGGTTCACAACGCTATTTAAAAATCGACAATTCAGTGCCATAGATTACCCTTCAAATTTTCCGCCTAAATTTAATAACAAACAAAACGAACGATTTTAACCTGCGCTTTTACTCTTATCGTTTGCTCCTTGAATTTTATTTGAGTTTTTAAAATGAGCCTTCTTTGGTGTGATAAACATCGACCAAAGGATTTCAGTAAACTTGATTTCCATAAAGATCAAGGATTAGGTTTGAAGAGTTTAACGAAAGATGGAGATTTTCCTCACCTATTGGTTTACGGTCCTATGGGGGCCGGCAAGAAAACAAGAATAATGTGTCTGCTGAAAGAACTATATGGCCCAGGGGTTGAAAGACTCCGCAGTGAAACGATGAATTTCACAACCCCATCTAATAAGAAATTGGAAATCGGTACTATTAACAGTAATTATCATATAGAAGTCAACCCCTCAGATGTCGGTATATATGATAGAGTTGTAATAATGAATATTATAAAGAATGTGGCCCAAACACAGCAATTAGATGTCACTGGTCAGAAATCTTTTAAAGTAATTGTGCTAACAGATGTAGACGCACTAACTAAAGATGCCCAGCATGCACTCAGAAGGACAATGGAAAAATATATTTCAAACTGTAGGCTGATTTTATGTGCAACTTCCATATCAAGAGTTATTCCAGCAATTAGATCCAGGTAAACGATATAAACAAGACAATATTTATTTATCATATCTAATATTGTGTCGAAAGGAACCAATTTTTTGTACAATTTATTCAACAGCGACGTTTCGAGACATTCTAGTCTCTTCTTCAGGTTTATGAATATTAGATGAATTGATTTTTCTTTTGAAACATTATTTCAAAATCATAGGTGTTTAATATTTAAAAAAAAATAAACATCTCAGACAAATTTCCACTTATGAACCCGTTTTCAATATATGTCAGACATTTTGTGGTCCCTGAGATGTTTATACCTAAAGAACCTATCAAACCTCATCTTTTACTAATGGCATGAATTGAACATGAACAAAAAAGTTTAATTCTCTCTTTCTCATTTTATTTTACATAAATTCTCCAATTTAACAGATATTTCTCATGTGTTTTAACGCTTGTTCTAGTTCGAGTGCTCATTCTAAGTAAAAGATGTGGTTTGACTGGCTCTTTACCTATTTTTTTTATTTCTGTTTGAAAGTGCAGTAGATGAGTGTCAAAACGTATCAGATTAATAAAAATAGTTAAAATATAGTAATTTTTCTTACAGGTTACTTATCATAAGGGAAATTTATTTAATAGAGTTACTAGGTTATTCACTGTCATGTTCATGATAATCACAGTATCCTTATTGTTCTATTATGTTAACACTATGTGAAATCAGAAACAAATTTTTGACAAGAAAAATGTACTTGAGTCTTCTATATCTTTTTTTAAATTCTCATCTCTTTACTCCACCCAACATTGTAAAGTTTTGTAATTTTCTGAATAATGTGAAATTACAAATAATGCTTAAATTGTATTCAAATATTTCACTCGTCTTTTAGATGCTTATGTGTGAGGATACCAGCACCTACAACAAAGGAAATAGTTGAAGTGATCAAAAAAACAGCTGAATTTGAAGATGTGGATTTTCCAGTTGAGTTAGCTGAAAGAATAGCAGCTCTGTCAGAACGCAACTTAAGAAGAGCCCTACTTATGAGTGAAGCATGTAAAGTTGAATCTGATGGAAAACCGAGACCTGATCAAAAAATTTCTGAACCAGATTGGCAAATTATGATCAAAGAAACAGCACGTTTAATTATAACAGAACAGAGCATAGCTCAATTGAAAAAAGTTAGAGAACATTTGTATGAACTAATATGCAGGGGTATACCATCTGAAATAATTTTCAAGAACTTACTTGATGAATTATTGAAACAATGCGACTTGGGATTAACTGCAGATATTTTAGAGAATGCAGCCCATTATGAGCATCAAATGATACAAGGAAATAAAGAAATCTTTCATTTGGAAGCTTTTGTTGCAAAGTGTATGTTCCTCTATCAAAATGTTCTTGAAGAGATGAAATGTGATTTTTAATCGTTCAGAAATATATTTATTTTTTTGTGTTTATTCAAATTGGGATTTTGATTATGTTAAATTACCTCATTATAACTTTCCAAACAGGTTTAAAAATCCATAGAACAAAAATTTAGAAAAGTACTGACATGATATCAGTAGCATTTGCACTTGTTTCTAGACTCTTTGTGCAGTACTAATACAACCGTCATAATGAAAAAACAAACCTATATCTCAAATTAAAAATATCTACTCATAGTTTTCTTCAACTTTAGTTCGAAGCTCAAATTCACTTCTAAATTCATTCAAAAGTATGCATATCACAATTATTTGGAATATCTTTCTTTCACTTAGCTCTTGTCCTTCAAGTCCAAATTACAAATACCCTGAATAAAATTTAACCAAACTAAGAGTTTTTCTTCAGTTTTGTATGTCCGACCAGCCGTATATTATCTATTTTTCAAGGGAGATGAGCTAGATTTTTCATATTTCCGGATTAGGTATATTGTCCAAACATCTCGTTATTAGGCCAATGTGTATAATAGGTCAGAACTTACTTGAGCATCTGAAATTTGGTTTCCTCAATAACTCCAAGAAAATCAATCCGATCGATTTGAAACTTGAGAATCGTTTGAATAACGTTGAGAGAAAAAAAGGCTAAATTTTTCGAAAACCCTCGGGCTAGAATTATTCAAATATTTTTGGAAACATTTGATTACTCATTAGATATTCTTCTGATCTCCACAAAAAATCGTGCATTCATTGAAGTTAATGATATATTGAGTATTCTGAAATTTCATCTTCGTAGAGTAAACCAACGAGAAGATACAGAAGTTTCTTTTAACGAACTAACTAGTAGTACAGCGTTTTGCCTAAATGTCTGTAATTTTCGAATATCGAGGCGAAAATGGTCTAAATGGATTGGGTTCAACTTCATGATGAACAATCCGTGGTCAAACTTAGGTATGTCCTACTGGCCGGTTCCGAACCACTGACCTCACGTCAGTGATTTTTACAATTTTTTGAAATATCAATGCACCATAGAAAATTTCATATCAAATAATTTTTTTTGTTGGAGCCATCAGGTATTTCTTAATATAAACTCAATTTTTTGAAGCAATATATATTTCCAATCTTAAGTCATTAATACAATAATAATACATAAATCGTACATTTGAACAACAAATGGTCATTTTATAATAGTGAATAAAATTTCACTAGGAACATAGATGTTTTCATTAGAGGGCAACTTATTGAAATATAAGAAAGTTCACTCTATAAATAAAATCATTGTGAGAACGTAGCAACTACGCCCCACATTTTCTTATCACATAAAACAACAAAGAGTCTATGAGAAACAATGTGAGAATATGTGCGTACTTACAAAACTACGATTTTGGAGAGTTGCTCAGTTCAAGAAAGAATTGTTCAATAAATTTATATGAAGGACTGCATACCCTTAATTGCTTATTGGATATGATTTATTTCCGAACTAATCAGTTGAAAATTTATCTAAGAAGTCCATAAAATATCCTATCTGCTAATTCAAAACAAAAAGAAATTAGGTATACAAAACTTGTTGGTACATTTATCTAATATCCTTGGAAAGATTAATTGAAATTTCAAGAAATACACCCATAAGGATTAAGAGACGCACAGTACCTATTAGAAAACTGCTTGAAATTCATCACTCCCATATTTTATTACTAATTCACTACTGTATATATATTATATATATAACACTGCAATATCAAGACTTAACAGAAATATTTGATTTCAAGTTTTTTCAAGAACTATGTAATAATGAAGTTCAGTATCTCATCATCAATTACCTATAATTGTATGAAAAATAATTTTTTAATATTTTAAATAAGAACATTAATTTGTAATTTTTGTTGTAATTTTTCTTGGTTATAATCCTGCATAAATACATTTCTGAATATTCTTCAAATAAATTTGGTAATGATACAGGAGGTATTCAAATATACTCATTCATGGTAGATATCACAGAATTCAGAGACGCCCCTCTAATGCTATCCTGGTGCAAACTAACGTAGATTGCTCAGCTTCATATTTTTTGTAAAAGTCGATCAGTAATGCCAATTTTTAATCAAGAGACATAAATGTGCCATAAAATAACACAATATAGATGGAGTGCATTGGTTGTATCGATGACGCAAATGACGAATGAGGTTATATAAAAAATTGCGCTGTGCGGCTAACGCGTGCGCGCTCGTTAAATTTCAGCGATCCCTTCACGCCCCATGGGTCACCTGACACATAGAACAAACCTTTCGTATGCCGAGCTAATTGGAACTTTCAACATACAAAACGGACCCAGGAAAACCGACAAGAGAAACCGGCCGAGCCGAGGGTGCGCAATAAAACCCTTATCAATCTAGACAAATTCATGCGCGCAGCGCACAATGCATACGATGATGATCAAGTTAAAGGAATCATTAACAAGTTTTAAGCATTTCTTTAGATATGTCCCATATGGGATATTAAAATAACATCTGAATAGCTTAAGTATATTGCACTTCAAGCAAAAGCGTCATTGACGCCCAAAACAGAAAAAAAATTAAGATTGCTGTCAACAGATTAGCAAACATTCAAAGATATACTAGGTATGCCAAAGCAAATGAATGGCATGTGTATATATTTTTCTTGTTTGATTTACTCAAGTACTTCAGTTCATTGAAAAATAGGAGCATTAATGTAGCATATGAATTTAAATGGAACAAGCAAATATAAGGTCATGAAAACATAAATGTTTGGCACTAAATAAAATAGTGTTATGTTCATACTAGAATATTTTATTTTAGTCGCTTTCATAATTTATTATTATTATATTATTTTCATGATCAATAACGCTTTTGGGACTAATATAGATCAACAATTATCTCAAAAAGTTGGGCTCTTCAACTACTTTCACTATTGAATCAATGAATTTCCAAAAACCAATGAATCAATTCCATTGAATGTTGTAACAGTTAAATAAAATCATTCAAGCAAGTATATAACAGAATATATATCCAATACAAAATATAGTAGTAATTAAAAAAAAAATTAAAATATAACTGAGAAGAACAATTTCCATCTATAATTTCAAAGATTCTTATATTGAGAACTAACTATCTCGTCATCAATTGAGAACTAACTTTGTCCCAATTGAAGCTTCAAAATGTTTCAAATGAATATCTTGCAACATAAAATTTAGGATTTCTCTATTCAGCTGATCATTAATCTTTTATCATCATTAAAATACTTATGAGAATTAATACAGTGGTAGTAAATATGTGTGAGGAAAATAAACATAACAAAATAAAGGAGACTGGCCTAAGTTACCTCACTGATTTAATTCAAATAATATCAGTGATTGGTCACACAAATATAATCAGCATATCATCAACTTGTCTCAGACAACAGACTCACCTGAAATGGAAATCATTCGGTACTCTATTAGGGCTTCCTAAAATAAAAGATTGTCTAAGGATGGGCAATGATTTTTTTTTGCTTTGCCTATGTAATGACATTTAACTTAAAGAGACCTTTAGGTTAAAAAGATTTCAATGTTTACATGTCAACATCACAGATTGCTACATGTATTTTTCAAAGAATTGATAACACCTGAGATAGGGTGAAGATTCCACCTGGAACAATTTAGTTAATTCCATCTTATGGCAATTCATTAATGACATATTTTGAGATCGAAAAAATGAGGAGTTTCCCTCATATCAAATGCCAAACAAAAAACTTGTATATGAATTAATTTCAAAGTAAGATGAATCAAAATTATAATGAAACATTGTTAAGAAAATAATGAAAAAGCTCCTGAATGGAATAATTTGAAATTCTGGTCCAACATGAATTCCTTCTAGTAACTGATTTGAACTATTTCATAAAAATGATATTCCATGAAAAAAGCACATTGGATCGATAAGTAATCTCAAAGTAATAAAGTGGAAACTTTCAACAATTAAGGCCATATGTTAGTCGCACCTGAAGTGGTATTACTTGATTGCTGGCCAGTGAGATTAAGTTTACCAAATTGTTGGTTCAATGTTTGTGTTCCAGCAAATGGAGTTTGTTGATTTGGTAGAAAGGAATTTTGGGGAAGCTGATAATTTGTTGCAAAATGACTCATCTGGTTAGACATTGGCATTTGAAGGTTGTTTTGATAATTTGAGAACTGATTCTGGGGAGCCTGATAGTTAGGATGGGATAACATTTGATTAGGAAGGGGAAATTGTTGTCCTATGCACTGGTTTGGAAATTGCTGTCCAGAGTATTGGGGGACCATCCCATTTTGAATTGGATAAGCTTGTTGAGGAAAACACCCAAAATTTTGGTAAGAATTTTGGACGGGTATATTGGCCTGATAAGCAGGTTGTCCCAAGGGATTATGAAATTGATTGAAATTATTCATTGGCATGTTTGAATATAACTTCATTATACTATCTTTAGATAATTGTACTTTTTCTTTCTCTGTTGGTAGTGATTGATTAAAAAAACTTTCTTCTTCACTTTTGATGTCATTTGTTGAGGAAGCAACCTTGTTCTCTTCAGTTTTTGGGACAGATGATAGAAAGCCACTGAAATCTTCACCGTTTTGAGCTAAGAGTAAGTCCTGGTCTATTTTTTCTACATTGATTATCCTGTTTGGCTTCGGACTTGAATTTTTTGGTTTTGGAAGTTGAGGTACTTCTATAGATGGCAAGGGTTTTTTCTCCACTACGGTTTTAGATTTTCGCTTTTGTTTTTCCATTTCCTCCTCAATTTCTTTCTCCCAATTCACCTGCAAATTCAAAATTATAACTCACAAGTTAAAACCCCCTGTTTGATTTTGAATTAAGAGTATTTCAACAAAATAGAATATATTTCTATCTCCAACTCTTAATTCACATTAAAATGTACCTTGGGTAGTGGTGCTGGTACCCATTCCCTAGCAATATATTTCTTATGTTCATACTTGGCCCTTATAAAAGATTCTAAAGTTGAGTCATTCTGAGGTCTTCGAAAGTCATCTTGTAAGTTTGCCTCATAAACAGCCCTTGCTCTCGAGTTACCCATTTGCTGAAGTGACACCACTTGTTCAGGAGTCCAAGTATCAAGATTAACCGATTTTACTCTTGAAATATGTACACCCAGATTCCTGTGAATACCTGCACATCTTATGCATAAAAATACTCCTATGTTCCATGATGCCCACCTAGGGCCTGAAAATACATGAAATTTAAATCATTACCTCCTAAAGTGGGTGGATTGTTTTGCTCTTGTAGTTAACAAATTCACATATATCTCTTCAAAAATACATGGGTACTCTCTAAGGGGGTACATCAAATCTTTTAATGAATTCCCATCGATAAATAATGAATGCATGGTATTTAAATTAATTGACAAATAAAATATACCCTTGGAGTCGCAATCAACGCAATATTTGTTATCTTCATCTCTCAATAAGCTGTTCAGAACAGATTGGCATTTTTCCTGAAGTTGTTTCACTTTATCTTTTTCAATTTTGGAATTCATTTTGTACAGTGAAAGCCAGTATAATCAGTATAAATTATTTACTGTTTATTTCTTTTGTATGGGTGGTTTCTATATTTTACAAATGTCAAAACGTCATGGACACAAGATAGCATAGAAAATGGAAGACGTGAAGACCATAGAGTTATGGTATCTTCAGTCTATGAACTGCAGTTACCGAACGACCAGCGGCGTTCCTGAAAGAAACGCTGCCACGGAAAGTCATTGAGTTAACTGCTATTACGTTCAAAAGAAGAAATTTGTAGTAAAAACTGGAATGATTTTTAATATAATGATGGCATGCATTCTACATATCTAATATATTAATTACCCTTTGATAGTAAGCAGTTTTTAACAAAACGTTCCATAATAAATGATAATTATCCCTCTGTTAGATCAGAATTGCTCACTGCCCACTTTGAACAAATGTAAGAATCTTTTCCTAATACGTTCCTTATAATATTTTTACTATCCTTTGATAGGTCAAATCTTCACTATCCAACATAGCAAATTCAAGATTTTTTCGACACTTCTGGAACTGGCAGCTGTTATAAAGAAATGAATTATGCTTTCTGGTGAGACAGACAACGCTTCTTATTCTGATATAATTTCAACTTATAATCATTCGATCAGAAAAAAATCTATAATTTTCAACATAAAAATTTCAGAAAAGCAATGATGAGGCCAAGATCTTTTCCAAGCTTGTTCTAGAGTCGATGAAAGAACAAACTATTTCCAATTTAAAAATAATTAACCATAGTTTTCCTTGAGTTTTGTTATAAGTTCAATTTCTCTTCTTCTAAAAACACACGTCAGGGTTTTTATAAATTTTGGCATCATACATTACTTCACCGTAATGAACCATTCTGATTAATTTTCCCGCAACTGAAACTGCATTGATGAGTCCGACTGATGTAAATCGAATACTTATCTGTAAAGCAATTTCTGACAGACTTTTTGAGATTTTTCAATTTTTCGATTGTACTAAAAATTCGTGTTCTCAGACGACTATAAGTTCGAGGTCAAATGGAGGATACCAGGAGATTGGAAGTTTCCTATAGTTTCGTTTTCGTTCGACAGCTCCAAGGCTACCACAATAAATTTGAGAATATGTGAGATATCAATAACCCTTATTAGGTATAAAGTATTAAATATATATATATATTTTTATTTTTCATGAATTTTCTAGCGTGTCGATTACTGCAAAACTCTGCTAGCCTATTCATTTCAATATTATTCAAATATCTTCCTAGTCAGAACTTGATCTGAGGGATATTCTAGAAGTTATATAGTAAACAAAATTTCAAATGTTCATAACTCTTGAACCAGTGGACGGATTTGACCCAATTACGAACTTGACTGAGATATTTGGACAGTTAGTCTATTCTGAAAATATGAAAACTCTAGCTGAGATATAGAGGATTCGGCAGAATGGACGTACTCAAGTTTGACCCTGTATTCTTAATCAAGAAGCCAAACCTAATCGATTAGGACAATTTTTTGCTGAATTATCGAAAATTACAGACATTTGGTCATAACGATAGCAAACTGTTCTTCTAGAATAAGCGCGCAAAAACAAGATTTCTTGCATATCAAAGGGAGGTAAATAAGTTATACAAACCGTCAAAAAGTATATTTTCATTGAGCTGACCCTTCCAAAGGTATTTAAAAAATAGAGTGATATGGAAGATGAAATTAAGTCGTATAGTATTAGCGTTGCACGCGTTATTTAAGGTACAGCGCATGCGTTTTCTTATTTTAAGATAACATGTTACCGCATCACGGATTCACGGACGGATAGCGTAACACGTTATACGTAATTATCGTTGTTTTCTCATCATGCGCATTCATACTTTCGAATTTGGATATGTTTTTAAACATAGAAGAACTATCTTTTGGAAGTTTCGGAACAGTGTGATAAACTCATTAATTTAGGATTGAATTTGAATTAGAAGCAGTTCGAATTATGCGCATGGTATGACCACAGAAACATATTAGACAGCTTTCTTTTTCTTCTTATAATTTAGCATACAGAATGCCATTTTTCTACGCCTACTTCAACGCCGTTGATTCCGTTAGGGCTCGTTTATACTGGCCGGTAAAAGTTGAACCAAAGGAATTCAATGCTTTCGTTCATACTCATTCCGTAACTTTTTCCGGTCCGGTAAAGTATTCAACTTCTAGGGACAAATTCATAGAAATATATATTCATAAAATTATTTGGACAAATTTCATATATATATTAGATAATTAGATTAGATTACCTTAAAAGTGTAAAAGATTATCTTATAAGTAAGACAAAGGGCATATAATAGTGGGCGAGTTTTTTTGACACATGCGCATTCCATATAGCGTCAATTATTTATATCAGAGTGTTGAATACAGAATTGATCTCTGTTTTGATGGCGGTAATTTTAAATAATATAATAAAATATAATTCACGATGGTCAGCAAGTTTCAAAACATTGAAACTCAAAATCAAAATGACAGATATTAACAAGCATAGAGCATAACTATGACCTCCATTTTCAGCTTACGGAATACGTATAGACAACCCATGTTGTCTATGGGAATACCTTGTATTTCTATGGGAATACGGTACCGGCCCGTATAAACGAGCCCTTCTTAAATCGTTTCTTTCATAACACTACCTGAACACTAAATAGCGCATGACGTTATTTCATCTTCCATATCTCTCTAACTATTGAAATTTTTACCCTTTATTGGGGATGGGAAGGAATGGGAGGCACGGCTTTACGGTATTGTCATCAGTTTTTATAAACTATCTAGACTGGACTAAATGAATATCCGATAAAACCCTACAAAGTGATACGCAATCCGTAAATTAAGTGATGTGATTGTTCGAAATTCGAACATTATCCTAAAAAATATTCATCTTCGACAACATGGAAAATTCCATTTAAATTATTAAACAATCAAAAGTGGATCACGCCGAGCGAGCCGCAGACCGACCGAAATCTGCTGACTGGCTAGAAACAATTGACGTAACAAGGTATCCAGACAATATTCTGATATCAAATATGGCAATGTTATTTTTATCGTCATTATTCAATTTAGTATATAAGATTAGAGTATAATCAATAAAGCATCATTCATCATTAGTTTGATCAATATACCTCTTCGGCAACTGTGGAGTTAAGACATCCCTTGAACGTTCTGAGTCTGGTCGTTCAGTTGCCAAAACCTTCAAGCAAGTGTTGTTTCAAATCAATTTTTTAGTCCTTCGAGCCGAATCGAGAAAAAGGATTTACGATCCCAATCTCGATCAACTCATCGGCGCCTGTGAAGAAACATTGCAGAGCCAAACCCACATCCGTGAAGAAGCCTTCCAGCGCCAACTACGAGCCCGTGAACTAGCCTTCCGGAAAATAAAAAAAAAAGGATTATAACCCTATTCTCAATCAAATCATCAGCGCCTGTGAAGAAACATTCCAGAGCCAAACCCGCATCCGTGAAGAAACCTTCCAGCGCCAACTACGAGCCCGTGAACTAGCCTTCCGGAAAATAAAAAAAAGGATTTACAACCCTAATCTCAATCAAATCATCAGCGCCTGTGAAGAAAGACCAAAAAATGTTGTTTCTTTGATTTAAAACAACACTTGCTTGAAGGTTTAGGCAACTGAACGACCAGAACGTTCAAGGGATGTCTTAACTCCACCGTTGCCGAAGAGGTGTATTGATCAAACTAATGATGAATGATGCTTTATTGATTATACTCTAATCTTATATGCTAAATTGAATAATGACGATAAAAATAACATTGCCATATTTGATATCAGAATATTGTCTGGATCCTTGTTGCGTCAATTGTTTCTAGCTAGTCAGCAGATTTCGGTCGGTCTGCGGCTCGCTCGGCGTGATCCACTTTTGATTGTTTAATAATTTAAACGGAATTTTCCATGTTATCTAAGATGAATAGTTTTTCGAATTTCGAACATTATCTTAAAAAAATTTAGAAAGCATTGACGTGAGATCAGATTGCTTTGGCGCTCTTGTTGAGCTACTTGCGAGTAAATATTCAAACCATAACAAATCTCTAAGCACTCTGATCAGGTGAACGATAGTCTTTTCCCGTACTATGGGACAATGTGATGCAAATATGAACGCCTAATGAATGAACAAACCTATATCTCAAATTGAAAATAACTACTGATAATTTTTCCAAAGTTTTTTACGAAGCTATAATTCCCTTCCCCTAAATACTTACGTCAGTGCTTTTCTGTATTTTGACAACGTATATTATTTCAGCCATTGAGGTTGAATTCTATCTCTATGATTTTCCGTTATGAAAAATTTTGATTAATTTTACGCCAACTGACACTGTTTAATGAGCCCGGTATTTGTCAATCGAATATCGATCTGTGATGGCCATCGTTCAAAGAAAATCACCAGGCCTTCATGTCATTTCTCTTTTCTCTTGAGTAAATGAAAAAAATGATCATATCTTTAGATGGAAAAAGCTACGACAATGAAATTTGAGGATGAGTAAGATATCGATCACCTCAATATATTCACGAATTTTTATTGAAATCCGAAAAATATCTTATGAGGTAGTGAGTATTAAAAAATTTTTTTTGAGAATTTTTTTGAAAAATTTCTAGCTTAAGGATTTCTGCGAAATTTTGCGAGCCGTTTTGTTTCAGTCTCCCTCAACGATATTTCAAGTATCAATTTGATCAATTTCAGATGCTCATGAACCATCCGACGGATTTGGCCCAATAACGAACTTGACCGAGATATTACATTTAACCTATTCTGAAAATATGAAAACTCTAGCTCATCTCGTTTGGATGCTAGAAAGGATACGACCGGCCGGCCGGACAGACTCAACTTTCACCACGGTTTCTTCATCGGGGAGTCGAACCCAATCAACAATTGGGCAAAATGATAGGCACTCTGTTCGGGTGAACAAGAGCGCCAAAACTGCAAAATACGCATCCGCTGCAAATATCGTACGACGCGAATAGCGCATGACTTTATTTCATCTTCTACATCTCCCAATTATATTATATGGGACATGTTTGTGATGACTGTCAGAAAAATATTTTCAATGCTTCACACCAGCCAATTCTTGAAATCATTGTATGTTGAGAAGAGTAGATGTTTTCGTTTTTATATTGAAGGGTAGAAATTATATGCAAGATAGACATCGCCAGGAAGAATTTATTATTTTTTCAACTGTCACTTGCAAAAATACGAAAAAGTTCTTAATTTCTTTATGCTTGTCATGATTTTTCTACTAAAGGGTATGAATAAAATATTTGTACAAATTTAAATATTGGTTGTCATCAGAAAGGTTTTTAATTTTATAAATGAATTCCATTAATGCAAAATTGTAATGAATTTCGGAATAACCTTGGATTCCTTATCGACGCCACTGGTCGATCGGATAACTTCAGAAATTAAAGCAACTGACTCAGTTTCCATATTCACATAGATCAAAACTACTAATCTGTGGTGTTATTCAATAAAATTCTGTGACTTAACCTCTTTTACCTAACCTTTTTATTAACCTAACCATAATCAGCCTGTGCCATAGACTACCTTAACACAAGCCTGCAGTTCAAGTAGTTATTTATTTTCACAGTGATATTACAATAGTTGGAAAGTGCACATGGCTTCGAATCAACGAACTGGGTTTGTACATTCAGTACCTGTTCCCAGAATTTATAAAGTGGCATCAAAAATTGCCCAAAAATTCAAGGATGGAAAAAGCAGTTTGAAAAATTTAGTTTTTGCTGAAAGACATGCTTCTATACCGACAATTTATGCTCTCATAATGGAGACACTCAAGCGTAATGAACTGATTGATGGACTGATTGAAAAATCAAAATTACTTGTCGATGAACCTAGATTCAACATTTGGTTGGCAAAAATTTTGATTTGTGAATTACTGTGGGGTAAAAATAAAATTCAGAGAGGAAGTAAACCAGTTGAGATAATTTTCAAATATGAGGAAACACTCAGAAAGTCTTTGGAGAGTTGTGAAGATTCTATACGGCCAATTATGAATTATGATGTGGTAAAACCAAGATATGTTAGAGTAAACACTATTGAGGTAACAATGGAGGAAGCGGTGAATAACTTCAGAGAAGAAGGATGGACATTTATACCATATTTCAAAACATCTGACTATGAAGGTTTTCTTAATCATCTTACTAATCTGAAATCTGATGAATTTATGAAGGATATACACATCCCTGATTTGTTAATATTTCCCCCAAAAACAAAATTTCATCAGCATAAGGCTTATAAATCAGGCCATCTAATTTTACAAGATAAAGCAAGTTGTTTACCGGTTCATCTATTAGCGCCACAACCTGGATCTGTCGTTTTGGATATGTGTGCTGCGCCTGGAATGAAAACATCACAGATAGCAGCCCTGATGAAGAATGAAGGCAAGGTGTATGCAGTTGAAATGAATACAAAGAGAGAGCTTGTATTGAAAAAACGTTTGGAATCAGCTAAAGCATCATGTGTGGAAACTATCAATAAAGATGTTATGCTCATGACAGCTGAAGATTGCCCTGAAGTTGAATATATTTTGGTTGATCCTAGTTGCTCAGGTTCAGGTAAGCTATAATAATAAAAATAAATGGTTCTTAATCTAAAATTTATAATTCCTACAGTAGAAAATATAGAGATATGAAAAAAAGAGTAACATCATGCAGGAACAGCATTATGTAATATTCATCTTAGAACATATGCCTTTTCGATATATTAGAAAACATGCAACATAAGTGTTATAATGATAATCTTGACTTTTATACCGGTGAATTGTAGACGGCACTTAAAATGAGCAGCAACGTTGCCAGATCGTACGTTTAGTTGGGGTATTTGAAGAATGACTCATGTAGCTTTAATATTTGACATTCTTGAACTGAGTGTAAATATTTAATATCTGATAGTTCATATTGGTAAAAAGTTACTTTCGAAGTCGTTCTATTATATAACAAAAGCTTAACTTACCTATTCTACCCGGACCAAATATCAAAAATAAAAATCTCGACTAACCTAATAACCCGACAAAAAACCATGTGAAATATAAAAATTGGGCGATAAACTGCAAACTAACCTAATTGTCTGATCATTTCTATTAATTGATAAATAAACTTCATTAAATCGCCAGTCAAATATTATTGAAAAAAAAAACACATTATTTTCTAAGGACCAATATCGATTTCCCAAGATATAATTATTGCACAATTTGGCAACAAAATGCTCGTGGCACATGCGCAATTCGGGCCAATAAATCCCACCGGTATAAAAGTCAAGATTACCGTTATAATAATTCTATACATGATTTGAACTATCAAGGTTTGTTCACCTCACAGTTCCCAGTTTTTTTGAGGTAACAGAGAACTTGGTTCTGGAATTCAAGGAATTGTCGCAAAATGTTATAAATACGGATGGGTGAGGACATGTGGTAACAGATAATTTTCAAAAACTACATTAATGAGTGTATCATGTTAGATATTGTTATTAATGTGGTGGAATTCAATTTAATGAAGAAGACAGTTGCTTATCTAATGGATTCTTTATTGAATGACGAAGTTGAAGAAGATATTTTTCCAGTTTTCAATTTTGAGATTATGGATAAGGAGCTAGGTGGGAATATAATAGAAACTTTTCATTAGGCATTAGGTCCACGATATCTGCAATATTCAATTCAAACAGAACATATTCCCAAAATTAATAATTATACATTATTATAAAGAAATGTTCGCCAATATTCCAATCTAAACCTTGCTTTGGAATATTTCTGAAGTATTGCTGGGACATGGTAGAACAGGAGCTTTCAGCACAGAAAATTATAGATTATCATTTGTGTGATTCACTGGTTCCCAAACGGCAATTTTATAGAGATATTGCCGATTATTTTGTAGTCATGTTCAATTCGAATTCTCAACAATTTGAATCATTGATTATTATAATTAATTGCTGTTCCTCTTACTTGTATCATTTGTAGATCAAGAATAGTATCAAGAATTAGTAATGAAATCATATGAAATTCCTATTCCATCCCAAGTTAACAGGTGAGAATTTAGGAGGTACTAATCAAAATCAAGATAATGGGTATCAGAGTGTTTGTTCTTTAAATGTTCAATCCAATATCAGATTCTAAACGATCACAGTTCTCTGCATGCTGTTCATCATTACTCTCATTACAAACAAATGAATCATCCTAATGATGGTTTTGTACCTTGACATAAATTAATCGTCTTGCTAGTTCTCACCAAACATAACAATCAGCAATGCTTTAACCTATCTTTTTTTTTGTGTGTTTTATGTGTTTGCCAAGTGCTAGCTCCTGTAAATCTTTTGTGAAAGCTCCTTTACATGACCAATTTTTCTTCTGAAGATTCCTGTATATCTCATAATTACTTTAAAATCTTAAGTTCTGAGCTGCTTTAACAGTAATAATAGCATTCTGTGATTCATAATAATAATAATAATTTATTGATCCTCTTAGACATTACAAATCATGTATAGGACAAGTCGAGAAAAAGAAAATTAACAATTCTCAGCTTATCAAGGAAATACTCTTGAACGCTAAAATAAGACTTATACAATAACAATTCCTCAACTAATTTCTTGAATCTACTCGAATTAGCCGATTGAAAGTGACCAGGAAGGTGGTTATATAATCTAATGGACTGGTAAATTGAAAATAGTTCAAATTTAGCGGTTTTATGTTTTGGAAATGCCAACATTTGTCTATTTCTAGTGCTATAGTGATTAAAACTAGACAATTTCGGCAAACTATTTTCATGTTCCTTCGCATAAACCAAGCCTCTGTATATGAAAATTGAGGCAAGTGTCAAGATCCTATGTTTAAGAAACAAAGGCCTACATGAAGATCAGGGAGCAATGTTGAAAATCATTCGCAAGATCCTCTTTTGCAGGATGAAAACTCTCATAGTCGTAGTCATGTTGATGAAAATCCTTTTTTTCTGTCTGAAATCATGTCAATGTATTTAAAACCTCCAGACAAACTGTCAGCATCAAACAAAGTCCATTCTATGCCAAGCATCCTTACTTCGCTGATAATACTGTACATACTGAAGTAATCCTTCTTTGTTAATAAGTAGGGTTCTTTTCCCACAATTTCTCAACCATTCAGAATACTCTTCTGCAGGTAGGAAGCTGTTGTTCTGGACCGGAAGAGTAATCAAAACCTCTTTAATTCTGCATCAAGGTGTGAATGAGTATATTATTCTTGTTCTAACCGCCACTTCGTCAGAGAAGAAATTCAGTCATATCATGTTGTCAAAATTAGAAGTGATTGAGAAATGGAGAATGGCAGATAATATTCAAGTTGCCCCTCTTCCTGTCAGTTCTTCAGTCCATGAGTAGTGCTTTGGAACAATACAAAAACAACACAAACTAATTGCTTGTTTGTAAAATGTCTTAGCTTGGACTTTATGGATTTTCTTCTCCATGATGAGTTGACTAATTTTTTAATCTTAATCAGGTTTTACTGTTTCCATTTTTATTATTTTAGTAATCACAGACTAGTGACTTGAAATCTATACTGAGAGTATTGAACACTCTTCAGAACAAGCTCTTTTTTTACTTGAATTATTATATTATATGTTTCCCATAATTTTCCAATATTCAAGTCATGGGGATGATAAATCCTCTTAGATTTTTACCGATTATATAGTTTCCCTCAACTCTCCTCAAATTACTCAGGAAGTCCCGAATTGATTCCTTCTTGGAAGCAGACTTCTGACTCTTCCTATGACCACTTCTATGTTCATTTATAATACTATCCTCTGCAATTTGTTTTGCAATATTCAACCTTGTTCCTTTCATCTTGGTTATATGCATAAAAAAATTCTTACACATAGAAATGACATTGCCAACTGTTGAAATTATTGTATATTCTAGAACAAAATTTTTAGGTTCTGTTGTTTCTGATTTGAGCCAAGCTCTTTGTATTTGTACATTTTTAGGGCTGATATAGCTAGGTACAATGGTATCTTGAATATTTTTGTCAGAAAAATATATCTCATACATGTAAAGCATCATTATGTCATACGTTGCCAATTTTTATTCGTATGATTACAAGGGTGCTAAATTTCTGGCACTCATGGTCTCTTCTTTTTGTGAAAGCCATCATTAACTTCACCAACATTTATTAACTCATTGTCATCCATTTTTCACAGTATGATTCATCAACTTACAACTAGAACTTAGTTCAAGCTGCATTCACTCATTCTGTTGCTAATAACATCGAAACCGTGTAAGAAAGTACTGCAGAAAAATATTACGTGAATGAAGCCCTGCTATTGGCTGATCGGTCATGTCGTTGCATGATATAACTCATACATATATGGCATAGCTGCTACATGAAATTTTTATTTTTGTGGAAATGAGTGCATTTGATTGGCACCTTTTAAATTATAATAGGGCTATATTTGTTTGTAAGCCAAAAGAATATATATGTATATAGGGCTATATTTCTAATATTTATTTGATTATTCATATATTTATTGAGATTATTTAAAAAATTATTTATTTAAATATTTAAGCATACATGATATGACATTATAGAACCCAGAAGAGTAATAGTGTCAACAACAAATTATCAAAAATTACAGGTCCAAACTGCAAGGCCAACAAACCTTTTGATTCCATAAATCCATATCTCTCATCTCAACACCTTGTAGCATGTAACATTGATAGTGCACGACACTAAGACCCATTAATATTAGTGTTTTCTCTTCCATATTTTTATTGATTGCCTTTTGTCTGTTATTGATTTAAATATATTTCTTCATTCAATTCAATTTTTATTTATAGGTATCACACATCGTATTGAACTCAAGAAGGTTGATGAAAAGAAAAAAGCCTTGCGCTTAAAAAAATTGTGTGGCTTCCAAGCTAAATTATTAAGACATAGTATGGATGCTTTCCCAAAAGCAAAAAGAATTGTTTATTCAACTTGCTCAGTAAATTCAGAAGAAAATGAAGGCGTTGTAAAGGAAATTTTAGAAACTTCAACAAAATTCAAACTCGTAGATGCAAAAAAATTATTACCATCATGGAACACAAAAACATCAGAATTATATCCAGAACTAGGTAATATGTGTATTTATGCTACACCAGAAGAAGATAAAACTCATGGATTCTTTGTAGCAGTGTTTGAACGATTAGAAGAGGGTGAGAAAAACCCTTATTTGAATTTTGAATTATGTGAGTTTTTCAATAAAAAACTAAAGAAAAATATGAATTCTGATAATTTTCTGGAGGAAAATGGAGCACATGAATCACGTAAACAAAAAAAATATAAAAGATCTCGAGAGAGAAGACAAGGATATTTAGTTGGAAAATCATATCTTAAGAAAAAGATAGCAAAACAAATGGAAGAAACTGTGAGCAATGAACTGAATTCAGAAGAACAAACTTCAGTAAAGAGTAAAAAAAAGAAGAGAAATAGCAACATAGAGAGTAATTTTGTGGAGAAAAATGGAAGCCAATTGGAACAAGTTGGGAGTACTATTGAAGTTTCTTCAGAATTGGTAAACCATGAACAATCTCAAACAAAAAAATCAACAAAAAAAAGAAAGAATAGTGAAAAAATAGATTTAGCATCTTCTGAACATACAGATAGTACACCAAAAAAAGAGAATAAAAGGAGGAAATATGAGGATAAAAATGATGAAGTTGATGAGAAATCTAAAGTAAACGTCAAAAAGAGCAAAAACGGTGAACAGTTGAATACAAATGTATCAGACATGGAACAAGAACCAATTACAAAGTCTAAAAAACAGACAAAATCATCTTGTAACTATGTAAAACAAGTAGAGATTGATAATAATGATCTAATAAAAGACAAAGTTTGTGAAGAAAAAAAAAAGAAGAGTAAAAAAGGTAAAAACTCAAGTGATTGATATGAAAATTAAAATTAAAGAAGGATCAAGAAACCTCTGGATGTTTTAAGAGATGAAAAAGGGAAGTGTAACATCTAAAATGTGAAATAGGTAGAAAATTTGAATACAAAAATTAATAAAAAATAAAAATTAATTTTGTACAACCAGTTGTTCTGTTGAAATAAATAAATATATTTCTATTAATTACTCAATTTGTTTGACAAATATGATGTCATTGAAAAAATGTAAAATATTTTTTTTTCTTTCAAGAGAAGTTGTTCAAATTGTTAAAAATTCTAATTTTGCTGTTGAACAATTAAAGTCTTTCTTGTTTCTCTACATTAGAATATCTATAGCATCAGAATAAAATTGTATATTAATGGTTAAGAGACATCCAAGTATCATCATGAATAGATAACATGACTTTATCTAAAATGTATTTAATCTGCAATCGATTACTCCAATGAAGTGCTAGTTGATCATATGAGTGATAAACAAAGCTGAATAACATAAAATTATCATATTTCTATAATATTTGAAAATAAGGGTATTCTGTCAATTTTTTTTCTCGAGGAACATTGAAAATTTGTGGATGAAACTTTACATTCCTATTACAGAAGTTTCAAAATGAGACATTTCCGTCAAATTTGGACTTTTCTGTTTTCTTCGTTTCTTTTGATGAAATACAAACGATCATAATAAATACAGACAAATATATTATTAACCATAATCAACTCGAATTTTGTAGGAGTGTCCGTTAACAAAAGCATACATCTGATTTAAAGTTTACACAATCCGACACTGATTTCTCCGCCATATTGGTACAATATTTGACTCACGTAGTCGTCTATGCTGTGATATGGTTAATCTACAAGGGCGGATTAATTTATATTGATTAAAGTAACTGATATATTTCGAATCATAATATTTGATAGCTCTAAACATAAAAAATAATTATTTATATTTCTACTATCAATTATGGCAGTTGAAAAAAAAATCTCTCAGCGCCATAGTGTACAATGTTCTTGGTTAGTCCGTCTTAAGCCAACACAAAAAAACTGGATGGTTTCCCTACTCGAGAACTTGCCACATATAGTTGTCCGTGGGAAAAGCTGAACCTGTCTGGCCTTGTGACTTGTTGATTGTCATAGGGAATGCCAATCTAATTGACATTGAGCGTGTTTGAATTCGATTGGCACATCTGCAGGAATCATAGAGATTCGTGGCAGCAACATACAGGGTGTCTCAAGTTCGAGTGCCTATTAGACGTTTCTGGAGAACTAGACATATTTGAATCTGAAAATTGTCATTATGATATTGTTCGAAGTTCTCTACAGAGCTAAAATATTTTCGAAGCCCAAAAACTTACGGTTATATAGGGAGTGAAAATAAATTCGACGAAAAAACTTTTTTTCAAGTTTTCCATTCCTGGTATGATCGAGTATTCAATAGTGAATACATTTCTGTTAAAACCATTGTATATATATAATATCTAAAAAAAACTGGAAAAAAAGTCAAATATGTTCAGTCAGTAATATGTTCATTATTCTTATTTTAAATATCCGTTTTTTTGGATTTCAACAATATCATCACAGGGTGTTTGAAATTTTTGTATTAAAAATTGTAAAGAAAATTTGTATCTTAAATTGGCCATAACTTCTGTTTTTCAAATTAGAACCTCATTTTTTTATAATTGTGTTAGATTCTGCGGTCAAAAATAATGATAGTTTTCTCACATGATTATGCTCCTAAATTCAATAATTTCTGAGTGATTTGAGATTTTCTGGATTTATGTAGTACGTAGAGTCAAATTCTTCGAATCTGATTCATAAGGATATTCTGTGAGCATAGAAGATAAATCATCCCATTTATAATTCTAAATAAAGTTAACAACATTGAACTCTATATGAATACCTGGAACGGCCCCGTCCAAGCAATTAGTGAGGCAAGGGGCAGAGAAAACAAGAACGGATACCTCTCCTTGTCATACTCATTGGAAATAACGGAATCGAGTTTGTCTGTTTCAATATTTCGTAATATATATAGACGTTATCTTTGCTCAGGTAAAAAGAGTAACCTTCCATTAAACGTAATAGAATAGAAAGAGATATATACCCGTTTGGCACGCCGGTTTTGCCTAACCCAAAATTTTTGCCTCAGCGTTTGGCTAAGATGGGGCCGTTCCAGGTATTTAGAGTTCAATGGTTAACAATCACTTTATGGCAAAAAAGCGAAAATCTGTGATCACTACTCTTCTTAAAACTAATAAGGCACTGTAACATATAAGTTTCTTCTGTATAATCAGTCAAAATGTTGGCTCAACTACAACAAAATTTTAACAAAACTGTAACAACAAAGAAAAAATAAACATTTATAAATGTACCAATTAAAATACTGAGTCAAATTCAACATGTGACAAATGTGATGGGGACTATCACCTGCGCATTCTACGCGAGACCAGAGCCTAAAACTAATATAGCACTGTACCATATAACAGTCTTCTTTAAAATCAGTCGAATTGTTAACTTAAAATTACTGTAACTAACAGGAAAAAGTTTTACGAAATTTTAACAGAACTATAACACAACAAAGAAAAATTAAACATTTATAATTGTATCAACCAACATACTGAGATCTAGTCAGATTCATCACAGTTGTGACAAATATAATGGGAACTATTACCTGCGCACTCTACGTGAGATTTTGGCGCTGAAATAAAACAAAACAAAAAAAGTAATGTACCAACCGTACCCACAAAATTTGTCACAACCGTACCCAACACATAATTTTGAAAACAAAATATGATCACGACTGAGCAAAAAGATCTGCATTAAAAGTAATTACTCGTAAGTAACTGCCAATGTTCAAGTTATAACAAAAAAATAAAAGGCAATCTATCTATTTACAAATAACCGTAATTACAAAAAAAAATGTGGGCTCCCTTTTACGTTACCGTCTCACGTCGGTTGGCGCAACACTTGGACACGCGTTTAGACTTGCATGCCGCTCGTCTTTACCCTTGCACCACTAACAATCTCAAACAAAAAAAATCAACAAAAAAAAGAAAGAATAGTGAAAATGGATTTAGCATCTTCTGAACATACAGATAGTACACCAAAAAAGAGAATAAAAGGAGGAAATATGAGGATAAAAATGATGAAGTTGATGAGAAATCTAAAGTAAAAGTCAAAAAGAGCAAAACGGTGAACAGTTGAATACAAATGTATCAGACATGGAACAAGAACCAATTACAAAGTCTAAAAACAGACAAAATCATCTTGTAACTATGTAAAACAAGTAGAGATTGATAATAATGATCTAATAAAAGACAAAGTTTGTGAAGAAAAAAAAGAAGAGTAAAAAAGGTAAAAACTCAAGTGATTGATATGAAAATTAAAATTAAAGAAGGATCAAGAAACTCTGGATGTTTTAAGAGATGGAAAAGGGAAGTGTAACATCTAAAATGTGAAATAGGTAGAAAATTTGAATACAAAAATTAATAAAAAATAAAAATTAATTTTGTACAACCAGTTCTGTTGAAATAAATAAATATATTTCTATTAATTACTCAATTTGTTTGACAAATATGATGTCATTGAAAAAATGTAAAATATTTTTTTTTCTTTCAAGAGAAGTTGTTCAAATTGTTAAAAATTCTAATTTTGTTGTTGAACAATTAAAGTCTTTCTTGTTTCTCTACATTAGAATATCTATAGCATCAGAATAAAATTGTATATTAATGGTTAAGAGACATCCAAGTATCATCATGAATAGATAACATGACTTTATCTAAAATGTATTTAATCTGCAATCGATTACTCCAATGAAGTGCTAGTTGATCATATGAGTGATAAACAAAGCTGAATAACATAAAATTATCATATTTCTATAATATTTGAAAATAAGGGTATTTTGTCAATTTTTTTTCTCGAGGAACATTGAAAATTTGTGGATGAAACTTTACATTCCTATTACAGAACTGTTAAAGTTTCAAAATGAGACATTTCCGTCAAATTTGGACTTTTCTGTTTTCTTCGTTTCTTTTGATGAAATACAAACGATCATAATAAATACAGACAAATATATTATTAACCATAATCAACTCGAATTTTGTAGGAGTGTCCGTTAACAAAAGCATACATCTGATTTAAAGTTTACACAATCCGACACTGATTTCTCCGCCATATTGGTACAATATTCGACTCACGTAGTCGTCTATGCTGTGATATGGTTAATCTATAAGGGCGGATTAATTTATATTAATTGAAGTAACTAATATATTTCGAATTATAATATTTGATAGCTCTAAACATAAAAATAATTATTTATATTTCTACTATCAATTATGGCAGTTGAAAAAAAATCTCTTAGCGCCATAGTGTACAATGTTCTTGGTTAGTCCGTCTTAAGCCAACACAAAAAAAACTGGATGGTTTCCTACTCGAGAACTTGCCACATATAGTTGTCCGTGGGAAAAGCTGAACCTGTCTGGCCTTGTGACTTGGTTGATTGTCATAGGGAATGCCAATCTAATTGGGAATTGAGCATGTTTGAATTCGATTGGCACATCTGCAGGAATCATAGAGATTCGTGGCAGCAACATACAGGGTGTCTCAAGTTCCAGTGCCTATTAGACGTTTCTGGAGAACTAGACATATTTGAAATCTGAAAATTGGGATTATGATATTGTTCGAAGTTCTCTACAGAGCTAAAATATTTTCGAAGCCCAAAACTTATGGTTATATAGGAGTGAACATAAATTCGACGAAAAAATTGTTTTTCAAGTTTTCCATTCCTGGTATGATCGAGTATTCAATAGTGAATACATTTCTGTTAAAACCATTGTATTAAATCGAATAGTTAACAAAATACCTAAAAAAACTGGAAAAAATGTCAAATATGTTCATTATTCTTATTTTAAATATCCGTTTTTGGATTTCAACAATATCATCACAGGGTGTTTGAAATTTTTGTATTGAAAATTGTAAAGAAAATTTGACTTAAATTGGCCATAACTTCTGTTTTTCAAATTAGAACCTCATTTTTATAATTGTGTTGGATTCTGCGGTCAAAAATAATGATAGTTTTCTCACATGATTATGCTCCTAAATTCAATAATTTCTGAGTTATTTGAGATTTTCTGGATTTATGTAGTACATAGAGTCAAATTCTTCGAATCTGATTCATAAGGATATTCTGTGAGCATAGAAGATAAATCATCCCATTTATAATTCTAAATAAAGTTAACAACATTGAACTCTATATGAATACCTGGAACGGCCCTGTCCAAGCAATTAGTGAGGAAGGGACAGAGAAAACAAGAACGGATACCTCTCCTTGTCATACTCATTGGAAATAACGGAATCGAGTTTGTCTGTTTCAATATTTCGTAATATATATAGACGTTATCTTTGCTCAGGTAAAAGAGTAACCTTCCATTAAACGTAATAGAATAGAAAGAGATAGATACCCGTTTGGCACGCCGGTTGCCTAACCCAAAATTTTTGCCTCAGCGTTTGGCTAAGATGGGGCCGTTCCAGGTATTTAGAGTTCAATGGTTAACAATCACTTTATGGCAAAAAAGCGAAAATCTGTGATCACTACTCTTCTTAAAACTAATAAGGCACTGTAACATATAACATTCTTCTCTATAATCAGTCAAAATGTTGGCTCAACTACAACAAAATTTTAACAAAACTGTAACAACAAAGAAAAAATAAACATTTATAAATGTACCAATTAAAATACTGAGTCAAATTCAACATGTGACAAATGTGATGGGGACTATCACCTGCGTATTCTACGCGAGACCAGAGCCTAAAACTAATATAGCACTGTACCATATAACAGTCTTCTTTAAAATCAGTCGAATTGTTAACTTAAAATTACTGTAACTAACAGGAAAAAGTTTTACGAAATTGTAACAGAACTATAACACAACAAAGAAAAATTAAACATTTATATATATATAATTGTATCAACCAACATACTGAGATCTAGTCAGTTTCATCACAGTTGTGACAAATATAATGGGAACTATTACCTGCGCACTCTACGTGAGATTTTGGCGCTGAAATAAAACAAAACAAAAAAAGTAATGTACCAACCGTACCCACAAAATTTGTCACAACCGTACCCAACACATAATTTTGAAAACAAAATATGATCACGACTGAGCAAAAAGATCTGCATTAAAAGTAATTACTCGTAAGTAACTGCCAATGTTCAAGTTATAACAAAAAAATAAAAGGCAATCTATCTATGTACAAATAACCGTAATTACAAAAAAAAAATGTGGGCTCCCTTTTACGTTACCGTCTCACGTCGGTTGGCGCAACACTTGGACACGCGTTTAGACTTGCATGCCGCTCGTCTTTACCCTTGCACCACTTCCCAAGATCAGTACAGTTCGTTGTTATAGAGACTGTCACTACCGTACCCTGGCACAATCGTACCCAGGTTACCCTATTCGACGAGGACTGCCCAGGACGTCCGAATGAGGTGACTCCGGATGATATCGTGTTAGCCGATCCCCGAGTGAAGATTATAGAGATTGCTGAAATAATAAGCACTTCATACGAACGCGTACACAATATTTTACATCAAGATTTGGAGATGAAGCAGCTAACGACAAGATGTGTGCCCCCTTTGCTGACAGTAGACCAAAAACGAAATTGTGTGACAACTTCGAAGGACTGTCTGCACCTATTTAACGCCGATCCAAATCAGTTTATACGGTTTTTCGTAACCGTTGGCGATACCTGTATAAACCATTATACACCAGGAAACAGTTGATGTACTGGACTACTCCATGCGAACGTGCTCAGAAAAAGGAACGACTATAACAGGGCAATACTACTTGAAAGCTTCGTTTGGGCTTGATTCCCTGGTTTCGAAACATTGCTACTTTGATGAGTGTTATGCTCATAAGGTGTTGAATGGTACTGTCTCGTGTCCTGGCCAAATTCAACTTCAATTTGCCTACTAGAATAACTAGGTACACGCCATTATTCTGCTCACTCTTGCGTAGGTTGAACTATGCAAAAATTTATTTTATTGTTACAGTAACATCTTTTTTAAATACTCATCGTAGAAAGATTGATTTGTTTCGTAACTACTGGATCATTCAGGATGGAACTGCATAATGAATGTGCATAATTAATTAATATTGTGTAACATACATTCTTTTTCTATTGATTTATTTTATATGCGTATTTTGCTGACTTTTTCAAAGTTTCACGATTTATCCTTTTGTTGTGTTAACTCCTTTATTTATTTCAGAGCTGTCAGTTTTATACCCATTTTCTGGAGTAAATATTATGAGGTTTCTTTGTGATGTAGTTGTCATAATAGCTGTATTGTTTATAATCAAAGTACCTGTATGTTCAAATATTTTGTTGTTTTTTGCTACAAATTTTTACTTTTCTGTAAGTAAAATTGTAAAATAATGTTACATTATTCAAATACATAAATAAATTAACAAGAAAAAATGGCTGTGCGGAAAGCGGTTCACCTCAAACCAGGCCAACGAAGGCATATTTTGCAAAGTTTGAGAAATCATATTTCTTTGGAGACATAAAAAAAATTGGAATACCGCTGAACTAACTGTATCGAGCTAAAAGGACGCCATGTTGAGAAATAAATATGAGAATTAAAAAAAAAATGGCTCTTTTTTCCAAACACAGATACTTATCAATTCATCTTTGTATACCTGAAGTTCCATGAATTTGGAATTCCATTGGTCCATGTGACATATCTCTTGAAGTATTCTGTGAATCGTTTGATCAATGATCGTTATGAAACCCACTATAAGTGTATCCTGATATTATACATATATTCCTTTCCAAACATTTTCGAAAATACATTTCAGCGTTATCTCTGTTTCAAGTAACTTGTGCTCCACTTGTGACATCGTGAACCCGCGAATATAGGTATTGTACAAAAATGACATTATACATAGGTATAAGTGTAGTGTAAAATCAATGAAAATTTTGAGGAACTCTTTAAATTCCTTCCTTAAATAAATTTCAGCGAAATTTTTGTTATATTTTATCAACTAGCTCCACGAGTCAATGGGTGCGCACGAACAGACTGGTATTTTATAAGTGTATCATCTTTCCAACCGAAGATGCTCATTGGCGTTGTTGCTTGAATACTGGTTGGTCCCCTGCCAAAGATGTATAGTTAGGACAGGAAATATATGGAGGAAGGTTTGCGTTCTCCCTTGCAATTATGATTTCACAGTTAATCTCTGATCAATTCATAGTACTTCCAGATCCTTAATTCTTGCTAATCCTGTAGATTACTCCTCAGTGATGATACTCGTTTACTTGTGTAAGTTAAACAATCCCCAAAAGTTAACAAAAATTATGTATCTACAACATGAAAAACTTTGTGAAAAAAATCTTAGTTTAAAAAAAACATTGTATCAAGTAAGATGATACGCCATCATTTCAAGTACACATCACGTAGTTACAATAGTAACTAGATTTATATATAGCTGTAGTCACAGCGTCAAAATTCTTCTTAAATATGTGAATGCACAATTTGATAGAAACTCAGTATATTTATATAATTTGATTTATTGAGAACAAACCAGGAGGTTAAAATTTCTAAATGAAATGACCAATCTATTTTAAACATAAATATTACTGTCACGTTATTTGGGTTTTTATAATTTATAAATGAAAAAAAATATATTATCTGTCAGTTGTATTTTTTAAAACACTTAATTTGCTTCAGCCTGTGTATAAAGACTTGCCGCAAAAACTATATCTCTTTTGATTGCCTTTGATGACTCCTCCATTTTTTCTCGTAACTTGATGTTTCCTACAGTTTTCGCTGCGTCACGAACGTCACATATTGTATCATTCAATTGTTGTATACATCTAACAATTATTCCTTCCTGATATTCTGTATGTTGCATGATTTCAGCAAATGACTAAAAAAAAAATATATATATTTTCAAATAGAAGTCTGATAGAAGACTGGATTCTCATAAGGAAAATGACAGCTATATCAATGTTAGCAATGACATCCTTGGTCTTATTAAAGCGTGTCCCACTTAGCGTTTCGAATTTGAATTAACGATAATTAACATAATTGACATTGTAGGCGTCAACTGTCATCGGATAAGTGTCACATATTTAGTAATAAGTCTGACATTTATGAAAAGGGTCGCTATTTGCTTGAGGAAAGCTGGGAAACATTACAAAATTATTTACAAAGTGGTTAATCGTCAACGCAAACTGGGCGAAATTTGCAAAAAATATTTGCCAAAAAAGATTTAACACCGGAGGCATATGTTTGGCAATTTGTCAGTCGTGAGCGAAACTGGATCACTGTTGGATAAAACAACAAGTAAACGTCCATTTCCAGCAAGGTCAACCAAAAACATCGCTGCGGTGGAAAACAGTGTTCTTGAACGGCCATCCACATCGATTCGTCATCGAGCGCAAGAGTTGGACCTTTCTTGGTCAACTACGCACCGAATTTTTCGCAAAGACATTGCTCTGAAGCCATATAAGGTTCGATTGGCCCAACAGCTAACGCAAATTGATCATCTGAACCGTCTAAGGTTAGCAAATTGGGCGAAAGATCGTTTGGCCGAAGATGGTGAATTTTATCGAAAAATAATCTTTTCCGACGTGGCTCATTTCCACCTCGGCGTTTATGTTAATAAACAAAACTGCCGTATATATGGCACAGAAAACCCGCATGTCGTCGATGCATCCACAACGAGTGACTGGTGTGGATTTTGGTCCAACGCCATCTTCGGCCCATTTTTCTTCGAAAATGATTGATGAAGGAGCCGCTGTAACCGTCAACGGAGATCGCTACCGCGCTACGTTAACTTAGCTTTTCGGTCAAATGGAGGAGTATGATTTGGACGATATTGCTTTCAATAGTATGGACTAGGTGCTATACAGCCCATGCTACTCCCGATGTTTTGCACCCCATCTTCGAAAATCGCATAATCAGCAAAAATGGTGATGTGAATTGGCCTCCAACACCGTTAGTTTATTAGCGGTCAAAGACGTTTGTTACGCCAACAAGTCAAGCATGATTGATGACTTGAAACATGAAATTAAAGCTGCCATAAGGCCGGAAACAATCGAAAATGTACTGAAAAATTGGACTGATCGAATAGGGTACTGCCAAGTGAGCCATGGTGGACATTTGAGCGAAATAATTTTTCACAAATAATGTCATGAATTACGCTTTCAAATAAATATTTGATCATTGAAATCTATTGAGTCGTTCTCTTTTTATAGCCTTTTTAAATTCGAAATTTTCGGTGGGACACCCTTTAGTTATAAATTAACAGCTATTTGATTAACAACATTATACTGAATTTCTTTTTCTGTTTCAAATGAATATTTGAAATATATCATCTAGAAATGGACATCCTATGTTTGTGTTCCTTATTATTCATGAGACTTTTCAAATGATTTACCTTTTTCGAGGCCCACTCCAGTACTATATCAACAACTCCAAAGTTGAGTTCTTCTTGGATATCTTCACTCCTAATTTGTAATTCTTCTTCCTTTGCTAATATTTCTCGATGAATTTTTTTCAACTCTTCAATTGCCTGTATGCAATACAATTTTTGATTAATCAGAAACAGCTTGAAATTTTGCGTGATAGAAATTTTCAAATTTTGTAACAGGGTCTAGATAATTTATAGCGGGTACATTTTCATCAAAATAGTTCATAGTTATTATAGAAGATAAAATCTGTAACGCTATTGTAATAATAATACTTTTCCTTTTTGCGGCTTCAGAGGCCGCGTAAAACACGTTAAGGCTGCTCCTTTCTAGAGCCCAACTCAATTCATCTATTATTACCTCAGACAAACCCGAGTACTAGTTTTCAGAACTAGAACAAGGTCGTGGAAAGAAACTCCTGTAGCATTTCCCGGGTCTACTATAAGAAGACGAGTTTCATAACAGGCAATATATCAATAACCTCCATGAACGTACAATTTTTTCTTTACAAGGTTGGATTGATAAGCATAAAGTAATTACATATAAAGTGGAAACTGAGATTTGTTGATACATAAAGTACTTGTTACACCCACGAGGGATCAAAATAGAAATGACGAGGTTATGAAATATCAACAAACCAAAAATCAGAGAAGCCAGAGACACCATGCGGCGGCAAATTGAACTATTATTGTGAACCATTTTTCCTATCTCAGTTTCCACTCTATATGTTATTACTTTATGTTGATAAGTAGCCGTGATTAGCAACAGACGGAATTGTAGGTGAAAAAATCTGTATACCATCTTGTAATGCTATACTACAGACGACGTCTGTCAAAATTTCGCACCAATTCATCGAGTGGTTTTGATTTGCCGACATTTCAAAGTGAACAACTTCGTGTTATTTTGAAAAATGGAAAAAGTGAAATATCGTTCAGTGATCCGATTCCTGTATTTAGGAGGGCAAGGCGTGTGAGCAAATCAAAGATTGCTAGGCATCTGTTGACGATGACCATCCAATAATGTTTCAATGAATTCAAACGAGGCCGAACATCAGTGTTCGGCGAGGACTGCCAAGGACGTCCAAATGAGGTGACAATGATGATATGGTCGATAAAATGCTAAACATTTCATACAAACGCGTGCACAATATTTTACATCAACATTTGGAGATGAATAAGCTATCGGCAAGATGGGTTACCACTTTGCAGACAGTGAACTAAAAACGAAATCGTGGGACAACTTTGAAGGACTGTCTGCACCTATTTGAGACCAATCCAAAGCAGTTTCTGCGGCGATTCGTAAGCGTTACGAAACCTGGGTCCACCATTATACACCAGAAACCAAGGAACAAACTTCTCCAGGTGAACGTGCTCTAAAGAAGGCGAAGGTCGGAAATGTTATGGCCACTAGTTTTTTTGGGATTCCCAAGGAATAAATAATCTTCATTGACCCCTTGGAAAAGGGAAAGACAATAACGTGACAATACAACAGTGAATTACGGGATCGATTTGACAAAATTGCTCTTCAACCATGAAAACGCATTCATCTATCAGCAGTTGTCACTGCAAAATTGGCCGAATTGGGCTATAAATTGCTAGCTCACTCACTATATTCCACTGTTTCCAAACATGAAAAAATGGCCTGGCGGAAAGCGTTTCACGTCAAACGAGAAGATCATCGCTGAAATGGAGGCCTTTATTGCAGAGTTCGAGAAATCATATTTTTTGCATGAAAACGTTGGAATATGGCTTGGCTAATTGTCTCGAGAGAAAAGGACTATGTTAAGATTTACATATGATAAATTCCATAAAATAGACATTTCTTTCCAATCATGGGTACTTTATCATTCTAACCTCGTGGATCCGACGAACATGTTACGAGTAATCCAATATTTCCAAAAAGAATTTAGGATGTTTAGAAAAATTTTCTTAGCTGAGCATTTCCACAAAATTTGGCAAACTCCGTTCTTTAAATGCAATCAAAATAAAATTTCAAGTTTCAAACCGATCGGATAGATATTCTAGTGGAAATTTCAGATGCTCATTACTGCTGAATTATTCAACGGATTTGGCCCAATAACGAACTTGATCGAGATATTTGGACAACATACCTAATCTAAAAATATTAAAACTGTAGCTAATCTCCTCTGGAAAATAATCAAACTTGATCATGGATTCTTCATCGGAAATCCAACCCAACTGATTGAGATCATTTTTCGTTTGATATTCGAAAATTGTAAATATTTGAGCAAAAAGATATTTATTTATAAGAAATTATCTTAATTTCCTTGGATATACCTAGTCTTGTATGAAATGATAATCTATAAAAATTTCACAAACCTTTCTCAGAGGAGGATCTAGTCTTTTTAAGATATCTCCTTCTTGCTCCTTAATTCTTGATCTCACTTGGAAAACTATGGTTGAGAGAAGTGCAGCAACTTCTGCTGGTTTTAAATCGCCCAGTACATTGCGAGTAATTAGTTCTGTTATAAGTAATTCGTTCATACCAATTTGGCACGCTACTTTTCCCTGCATTCTTACTGAAAAATTAGAAGTAAGCTGTAAACTCACAAATGGACATTATACTAAATAATAGAATAATAGGTATTTTCCATATTTTCGCAATTTAAAGTACATCATACTTTCTGAAGATTCAAAATGTTCACATGTTTCTCGTTTCCATTTTCTCAATATCCTGTTCAAGACAGAAAACATTATCATTACAGGACCCACGAGAACAAAATCTTCTTTTCCACTTCGCTTCTATTAAAATTCTTCTCTATCAAATCACATAAGAACCTTAGTATGATCGGCTTATTGTACTAATTGAATTTGAAAGTAGGTAATGGGCTTTTAGCACACTGGTTCACCTGAACAGAGTGCTTATAGAATTGCCCAAATGTACATCTGTATCTTTCAAATATTTGGGTATGGGTGAAGAAAAAAATTTTTTTTATAGTACACTTCTTGAATAAAATTTTTCTTTTGATGATGTACTGTCATACCAATATATTTTCATTCTGAAAAACCTAATACTTCCGGAGATATATTCTTTTGAAATTTTGATAATTACTTCCTATGATATGAATTATTAAGTCCCCCAATTATCTAGTTATAGTGTATGGGTGTATGTGGGTGAGTCATGATTTTTGAAAGTGAATAATTACTCCCTAAGAGAGCTCTAAAGAGATATGATCTAATGTCAGTGCTTTCAATTTTTTTTTATAGATAAGTGAATTTAAGGCTATTTCCCAATGTAGTGGTACAGGACTCCCATCGAGGCGATGATTTGAGACAATGGTAGTTGATAAATATTTTCTCACACAACTTGAAGGCTTCCCAGTGAATAAATAAACAATTTTGCAACAGATCAGTGTGTACGAATTTCAATGGAAACTGTATATGTTTTTTTTCTTTAGGTTATAAATAATCTTGGAACAGGTAAATCACTTAATCCTTCTAGTCCCCTGACCTAACAGCTAACAAGTTGTCCCTGGGGATACATTAAGACGAATGTATTTGCCTCTGTTTCACCCAGACAATTCCAGAGCTCAAAAATAGTATTTTAGAGAGCAAAATTTGTCGATACACCGAATACAGTAGTGAAGGAGTTTCAGGCACAACTTCGAGAATGCATGAATTGTGAGGCAGAAAATTTTCGCTAGCCTGCAGATGGGTTTCACAATTTTAATCGAATGATCAACTATTTGATTGTGCGATTCTATGCTCAAAATTCGAAATACCATTGGCCAAACCATGATGTTACAGTAGGTACTATTCTAACACCAGTGATCAAACTGATAATTCGGTTCGTGAATCGTTGAACTAACAATTTTTGTGGAATCCACCAGTAGTATTTGTTGTGTCTGTGAAGTTAGCACCCACATTTTCGACAATGAAGACATTTTTTTTTTGCATTCCTCCGTAAGTATTTGTAAGCCCAAAATTTTCGTTTGTAAGTCAAAGATACTAGGGATAAAACACCGCATTCTGCTGGGTGCATACTTAGCAGGCATCCACTTGGTGATTTGGAATGTTCACCGTCAGTAACTACTTCTAAGACAAAAACTTTCGTTTGTAGCTTAAGTGAGGAAATGTTAACCTTATAGTGCGAAGTTAGCAGATACTTTTTCGAAAATGAAGGAGTTTTTACTTGCATTGGTTAGTAAGTGTCATGGTATAAGTAAGTATACCGTGAGTAAGTGTTATTTCCAAGACAGAAATATTCGTTTGTAATTCAAAGATACTGTTGAAAATAACCCGCATTCTGTTGGGTTCCAGTTTCACAGGCATCTAATGTTATGTATAAAAATATAGTTTGAAGGTCTTTGGTTAGTTACTATTAGAAAAAGAAAAAATTCTGTTTCACCTTTCCCAAATTCAGAAAATGACATCCCAATAGTGCAAAGTTAGCACCCACATATTTAGAAAAGGAGGAAATTGGTTTGCATTAGTTAGCAACTATTTATAAGCCAAAAATTTACAAACATTTTTGACACACAAATAGTTACTGACGATTTACTAACCAATGCAAGAAAAATTTCCTCCTTTTTTGAAAATGTGGATGCTAAATACTCATCATTTTGATGCCATTTTCTGATTGTTTGTAACGTTAAAATGAAAATTTTTCAGTTTCTAAGGGCTCGTTTATACTGACTGGTAACTTATGCCCTAAGCCCTTACCCTATTCCCTTAACTTAAGAATTTCAGATCTCGTTCATACTGACTGGTAACTAATTCCCTAACTAAACTAAAGGCTCGTTTATACTGGCTGGTACCTTATGCCGTAAGCCCATTTACCTTATTCCCTATGCCGTAAGAGTTTCAGTAGGCGTTTATACTGGCTGTTAACTTAACCTTAAGCAGAACATAGAGTTTATGGATTTTTTGCTGTATGCTTGTTAATAATTGTCATTTTGAATTTGAGTTTCAATGTTTTGAAACGTACTGACCATCTTGAATTATAATTTATTATATTATTTGAAATTACCGCTATTAAAACAGAGATCGATTCTGTATTCAACACTCTGATATAAATATTTGACGCTTTATAGAATGCGCATGTGTCAAATTTACAAAAAACTAGCCCACTATTACATTCCCTTAATTTGTCTTACTTATAAGATAGTCTTATACACTTGTAAGATAATCTAATCTAATTATGTAATATATATCTGTAATTTGTCCAAATTATTTATGAATATATATTTCTATGAATTTGTCCCTAGAAGTTGAACATTTTACCGGTAAGTGAAAAGGTTAGGGAATGAGTATGAACGAAAGCATTGAATTCCTATGGTTCAACTTTTAAGGTTAAAGTTACGGCATAAGGTACCAGCCAGTATAAACAAGCCTTTACTGGAGAAATATAGTTATGTTTTATGCTCTATGACGTCAGAGCATAGAGTTCAATACAAAGACAAAGAGTTTTGTCTATTGTTCAATAATTGTGAAAATATACTTAGATTCATTCACATTGTATGGCATGCAATCTTCTTCTTCCTTGTAATTCCCTTTCCGCTAATCCTCTTCTGCTTAATTTTGAAATTACCACCATAAAAATATGGCCTTCTACGCTCTATGCGCATGTGTCAAAAATACTTGCTTGCTATTGGATGCCCTTAAGTTGTCCCAAGAAGTTGACCACTTTACAGGTAAGTGAAAAAGTTAGTTAGTCACCAGCCAGTATAAACGAGCCCTAGTAGTTCCTAATGATAGACTTTCAATTTTTAATTTCGAAAAATACCTTAAATAAGGTGCCTGTGAAGCTAGCACATAACGGAATGCGAGCTTTTTCACCAGTATCTTTTAGTTTCAAACAAAAATTTTAGTCTTACAAATAGTAACCAACGACTTATTAACCAATACAAGAAAAATCTACTTTTTTCGAAAAATTGGGTGCTAACTTCGCACTTTAAGGTTGCCATTTTCTCACTTCAGGTTATTTAACAAATGAAAATTTTTGTCTTGAAAATAGTTATTAACGGGGGACTTTCCAAATACATATTTTTTTTTGTAAAACATCACCAAGGGGATGCCCATGCGGTTAGCACCCAGTGGAATGCGGTCTTTTTTCACTATTATCATTGACTTACAAACGAAAACTCTGGCCTTACAACCGATTTACTAGCAAATTTGAAAAAAAATTTCATTTTCGAAAATTTTGTACTACACGGACACGTGTTTTTTCCATATTATAAACCAAATGGCTTCTTATATTTTATTATTGTATTAAAAATCATTTGAAAAAGTGAACTTCAACAATAAAAATTATTTACAAAATCTTACCTTCTCTTTGTCAGATTCTTTTCACTCACCTATATTGTCATTATCCACATATTTAAAATGTTTCAATAACTGAATTCGATGTTCGTAGTCTGGATACAAAGTTAAACTAGACTTTGACAGCAGAAATCTCAATTTATCTCTTTCTTCCTCAAGATATTGTTTTGAGAACACTAGAGTAAATTGTTCATGAAAGTTGGGAATTTGGGTGCTAAACAGGTTGACCTCTACTTCTTCTTTAAGCCTATACATTTCTTCTAGTTCCATGTAAAGTTCACTTTCATTCACATGGAGATCATGAATGAAATGTGAATATTGCAGATTGCCTAAATCTGAATGATTGGCTGACAAGGACAACTTATGGAGTTCTTGTGTTGCCTTTAAAACTGTAGGTCCAGGTGGATCATGTTTGAACCTAGGTTGCAATCTGAAAAGGATTGTTAAGACTATATTGCTATTGCTCAGTAGCGTTCTGCTTGAGGATATCATTCACAATAAAAAAATTGAAATATTCAATTTATTACAGTGGAACTCGCTAATAACGAACACGTTATATAACGAACGTTCGGTTATAACGAATAAATATAACATCCCAGTCAAAACTATGTATTCTTACATATGAATACGTCCGGCTGTAACGAACCCGCTTATTGCGAACGCTCTTATATAGCGATCTATTTTTTCCATCGAAGGAGCGAAGTTGATTAGATTTTACCGGGTATAACGAACTATCGAAGATCTTTCAGCTGTATGGATTTCCTCTTATTGCGGCGTATGCAAACGGAAACAACCATTTTTTCCTGTTACAACGTGTTAGTTTCTCGATTGTTCTTGACAATGGCGGAGCGTAATTCTTCGATAAGTGGTAAGCGCAAATCGATAAGTTTAAAAACAAAAATCGAGATTGTAAATAAGATACAAAACGGTGCAGCAAATGCCGGAATCTGCAGAGAATATAAATTGTCAAAGTCGACTGTGTCAACAATATGGGCCAACAAAGAAAAATACCTCAAAGTTCAAAATTCAATCGCACCTTCAATTAAAAACTACGAAGTTCGTCTAAGCCAGATGTCGATAAAGCTCTATTGCAGTGGTTCACTTTGAAAAGAAGTCAAAATGTTCCCATTTCTGGACCCATTCTTCAAGCCAAAGCTTCAGAATTTGAGAAAATGTGTCAACAGCAGGATCGTTCATTGAAAGAAAACTCGAGTACACCAGAAACTGAAATTGTATGCTCCAGAGGCTGGATTGACAGGTTTAAACGAAGATATGACATCAAATGTGGAAAAATTCACGGTGAATCTGCCAATGTATCTTTGGAGGTAACAAATCAGTGGCTCACTGCAATTTGGCCAAATCTGAAGCGAAAGTACAGAGAGTGTGATATCTTTAATGGAGATGAAACAGGTTTGTTTTTCAAAATGACACCCGATAAAACGCTAAAATTTAAGGGGGATAAATGTTCCGGAGGCAAGATGTCCAAGGAGCGCCTTACTGTGTTTGTGTGCGCAAATATGAGTGGAACTGAAAAAGAAAACTCATTGTTATTGGCAAATCAGCCACACCAAGATGTTTTAAGAACGTTCAGAATCTTCCAGTGACTTATTTTTCAAATAGAAGAGCATGGATCACTTCTGAACTCTTCACAAAAATCTTAAGTGATTGGGATAGTGAATTGATGCAACAAAAGAGGAACATTCTATTACTAGTAGATAACTGTCCTGCCCATCCCAAAGTACCCCATCTGAAGTGCATTGAACTTGTGTTCCTGCCACCAAATGTCACATCAGTTCTTCAGCCTATGGACCAGGGTGTCATACGTTGCTTAAAAATATTATTATAGACAAGAACTTCTCTTAAAACTTATAACTGCTCTAGACAGCAACGTTGATTTCAAAATCACAGTATTGGATGCCATTATGATGTTAGTAAATGCTTGGGAAAAAGTGAGTACCTCAACCATATCCAATTGTTTCCGCCATTCAGGCCTTCGAACCGATTATAGTTTTGATGAAGAAGACGAGCTTCCTCTCACTTTCTGGATAGAAAGGCAAAAAGATAAAGGCTCTGAGGAGAATTCAGACTTACAAAAATGGACTCAAGAAAATTCAATATCAGAATTTCATGATCTTGATTTGAACGAATTCGTTTCTCTTGATGACAATTTAATTGTTGCCGACTTTCCTTCCGATGCAGATGTAATTTCGTCAATAAACAGTGAAGAAATGGATTTCGCAGATGAACTGATCGATGAAGCTGAGGAAGAAAATCAGAGTGAACCTTCAGCACTGGATGCCCTACATTCATTGGATGTAGTGAACAAGTTTCTCCACTTTCATAAACTAGATAGTAAATGTTTTCAAGCAATACATTTAATTCAAAGTGAAATTCAGAGAAACATTTTGTTTTTTCCGTAAAAACAGAGCAACATTACGGATTATTTTCAACAGCTCTAAGTGAATTTTCATTTTTCATATAAAACTTTTCAAGAATGTACGTACCATATATGTACGTATAGGTACCTAATACAAATGTACAATGTATATACAATTCATATTTTGATTTTTTTATTTTCATTTTCACATCCTCTTTTGTTCACTTATGAATTACTCTGATTAAAGTTTACTTAAATATGTATATAATTGTTTTTTATGAACGCGACGGATATAACGGCCTCTCTGTTATAACGAACCTTTTCTGAATCCCCTAGGTTCGTTATATACAAGTTCGACTTATTTGGCAGTAAATCATTTTGAGAAATATAGTTTAATGAGTTAAAACAATAAATTATCTTGGCTTTCAGTTGAATACAAAACTAATCTGAAACGAATATATTAAAAAAAGGAGCAAATTAATATAGAAAATAAGGAAATTCATCGGTTTATCATAAGGATATCCATACTATCATAGGCAAACAAAGCACAGTTGAAGAGTGTTTTTATAAATGATTGTAACATTGGCCAGCTTATATAATGTATTTCCAAGTTTCTCATAAGAGATAACGATCTCCTTTTATTCAAGCCATTTTATTACGTTTGTAAACATATAGAATAGAATTATAGAATACTATTTTTGAGCGTTTGTTCTAGTAGAACAGCGTGCTATCGTTTTGCCCAAATGTCTGTAATTTTCGAATATCGAGCCGAAAATAGTATCAATCGATTGGGTTTGACATCCTGATGAATAATCCAGGACCAAACTTGAGTATGTCCGTCCGACACTTTCTTTCAAAAGAAATAAAGAAGAATTTTCATATTTTCAGAATAGATGAACTGTCTGAATATTTCAGTCAAGTTTCGAGCCAAATCCGCCAAATAGTTCAGGAGTTATGAACCTCTGGCATTTGGTTTCCTGTATCACTCCTAGAATATCCATCGGATCAAGTTGCAACTTGAAAGATATTTGAATGAGGTTGCAACGAATAACGAATAGACAAATTCCCAAAATATTTTTTGAAATTTCGCTCAGAAGAAATTCGTATTTAGAAAAAAAATTTTGCATGTATGGTCGTCATCGATTTCTTACATATTTTCAAATTTCATTGCTGTAGCCACACATACACAAATTTTTGTTAAATAGAACGGATATCTTATGAAGTGTAAGGTATAGAAAAAACATTTTTAGAGCTATTTTTTAAATTTTCTATAATGTCGTTTTCTACGAAGTTTTGCAAGTCTATTTGTTGCAACATTATTCAAATATCTTTCTATTATCTAGTTATTGAGAAAACCAGTTACATGCTTGTAACGTCTGAAAATTCAAGGGATTCAGACCATACAAAAAATACTCGGACAGTTGACCTATTCTGAGAATATGACAATTCTGGCTCATCTCTTTCGACGCAGATGCAGAGTATATGGCAATATGGCTAGCCGGACGGATTTTTCATCAGAAAATCAAAACCCAATTTGAGACCAT
Source organism: Micraspis discolor (assembly GCA_030674115.1). NCBI lineage: Eukaryota > Metazoa > Arthropoda > Insecta > Coleoptera > Coccinellidae > Micraspis > Micraspis discolor. Next base: position 917,972 of record JARTUT010001751.1, read on the forward strand.
TTTCGGCTCGATATTCGAAAATTACAGATATGTGGATAAAACTAGAGCAGGCGGTTCTTTTAGAACAAGAACAGAACAAGAAACAACAAGAAATTTTATTGGAGAATGATGTATGAAAAATTTTTTGCAATGTTTCTTTTAAATTATTCTTACCTCTTATTGTAATCACTGATTATCAAATCAGTATTTGTTTTGATTACCCTTCCACTTATCTCTAAAATATCAACTGGTTCTATTTCGATCACGTCATGTTCAACATTTCCCAAAGGGCAATAGATTTTTCTTGTTGCTAAAGAGATCATTTTATACCATAATAAAGTCTTTTCGTCATATTTGCAATTATCCACAATTTTTTCACTCAGAACCAAAACTTTGTAAGTCTGGGTTCCCCTATTTACTGAAAGTAGCAGGGCAAGCTTATTTATATGGTTCCTCCAACATACTAACAGAATTCTACCGGGTACCATAACTTTTTGTACTTTGGCATGACCCATAATAGTTGCCTGAAAGTTATTTAAGGTAATGAAAACAGATATTTTATACTGATTTTTGAAAGCATTGCGAATGATCAATACAATTATAATTTAAACATAATCCATGAAGTTTTAGATTTTATGGGTACTCTGCAAGAGTACCGGAACTCATTTAAAATACCATCTATGCAGTTATTTTCTTGTAACATTGGCCAGCTTATATAATGTATTTCAAGTTTCTCATAAGAGATAACGATCTCCTTTTATTCAAGCCATTTTATTACGTTTGTAAAACATATAGAATAGAATTATAGAATACTATTTTTGAGCGTTTGTTCTAGTAGAACAGCGTGCTATCGTTTTGCCCAAATGTCTGTAATTTTCGAATATCGAGCCGAAAATAGTATCAATCGATTGGGTTTGACATCCTGATGAATAATCCAGGACCAAACTTGAGTATGTCCGTCCGACACTTTCTTTCAAAAGAAATAAAGAAGAATTTTCATATTTTCAGAATAGATGAACTGTCTGAATATTTCAGTCAAGTTTCGAGCCAAATCCGCCAAATAGTTCAGGAGTTATGAACCTCTGGCATTTGGTTTCCTGTATCACTCCTAGAATATCCATCGGATCAAGTTGCAACTTGAAAGATATTTGAATGAGGTTGCAACGAATAGGCTTCGAAATTTTGTAGAAATCGACAAATTCCCAAAAATATTTTTTTCAATACTTTATAGCTCAGAAGAAATTCGTATTTAGAAAAAAAATTTTGAATGTATGGTCGTTATTGATTTCTTACATATTCTCAAATTTCATTGCCGTAGTCACAGATGCACAAATTTTGTTAAATAGAACGGATATCTTATGAAGTGTAAGGTATATGGCACGACACGGCCTTTGAAATGAAATGAAAAGGAAAAAGAAATTAATAATGAAATTCTGAAAAATATGAAAAAATGACTCGAAAGAAAGTACGAGATGTTGGAGTATCGACGATTGCGTACCTGGCTTCCCAGCACGGATCAATGTGTCACTCACGAGCGAGAAATAGTCACTTTTTCACCAGAGTTCTAATTTGTAGAAATTAACGAGAAAATTCGACAGAAACGAAGAAAGAGTTTTTGCACTGCACCGAACGAACGTCGATGTCTGTATTCGAATTACGACTGCTTTCGTCTCCTTTCGTCCGGCACTGTCATATATCTCCAACATATGTCCACACGTAAATATACGTCCATAGAGAAAGAAAATGAACATACGTGGGCCGCACGAAACGAACAAGCATTTTGGAACAGAAAATAAACGAATGCAACCAATAACACCGAGTTGCAGTAACATAACCGCCCACCTAAAATAGAATATTTTATGAAACAAAGCAAATAAAAAAATCGAGAAGATATCGAACATAAAGCGAAAAAAAATATATACATATATACATCAACATATGTCATAACTATTGGAGAGGTAATGGACATAATTTAACCACTGATCTCTGCAGTACACCTTGAGTAGTCCGAACAGTAGCTACTCTAGCTATTTTATCAGCGCCAGGATGCAATTTCTCAATGCGTCCAAGTCGCCAGCGCAATGGAGGGAGTTGATCATCTTTTATCAAGACTAGTGCACCTATTGAATAAGGTGGCGAGTCGCTATTGAACCACCTTTTCGTTGTTGCAGTGTGTTCAGATATTCTAAATTCCATCTTTTCCAAAATCCTGATGGATACGAGTTAAAAGCTGCCAACGCGATAATCGACCGATAGATAGTGTGATAAATCTGGTTCAGGAATAGCAGTTAATGGAGCCAAAGTAAAGAAAATGTCCTGGTGTTAGTGCAGATAGGTCATTCGGGTCATTACTAAGCGGACATAAAGGGCGAGAATTGAGCACAGATTCAATCTGTGTGAGGACTGTATAAAACTCCTCATATGTCAGGAGTTGATGACCGATTACTCTCAATAAATGGGATTTGACAGATTTTATACCAGATTCCCAAAGACCCCCAAAATGAGGACTAGAAGGCGGATTGAAACTCCACTCAATTTTCTCTTCCAACACAGCGCCCTGCATATATTTCGAAAGCTCCCGATAAGCTCCCTGAAATTTGTTCCACCATCACTAAAGATGTGGTTACATCTACCCCTTCGAGCAATAAAACGACGCAATGCAGCAAGAAAAGCATCGGAAGTTAAATCTGACACCAACTCCAAATGCAATGCCTTCGTTGTGAAACATACAAAGAGACATATATACGCCTTTAACGATTTTGAGCCACGAGACCTAGACATAGTTATGAAGTATGGGCCACCATAATCTACTCCGACGCATTGAAAGGGTTTGAGCTGATTAATTCTCAAGGGTGGCAAATTACCCATGAGAGGTTGAGACATTTTGGGATTGACCTTGAAACACGTGTTACAGCGAGAAATAACTTTGTTTATAGCTCGTCTGGCTGATAATATCCAGACCTGTTGAGATAGAAGGAACTGTAAAGTCTGAGCACCTGGATGCAGATATATTTTATGGAAATGCTGAATAAGGAGCTCCGTAAGTCGATGAGATGAAGGAAGCAAAGCTGGGTGTTTGTGATCATAGGCCAGACCAGAAAAAGACAGACGACCGCCCACCCTGAGAACACCGTCTTCCAATAAATGGATTCAATTTTCGAAGTGATTTAGATATGGGATTTCCCGAGATGAGATTATCGATCTGTTCCTTGAACACAACCCGTTGAACCTGCTTTATAATGAAGAAAAGTGCATCTTTGAGATGAACTGCGGAAAATCTATATATCTTAGGAGCTTTAGAGTTCTTTATGAAGTTAACGAATCTGAAAATGTAAGCTACCACCCTTTGAACCTTGGACAGAGAGGAATACCTGGAGAGCAAATCATCAACAAACGATAGAGAAATGAAAGTTGACAAAGAGAGGTGACGCTCTTCTGTTTGTACAAGATGAAGAGAATTCTCTATTTCATCATTTGCGACGGTGAGATGTTTGGAACGAAGCCAGTCAGGGCCTGTCCACCACAAAGAGCAATTCAACAGTTCGGTTGGCGTTAAGCCGCGTGAAGCACAATCAGCTGGATTGTCTTTCGATTGAACATGATACCAATTTTCTGTTGAAACTAAGTCCTGAATTTGAGTAGTACGATTGCTTACAAATGTCTTCCATCGATGAGGAGAAGACTTAATCCATGTTAGAGCTACCATTGAATCAGACCAAGCAAAAATGTCATCTATTGTAAAGGCTGATTGGTAAACAGAGGAAACCACATTAATGAGTTTTGATAATAAGAGACAAGCACACAATTCCAGTCTTGGAAGTGAAATTCTCTTCAATGGGGAGACCTTTGATTTACCACCTACGAAAGAGATGTCAATGGAGCCGTCAAAATTGAAAAACCTGAAATATACCGCGGCTGCGCAACCACGCTCACTACTATCTCCGAAACCATGAAGTTCGCAACGATAAAATGGTTTCGATGCAAGTTTCCGAGGTATCTTTAATTTACCCAATTCGGTTAATTCGGATTTACACTGATTCCAGCGACGGCTGACATCGTCTGGAAGTGTATCATCCCACTGCAAACCTAATGTCCAAAGATGCTGGATCAAATGTTTAGCAAGAAAAGCAAATGGAGAAAGGAACCCCAAAGGGTCGAAAATTCGAGAAAGTTCTGAAAGTATGGTACGTTTGGTACATACCTGCACAGTAGTTTCCGCAAAATAAGAAAATTCGTCCGACGAAGGAAACCACTTCAAACCGAGAATTTTGACTAATATTTGACGATACAGTTGTTTGATATCAGCTGTGAAAACGAACCGATGAACACGAAAGTTCATCAAAATGGCAATAATATCCTTTTGTAATTTAGGACCTATCAATAGAGCATCATTTAAAGATAAATGACCGGGTACATGAGCTGACGCATCGAAAACAACCTCAACTTTGTGGATGGACTGTTTGGTTTGATTATACAATGGTGAGGGATATAAAAAGGTATTTTCATAATCCGAACTAGTAGAAATCAATGACATATGATCTTTTTCTAAATATTCCTGCATGAAAGTAGAGTATTCCCGGTATATATTCTGGTTTTTAATAAGTTTACGTTCAAGGGACAAAAAACGACGTAGTGCTAGAGAATATGTGTCACCGAATGAAAGAGTTGACTGATCAGGTTTAAATGGTAATGCCACAGTGTACCGTCCAGATGTATTTCTAGAATAGTTCTGAGTGTATAAGTTTTCACAAAATTGATCTTCTGGTGATACAATGACATTCTCTGAAACTTCTTCAAGTTCCCAAAATCGTTTCAACGAGGAGTTCAAACCTGATTCAGACAATGACAAATGAAAATTGTTAACTGATATGTTAGGTGATTGAATCTTTCCCATGAAAACCCAACCAAACACTGTCTCAAGTGCTGTTGGTTCCAAACCGTTACCCTCGATACGACCCGGTCGAATTATTAAAGAGAATATATCCGCTCCCAGAAGAAGATCTATTGATTTCGGAATAGAAAAGTTCGGATCTGCTAACTTCTTGTTATGGACACAATTCCAAAACGAATAATTTACGAAAGAACTCGGCATTTCCGCACAAATCTTCGGAATCACGACGGCATCGAATGTAAAAGATGGATTTATTTGACCTGATGGACGAATAGTACATTCAGTGCTGCAATTAGCAGAAGATGAGCTTTCACAAATTCCATTTATCGAAAATGAAGCATCACAAATTTTCAAGCCTAATCTATTTACACACGATTGAGTTATAATATTTATTTGAGAGCCTCCATCTAACAGAACTCGGACCTTCTGATATCTACCCCAAGCATCACGAATTTCGACCTCAGCGGTTGCCAAGAGAACGGTAGAATTTGAAGAAACATTGGTTAAAACTTGAGCTGAGCCTGAATCCGATGAATTTGCAGCATTGAAATGAAACGTCTCTGATGAAGAATCATTCTCCGCATTATTGCGCATGTGCAACAGGGTATGATGCTTTCCGTTGCAAACACGACAATTTGACCTTGAAGAATAATTGTTAATCTTATGTCCAGAATGGAGGCAATTGATACACCAATTTTGTTCTTCACAATCTTGAACCGATCTTGAACAGTTTGTTCCAAAATGATGGACATTTGTAAATATTATGAGCTAACTTGCAATAATTACAGGTTATACGTTTCTTGAATGATTCAGTTTCCGTTTGAACGAGAAGAGTCGAATTTCTTTTATTCATTGAGAGAGAACTAGATTTCAAAACTTGAGAATTCGAAACTGAATGAGTTTTCGACGGAAGAGAAAGAGCTACTGCCTCCAAGGCTATACACTGATTTGTCAGGAAATTTCGCAAATTGACAAACGACGGAATATCTGTTGAACATTCTTGTAATTCAAAACGTTTGATCGTTGCTGAATCTAATTTCTGAATGAGAATGTGAAATAAAACGAAGTCCCACTGGTCAACGAGTAAACCTAAATTCCTTAATACCGATAAGTTTTCCGCAAAAACTTCTAGAATTCGCCTAAGGTCTTTAGCTGAATCACCCTGTAGCTTTGGAACATTACAGATTTCCTTCCAACACGTATTAGCGAGAAGTCTTTTATTTTGATATCTTTCCGCCAATGTCTGAAAAGCGCTTTCATAATTTTCAGCAGTCAATGGAAATCCTTTAACTAAATTTAAAGCATGAGAAGAAAGTGAACTAAGGAGGTATTGAAACTTTTCTATTTGACTCAAGTTAGAATTTTCATGTACCAAACTTTGGAACATATCGAAAAAAAGTAGGCCACTCTTTATAATTCCCATTGAAAATGGGCAATACTATCTTTGGAAGTTTAACATTTGGCGAACTAATAGAGCAACTGTCTTGGTTTTTACTGGAATGTTTACTACAGGAAATAAATTAACATAAGTTGTTCTGATGGTGTAATAATTATCCATAAGGTTGTTCGAATAACCTTCTCAGTGTCCAATTCGGGTTCTTCGGAAGATACTATCATAGAGATAATAGACGTATGTAAATTTTGAAAGTCCACGAGAATATCGTCAAGTATTTCACATCTTAATTTGAATCTAACATGGAGACTCTGATCAGTGACAGCGAATTGTGCTAAATTGAGAATTTCCTCGAGATCATCAATAACAATTTGACGACGAGCTTTGAGTTGTTTCAATTTTGTCGCCATTATTATTATTCAAGGTATACTGCAGAAAACAATATGAATTTCGTTTTGAGTAATTTCGAAAAAGAGTAAATAGACTAACCGATTGAAAAGAACGAAATTAATTAATAAAGCAAATAATTAAGATTGAATCTATTAAATTGAAAATCGAGTTGAAAATAAACAAATGAAAATAATGAAATGTAAATAAACAAAACAAGAATGTCAATCTTTGTTTATGTTTCGAATCAAGGTTATGAGCATAGATGAGAAAAACAAATGAAAGGTAATGAAAGCTAAATTCTTTTAACATGCGCAGATATTAAAGGATTTATGAATGTGTTCGATATCTTATCAAGTTTTCGAGGTCACGTGAATAATGACAGATTGAAATAAATGCAAATGAAAAAACTAAATGAAAAAATTCCAAAATGCTTGATCGCAATAATTTTGAAAACGCTGTTCGAAAATATGCGGCTCAAGAAGGACCAAAATGGCACGACACGGCCTTTGAAATGAAATGAAAAGGAAAAAGAAATTAATAATGAAATTCTGAAAAAATATGAAAAAATGACTCGAAAGAAAGTACGAGATGTTGGAGTATCGACGATTGCGTACCTGGCTTCCCAGCACGGATCAATGTGTCACTCACGAGCGAGAAATAGTCACTTTTTCACCAGAGTTCTAATTTGTAGAAATTAACGAGAAAATTCGACAGAAACGAAGAAAGAGTTTTTGCACTGCACCGAACGAACGTCGATGTCTGTATTCGAATTACGACTGCTTTCGTCTCCTTTCGTCCGGCACTGTCATATATCTCCAACATATGTCCACACGTAAATATACGTCCATAGAGAAAGAAAATGAACATACGTGGGCCGCACGAAACGAACAAGCATTTTGGAACAGAAAATAAACGAATGCAACCAATAACACCGAGTTGCAGTAACAGTATAGAAAAAACATTTTTAGAGCTATTTTTAAATTTTCTATAATATCGTTTTCTACGAAGTTTTGCAAGTCTATTTGTTGCAACATTATTCAAATATCTTTCTATTATCTAGTTATCGAGAGAAAACCAGTTACATGCTTGTAACGTCTGAAAGTTCAAGGGATTCAGACCATACAAAAATACTCGGACAGTTGACCTATTCTGTGAATATGACAATTCTGGCTCATCTCTTTCGACGCAGATGCAGAGTATATGGCTATATGTCTAGCCGGACGGATTTTTCATCAGAAAATCAAAACCCAATTTGAGATCATTTTCGGTTCGATATTCGAAAATTACAGATATGTGGATAAAACTATAGCAGGCTGTTCTTTTAGGACAAGAACATAACAAGAAACAACAAGAAATTTTATTGGAGAATGATGTATGAAAAATTTTTTGCAATGTTTCTTTTAAATTATTCTTACCTCTTATTGTAATCACTGATTATCAAATCAGTATTTGTTTTGATTACCCTTCCACTTATCTCTAAAATATCAACTGGTTCTATTTCGATCACGTCATGTTCAACATTTCCCAAAGGGCAATAGATTTTTCTTGTTGCTAAAGAGATCATTTTATACCATAATAAAGTCTTTTCGTCATATTTGCAATTATCCACAATTTTTTCACTCAGAACCAAAACTTTGTAAGTCTGTGTTCCCCTATTTACTGAAAGTAGCAGGGCAAGCTTGTTTATATGGTTCCTCCAACATACTAACAGAATTCTACCGGGTACCATAACTTTTTGTACTTTGGCATGACCCATAATAGTTGCCTGAAAGTTATTTAAGGTAATGAAAACAGATATTTTATACTGATTTTTGAAAGCATTGCGAATGATCAATACAATTATAATTTAAACATAATCCATGAAGTTTTAGATTTTATGGGTACTCTGCAAGAGTACCGAAACTCATTTAAAGTACCATCTATGCAGTTATTTTCTCCAAACCTCTCAATCCTGAATCAGTTTCATATTGAGCTGCCTATTCTCCATACATTGGCATTGCCTTCTTTCTTCGTCTTCGCTGGACACGTCTAATCTATCCATGTTCAGGTATACTTATCAAGTGACCAAACCAATTTGGACTCCCAATCTCGATTGCGGGGGGGGATAAATTATATGAGCTGTATCTAAACGAGGATACGCCAGTTTAGTTGGATCTTATAAGGAGGGCTAGAAGCACCAGAGCTTCAGGCCCCGGCTCACTTATATATCATTCATTTTTGAACTGTCAAATATGAATATCTAGAAATGATGACATAATCTTTATGTTAATATCCTTGCTCTTTCTCTCATTTAACTGCGATCAATCTTCGCTGCGGGTTCATATTTCAATGCCATAATATAGAGACTAGTCAACCAACATTTTTCCAATATGTTTGTATTTAAGATTACAGATGTCTACCAGAAGAAGTAAGCAGTCAACACTGTTTATAATCTCTTGTATTCTCTGCTTTCTTATGACTCTACCAATGTCATTTCAGTCAACAACCTCATCCAAATATTTAAATTTATTCACTTGTCATCGTATTGTCATCTACGAGTATGTCAAAATATGGTTTGTTATTTACTACCCGGTATTCCGTCTCCTTTGCTTATAATCCAAAGTGAGCTGCTTATAATCAAGCCAGTCTTTTATCACTGCCAAATATCTGTTTCCTTAACCTCGAACCAGTTTTTTACCAGAATAGAAAAATGTAGTACCATCTCCAAAACCAGTAACTCTGCCGACCGATTCAACTGATTCACATACATGCAGAACAGAACTGTCCCCGAAATCGTTCCTTGAGGCATTCCACATTCAATATCTCTTCCACTACCTGCAACACAAAGCCTCAGGAAAATAAGGTCCATACAAGTTTTCATATTTGTTAGTGCGTTTATCAGTGATTGGTACTCATATTTCAACATGATTATTGAGTAGTCTCCAACTATTCTGTTACACTTGATGAGTATGTAGATATTCACATCTCCAACAATGAAGCTAACAGATCTTTCAGCTGTTGTTTTGGTTTTTAGGTTTATAGGATGACCAAAAAAATCCACTTCCAATCTCAGCAACACTGAACCATTGAACTGTATCAATCAGTGTCTTTTATAATTACCTGCTTTCACATATACTATCGTGCCATCACTCTGATTCAAATTCGCCCCAATATATATTATATTATGCCTTGTCCCCTGGTAAAGTCAATATATTAAGACCATATTTCTGTGAGAACAATGCGATCAAATTCAATGTCAAACTGTGACAGAAAGATCCTGAATTCGTCCAAGTTTTTTCTAATACTCCTTTTATTATTATGAACCATTTAGAAAATAAGATTTCCCTGATTAATTTTCAGAACTTTATTTGCTTGGGATGCTGTCTCTATAGTGAATAATTCCACATCCGTTAACTCAAGTCACGAAAATAAGGATCCATTTTCTATTCCAACTCAAAAATCTCTTTTTCTTCAAATGAGAAATGAATTCAAGTTTGATCGGCGAGTTGTCAGCTTTTCCTATTGAATAATGATGTCTGATTCTATTATATTGATAGTTAATAACTGCTTTATTTCATTACAGATGAAAACAACTGTCAAATTTGCATCGAGATCAACGATTATTAATTTTTTTTTCTGTAGTCTTTATCCAACTTCTCGATGTTGAGCTCAAGATTTTTCTGTTCCAATTTTCTTATTCTACCGTTCAACGAATCAACCTCTAATAAAACTCACATTTAACTAATCTCAACCGAATTCTTGAGTATTCTCCTGCTTTTAACGATTACATCATATAACAACATTGTTTTATTATAATCTCTGAGCCATTCTCAATCATCTTCGTGTTTGGAGCAACAAATGTATGAGGTCACCTTTGGTTTTATCGATTCAACCTGTTACTCATTTAGAAATGTGTTTGTTAACTGACATCAATAACCTTAGTAATATTCTCTCATATTTAAGATTACTATCCGGATAATTCATTCAGATATACTTATCCATTAAAAAAAAAATTAAAAAAACTTTTTTTTAAATTCATGTACATTTCTTAAATAACCAACGAATCTTTTCATTAATTTCAATATGCATATACCTACCCAAATTTCTGACATATATCCTTTCTCCAAATTTACAATATGCAACTCTTCTCTTGTCAATATTTTTCTCTTTTAATTGTTGCACCACAAAAAAATGTGCTCACATGTCAATAGTTTGAGAAAAAGAATATCAAAACATACATGAAAGTATTATTTTGAGTTGATGAAAATCGGTCTGATACACTTACCATAATTCCTTTGCGGTGCTTTAAGTAGAGTTTGCACTATCAAAATATGCTACCAGAGGCAGTAAATATTGATTAATCTCGTCTTTATATATACTATCAATTTCCTTTTCTAGATTTACTAAATCCTTTTCCACTCTATCATGTTTTTCTGATGTTCAGATTCTAAGAAACTACGTGACATCATTCCTTCAACTGATAGTTTTTCTGTTCAAGCAAACTGAGCACCTGAAAATTATTATTTAGAAAATGTTGATAAATAGAATATGATTCATAATTAACCATGCTGTAAGTAAGTCTGAATTGACTCTTCAAAGACTGTGGTCTCCCCATCATCATATTTTTCAATGTTAATTCAGAAGGAAACTTGTTTTTGCACAATATTATAACTGTGCCTTCTTTATCATGCTGCCTTCTTCCTGCACGACCAGCCATTTGTATATATTCAGCTGGTTCTAGTGTTGCCACTCTTTTCCGTCATGTTTAGTGATTGAATCAAAGATAACAGTTCTTGCGGGCATGTTGACCCCATCGCAAATGTTTCTGTGGCAAATAAAATCTAAAAAAATAAAAAGCTTTAAACATTTGAAATGCATAATTGCTTGTTCTAAAGTCTTTTCCCGGACTCCGGAATCTAGCATGACGATTGTCCCGAAATTTGCAAACCTATATATTTCAACCTTATTAAAACATCTTCCAAGTTATAAATTGATCGAATGGATATTATAGAGTTGAGGAAACCAAATTTCAGATCTTCCTAACTCCTGAAGTAATCGGCGGAGTCAACGAAATCGATCAAAATAATTGGACAAGTAACCTATGACCACAATGTTGCTCAACTCCCAGAGGTGTGTACAATTTTCTTCAAACTCTATCAAAACATCTTCTTGTTTCGGTAATCTGATCATAAGGAAACAGTAATTGGCAGAAATGCAAGTATGGTCTTAGTGTTTGTTATGTTTTGAACTGGACCCGTTTTCAAATCTCAATTTCAATGTTTTCTTGCATGGTTGTGTTAGGTCAATATGTGTTTTTGTTTATTCCATTATTTATGCAATCATTGTGAGGTACTCACCTCTTTAATTTTTTGGTTAGACTTCATGAACTTACAGTGTTTTGTCCCATATCATTGTTCTGCGAGTCTTTCTCAACTTATTCTATGCTTTATTGAGTGACTTAGTAAAACATATGCTGTTTCGTAATTTTTTTCATAATTTTCATTACAATTGCATTATCCTTAGGTATTTGGTAAGTTTCTGGACCAATTATTGTCGTCAAAGGTTAACTTGGAAAGAGTACCTCCTTTCAATTGTAAATCGGATAAACCCAACGCAATTTGTTCATTTAGAAGTTACATTGTTTCTGATGCTTTACGGATATTTTATGAAGATTGTTAGAAAATATTTTTATTTATTTCCCAAATGCCACCAGTTCCATATACAATTACCTAATTTTATTATAAAAAATTTTCTGTACACAGTTTACCCAGATATGAACTAACAAAAATAATTTCTCCACTGATGACCACTACTACATATATTGAAATTTCAAATTATAATTGAATTAAATCATTTATTTAAATATTTCATAACATATAAATTATATTTACAGTTATTTATATGGATATGTTTATGTTTATTTATTTATTACAAAAAAAATTGTTCAATTTTAATATTTGTAATTTCTAGCGTATTTCCACCGTATTAACAACACAAAGATATTGAATAAGTTATTTAATATCTTTGTAACACTATCCATGATATGATCCATGATGTACAACATAACCTTACTTTCACTTATCTATGCACTTAACGAAATGGTTTTGAAATCATCTGTTCCCACCTGTTCTCACCCCTTCGTGTCATAGAACAACTTCCGACGATTCCAAGAGTTACAGAACCTGGTTCTCTGTGAGCCCAGAACAACTGGGAACTGCCACCCGAACAAACCTACTAATACTATTCTGATTGTCCTTTATTTTTGTTCTATTGTAGTAGTCTTTAACCTTCCTTATTATTTTTGCGAGTGTATTTCTATAATTTTTGTATTCAGCCTCAAATGGTCTACTACTTGGATCAATGCTCCATTGTAGTTATAAATTATTTTCCTATTACCTGAAATGATTAGGGGTGATGATATCCCATTTTTCCCTTTTCTCTGGTCCCTTTTTAGATGTATAAGGTCGGTGCATTTTTCTTGTTCATTCATCAAAAGTTCGACGGATCTTTCAGTCATGACATCCAAGTCTACATCCGACGCAATACTTTTCCAGTTCTCGATAAGTCTACCCTTATTCAGCTGTCTCATCGTTCTTTTGCAATCTTTTTTTGGTCTAGAATCCTTTCAATTATTTCTTGAATAATGGTTATCGAGTGATCAGTTATATCCATGAGACCTACCATTCAACGTTTTATGCAACACAAAGCCTCAGGAAAATAAAGTCCATATAAGTTTTCCTATTTGTTAGTGCGTTTATCAGTGATTGGTACTCATATTCCAACATGATTATTGAGTAGTCTCCAACTATTCTATTACACTTGATGAGTATGTAGATATTCACATATCCAACAATGAAGCTAAGAGATCTTGCAGCTGTTGTTTTGGTTTTTAGGTTTATAGGATGACCAAAAAAATCCACTTCCAATCTCAGCAACACTGAACCATTGAACTGTATCAATCAGTGTCTTTTATAATTACCTGCTTTCACATATACTATTGTTCATTCATGTACATTTCTTAAATAACCAACGAATCTTTTTCATTAATTTCAATATGCATATACCTACCCAAATTTCCTGACATATATCCTTTCTCCAAATCTACAATATGCAACTCCTCTCTTGTCGATATTTTTTCTCTTTTAATTGTTGTACCACAAAAAAATGTGCTCACATGTCAATAGTTTGAGAAAAAAGAGTATCGAAACATAAATGAAAGTATTATTTTGAGTTGATGAAAATCGGTCTGATACACTTACCATAATTCCTTTGCGGTGCTTTAAGTAAGAGTTTGCACTATCAAAATATGCTACCAGAGGCAGTAAATATTGATTAATCTCGTCTTTATATATACTATCAATTTCCTTTTCTAGATTTACTAAATCCTTCTTCCACTCTATCATGTTTTTCTGATGTTCAGATTCTAAGAAACTACGTGACATCATTCCTTCAACTGATAGTTTTTCTGTTCGAAGCAAACTGAGCACCTAAAAATTATTATTTAGAAAATGTTGATAAATAGAATATGATTCATAATTCACCATGCTGTAAGTGAGTCTGAATTGACTCTTCAAAGACTGCGGTCTCCCCATCATCATATTTTTCAATGTTAATTCAGAAGGAAACTTGTTTTTGCACAATATTATAACTGTGCCTTCTTTATCATGCTGCCTTCTTCCTGCACGACCAGCCATTTGTATATATTCAGCTGGTTCTAGTGTTCGCCACTCTTTTCCGTCATGTTTAGTGATTGAATCAAAGATAACAGTTCTTGCGGGCATGTTGACCCCCATCGCAAATGTTTCTGTGGCAAATAAAATCTAAAAAAATAAAAAGCTTTGAACAGTTGAAAGGCATAATTGCTTGTTCTAAAGTCTTTTCCCGGACTCCAGAATCTAGCATGACGATTGTCCCGAAATTTGCAAACCTATATATTTCAACCTTATTAAAACATCTTCCAAGTTATAAATTGATCGAATGGATATTATAGGAGTTGAGGAAACCAAATTTCAGATCTTCCTAACTCCTGAAGTAATCGACAGAGTCAACGAAATCAATCAAAATAATTGGACAAGTAACCTATGACCACAATGTTGCTCAACTCCCAGAGGTGTGTACAATTTTCTTCAAACTCTATCAAAACATCTTGTTTCGGTAATCTGATCATAAGGAAACAGTAATTGGCAGAAATGCAAGTATGGTCTTAGTGTTTGTTATGTTTTGAACTGGACCTGTTTTCAAATCTCAATTTCAATGTTTTCTTGCATGGTTGTGTTCGGTCAATATGTGTTTTTTGTTTATTCCATTATTTATGAAATCATTTTGAGGTACTCACCTCTTTAATTTTCTGGTTAGACTTCATGAACTTACAGTGTTTTGTCCCATATCATTGTTCTGCGAGTCTTTCTCAACTTATTCTATGCTTTATTGAGTGACTTAGTAAAACATATGCTGTTTCGTAATTTTTTTCATATTTTTCATTACAATTGCATTATCCTTAGGTATTTGGTAAGTTTCTGGACCAATTATTGTCGTCAAAGGTTAACTTGGAAAGAGTACCTCCTTTCAATTGTAAATTGGATAAACCCACGCAATTTTCTCATTTAGAAGTTACATTGTTTCTGATGCTTTCACGGATATTTTGGCGATATAAGTAGCTTTCATGATTATTTGGCGATATAAGTCGCTTCCATGGTTATTTGGCGATATAAGTCGCTTTCATGAATATTTGGCGATATAAGTCGCTTCCATGGTTATTTGGCGATATAAGTCCAACGATTTACTCATGTCGAGTAAAATATGAGACATAATAACACGAGCTAGGTTAGATTTATTTATTTCAGTTCAGTTGGAATACTTCCCGTCATTAGTGGGGCGAAAAGCACCAGAAGAGAGATAGAATTGTCGAAAGTTTTCTCTCGCACATCGTCATTTGTGACGTCAGCTATGTATATCACAGCCTTGCATTTGAATACGTAGCTTCCTTGGTATTAACATCAATTGATGGACTATCAACTGATTCATTTCTCTGCGGTTTTAGATGTACGCGGTGTTTGTCTTATATATTAGAACTGAGAACGTAGTTAGTTGGATGTAGGGAAGCGTCCTCTTTATGTATATTATCAATCTTGATTCCCATGATTCTTATGACCATTGCGCAATTTTTCAGAAACTTATCAAAAGAGGGTAAGTATACTGGCCCCATACTATTAATGTCCAGTTTCATGGGAACCACAAGAAACAGAGAGCTTTCTTTACTGTAATAAGCATCACAATGTTTCGAAGACTTCCCTGTTGCTATCCTGTTTTTGGCTCCAGCATTTGCTTTCCCCTGGTTATGCTACAAGCTACGGTAACTCCTCTGCATAAGGTTAACTTTGATCACTAATTCAACAGTGCTTTGCTAGCTTTGAGTAATTATTACCAGTCTTCCTTGAAGAAGTACATTAAGCCATTAAGAAATCCAAGAATTTATCAAACTTTCAGGTCATCATTTAGAAAAGTATTTTATTATAATTTATAGTTTCTCTTTTTTCAAAACACTCTGAAATCTTAAAAGCGCAACCTCGCGATTAAACAAAAAATCATACCTTGATAAGTTCTCTCTGGAAAAGCATTTCCACAATTTCCTTCACTATTGGAAGGACACCACTGTGATGTACACCGATGCCCCTGCTGAGAATGTCATCCATTATCAAAATTTGGGGCACATTTCTATCAGATTCAGACAAATTCCTGATACACTTATGATAGAATCCTCTAATTAAATGCTTTTCTTTGGCGGTTGTTAAATCAAGAGAATTTAAGTTAATGGCATTTCTATCACATTTATATCTGGAGAAGGTGAATGCTACAACAGGCAGTAAGTTTTGCTTTTGGAGATGACCAATCAGAGCAACCCAAAGAGTTTTGTCTTGTTTTTCAGTGAACTGTCTCCTATCATCATTTCCTTTTTTATCAATCCGATCTGCCATAGACAGTTTAGCTAGTGCATATCTGAAAACAATTATAGTTATAAGGAGTGTAATGCGGCAGATTTCTGGGTTGTGTCCAAATGGAGCATATATGTGGTCTATTTAAAAATATTACGAAATGGTTTATTTTTCAAAAAATATTCATTTATAAGTTAACAGATGACAAATGACCTCTCAGGTTATTTTCTTTCATGGGATCGAAATGACATTGGATAATCGGCAATGTCGTGATTTGAACAGTTGTCGGAACACAAGGGACCAACGCAAAAAGTCATGGCTAACCTGAGTGACTAAATGAAAATGAATAGTGTAAAAGTCAGCTACATTCAGCATGAACTCAAACATTAAAGCAGAGTGAAGACTAAAAAAAAACATGTAATAAGAACTTGAGTAACATAATCCAAATATGAAGAATATAAAATTGATTTACACATTTATAAGAAAACCTTCCCGAATGCCAGACAGCGCATACCTTATACAGGTCTGGAAAACCTAGTCGGAAACATAGCGATTTACGTGTGATAGTCGACTTCACTTCTAGTCCAGTGGGACAGTGGAAGAATCGAAACCTCAGTGCGATTTGATATCAAATGAGCGGCTGGTCTAGTGTAATGACAGTTTGTAGTGGGGATCTAGACTAGGAATCAGAACAGAATCAGTAACACTCCCGAAGCGCGACGCGATGGGTGTTATCATGTCCGTTGAAAATGAATACAATTTTATTCCACTCTTATCGAAGGAATAAATTTGCATCAATAAATGACACAAATAATTTCCTGTGAAAATTAGTGCATTGGTCTTTTCACCATAACAGGTTTGAAAATAAAACAATTCTACGAAAAACAAAAAACATTCTACGTAATAAGAAATTGAAAAAAATATTCTATGAAAAAAAAATATTCTATGAAAAAAATATTCTATGAAAATAAAAATAACGAATTGAAATTGAAGATCGACAAATTCAAATTAAATGTTCAAATAATCCACCTTGTTGTGCTAAACAGTAGCCAAATCTATTATAAAGAGATAATCTCATATCTCTAAGAAGATTTGGCGTACTTGCTATTTTGGCACAAAGTTGGATTATTTTGTACCTTAATTCGGTAATATTTGTCGCTCTTTCAATTTCTTGCCCATACACCATATTTTTCAGATATCCCCAAAGAAAGAAATCATTTGGAGATAAATCTGGAGATCTGGGCGGCCATTTGATCGTTCCGTTTGTTGTAATGAGACGGTCAGAAAAAGTTGTCCTCAGATATTCAGTGACAATTCTTGCATTATGACTCGGGCAGCCATCCTGTTGAAACCAGACATCATCGAAGTTAATAGGTAGCTGTCTAACTGTCGGAATAATCTGATTCTGTAAAAGCTCCAGATATTTTGCAGCATTTAGGTTGCCATCGATGAAGAATGGTCCTATCATATAATTTCCTAGCATTCCTGTCCAAACATTAAGTTTTTCAGGATACTGGGAACGCACAGGAATATTCAGGTGCTTATTTTTCCTAGACCAATATCTTACTACAGATGGGTTATGTTTTCTATGCAAGGAAAAGGATGACTCATCCGTGAATAAGATATTGCTCAGAAATGAACTACTCTCATTCCCTTTTTCCATCATCTTTTCGCAAAATTCCATTCTTTTGAAATGGTCTTCTGGAAAAATTTCTTGAGAGGTTTGCACCTTATAACATCTGTAACCATTTCTCTTCAAAATATTCCGAACAGTTCTATCGCCCAAATCGACCTGTTCAGCAATTTTCCTACTACTACAAGGTGAACTGGTCTCAACAGCAGCACACACATTTATTTCTTTTGCCTCTTGCGTCTCACTGATGGTTTTCAGTGGTTTATCAATTCTGCAATGACGGCATGTTTGTAAGCACCCACATTGCTCAAATTTTTTTACTATTTTACAAATAGCCGAACGTGAAGGTATCGGCCTATCTTCAAAGGCAACAATAAACGAATTTATTACCTCCGAAATTGATTGACCACCGAAATACCATTTTATGATTTGAATTTTCTCTTGAACCGTGTACATTCTTATTCGTGCGGAATCTTATTTTATCTTCAAACAGTATGGTGTCATCGCATCCAAGCTCGGATTGCGACTGACTTCGATTTTATCTTCGATTCGCGAAAAGCAACAGAGTAGGAGAGATTCAGGCATCCCCACTACGATCGAAACTAGACCAGCCGCTCATTCGATATCAAATCGCACTGAGCATTCGATTCTTCCACTGTTCCACTGGACTAGAAGTGAAGTCGACGATTACATGTAAACAGCTATGTTTCCGACTAGGTTTTCCAGACCTGTATGTACGGTTCCACAAAACTTGTTTTAACTCTTAATGAGTGTTCATCTTAATTTACTTTCCAGATCTAGCATATTTCGGTTTTTTGAAGTTCTACCAAAGAAATTGAACGCTTTTATAACAATAGGTTTGAACCAGAAAGTAGAAGATGAATTGCGCGTTCAAATATTGAAATAAAATAAAAGGTATTATAAAAATGTAGTAAGGCCTGCCACTCACACACAACTGTATAGTTGATCTAAGTTCATTAAGTTCTTGTGGATGTTATATGTCTGAAGTCGCTGAAGATGCAAATCGCTGATTTTACATACTCTTGATTTCAGATTTTAGGAGATATTTCCTTTTCAAATGACTAATACAAAATAAAATCAGCGTTAAACAGCAATAAGTAAAATTCCATAAATAATAATCTAATATCATTTAAATTTAGGAAGCGCACTGTCATTATTTGAGGTTTCCAAAACTAGAATTAAAGAGATCTCATTCAGAACGCAACAGGCTGCATCTGTCTACAAGATTATACTACAAATAATATAATGTAGCAGCCAAATTGAGAAATGCCTACCCTTCCATGCACCATTGATCATCATTCAATATAGCATATTTATTATCTTTAGTTCTGCCGTCCGTTCCAGTGTACAAAAAGTGATGAAGAGGTACTGGCCTTTTCGGTGTTGTTATAACATAAACTTTTCTCTGATATGTTCTACCCAACCAATCAGCAAATTCCTCAGGTTTTGGTACTGTTGCACTCAACAGTATGACACTTACATTTTCAGGAAGCATAATGAGCACCTAAAAGTTAATGCAAATATTAAACAATAGTTGAAGTCAATCCATGAAAGCTGTCATTGTAGAATTCTTTAGAATTATAATTTATTTTGAGATCTACTAGTTATTACAGTATACATCTTAACCTAATATTAGATGTGTTCCAGCAATTACAATAAAAAGCCTCATCAGGACAGTAGACCTAAAGATCGACTCTAACTAAAAATTTTGAAGAGAAAAATTATGTCAAATCCGCAAGTCAGAACCCATTGGAATATTTAGAAATAGCTCCAGGTTGAAAACAAAATTTCCAAATTTTAACTTTTGTTACTTTTTACGTTTATGAGGATGTGCACTGTATGAACCAATGTTGCTTTGTATTCAATTTTGAGAATAGAATGAAACCTGAAACATGCTTGTCAATTATGTTTTGATTAAACTTGTGAAACATACAGTCTAGTGTTTGATTTTGCCAATTTTTGTCATTTAAAAATGATAATTAAAAGAATAATTGTTGGAAAACAATTTATAACAAAATTGTGGAAGATCCAATCAATTTCAGATCCAATCTAGCGAAATTTAATTCAAGGTAACTTACTCACCTGCTCCCATACATGACCTCTCTCTCTATCATTAATATAATGCACTTCATCAAATATAACATACTCCAAATCCCTTGTAGTGTCACTTCCGCAATAGAGCATAGATCTCAGAATTTCTGTTGTCATAATGAGACAGCTGGCGCTTTCATTAGTTTGAAAATCCCCAGTAATTAAACCAACATCATCAAATTCCTTCTTGAAATCTCTGTATTTTTGGTTTGACAATGCCTTGATAGGTGATGTGTATATGGTTTTTGTTCTATGCTGCTGTGAAAGAGCAATAGCATATTCAGCTACAACAGTCTTACCAGCTGAAGTATGAGCAGCAACGAAAACATGATTATGTTGTTCTACTTGCAGTATAGCTAACTTCTGAAAGTTATCAAGCTCAAAGGGATATTGCCTTGCCATTTTAGGAATTTTTTTGTCGAAATCTAATACAGGTTTTGAAGCATCCAGAACGACTGCCCATTCCATTCCTTTAGCTGATGAAGGTTGTGGAGTTTTGCTAATATTAAGAACAAGGGGTTCCTTGGGAATGATGGCCTCTTCTTCAGGATGTGTTTCTTCATTATTGCTATCAGTTTCATTAGTTTGTTTCGTTTCTGAATTTCCCGAAGTGACTTGAAAAAACAAGAGGGGATTAGTTAGATGAAAGAATATGTACAAATAGTGCGAACAATTAAAATATAATATAGTATCAAAAGGAATTACATACTCTAATCAATATTTGAAAATTTACATGAATTTTCACTACTTGTAATAGAGTTTACATGTTCTCAGCTGAACTGCCAATAAACAGTACCAGAGTCAAAATGTTGTAAATCTCGGAGATGCACAAAGATGAAAGTCTATGTGGTTGCCTGCTGGGTGTCATCTCTGTTCACTTAGTACTCAGAGGTAGCTGGCAGAATTCAACAATAGCCGCTTCAAAATTGGTTGTTATTGAGGGTTGTGTTATGCAGTACTGATGATCCGAAATAAGGGTGAGTACCCTCTCTAGCTGACGGCATGTTCTCAGTGATCTTACTTATATGCAATTCTTACTGCATGAATTATAACATCTTTGATATTCCATTTTTTTGGCTCTGGCAATGCAGCTGAGAACAGGAATCCCCTATTATGAAGTAATTTCTTTTGATGTACAAACAGGTAATTCAAAGCACAAAAGAAACAGTGATTCATTCATGAGATATTAACATCAGGAAGTTCTGAAAATTTAAAATTAGAACAACGTGAATAACAAGATCAGCAAACAACATTTTTTTGCGTAGATGTAAATCTTCCAATTAAACAAGTTGGGTAATCATTTCAAAATGAGTGCTGATGTATTAACAATTTTAACATATCCTGCTAAGGAATATATAATAATAGAAATATAATGAAAAGTAACGACAATTACAAAGAACCATCGCTCCAGTGGTGCGAGCTAGTCATTATTGACGCATGGTAACCTCAGAGAATCAAGACCTCAAGTGCACTGTGTACCGGTTTCGAGGTGACTGCCTCTCATCAGCACAGTGTGGCACTGATGATCTTGTATACTAAACACACTATCAAAAAATGGTTTCTCAGCAGTTTATGATAATGGTAACCTCAGAGAATCAAGGAGTTGTTGAATTTATTCTCATTTTGTTGTGCAGTCGCGTTATTTTCTGATACACCACTTATAGTTACTAGGTTTTTTCAGAAAGTAAATTGTGTGTTTTGAAGAAAAAATTTCAATATTTTTATTGAACATCACATTCATTTTGTATCCTTTCCTGATCAGAAAAGTATGAAATAAATTCATCTTTTCAATTTTAAACAAGTTAAAGTGGCAACTTGACAATCATTTGCTCCATATGTTAGAAATCCCTGTCACAAGAGGCAATCTCACATGCTACCAATACTGAGCGGAAAAAATTTACTAGGTACATGGCAATATATTTAAAACTGCATTACTGATTTCAATGTTTCCCAAAATTTAATACCTATAGTTAGTTCAAGAACTTTGCCATTTGTCAACTATAACTACTTCATGATTCATTCTTCAAATACTCCGAATAAAAGTACACATATATTTACCTATCAAATTCTGCTCTTTTTGTGCTAATTCCACTAAATTTATAGTGTGCTTTTCCTCTGGAATTTTCCTAGGTATAACCTCTACAGATTCTTCTAATAATGTAATACCATCAGTGTCGAAAGTTAAACCTTTAGAAAATCCAGGAGGCACCGTTAACAGATCTAAAGAAAATAGAGAACTTGATATGTTTAAATAAACTTCAACAATACAATGTTGAATTTACCAGAATGCTGTACTTCTTCACATTTCAGAATGTCAAGGCTTTCATTCATAAAACTGCCTGGTAGAAATGGAATAAAGGAAGAGCTTCCTCTAACAGATTTAGAAGAAGATATTGGGGCTCTATTGAGTAACATTGAATTCATAGCTGTAGCACCAACTGCTTCAACAGGAACTTCGTGATAATCCATTATTTTTCCAGTAAACGGGTCCCGTTGAACCTTGGTAGAAAATATTAATTATTTTTTCGGGAGCCGAAGTAAAGTGACAATAATAATTTCATGGAGAGCTTTCGATAACAATTTCACTTGGTTGATTACCTTCAAAGTTGTACTCAAAGGGGAATTTTCGAAGTGCAGTAAATCGAGAGGATTTGGTTCTCTTTCCCAGTGAATCTGGCATCTTTCATATTCATATATTGAAAAATTTTCTAAGCCGGTCGCAAAACGTTCCAATTTCTTCTCAATATCAGGTAGTATTGATAATTCGTTTTGTTCAGGTAACTGAAAGAAACATTTTCTCATCCACATTTCAATATGTTACTATTTTTTCAAATTCTTACCATTTTTCTCACTATAATTAATGTAACAAAAAATTAGAAAAAGTAATGAATTTTTTTATTTCAAAATATTTACATGTTTAGTTCGGTTTTTCAGTATTCTATTGAACTATCAGGTTTGGGTTGATTAGATCTACCACTTTTCCTTATTTTTTGTTTTGATTAGTCTGTGACTTTGAATAAAGTTAGTTCTATATTCTAAGGTATGTGACAACTAAAGATGGCTTCCAAAGATTCGAAAATTGGCGGGATTCTAAATGAATACTACAATAATCGCGAAGATCTGTCATTGTTTTAGTCATTGCACGCTTGTTCTTGTTGAGTTTATCCGGCCATATACGCTCCATCACCCACAGGAGATGAGCTAGAATTTTCATATTTTCAGAATAGCTGGGTAAAGTTTTTTATTGGACCAAATTCGTCGCATATAGTGCAGCAGTTATGGGCATCCGAAATTTGACTTCCTCAACTATTTCTTAAATATTTCTCCTATTGATTCGAAACTTCGAAAATCGTTTGAATAACGTTGAAACAAAGGAGTCTACCGAATTTTGTAATACCCTCAGGCTAGAAAATTGAATTTGAAAAAAAATCATGAAATTTCTTTTTCAAGTATTAGCTTACGGCCATTATGTTATGTTATATTATGTTATTCATCGAATTTGAACAAAAATCTGTGCATATTGGGAGTTTATGGTTTCTTGCATATTCAGAAAATTAATGTTCGTAGAATGAACCCACGAGAGGATATCTAATTTTTTTGAAGCAATTAAGTTTCAGAAGATCATAGGATAGATATTCCTTCTTCAACTTCTACAAATGATGAATGGTATTGATAGAAAGATTAATTGGAGTTCATCATTGATTTTACCATAACGTACTTACCATACTTAACCTACTTACCATAACTTTTGAGATAAAAATTTTACAATTCCTGGACATGCCTAAAATGTATTCGATGAGTCAGTAAAGAAATTCCCTAATTCTCATGAAGTGTTTTATTTCACATCTTATCCTCAAGAAGATCTCAAAGCAAGTAATTTGGACTTGAATAAATACGGTATCTTAAAAGTAAGATCTTGTTCCATATTGTTCAAAAAACAACCCCTACGATCTACGATCTACGATCGATAACATCGAAAAAAAAAAATAAATTCATATGGCCATTAGTCTATAGCAATGTTCAGTTACTTTCAT
Source organism: Micraspis discolor (assembly GCA_030674115.1). Lineage (NCBI taxonomy): Eukaryota > Metazoa > Arthropoda > Insecta > Coleoptera > Coccinellidae > Micraspis > Micraspis discolor. Next base: position 942,315 of record JARTUT010001751.1, read on the forward strand.
CCAAATTTCCTGAAATTCTAACGTATGTTCAGGATTACAAACCTTATTTTCTTATATTCACTGAAACTTGGCCTAAACCAGCCGTTGGCGACCACACCTTTGCCATACCAGGATACACCTTGTATAGAGATGATATCAACGTGGGACATGGTGGTGTTTTCATTTAAGTACATAACTGTATTGTTCTATCGTTTCGAATAAAGGTCTCTCACAATGCATGGCCTGATATCGGTAACCTACTCATCAGTATTTCCAGTGCACTATTTTCCCTATGCCTTGGTTGTATTTATCGCCAAAGTCCCTGTCAGGAAGACCTTGTTAATTTTTTGTCGGAGAGAATCACCGAAACTGGAAATATTTTTATCGTAAGTAACTTCAATCACCCTGACTTAGAATGGCCTCTAACTCGCATACATTCAATTAATTCCCCTTCTGTTTCATTTGCGCAACTTTTCTCAAATTCTGGCTTCCAGTATGTTGTTGATCTCCCACAAGGTTTAGATCTGGCCAGGAGCCGTCATGGCTCGATTTGTTTGTTATCTTCGACCATAACCTGATTTCAGATGTCAGATACCTATCACCTTTTGCGCGTTCTGACTATCTCACTCTTTCTACTGAAAGTTCAATCTTCCAACTAACATAAATCAAAGTCATCAAGCAGGTAGATTATAACAACATTTCTAATAAGCAGTTCACTGTCGATTGTCGATTGGTCTGCTATTTGTGGTGATGATGACTAAACAGGAAGTGTAAGAGTTTCTTGGATATACTTCATATCGTGCTTGAATCCTGCAGAACATCATGTAAGTCCAAATATAATAAGGTAAGACCGTGGATTACCAAAAGTATTCTGAGAATGGTAAGGAGGAAGAAAGCCATGTGGCAGATAATCCTACGCACTAGATCTGATATGGACTATGTAACGCATGGTTATTATTCAAATGAGGTTATAGAGTGTATGGGATGTTTGAAGAGGGATTATAAAAGGGAATTGACAGCCTCGGGGAGCAGAAAAGAATTTCAAATATGTCAGATCCTTTATAACTGGAAAGTTGGATGTGCCCTCGATCCGAAATAAGGCCAATAAGGTTTGTGCCAAACACGGTTCAGGCTTCAGGCTTTTTGGCCGATGAATTCGGCTTTTCGTTATCCTTTCAGTCTGGTGGTGCTCTGCCAGACATTCGAGTTCAGCGTTGCGAGGTTGATATTACCAATGTTTAGATAAACTTTAAGCTGGTTCGAGAGCATCTAAGGCGAGTGAGGGCTAATACTATTCCTGATCTGGATGGTGTAACTAGTGTGGTGTGCCGACGTCTTGGCTCTACCTTTGATTGATATATTTCCCGCTCCCTGAAGATTTCGAAGATGCCTCGCGACTGGCTAGTGGCATCAGTAATTCATGACCAATTAGCATCCTCTTTGTAGTATCCAAGGTGTTGGAGAGGATAGTTTGTGATTATGTTGTCCAATTTGCCTCGGTGGACAAACTAATTCCCGAAGTGCAGCATGGATTTGTTTTCGGAAAATCAACTGTGACCAACTTGTTGAGTTGTGTGGATGAGAGGACTAAGGCCTGGGATATGGGTATGCCGTTTGACGTGCTATACTTGGATTTCACTAGAATTTTCGATAGGGTTTTGCATCGAAAACTTTTGCAAAAATTACATCTGGGTATTCGAGGTGATATCCTGCCTTGGATAAAAGCATTCCTATCAAATCAGTCCTACGGGGTAAAAGTCAGTGAATCTGCTCCCCTCTAAATGAAGGTGAGTTGATTGACGTGGCTTGTTTCGAATCAACAATAATACAATAATATAATGCATCCTCTTTCTATTATAGTTTTTTCCTTCCCTTTTGCGTCGAGATGCGATTCCTAAAGAGAACGATCCTTTTCACAATTTCACTCTAATAATTTTTCTCTGCATCTAACAATATCCTCAATTCAACAGTGATACATCGTCTTCTGAATGAACACAAAGCAGGAATGTGATCATTCGAACATTCTTCTTCTTTCAGTACCTTTGCAATATTTCTCAAGCCACTGAGGCCAATTGTCAGTTTCGCACTACATATTTGAGAATATGCTTTCTGCAACACATCAGTAAGCAGCATGCGTTGTCTCTGAAAATATAAGCCGGTCTTTCTTTGTGTTTCTTCGTATTATAATAGGTTATGGCCAATCTCTTCATCAAAAAAGGTATTTTTGTTTGCTGAGGAATCTTCGAGGTTCGCATCCGCTTATGATCGGAGTTTAACCGTTAAACGAGAATAAGCGATCATATAGAAATGAAATGGGGGATTTCCTGGAGGTTCAGGGGACCTTACATTCAATTGTCTTATTTTCCTTCAACCAGACAATACAATTATTAATTAAATTTGATGTTAATGTTAACGTTGACTCTTGACTGTCACGCCCCTTTCGCTTCAAAATTATGAAATAAAGTCCCAACTTATTGATTTGAAAATAGGAATTTTTCGTTAAATCGTTAAAGAGAAATGTTAAATCCGACAGAAATTTCAATTCTCGATCCTTTCATAGGTTTGTTTTCGATTGACATAGGTCGGACTTATAAATTCAGATTGAGTTGGGGGAAAATTAATAGAAATGGTTCATTTACGGTGTAATAATATGTGTTGTCAAAATTTAGAAAAGAACTGCAACTTGAGGAAATTATAATTAGTTATTTTTAATTTGAGATATAGGTCTTTTCATTCACAGTGGCGGTTGTATTAGTATCACTTGTTCCAGATATTGCGCAATAGCACCAGACCTTAAGTCAGTACTTTACAAAATTTTTTATATTTATATAAGTTTTTGAGGAAAAATCAAATAATAGGGAGTACAACTTTATTCTATACATTATAAATAAATCATTCAGATTTATAATTTTAATTACTATAAATAAATTAAAGATAAATAAAATAGTTATTAGATAATCTAGGAATATATACACATTATATTTACACAAAATAAAACATTAGATGATAATATGTTTCCAATTGCTAATCTATGTTCAATAAATATATACATAAAATTGGAAATAACTGAATACAGTTTAATTTATGCCACCTTTTATGACTTAGTGATAATCACACGTGTTTCTTCTTTAGCGTCTTGTTTCTTGAGCAAATTACATATTTTTTAGCGATGGATTGTAGAGAACATTCTTCTTCTCATGATCCTGATCTTCTATAGTGTTATCATCTGAGCCACTAAGAAAAAAAAATTAAATTTATATTGAAGAAAAACGTTTAGAAAATCTATTCTATTCATAAAACGAAATCATCTTCCATTCAAATCGAGGAAATACAATTATTCTTTATAAATTCATTCAACATTGTTAAAATGTTGTTGCCACCAGGATTTAATGATTCTTGATATTATTCTTATTTATCAGAATAGAATATTTTCATCATCATCAAGCTTTCGCTTTAACGGTTTATAATTTAGTAGTTAGCAAAAATTTAATTCCACCTTGAGGTATATTGGGTCGCTACTTTATCTGTGCTATTCTAATCATATTATTTTCCAGATGAAAGTGTCCGGGGTGTAAGGAGGGTAATAAGGAGGCTAAATTCAATATTTTACTGCGATAAAGGTACGTTTTGGATCTTACAGCCCCGAAAGATTCTTTTGATTGAATCATTCCAAGAAGATTCCTCCAGAGTGACTTTCTGGTCAGGAGGATAAAAAACCATGCTGGAGATATCTTGTTGTTCTTGCTTATTTTGTAGAGTTTTACTTGACATTCCCATTTCGACTTTGAGTCGATAATATAGAGGTTCAGTCCCTATCCCAGATGGTTTACTATAAGAATAGACATCTTGGAATTGCACGTAAACTGTACATCGAGCAGGAGTCAAATGATAGTAGTTATACGCTTATTTCAGTTTTGCGATGTTTCTAACACCACAAACAGCTATAATGGTTTCTGAACTATGTGACGAGATTGGATGTGATGGTTTATTGTTGTATTCCCTTTCCCATTGTGGTCCTTCACGTAGCAAAGGCTTGGAGCTCTTTTCAGTTCTATTTTTTTACATTACATGACTTACTTACACTACTATTCGAGGACAACTCAACTTGCTACGTTTCAGCGGTTTCCTTCCGCCCTGGCCGGGAATACGCGCATGCTTATACCAGACAGTGTAAATTGACTTTTGCCGCAATCTTTATTATATATCTCCTAATCATGACGTACATATGCTCCATCATAGAAGATGGATGTTACAACTGGAAGCTTTTGTCCTACTCAACACACTGTTAAACAGTGCAGTGATTTGTAGTTTGGACAGAAATATTTTAGCAGTCTATGTCCTCAATATGTCATGCATCCATTCAAATTGTATCATTAAATCCTTGTGTTACAACTGCTTTTTTAACAAAAGGACCCAGGAAACCTCACATTGATTATTCTGTTTTTCCGAATTTTAAGCATATCTTATGTCAACAGATAGACAGCGGTCTCTCTTGGTCGACCCGCCTTGCTTGCATACTGACTTGTGTGTTGTATGGTGTTGTCTCCAGATTCTCGGTTCTGAAATGTAGTTCCTCATCATATTCACCAGAAGTTATAAAGCGGGTCTAAATGGCCCTTGTGAATGGTATGCCTTAATTGGACCGACAAACTTCTAATGGAAGTTCTGGACATCTTTCGAGAAATTTTTGTTCGAAATTATATAATACAAAAATGCTTCGTTAAGAAGTTGGAGCCCTCTGCAGATGAAGTTCAGGCAAAAATTTTTGTCACATATCTCCAAATTGGCCTTTTATACATTGGCCAATATTAAAACTGTGCACCAAATGGTTTGAGGGCATTTTTTCGGTGTCAATCATGAGCGTATTATTTTGGGACATTGAACAACTTTTCAACATTTCAATATTTCTTGAGTAATTCATAGTCTTTGATATTTTTCTTGAAAAAAGGTGCTGTTGTCTATCATGGCTCAGTAGCACGAGTATTGAGAAAAATCAAATTGATATTTTCGCTAAGTTTACCACTAAATGTTTTGTAAAAAATAATAATGCAGTACAATAAATATTGAAGAATAAAACTGGATGATTTCGTATTAATTTATTTATGATGCCAAGTATTCATCCAATTACTAAAATCAACTACAAGAAATTGAAATTTTACATACTACATGATAAAAACCCATGGTTTTGGGCGATGTCGCATACAATTTCCTTCAGATTAATTTCAAAGTTGTTGAATTTGATGTATTACTTTTATGATCATTAAAAATAAATACACTGATGATCGAGATGAATAAAATGCACTCGAGCCATTCAGTGCGTATTTTTATAATAGCATATGTGTAAAATTTCAACAATTCAATTATTTGTATTCAAATTACCTGTAATAATTGTGTCTGGATGATACAAAAAGAGATTTCGGACAATCCTTCATATATGGCCAACATTCTGATGGGCTACCTACTTTTCCCTTGCCAACATTTTCTGCATCTACATATTCGGTTAGTATATCTGCGAAAGGTGACTTACTGGCCCTGAGAAAGAAAACAAATATTGATTGCATAAAGTGAAGTTTAAATTATTTGTATCATTATATTCATTCATAATTCATAAAAATGATGTTGATAAAAATGACGTTGAAAATTATATCAACAAATGATCATTTGCCGATAATATTAACAAAAAATAATTACACATACTACATCTGTCAATTTAGTCTAAATAAGAAGGAGTTTTTGCTTTGGTACATCTCAATGGATGATAACATGGATTCAACACTTCACTCCAGTATCAAAGTGATAGTCTGCTGACTGGCGTATAAACGGAGAAAACCGTCCTCCAAAAACTCAAAAATCTGTTCGATGTGCATGGAATTTTATTTGTTGATTAATAAAGAATAAAGAATATATTTGAAGAAGAAAAAGGTGCTTATTCGCCAAGGCAACGTACTTCGTCACAAGACAATAAAAACAGCAGCAAAAAAGTTCGAATTGAGTTTCGAATTACTACCGCACCAGATTATCTAGATCTGACATTCAGCAGCTAGTGGCTATTCGTAGAACACAAAAATATGATCTGTGGAAAGAGTATTGGCTCAGATGAGGAAGTGATTGCAGAAACTGAATCATATTTTGAAAGTTTCGTTCTACACTAGTGGTATCGAAAATCTAGAGAAACGTTGGAATAATTGTATCATCCTAAAGGGAGAAGAAATTGATGAACAAAAATTAATTTTAGCAAGGTTTTCCTACCTAGGCCCTGGACTTATTTGTCGATATGTGAGGTACCCATTCAAATGCTTGGTTAGGCTTATAATGTGGCCAATCATTCAGCTTTTTAAGGCAATGTAATCGGTAGATTTGTTTAGAAAGTAGAGTATAGAATTTAATTTTTGTTATTGGTTGAATTTTTCCTGTATCAGCAAATCTGTGTGTTCTGAAGGTTGAGTCGGATTATGAAGTATTTTTTTTTATATGGAGTTTTTCATTGTAGCTTTTTTATTTTTCGTTTACTGTTTATACTTATGTACATTGTATTATTTGGCAAATAAATAAATAATAAACAAATTAATGGCATACGAATCCAAATGGTTAAGAATACAATAATATCTCCTTCTGAGAGATTTGATTAGGAGATATTATGTACAATGTCACTCACGTTAGAAATAATTTTAGCATTTCTCCAAGCAACCCCAAGTTATTGAGTTGATATGCTTGAACTTCGCAAATAGCTCTGAGCAAGCAAGCTTTTCCATTCATTCCAAAGTTTTCTAAGAAATCTTCGACTAGAAAATACAGCAGTGCCCTCTCGCCCCCATGGAATACATTCTGGTGTTCCTTGGGCAGCTCAGGAACATCTGATTTCAATGATCTTTTCGTCCTGCGATGATTTAGAAAGCGTCCTATGTAATCACCCAGAAGGTTACCTGCAGCTCTTCCCATTGATCTAGCCAACAGGGGAGGTAGAACGCCGTAGGGATTTTCATTGTCCGTCAGTCCTAATTTGTTGAAATCAACTGAAAAATAATGATACCATTAATATTCCCACTATTACTTGATGAAAGCAGAAAATATTTAGGTGGGTAATGTGAAGAGAGAATTCAAAGAAAGAAATGATTCGACTGCAAAAAAATTCAATATAAAAAGTTCAATCAAAAAGCAATTACATTACTAGGCACAACATTAAAATTAATTCAAATTTTGTGCACACGAAAATTAAAACCAATTATGATTTCCAATATATATTTTTTCTACAAACGTCACACAGTTATGGGTAGGTGAAATTTGGATATCTCAAAAATTTGAGAAATACACACGGGACCAATTTGTTACTTTCAAATCTTTTGAATTACATTGAAAAAATGAATTTCCCAAATTTCGTGAAAATTGTCTGGCTAGAAAAATTCAAGAAAATTTCTAAAATATTTTTCGAAAATATTTGATTAATCATAAGATATTCGTCTGATATCAAGGAAAATTTTACATATTCTTTCATCTCAGTAGATTAGATCACGACAGGATGTAGGAGTTTTTTCAAGTGATTGAGCCAGAGAAATTTATGGAATAAATTAAAAACCGGATATTCGTTTTTCTTGAAATTCGACTAATGATAAATGGTACAAATTGAAAGGTTTTACCTTGAAATTCGTGTATTTCTCTGCTTATTAACATGTTATCCTATCTTCGAGAAGAAAATTCAAAAACATGGATACAAAACTAAAATAATATTCATTGATATTTCTAAAACGACTTTGAAGATATATGTTTGTTGATTCTATTGTCTATGTCGTATGTTTTTGTATAGCAATATTCTAGAGTCTGGGAAAGGACTCTATGACAAGGAATTTCAAATGATTTATCTAGCCTGACCCTGTTTACGAAACTTGGAGTGCCTTCTTTCAACGTTATTCATAAGATTTACAAGTTACAAATTAGTCCAATTGAAATTTCAAGTTATTGAGGAGAATTAATTACAGATACTCATAGTTCCGGCATAATTGGACGGATTTTGCCTAATATTCAACTTCAATGGGATATTTGGACGGTTTATTCTGTGAATAAGAAAACTCTAATCACCACGTTCGAATACAAAGATACTCAACTTTGACTATGGATTTTTCATCAAGGAGTCAAACATCATCATGAGAGGTTATTTTCGGGGCCAATATTCAAAAATAACAAACATTTGGGGAAAACGATAGCTCGCTGTTCGACAAGGAATACGCCCCAAAAAAAAATCGTTTGAAAATAATTCGCTGGATAAAGTTGCTGTGAGCAGTTGAATTAGAGAAAATTAAACGGGTATTCAATCTACGACTTCAACCAGAATACTTTTGTGTCTCACGTCATTATGTCTCAACACATTTTTCTCATTTTTGTAATGATGAAAGTAATAAAAAAATAACATATTTTTGATCTTCGTTGTGAGAATTTCCTGAAAAAATAAAAACTGCGAGTTGCATTCAAGGAATGATTTCTACATACTTACACAAAAATCAGACTCAGAATGGAAATTTATACATATATCATAAAATTTCACTGAATTACATTTACTATCAATGCAATTCTCTTTCTATTCAAACATTACCTATAAACGTCATATTCTTGATAATGGATTACCTAACATTGGCTTAAGTAGACGAATGCTTACTAAAAACTCGGAAAAAATTGTTTTGAATACTATAGGAGTATAGTAAATACTTACTGGTGAATGGCAAACTGATAGTCATGTTCGAGAAAAATCCATCTGGCGGATATCTAACGAATGGAAGGGATAATGAAGGAGTCATCACTAGAGTAGTACCAGGAGGAAGAGCCAATCTTCCATCTTCTGTGATCCATAAGAAACGTTTCTGTCTCGAGAATGATTTTTCCTTCGAAAGATTTGAAGTCACCATGAAGGACAGCAATAGTATAAGAATTGGCCCTTTGTTTCTTGGATACCATTTGATTTGGAAGAAGAATTTGTTCATGCTGAAAACAAAGAATTTTCTATTAAATGCATTGTTTTGGGTCAAATACTGGGAGTAACTACGTCAGAAAAAATACATTCAGCGAAATTCCTAGCAAAATAGCAACTTTTTTAAAACTGCCTGAACCGCCTACATATAAAGGACATTGCTTTCGTCGTAGTACTGCTACTCTGCTAGCTTCCTATGAAGCTGATTTGAAAACACTCAAAAGACATGAAGGCTGGCGTTCTTCTGCGGTTGCAGTAGGCTATATTGATGACTGGTTATCCAATAAAATTAGTTCAATAAACCCAAAAATATTTGTGAACAATCAAAAAGTTTATTATTATTAACATTGGAGAATTATTTAATTATTTGGAAGAGATTATGTTATACAAATGATGACCGTTGCGTTGCTGGTACTCTTCTAAACAGGAACGAAGCTTGGCAATAACACGTTGACACATAGCTATTGTTATTGCAACCATTTCTGACCTGATGTTTGACTCCAACTGGGTTAGATTCGTCGGATTATTTTGATAAACTTTACTTCCAAGGTATCCCCAAGCAAAATAGTCAAGCGGGCTAGGGTCGAGGCTTCTGGGAGGCCAGTTGATGTCACCCCTTCGCGAAATGACTTAATTAGGGAATAATTCGTTAACAACTTCCAATGAATCACTTGAGGTATGGCCAGTGGCCCCATCTTGCTAGAACCACCTTCCTGATTTGAAATCTGCAAACTCCTGCAACTCTGGGAGCCAAAAATTTCGCAAGATATCGCAATACCCGTCACTATTCACATCAATGGGTCGGTCTCGTTGATCTTCATGAAAATAAGAGATAATTATGCCTTTAGCACACATAGCGACCCAAACCACGACCTTTGGGCTATGCAGTGGTCGTTCATGCTTTCGTCTCGGATTCTCCATTGCCCAGTACCGACAATTATGCTTATGAACATGACCATTCAGATGAAAACTTGCTTCGTTACTGAACAGTATTTTATTCAAGTTGATAAATCGCTGCAGCATTTCGTTCGCAAAGTTCAGTCGATTAGCATAGTCCGCATCCTTCAATTCTTAAACCAATTGAATTTTATAGGTTTTTAGAAGTATGTCTTTCTTTAAAATCGAATGTAAAGACGATTTTTTGATGTTCAACGCTTGGCTTCGCTTTCGGATGGATAAAGACGGATTTCGACGAACTGACGCCTCAACTTGTTCCAATGTTTCTTCATCGCGAACTGAACGAGGACGACCAGAGTTTTGAATTTTAACTGTCGCACCTGTATTCTCGAACATCCAGATCCATTTCCTAATGCTATCGTCTCTTGGCGCGTAGCGTGTAGGTACGATATTCCGCACGATAGAGACGTTGAGCAATCATTATCACCATTACGATAATACGCTCGCACGCAAAATACGTGGTGCGTTCCCGAGTACTGTTGCATCGTGACTAAAACTCCACAAAATGGCGGACGCCACGAACCCCTCCCCGCTCCTTTTAGACGCCCCGATCCGAATATAGTGCGAAAACAAATACCTCATAACCTTTCTGGACACCTTGTATATGAAAAATGATCGGTGCTCAATCTACATCATTCTTTATGTTGATGATTTACTTATTTGTGGTTCTGATATTGAACAGATTTTTGTTATTAAGAGAGAATTGTCTGATAAATGAAAGATTTAGGGAAAGTTAAGACGTGTTTAGATATAGATATTCATTATAATCAAGATGAAAGAAAACTGAGTTTAAGCCAATGCAAATACATTGAAAATCTAGTTTTGAAATATAATTTGACAGAAAGCAAACATTATAAAACACCTACTGAATTGAATTTACAATTGAATCCCGATACAGGCACAAATGAAAATTTAAGTTTTGATTGTTGCATTGTTATATATAATCCAAACCTACAAGACCTGATATATCGTATGCCGTCAGCTATCTGAATGTTTTTCAAATTGTAACAATACTCATTTCAAGTGTGCTCTCAGAGTATTGAAATACACTGATCAACAATGGCTAGGGATCACTTATGAACTTCTCTTCATTTGTATTTTTTTCAAGTTATCTCATGAATATCTGTACATTATATATATGTTCTTTAAGGAAAAATTAAGATGTTTTGAATTGATTATATCAAATTTTTCCTCACTTCATCAGCTCTTGTTCACAAAATATATTATTATCTGTAGGCTGTCACAGGTGGAGTGAAAAGCAATGTGGTATTTGTTATTAAATCTGTTTTTTTCTCTCGTTCAAACACATAAGGTGACAATAATTGAAGAAATGAGAACAATATCAGCTTATCAGTCATGCCGAGAAGACGTTTGGATCCTGTGCAACTGGACCAAATCATACGGTGGTTACAGGATGGTTTGTCCCAGCAAGAAGTGTCCCGAAGGTTGAATGTTTCGCAATGTGTCGTCAGTGGGGCTTAGAATAGGTTCATCCAAAACGACTCAGTAGCTTATGTTCATGGGGGAGGTCGGCAGCGCAGTACAACAGCTGCCCAAGATCGTCTTTTGATCCTCAATGCTAGGAGAAATCCCACTTATCCGGCGTCGCGGCTCAATAGATCACTGAGAGTTGCAACAGGAGTTCTAATTTCGAACCAGACTGTAAGACGACTACTACATGTTCGTGGTTCAAGAGCATTTAGGAGGGTACAACATCCCCGTTTGAATAGGGAACACCGGGTTCATCGACGGCAATGGGCTGAGGAACACCGCAATTGGACAGTTGAAGATTGGAGCCGATGTTTATTTACGGATGAGTCTAGATTTCGTTTGGTCAACTCCGATGGACGTATTCTTGCTTAGAGGGAAAGAGGTCGAAGGTATGCAGAACAGTTTATGGTACCCACTACAGCTTTTGGCGGAGGTTCTATATGTGTATGAGGAGGCATTTGTTTGAACCAACGCACAGAGTTGGTTGTTCTGCAGAACACCACAATCACCAGCCAGAGATATCACAATATGATTATTGAACCCATAATTGTTCCGTTTGCGGCTGCCTTGGGCGAGAATTTCAGTTTAATTGACGATAATGCCCGTCCACACCGTAGTCGTCTGGTTAATGAAGCGCTAGAAACTCATGCTATTGATATGATGGACTGGCCAGCTCGCTCTCCAGACATGAATTGCATCGAACATGTCTGGTCTGAGATGTCTAGACAATTGTCAACCTTAGAACAACCGATCAATAACCTGGAGGACCTTTCTAACGCTTTAAGAGATATTTGGACGAATTTGCCCCAAAATTTTATAAATCGTTTGATTGAAAGTATGCCTCGTAGGGTAAATGCTTGAGACGAGCTCGTGGGGACCAACTAGGTACTAGCTTAACCGAAACTTCAGCCTTCTTGTGGTTTCATCATAAAATTTTTATGTTATTCAAACACAGAATTTTGAGTGTTCCTAATAAAGTCTTTTTTTCTCTCCAACTTTCCATTTTTTCATTCTTTTCTCAAGTGAACCATATTATCAACTGAAAATACTCTGATATCTGACTAAATTTATAATCTTGGAGCGAATATTTCAGAAATAAATTTAGAAAAAGTAAGTGATCCCTATCAATTGTTGAGCAGTGTATTTATATCACACCAAAGATTCAACAATGCATTTGTGTCATTAATTCTTTTCTCTATTTCAGTGTCGTAATGAGTTCATTACAGTACTGAAAATAGTGCTATAATGAACTCATTATAGCATTGTTTTGTGGTTGACAACACTGACATCCTATCCTTTCGAATGTCAACACGCTTTCATTGCATGTCAATTGTCAATATTAAACCATGTAGAGATTTGAACGCACTATTTTAATTCTATAATCTGTCAATTTTTGTATCATTCACACCAACTGCGAAAATAAAATACAAAAGGAGGTGTAATCTGAATTTTTCATTGAATTCCAATAAATTTCTTACAATTCTTGACTGAAATAGAGAAAATATCGTCGAATACTCGTTGTCGAATACTCGTCGCACAAGGCAATTCCAACACTCATGCGTTCAAAAACCCGCTCCTTCGTCGCTCGTTTTCGAATTTCGCATTCGTGTTGGAATAGGTGCCCATTTTGCATCTTGTATTAGAATATATTATTGTTGATGCCGATTAGGCGTCAGATATTACAGATCGTAAGTCAGGATGTGGAATTCTGGTTAGAGTTTTTGATAATCCGGTACTATGGAACTCTAGAAAGCAAAAATCTGTTACGAAATCATCTTTTTATGCAGAATATATTGCATTGGGAGGAGCAGTTGATGAGGTATTGTATATTAATGAACTGTTAAAAGAACTGGATGTATGTTATTCTGAACCCATTTAAATTTGGGAAGACAATGCAGCTGCTCCATTATTAGCAATTAATGGAAATTTTTCTAAAAATATTAAGCATGTGGAAGTTAGCTATCATTATGTTCATGATTATGTGATATAAAATGTAATTAAAATTTCTGAGATTTCTACTGAAGATAACCTGGCCGACATTTTCACAAAGGCTCTAGGTCATTTAAAAATTGAAAAATTGAGATGTCTGCTGAAGATTTGTTGTCATTAGTATTTAGATTATTAATTTAAGGTATCTCGATTTCGCTGGCCAAGAAAGGAAGAGTGTTGAAATATATGTATATAAAGTAAAAAAAAAGTTTTTTGGGGATTTTAATAAAGAGTTCTGCGAAATTTAGCAAGTTTATTTGTTCCAATCTAATTCAAATGTCTTTCAAGTTACAACTTCATCTAATGTATATTCTAGGAGTTATTGACAAAACCAAATTTCAGATAACTGCCGTACCATTACATGGATTTGACCGAAATATTTGGACAGTTCTATTCTGAAAATATGAAAACTACAGCGTTTCCTTTTCGGAAAATAGAGAATATACGTACGGATAATAATATTCAGCTTTGGCCTTATTTTCTTCATAAGGAAGTCAAACCCAATCGACTGAGACCATACTCGGTACGATATTCTGAAGTTACAGACATTTGGGTAAAATGCACGCTGTCCTAAACTAAAAGCAATAGTGACAATGGCCCATCCGTTATGGTACTAGTCACGTAATAATGTCAAAGCTTTAACTAAATACTGTGGTGACCTTGAATTCTCCGAAGATATCACATATTTTCTAGAATTAATCCACTGACAATTTAAATCAATTAACACACTACTATCGAGATAGTCCATTAAATATTCAAGCAATGGACTAAGGGACATCCAACAAATTATCATAAATAAACAAGAATCGATGCGCTCCAACAGGTTTTTCATAAACGCATATCATCGAACGGGCAATAAAATTTTTCTAAGCTAGATATGGTGCCAGATTCACCCACCCAAATTGCTACGTTTATGCTGTGGAAAGGAGTGCATTTTACACATTTTATATAACGGCAATGCCAGGCTTCGAAACATTCAAGATCCACGTTTGTACGTCTGCCTTGAATACTGAAAAGTAGCCGAGTTTAAAATGGAACGAAAGGTCGTAGCAACTTGTTGAAGAATAGCAAAAAAAGTGAGTTCTCAATTTGCCGCTAAAATGCTGATCTGACGCCTAGGGGATTTTGAAAATTTGAATGACAATTATTGATAACGGGAAACGTATTAGAAAACAAGTTTTGAGAAATAGGAGGTATTTTTCTTATATGTTGAATAGTTAAAATATCACAAAAATCAGCTCAGCAGTACGATATTGCATATATTAATTTTCTGGCCTTGTGTATACGGGAAAAAAATAAAAAAGTAATGACGTGAGGTTAGGATTTGCGCGCTTGTTCTAGAGTATTTTGTCGTACTCTGGAACGGTGTGATACTAATACAACCGTTACGATGAATGAAAAAACCAAAATAACAAATTACAAATAACTACTAAGAGTTTTCCTTGAATTTTTTTTGAAGCTCAAATTCCCTTCTCCTCAAAACCGATCAAAAGAAGGCAGATCAACTACATCAAAAACCATTTAGAATATCTTTCTATAATAAAGCTCTTGTCCTTTGGAATACCTGATATATTAAAGTCCGAATATCAAATATCATGAATTAAAAATAACTAAACTAACAGTTTTTCTTCAGTTTAATTTCAGCCACAATCCTGTTCCACTTAAAACTCTAATATATCGCATATGGCAGCATAGTCAGGAAAATTAATCTGTCCGTAAACAAGGTTTTCTTTCATCATTATACTACAATTTCGGACAGGCAAACACCTGCCCTCTGCAATACCTGATATACAGGGTGTTCTCATTTGTTTCCGACAAACTGAAATGCGTGATAGATCACATCATTTTAAGGAAAAAGGTCCTATCAATATGAGTACTGAAAAGCTTCGTTTCCGAGATACAGGGTGTGAAAGTTAAAAAAATAATTCCCGTTTTCTTCGATATCTTTCGATAAATAATTCCTTGAAAGTTGGTACACTGGCAATCATTTCGTCCCCTTTAAAACTTTGCAACTTTTTTTTGCTACCCTGTACTTCATTTTGGACTAGGAAAATCGATTCCCCTGGCTTCTTTACTAAAAAAAGGTATGCCTTATATAAGTCGCTATAGGACCAACGGTTTCCGAGAAAACATAGTGAATATTAAAATTTTTCAATAATTTCTTTTGACGATTTTATTCTTCAATTTTTTTACATTACACACTGTTCTGAATAAAATATTAATAGTTTTTAAACTTGGAAGTGTTACTTCTTACTGCTGTTACTACTAAATTTGAGCATTCTCCGGACTATAAAGGGTGTTCGGCACATGGACCGTCAAATTTTTTTGGGGCGTTGGTAGGGTCATTTGCTACCTTTTCAGTCTTGGAACCTGGGTCCTTAGTATTACGGTTACGGAGGTATGATTTTTTTATTAGGTTTTTCTAAATTACCCAAAATGTACCCTTCGAAGCCCCATCACTTTTTTGCGTGTGGTTTTACATGCATTTTTTTCATTGTATTAAGTCTACATGAGTGTGTGTTTAAAACAAAACGTATTTATTGTTACAGATAACACCACAAAATTAACTGTATCTCGGAAAGGAAGCATTTCCGGACCCATGTTCACAGAAAAAACTTATCTATCACCCATTTCAGTTTGTCGGCAACAAATCAGAACACCCTGTATGCAATCCAAATTACAGTAAAAAATCGAATCATCTAAAATTTCTAAATGACTTTTTGGCGCTCTTGTTCACCTGAACAGAGTGCTTATCAATTTGCCCAAATGTCTGTGACTTTCGAATTTTTGGGCAAAAGTGGTATCAATCGTTTTGTTTGGACCTACTGATGAATAATCCGTGGTCAAAATCGATTCTGTCCGTCCGTCCGGCCGTCCGTCCGTCCGTTCCGTGAACACGATAACTCTCGAACGGATGAAGTTAGAGAGTTGAAACTTTCAGAATAGGTTTGAGGTATAAATATCTCGGCTAAGTCCGTTATTCGGTCAAATCGGCCGAATAGGTTCGAGTAACACAAAAAAATTTTTTTCAAATGACACTGTTCAAATAAAAATTTTTTATGGTGCAGTTTTATCAGACGTATACAAAAATACCACTCTCGACTTCGACAAGCTAATAGTTCTGGAGATATGATTTTTCAAAATTCAAATAATTGTAAGTGGTTTACAAGAGCGCCTAAGCCAACTGACCTCACGTCAGTGCTTTCTAAATTTTTTTATTGAACTTTTTCAGAACACGCATTTGGCTATTCTGTTTTGACAACTGTAATTATGTATCTATACTAGTTGACAGTTTAGCAAGTACTTTGAATTTTGAGGTTTGAACTATTCGTTATTTTTCTTTACTGCAACCCAAATAACCTCCAAATTCAAAGTTTTGACAACATACATTATTTCTCCGTAAATTAACGATTTCGATTAATTTTCCACCAATTGAAACTGAATTAATTAGAATGACCGATGACAATCGAACACGTATGTGTGACAGCATCGAGCACTGATATTTCTGACGGACTTTTTGACATTTCTCTTTTCCGATTTTACGAAGAATTCCTATTTTCATGAGTATAATTGGAGGTTTTTCTATAAGTTTAGGAATAGGGGTATCGGGAAATGGGAAATTTCCCGTTGTTTCGTTTTCGACGGCCGACTCAAGGTTCAATGAACATGGAGTCGATACGGAACGTAATTAATCACCGTTAACTTTGATGACGAGATATTGTTGATGATAGAGCTCGTGTTGAATGATTGTTTGGGCTATTACCCTCATCTATTGTGGATGTAATGTTTTCCGACGTTTCGATAGACATCTTCTATCTTTATCAAGGAGGAAAAGTAAAAAACCTTTTGAAAATTATCAATTTTCAAAAAAGTCTATATTGACATTGACATGGATCGAACTATCGGCGTCCAAACTTCTGGCAGATCTATAGATGGAGCACTTATGGAAGCAGGTGTTATTTTCATAAAAGCTGCTTCTTTGATTTTTCTTCTTGCAAGTTTTTCTTCTTTGGATATTATTGATGCTTCATCCCACTTTATACGATGATTCTCATCTACAGCATGTTGGACCAACCTGGATTTGTCGCTGTCTAGTACTCGTAGAAGCTTCTGATGTTCTTTTATTCGTACATTCAGAGGGCGTTTAGTTTTTGATGTAAGATAAATTGGGAGTAGCAAAATGAATATTTGATAGAGCAATAAATAATTGTTGCACTGAAGAAAACCAAAATGAAGTAGTTTCTCCGATGTAAGATCTTCCGCACTCGCAAGGTAATTCATATATGGAGTCCTTTGTCCTTTGTGTCTCATTATTAGGCTTAACTTTTGTAAGTTTAGCTCTGATAGTGTCTTGAGTTTTGAACGCAGTCGTTATGTTGTATCTATTTCCAATTCTTCTCATTTTCTCCGACAAACCTTTTACATAAGGAATTACGGTTTTAATGATCTGATTTATATCTGTTGGTTCAGGTTGACTCTCTCTTGTTCGTCTAGCTTTTTCTAATATCTTTTTGGGGTAACCATTGCTTCTAAGAGTTTTCGAGATGTTATTTATTTCTTCATTTTGGTCTTCTTCAGTGCAACAAATATTTATTGCTCTATCAAATAAACATTTTGCTACTCCCAATTTAGTGTAGATGAATATCTTATGTAGTATTAAATGCTTCTCGATTTCTAAGAAAATTTGGAAGCCTATTCGTTCCAACCTAGTTCAAATATCTGGATATTAATGGAGTTATAAGAAAATACACAGCTCAAATATTCAAATGCACATAACCCCTGAACCATTCGATGGATGTGGTCCAATATCGAACTTAGCCTGAATATTTAGACAATTAACCTGTTCCGAAAATATGAAAACTCTAGCTCATCTCGTTCGGTAGATAGAGAGTATACGGTCGAATAGACATACTCAAGTTTGACCCTGTTTTCTTCATCGAAAGTTAAATTCAATCGATTGAGAGCATATTTGGCTCGATATTTATAAATTGCAGACATGTGGATAAAACGATAGCACTCTTTTCTGATAGAGAAAGCGAGTTAAAATGTAAAAACAAGCATCAGAGAACCTTATTTCTTGAAATATGGAAGTAAACAACTTTAAATTTCAAATTTTCCTTGAACTAATTATATTTCAAGAAATAACAAGTGAAAAAGTGAAAAAATTTCTTGATCTTGTGAGCTCACTCAGCGGAATAGATATGTCATTTTGTTTTTTTTTGTTTTTGTTTCCGATAATTTTTCTATTCCTTTTTAGAATAACAATTCTGAAGATATTTCTCTTATGTTAGTGGAAGTCGTATAAACTGCTTAGAGGGTATTAATTAAATTTGGTCAATGTTCATAAAATTTGAATACAGATGGTCGATAATTCACATAAAAATCCGACTTTTAGAAAGAGGAAATATCAACTAGAATACCGATAAATAATTAAATAATAAAAGATAAGTTTCATATTAATTAGTGCCCTGACAGATCTCCAGTTAAATTAATTGGCTGAGAGGCATTCGCTGAAAGCAACTATCGGAATTCCATCACTGAATGACTTAATGGCAATAATTTGCTAGTTACATGCTTTTTCACGCTAGTTTTTGCTCAATCAGCATAACTTTAGATTTGATGATTTGATGAACATTTAATAGAATTATCTTTTTGTTACAATTTCATGTTTATTCGAATGTTATCATCTTGCTTATATACTAATGGACGCAGAAACCAGAAGCCTCTACTTAATTTGGTAATTTTTTTTTTTTGTAAAAAATAGATAGTATATCAAGGAGTAAATGATTGAATTTAAAAAAAAGAAGGGTTAACTTTTTTTTAAAAGTTTGTTAATAATGTATTTGTCCACCGCGATTACTTATACATTTCCCAACACTATCTCAAGCTACCTGTAGTTCATGTCGCAGGGCTGTCGAAGTCCTTGAAGGCTAGGATAAATTTCCAAGCCTTCTACCATAATGATGTCCCAAACATGCTGTATGGGCGAGAGATCGGGGAATCTGAGCGGCAATAGCAAAAGATTCACTCACATAGGTTGCTTCGAAAAAGTTCAAACTTACTCTGGCAACATGAGGTCGAGCATTATCTGGATTAAATATTGGATTTTTCAGCCGGTTAATGAAAGGTAGAACATATACGAGGGCAATTCAGAAACTAACCTCCGATTGGTCACAGTGCGGGTAGTGGGGGGGAGTAGCGCACCATCTGTGCATTCACGCGCTCAGCAGGTCAGTCGGCATCAAGCCGTAGTCGAGTGAACATCGTACCTGCGCTAGTTTAGTTTTTGTGGCAGTTTGAAAAGTGTGCTGCAATAGAAAATTCCGCCAAATGTGAGGTGCGTGCTGTTATAAGGTTTTTTACAGCCAAAGGATACTCTGCAGCAGCTATTCATCGTGAGCTTTGTGCCGTGTACGGACCAAAATTTATGAGTGAAGGAGTTGTCCGTGAATGGGTACGTTTATTTAAAAGTGGACGAGAAAACGTTCATGATGAAGAGAGGAGTGGAAGACCATCATTGGAGACTGACGAACTCGTTCAGACAGTTGATGCAAAAGTTCGTGAAAATCGAAGAAATGGCTCGGGTCCCAGCGGTTTGATGACGACGAAGAGCTCAAAGATGCGGTCACAGGCTGGCTCAAGGCACAAGCGGGTGATTTTTATGCAGAAGGAATTTCAAAGCTTGTGAAAAGATACGATAAGTGCCTCAATCGTTATGGAGACTATGTCGAAAAATAGTGCAAAGATGTAGTTGTAAGATGTATATATTAAAATATTTTTACTTAACTTGGTGTATTTTTTTCAATTAACCGGAGGTTAGTTTCTGAACGGCCCTCGTAGCTACACTATTTCTGGAGGGTAACGCAGCGCTGTCATGTTACCTCGAAAAGGAAGTGCCTATTTACATGTGCAATAGAACCCCATATCATATCGTCTACTACCCGGCGTACATGACGCTCAATATGTATAACCCTTCTTTGACTATCTAGTTCACCCAAATTGAATTGAGATTCATCAGAAAAGACGACCTGATGTCGTTCTACATTCCATTGTTGACGTTTTCTGCACCAATGCAATCGTTGTCGGTGATGCTCAACTTTCAGAGGCAACACAAGATGGAGTCGATTATTCTGAAGTTCAAAAGACCTTATCCAGTGGCAAACCGTATGGACCATTACAAAATGGTCCTATTCTCCTCAACTACTCATCAGGCAAAGATCGAACTGTCACAAATCGGTCACTAATAACCGTAAGTCTTTAATCTGAGCGCCTTCAACGTCCGGTGCCTACTTTTTTGATATTGGGCTATAGCAAACAACGCTTGATAACATATCTTAGCAGTAGTTTGATTTCAGATTGTACGGTTAGCGATTTCTTGAATTAACAACCCTGCCTCAAGTAGACCAATAAATAATTCTACATTCTACCTCTTCCAAATTCACTTAGCTGGCGATAAATTCTGCGTTCACGTGCTCGAGCATTTTAACAACTCCTCTAACAGCAGGTTTATTGTAAAATTTGGAAAATTGGCAAAAACGAATACAATATTTGGGTAACAAAAAATCTTTCACAGTTTTAGGTACTCTTGTTCACCTGAACGCAGTGCTTATGGATTTTCCCAAATGTCAATTTTTCGAATAATTGGGTTAAAATTTTGTTTGGAGTCACTGATGAAGAATCCTTGGTCAAAATCAATTCTGTCCGTCCGTAGGCACAATTTTGGCCAAAAGGAATGAGCCAAAGGGATGAAATTTGCAGGGTAGGCTCGAGGGATGAGTTCGTTATTCAGCCAAATCGACCAAGTAGTTTCGAAGTAATGAGAAAAAAAATTCGAATTAGGCTTGTCAGATAGATATTATTGATGATGCATTTTTATCATACGAATTCATAGAAACCATTTTTGTTTTTAATAAAATTATATATCTTGAGACATGATCATTTAAAATTTCAATAATTACTCGCAATTTTTTTTGTATTATTCTTGTAAGTAACATCAAGCTTCCTTGGTGTGGTGAACTAAAGCGTGAAACTGATCATTCATCGGCATGATTTTCGTATTTCACATTTTCTGAATGATATTCAAAGAAGCATACTGAAGTGATAAATTTTTTAAACATATAATATAATATATTATACTGATAATTTTCAATTTTTGCTATAATGGCAAAAAAATTGTATCACGGAACTTTTTGACGGTCTATTTCAGATACCTACGCAGTGTCAGAACACATTATACAGGGTAAGTGCTTACTAGACTTATATGGAAAGTTTGATCACAAATCAGCCTTTTCGAATATTTGGTGTATTAATATGTATTATTGTTAGGTTTTAACGACATTAATATAATTTTTATGGAACCTTTCCACATTGAAAATCTGTCAACATCAATCCCAACTGATGGAATAATAAGGACGGAGATACCTACAACTTCTTGCGAATTTATATTTTTTATATTTTTCGATAATCAAATTGCTATCAATGCATAATTAGAAAGCTCTGGCGTGAGGTCAAATAGCTTTGGTGTTTTTGTAAAGCTACTCGCGAGTAACCCTGAAACGTCTGTTAGAGGAACAAAAGCACCAAAAGTACTCGACTTGACGGGCACTGATTGAATGTGTACTACATGAATCGCAGGACACAAAATAAGAATTGCAAACAGAAACAAAGACAAAATATAACAAAATGAACAGTAAATATGGCAACTCTAAGTGGGGATCATAAAAAAAAACAATGGACATAACAAAATTAACTGGCCAAAAAAATGGATACCTAGCTCCAGTAAGGATAACAGCTGATGCAAAAAACTGAAAATACTGATCAATAATATAATTATCAATAACATGATTGAATTTGTAAATGAGCAAAAGTCGTCTATAGTTAGACAAGTATGCACTTTTGAAATTTGTTGAAATCAGTTCAAGGGATTTCAAAAATGAACAACATACAGGGTGTCCCACTTTTAAAAAAGGAAACCCAGTATGGCAGACTAGTGTGAATCACCATGTACATTTGAATCTGATTGAATAACGCACACCTGAACTCAAAATCTCAGCATTTTGAATAATGATAAGAATTTTATTTCATATTTGGTTTCCACTCTGTATATAGTTCAATGATTAATGATTCCATTGATGCCAGTCAGAATGTGAAGTTATTTTAGGAATGTAATGCTGAAATCGTATAAATTGGAAAACACCCCTTAAAGCCCCGAACACAATGTTAGATTTATTCTTCATTGGGTTATTGTCTCGCGCGCTTGGTCCTAGTGGAACAGCAAGCTGTAGTTTAGCTAAAATCTGGAAGAGGTACACGCTAGTGAAACGAACATCGGTTTGATAAGAAAGAATGCAACGTGAACCCCGTAAAGAGAGCATTCATAGTTATAGCAAAGTGAAGGATAAACCGCTATATTGAAGAAGCAGTGCTGGAACTCCGATACTGAAATAACCTTCAGCTGGTCGGTTACAGCCCTTTGGATTTTTTCGACTGTCCCAAAATGATTTCGCTTGAGGTAATTTTTCAACTTTGGGAAGAGAAAAAAGTCACAAGGACTCAAGTCGAGCGAATAGAAGATTGAGGCAGCAGATTTTTCTCATCCCCAATTCATTGGTCAAAATTTGATGAACGGTGGTGTGAGTCAAATTTAACTCTTGCCTCATTATTCCGACTGTCAACCGACGATCAGTCGACATTTCCATCGCTTCTTGAAGATGAAGGCCTTCTGCTTCGTGGTTCATCTTCAATCGACACTATTCCTCCTGAAAATGCCTTAAACCACCGAAAAACCTGAACCCGTGACCAAACACTATCTCCGTAGTCCTGCAGAAGTTTAAGAAGAGTTTCCGTTGCACTGTACCCATGTATGAAGCAAAACCTGATAGCACACCGTTGCTCGAAATTGACGTCATTCATTTTTAGAACACAATAGAAAAAACTGTTTCACAAAAACAATCACTACGCACAACCAAATTACTCGAGCGAGGTCAAACTCGTACTGTAGATGGATCACATGTTCCTCTACCACTCCACTAAACCCCGTGCTTCCAGTGTTACCAGATCAAACGCAACGTTGCCAGTCTCATTACTTAATTTACAGAGCTCGTAAGTGTGATTACTATTAATCTATCGTGTATCTTTAAAAATGTCTGTTTCAATTATATTTCAATGTTTTTAACGAAAGGATACAGTCCTTCTGATCTCTCCATAAATTCTGAGCTCAATTCCTGAACAGGATGATTGTCCGAATATTTTGGTTGAGTTCGTTACTAGGCCTTATCCGTAGAATAGTTATGAGCATCTTAAATGTGCTTTCTTGCTGAAATATCAATCAGATCTTTTTTTTAATCGAGGAACGTTTCAATTAGGTTGAATCAAACGGGGTTGCAAAATTATATAATACCGGTCTAGAAAATTTTCCAAAAACTTTTTTTAAATGCTCGATAACTCATAAAATATTCGTGAGTGGGCGATAGCCATTTGTGTTCATGGAGGTAACTGTTTTTTAGTCTTGAATATTCATAATTTGAATTTCATTGAATTTCATAATCGTAGCATTTGATCGTGAGCATAAAAAGAAAAAAATAATAGCTGTAAACGCCGCTTTTGTATGAACTATGTCAAATATAACAGATAAAGAAAAAGTTTGCAATAGATCGTAATATCACGTCAGTGTTTTTTTATACACACTATGTAGGTGATATTTCCGACTATTTAATCCCACATGTTTTTGGCGCTCTTGTTCACCCGAACAGAGTGCCTATCATTTTGCCGAATGTCTGTAATTTCGAAATATCGAGCCGAAAATGGTCTCAATCGATTGGGTTCGACTCCCTGATGAAGAATTCGTGGCGAAAGTTGAGTCTGTCCGGCTGGCCGGCCGTATCCTCTCTAGCATCCAAAAGGAATCAGCTAGAGTTTTCATATTTTCAGAATAGGTTAATTGTCCAAATATCTCGGTCAAGTTCGTTAGTGGGCCAAATCCGTCGAATGGTTCAGTAGTTATGAGCATCTGAAATTTTGTTTCCTCAATAACTACTAGAATATCCATCCGATCAAATTGATACTTGAAATATTGTTGAGGGAGGCTGCAACAAAACAGCTCGCAAAATTTCGCAGAAATCGTCACGCTAGAAAATTTTGAAAAATTCCCAAAAAAAAAAATTTTTAATCCTCACTATCTCATAAGATTATTTTTCGGATTTGAATAAAAATTCGTGAATATATTGAGGTGATCGATATCTTACTTATCCTCAAATTTCATTGTCGTAGCTCTTTTCCATCTAAAGATATGATCATTTTTTTCATTTACTCAAGAGAAAGGAGAAATGACATACGTCCCGATGATTTTCTTTGAACGATGGCCATCACAGATCGATATTCTAATGACAAATGCCAGGATCATTAATCGGTGTCAGTTGGCGTAATATTAATCAAAATTTTTCATAACGGAAAGCCATAGAGATGAAATTCAATATCGGTGGCTGAAATAATATATGTTGTCTAAATTCAGAAAAGCACTGACGTAAGTTTTTAGGAAAAGGGAATTATAGCTTCGAACAAAACTTTGGGGAAAATTATGAGTAGTTATTTTTAATTTGAGATATACGTTTGTTCATTCATTAGGCGTTCATATTTGCATCACATTGTCCCATAGTACGGGAAAAGACTATTGTCAATCTGACCTCACGTCAGTGCTTTCTAAATTTTTTTTTCTTTTTATTTTCTAGTATTTCTTCATCCTAATCTTCGTTGGTCGATATCCAGATAGGATTCTTTCTTATTTTTTAATATTTGAAAATTCTGAGAGCAACATGTTTTTCTGTAACCTATATTCCTTTTTTCTCTGCCTTTTATTTAGTTTGGTACTTTTTGTGTTAAGTATTGAACCAGTTTTAACAGTTTTTTTTTCAATTTGATAGGATCTTTCGGCATATAACCACGGTCTCATTTTCAAATTTTCTATTTCTACTAGCAACAACTTTTTCTTTGAGGTTCGTCCGAAAATATTTTTTTTTCAATGTTGTGGTTAAAATGAAAGAAACAAATCTGAAAATGTCATATCAATCTTGAGTCATTACCATTCAATCTGCATGGATTATTTACCGAATTTGCATATGGGGAATTCATACCAACAGGCGCAATAAACTGACTTGTAAATAACTGTACGTTCAGTTCAGCGCACGTCTGTAATGTTTCCATCAACGAAATGTTATTGGATACATTAACACAGATTATAAAATGGACATTCAGAAATTCTCTTGTGTTTTTGCATTTCCTACTAGTGGTTATAATTTTTATACATTTCGAAAATTATAGAATATGCTTTCATGTTCAGTTAGTTAACTAGTAACTAGGTAGGTTGGTAATTTAAAAAAAACTACCATAGCAATCAATCTGAAATTTGAAATCGGAAACCATGAGTAACATCTTATGAAGTGGATGAGCGTCAACATTTTTTTTTGATTAACTGATTTCATACCTGTATAGCCGGACGTGACCGGACTTCGAGGACATCTCAGCAATATCATATTATCAATTTTCACATTTCAAATAGATATAGTTCTCCATATACTCTAATAGACATTTGAACTTGAAATACCCTGTATAATGGGTATTGAAAATATGTATCTTAAATAAACCTACAAATATTTCACTACACCCAATATCTCATGTTTATCTTTTATGTGCTAGCCATTACAGCCAAAATAGTAAATCTTCAGTAGAAGAGGTTATACGCATAAAATCTAATTTTATTCAATTATAATTATCTTAAAATTCAAATGAAAACCAGTAATTATACAGGGTGAGTCTTTGTCCACTGCGTTAATTTTAACCATAGGCTCTTGAGATAAAAAAAAACACTTTTTTCCCATACCATATTCAGCTGCGTTTCAAAGTTATAAGCATTTTAAGTTTTCACATTGGGCAAATACCCCTCTGATGAAAATTACTTTCCACAGCATCCACTATTGAAACTGAATTGTTTGAAAACATTATTTTTCCTATAAGAAATGATTCAGTCACTCATGTTTCATCAGATGATTATATCGATTTAATTCCTTTCAATTTAAAATATCTCAAAATGGTGCAATCTAGGAAGAAAGATAATAAATGATTTTATCTGCAAAAAGAATAATGATTTTAGAAGGTACAAGATACGGACCTTTAGTTCAAGTGATATTTGTTTTTCATGCAATTTAACCAATCTGTATAGTAGTAGTGAGAAACCCACAAGAAATGGAATAAATCTATTGATGCCAAAATATGCATGACTGTTACCAAAAACCTTCTACAAGAAATCATTTTAATTCATATTATCGTTTGAATATTACAGGTGAAAATGCAATTTTTTTTATGAAATTTCAACACCCTATATCTTTTGAACGGGGCCAAAGTTGGAAAAATGTCATAGGAAGAAAATGTTTCTTTTGTCGTCAAGAATCTATGGTTAAAAGTAACGCAGTGGTCAAAGACTCACCCTGTATAGCACGTACCTAAAACTAACTAAAAGTTACCCACAGAATGCATACTTGAAATTTGGGTCCCTCCGGGGCTCGAGTCCGGTTCGTTCTGCGTTAGTTATAAGAAGCTGATGCAGATACTAGCGAATATTTATTCAAACTTCGAAAGATCATATCTCCGGAAGTATTAGTTTCTCGAAAAAAAGATATCAATGTATTCATATGACAGACCTGTGCCATAAAAAAAAATTATTCGAGAGGATTATTTGAAAAAAAACTTCTCACTACTGCAAAACTACTGGAACGAATCACGAACTCGTACGAGATATTTGTTCCTCGAACCCATCCTAAAAATTTCAACTATTTATCTTATTCTGTTCTGTCGTAGGTAATCTCCTAATGGTGCATACGGACGATTCGATTTTGACCACGGACTATTCATAAGTGAGTCAAAACAAAACGATTGATACACACATTTGTACTAATCTAGAAGCACTCTGTTCGGAGAGCATGAGCCCCAAAAATAATGTTACGTTACTCCAAATCCAATAGGTGATCTATGCTCTAATTGCAATTTTGGTATTCAATCGAAGGATTTTGTGAGAATAGGCGATATAATCCATGGCTTCAATCCTACTTAAATACTGCTTTAATAGGATTTTGGGAATCAGAGTTTACGATACCGAGTTGCAACTGTTCAAGACTGATTTAGAACTAAACGGAGTACATGCACTTGGTACAGTTCCCAGTTAAGTATATTCATAGAAATTTTTTAACCAAGAATCTTGTCAACTATTGTGCTTCAAGAGAAATTAAATGTATGAGCCAGTCATCCAGTTATGAGCTTAGGTTGTTCTTGCTGCTGGTCTGCAATGCTGCCCAGAATCAGATCAGTAAACAGTTTTTAAATATAAAATTGACTTTTTTACTAACTGATTCATTCACACCGCTGAATATTTTCTATAGATAGAATTTATCACCACAATTTCTAAACTCCTAATGAAGTATCACCCTGAAATCATTCCAAATATGTGATTATCGGATGTCGATTTTAAGTTTTAACTTCTTCTCGATCTTTTCTCGTGGTTACCAGGCTTTTATAGGGTATCCATTGTTAATATCTGTGAAACATTATGTGCAAAGTCGGTGAGCTTTAACGGTGTTCGTTACCTCGATATTAATGACTGTTAATGCGACGGAAAGATATAAGAACGGAAAACACCAAACTAATAAAAGATACAATGTTGCGCTCGAGACTCCCAAGAGGAAAAACTCTATTTGTCAAATTAAAAAACGAAGACGATATAATCGTAACAAAGAAAAAGGACATATTGAAAACTATAGAGAAATTTTACACCGCATTATATTCGACAATGCAGACAATACCGAATAACAGAATCCCAAAAGATATAAATGTCGGCTCAGAAGATTCACCAGATATTACAAATGAAGAACTAAGAAAAGCTTTAAAATAAATGAAAAACTGTAAATCTCCGGAACTAAATAGAATAACAGCTGAAATGTTGAAGTTTGGTGGACCGGTATTGGAGGAGTGTATCAGAAAACTTTTTGATAAAGGAGACTCCACCAACATTGAGAACTACAGGCCAATAAGTTTGCTATTCCACCTATACAAACTTTTCACTAAGGTTATAACCAACAGGCTAACATCTAAATTTGACTCATACCAACCGGTAAAACAGGCTGGTTTCCGTAAGGGTTTCTCCACTGTTGACCATCTGCAGACAGTTAGAACACTCATCGAGAAATCTGTGGAATATAATAAGCCGATACAATTCAATTCGATTCAATTGAGATTTGTCATATATTGAAATCTATGGAACGAATCGATTCCAGGTATACTACGATAATTGACACCATGTACAAGAACGCCTCACTACGTGTAAGAATCGATGATGTAACAAGAACAGCGAACATTAAAGTTAAACGCGGAGTTCGACAGGGAGACACCATTTACCCAAAATGGTTCACGTTGGCTCTAGAGGATGTGTTTAGGAAGCTTGAGTGGGAAAACAGGGGGATTAGGATCGATGGCGCATACCTGAGCAACCTTCGGTTTGCTGATGATATATTGCTGATATCGGACGACATCGGAGAGCTCGAGTTGATGCTTCGGAGGTTGAATGAGGAGGCGAAGAAAATAGGTCTGAAAATGAACATGGAGAAGACCAAAATAATGAGCCTTGAAAACACCCAAATCTGTATAGACAACATCAATATCCAAAATGTAAATGAGTACAATTACCTTGGTCATACTTTAACACTAGGAAAAGAAAACAAATCTAGGGAAGTTTCAAGAAGAGTAAAACTCTCTTGGGCAGCATTTGGAAAATTCTCTAGTATACTAAGGAATAAAGACATCCCTATGCATCCCAGACATCGGATATTCGACTCCTGCATTCTGCTTGTGGCGACATATGGTATGGAAACAATTGCCCTCACCCAACTAGATGCCATGAGATTTAGAGTAATGGAAAGAGCAATGGAAAAAGCCATGCTCGGTATTAGTTTGAGAGATGATGTTATCCGGAGAAGAACTAAGGTGAAGGATATAATCGACAAAATTGCAGAGCTGAAGTGGCAGTGGGCAGGCCATGTGGCAAGGGCGAGGGATAAGAGATAGACGCTGAGGGTGTTGAGGTGGAGACCGAGAGAAACCATACGAAGTGTGGGCAGACCTCCCTTGCGGTGGTCAGATGACATAAAGAGGGTAGTGGGTGTGAACTGGTATCAGAGGACACATGACAGAGAGCATTGAAGGGAATTAGGAAAGGCTTATGTCCAGGAGTGGACGCAAGAGGGTTGAAGATGATGAATGCGACGGAGAAAATACTTCTCTTTTGATTTATCCGTTACAATACGAGGGTTGCCTTTTATATAATTAATATTAATCATCGAAAATCGCTTAATTGTTTTTCAAAATATTCCCATTAAGATCTATACACTTTTGCATGCGTTTGAACCAATTTTCGAAGCACTTTTGCCACTCTGAGGTATCTCCAAAATACGCATTCTGAACTCATAAACCACTTCTTCGTCGAAAAACGTTGGTCTCTCATTTTATTTTTTATGTACGGAAATAAAAAGGACTCATTCTGTGCCAAGTCTGGACTATACTGCAGATGACTCATCAAATAGATGTTTTGAGTGCTCGCATTGTCGTGGTGAGGGGTGATCCATCTTCGGCGGTTGATTTTACTGATTTCTTGGAAGACAACTGGCAAACAAATGATTGTGTACCACTCAGAATTTACTGTTCTGCCTTGTTCTAGTAGTACGATTGCGACATGTCCAGTTTTTCCGAAAAAAGTGGTGACCATTTGCTTGGAAGTGCTTCGTGCGCGAGCAACTTTTGTTGGATTTGGCTCATCTTGAAACACCCATACAGTCCACTGCTGTGGATTCACGTGTGCCACGATTCATCACCTCTCACGATGTCATAGACATGCTTCGAAGCAACATGATCGTGTTTTTTGAGCATTTCGTTCGACCAATCAACACGAACTTTTTTTTGAGCGATTGGCAAATTGTGTGGGAACATTTGACGGTCAAATGTTCATTCAATATTGAATGTATTTTGGTCCCACTAATGCCTAAGGTTGTCTCATTCTCACGATAGGCCACATGACGATCTTGCATAATCAGTTGGAGCACAGCATCAATGGTTTTGAAACAACAACTGATTTTGGACGACCTTCACGAAATTCGTCTTGGAGTGATCTACGACCTCGGTTGAATTCATCATATCATCGATAAAACTGGTCCTTAAAGGAGCTTCATCGCCAAATGTTGAATTAAATTCATCGTTGCACTGTTGTTCAATTAATCCATGTCAAAAGTTGTAAAAAATGATCGCCCAAAAATGTTCAAGAATGAATTCCATTTTAAGCCATTGTAAACAACACAAATAGGTCAAAACGTTCTGCAAATATGACCTCAAAAATGTCAAGCTTCACGATAGAGCTGTCAGTTGGAAGATTGTCCAATCCCGAAATATAAAAGACAACCCTCGTACCGATAAAGCTATCAAGAAATTACTATTTGACCTATATTTTCAAAGTCCAAAATGATTGGGATATAAACAGGCGACCAAACTTTCATTTCAATACTCTTGGAATAGCAAAATAACGACTTCTCAAAATTATGAAAGCTTGTTAAGAAATTGAAGTCAGTACCTCTGTGTTAGAGCGCTTTAGAAATATAATTTGCCAGAAAATTTTTGTACCAAATAAATTTTGTATTACAATAATAAATTGGCTTGATTTTTTCAAGAATGACTTAATTTTATATTTCTTTCATTATCTAGAATGATGAAATTTAAATGAAGTTTCCACAAGAGCATATTTTAAGGATGAAAATATGGTTACTTTATTACATGAGACTTAATCTATTGAATTTTTGCGCATCTCTAATTTTTTTCTACTAAGTCAGCGAGCAAAAAACTATACGGTCGACTTAAAATCGTACATCACCTGATAATGAACTTTACTAACCAAAATTAAATTTCATTTCATTGATAATGAAGTTTGAAATAATAACGTTCAAAAAAATACAGACTCATCCGTAAATATGTATTTCACTGCTGGTATTTCAAGTTAGTATAAACAGCTAGAATATTATGTCTTCGCTTAAATTATTTTATTTTTCTATAGGTAGACGTGAATGAGCAACTGTTGAAGTCGAAGGTTGAATGATTTATGTGTTAAAACACAGACAGGTTTCGATATACATATCGTCCGTATTTCTTGTAGAACTTGTTTTCTAGATATTGATGATGTTAACTCCACGAATGGTATTCGCACAAAAATCAAATTTATGACGTCTTCATGATAATGGAAATATGTTTTATGGGTATTAACTTCACCCGAGAAAGAAGTCAGCAATAGAATTTTATTACATATTATTCCTTTATTGCACCTTATTATTATAATTACTGATACTCCTCAACACCGAATTATAATAATTTATTTCGACTCTACTGACTTTACACTCTATCAGTAATATAACCAGTAGTTTTTCGAATCTCCATTAAAAAATTATTGGCAACAAGGACGGCTTTGAAAATCGCAATTTACTTGGAATCAATCGATTCGGGAAATCTTGAGTTGGTAAATTTAGGTTGGTAATACCTAGAAGTATCCAGAATAGCAATCAGATGATAAAAATATTATCAGTTAATAATCTAAATAACATTTTTTCACGCAATCTTGAAAGAGATATTTATTATTTATATGAATTAATTCTTTATATGAATTGTTTATTATTTAAATGAATAATGAGCATAACAGGTCTACAATGCTGCCATAAAAATCATCAGTGCTATTATCGACATCATCCGATATAAAATCATCACCATTCGTTTCTAAATAATCTTCTGTTTTTCAAATGATGAGTAAATGTTGATTAAAGAAATTCTTGTCGAGTGTTTGTTATTTCCCATTCGCCAAAAATAATATCTTGAATTAAAAATAATCAATCATAGCTTTCTTTCAGTTTTGTTGGAGGCTCGGATTCCCATCTCTTAAAAAGCAAACTAAAACAGGTATATCTTAACAATCGAAAATCATGTAGAAAATCTTAGTTCCAGTAGGTTCTTGCCCTGAAAATATCTTATTTATTGAAATCAAAATTACGGAAGAGCAATGATTCTTCTGTATCTAATCTTTCGGAATGTCTAGTTTACTCTAAAAATAATGAAAATCATCTTCTGTAGACATAGCGGAAACTTTGAAAAACTAAACAATGGGTGAGATCTATATAATTATTATTATATTACTGTAATTGAATGATATTCATATATACGTTGTGAACGTTTTGAAAGAAATTTCAGAATCTAATTAACATACTAAGGACACCAGAGAGGCTTCAGTTAAGTGCTTTTGTGATAGTTTATTCGATGACCTCATAAAAATGGACCCAAAAACTCTGAGGCAATGCAAATTAAAAATACTGCAAGCTACAGATGAGTGTTCTGATTAATTGTTATTGTTATTAAATATGTGACAAATTAATTTTATTATTAACTTGAAAAATTATTTATTTTATAAAAATATATAATATATATTCTTCATATGATTCAATAAACAAAACTCAGTGTCTTCATTCGGTTTAGATCTTTGTGTCACATAATCTAACTGCCATGGTACTGCTTCTTCGTTATTCAGATATTCTTTCATCTTATCTCTCACATTGATATTCGTTCTGCTTGAAGAATTCGAACCAAGTCGTCCTATTCTATCAAAATTTGATTCGAAATCTCCTCTCCATGAACCTGAGATCACCAGCCCCTCATTAATGCACATATCTGTATAATTTTGAGGACATTGTTTTGGTTGACGTATTATTTTACTTTTGCCAAGATATGGAGACAAATGCTTGCACCTATTATCAGTTCAGCTGATTCTATGTCCGTATTATTATTATTACGAAAAATTCGCCATCGAGAATATTCCAAAAGCATTCTCTATGTTCTCCGTGCTCTCGATAGACGATAATTATATACATTTTTGGATATATCCAAGTTCTTTTCTGGATAAGGACGAAGCAAGTATCTCTTCAGTGGGAATCCTTCATCTCCAACAAGCAAATGAGGGCATTCGACATTGGAACCTGGCAATTTTTTTTCTTCCGGTAGCTTGATACTGCCTGAATCTAATGCTTTTCCAAATGCTGATTCACGAAATATTCTTCCATCACTTTGAGATCGAAATGCTCCAATATCTACAAGAGTAAACCGGTAGTGAGCATCACAAACAGCCATCAACACAATACTAAATGTTCTTTTGTCATTAAAATATTCAGAGCCTGAGTGTTTTGGTGCTTGAATATGTACGTGCTTTCCATCAAAAGCACCACAGCAGTGTGGCAAGTTCCATTTTTCATTGAACTCCTTTGAAATTTTCAACCAGTCCTTTTCAGTTGGACATTTGAGGTTCATTTCACTCAAAACATCCCAAATGGCTCTGAACGTCTCTCGGATCACAGCAGAGACTGTTGTCTTGCCTACAAGGAACGTCCAAGACAAACCTTCCATACTACATCCATGTGCCAAATAACTGCAAATATAAAAGGTTGAAATACAACGACCAATTGATGAAGAAAATTTACTTACTATAAAGTTAAAACTAATCGATGTTCTGGAGTCAAGGTGTTACTGCAACTCAGTGTTGTTAGTTGCATTCATTTATTTTCTGTTCCAAAATGCTTGTTCGTTTCGTGCGGCCCACGTATGTTCATTTCTTTCTCTATGGACGCGTATAATATGTTGGAGATATATGACAGTGCCAGACGAAAAAAGTACGAAGTAGTAATAATTCGAATACACACGTCGACGCTCGTTCGATGCAGTGCAGGACTTTTCTTCGTTTCTTCGCAATTTTTCTCGTTAATTTCTACAATTAAAAACTCTGGTGAAGAAGTGACTATTTCTCGCTCGTGAGTGACACATTGATTCAGCCGTGCTGTGAAGCCAGGTACGCAAAAGTCGATACTCCAACATTTCGTATTTTCTTTTCGAGTCATTTTTTCTCACCGGAATTTCATTGTTAATTTCTTTTGCTTTCATTTAATTTCAAAGGCCGTGTCGTGCCATTTTGGTCCTTCTTGAGCCGCATATTTTCGAACCGCGTTTTCAAAATTATTGCGATCAAGCATTTTGGAATTTTTTCATTTCGTTTTTTTCATTTGCATTTATTTCATTCGGTCAATGTTCATCTAACCTCAAAAACTTGACAAGATATCGAACACATTCATAAATTCTTTAATTGCTGATATTTCTGCGCATGTTGGAGAATTTGGCTTTCATTTTCGGAACATAGACAACTCTTCGTTTGTTTTTCTCATCTATGCTCATAACCTTGATTCAAAACATAAACAAAGATTGACATTCTTGTTTTTGTTTATTTACATTTCATTATTTTCATTTGTTTATTTTCAACTCGATTTTCAATTCTATAGATTCAATCTTAATTATTTGCTTTATTAATTAATTTAGTTCTTTTCAATCGGTTAGTCTATTTACTTTTTTTTTGGAAATTACTCAAAACAAAATTCATATTGTTTTCTGCAGTATACCTTGAATAATAATAATGGCGACAAAATTGAAACAACTCAAAGCTCGTCGTCAAATTGTTATTGATGATCTCGAGGAAATTCTCAATTTAGCACAATTCGCTGTCACTGATGAAAGTCTCCATGTTAGATTCAAATTAAGATGTGAAATACTTGACGATATTCTCGTGGACTTTCAAAATTTACATACGTCTATTGTCTCTATGATAGTATCTTCCGAAGAACCCGAATTGAACACTGAGAAGGTTATTCGAACAGCCTTTATGGATAATTATTACACCATCAGAACAACTTATGTTAATTTATTTCCTGTAGTAAACATTCCAGTAAAAACCAAGACAGTTGCTCTATTAGTTCGCCAAATGTTAAACTTCCAAAGATAGTATTGCCCATTTTCAATGGGAATTATAAAGAGTGGCCTACTTTTTTTCGATATGTTCCAAAGTTTGGTACATGAAAATTCTAACTTGAGTCAAATAGAGAAGTTTCAATACCTCCTTAGTTCACTTTCTTCTCATGCTTTAAATTTAGTTAAAGGATTTCCATTGACTGCTGAAAATTATGAAAGCGCTTTTCAGACATTGGCGGAAAGATATCAAAATAAAAGACTTCTCGCTAATACGTGTTGGAAGGAAATCTGTAATGTTCCAAAGCTACAGGGTGATTCAGCTAAAGACCTTAGGCGAATTCTAGAAGTTTTTGCGGAAAACTTATCGGTATTAAGGAATTTAGGTTTACTCGTTGACCAGTGGGACTTTGTTTTATTTCACATTCTCATTCAGAAATTAGATTCAGCAACGATCAAACGTTTTGAATTACAAGAATGTTCAACAGATATTCCGTCGTTTGTCAATTTGCGAAATTTCCTGACAAATCAGTGTATAGCCTTGGAGGCAGTAGCTCTTTCTCTTCCGTCGAAAACTCATTCAGTTTCGAATTCTCAAGTTTTGAAATCTAGTTCTCTCTCAACGAATAAAAGAAATTCGACTCTTCTCGTTCAAACGGAAACTGAATCATTCAAGAAACGTTTAACCTGTAATTATTGCAAGTTAGCTCATAGTATTTACAAATGTCCATCATTTTTGGAACAAACTGTTCAAGATCGGTTCAAGATTGTGAAGAACAAAAATTGGTGTATCAATTGCCTCCATTCTGGACATAAGATTAACAATTGTTCTTCAAGGTCAAATTGTCGTACTTGCCACGCAAAGCATCATACCCTGTTGCACATGCGCAATAATGCGGATAATGATGCTTCAACAGAGTCATTTCATTTGAATGCTGCAAATTCATCGGATTCAGGCTCAGTTCAAGTTTTAACCAATGTTTCTTCAAATTCTACCGTTCTCTTGGCAACCGCTGAGGTCGAAATTCGTGATGCTTGGGGTAGATATCAGAAGGTCCGAGTTCTGTTAGATGGAGGCTCTCAAATAAATATTATAACTCAATCGTGTGTAAATAGATTAGGCTTGAAAATTTGTGAAGCTTCATTTTCGATAAATGGAATTTGTGAAAGCTCATCTTCTGCTAATTGCAGCACTGAATGTACTATTCGTCCATCAGGTCAAATAAATCCATCTTTTACATTCGATGCCGTCGTGATTCCGAAGATTTGTGCAGAAATGCCGAGTTCTTTCGTAAATTATTCGTTTTGGAATTGTGTCCATAACAAGAAGTTAGCAGATCCGAACTTTTCCATTCCGAAATCAATAGACCTTCTCCTCGGAGCGGATATATTCTCTTTAATAATTCGACCGGGTCGTATCGAGGGTAACGGTTTAGAACCAACAGCACTTGAGACAGTGTTTGGTTGGGTTTTCATGGGAAAGATTCAATCACCTAACACATCAGTTAACAATTTTCATTTGTCATTGTCTGAATCAGGTTTAAACTCCTCGTTGAAAAGATTTTGGGAACTTGAAGAAGTTTCAGAGAATGTCATTGTATCACCAGAAGATCAATTTTGTGAGAACTTATACGCTCAGAACTATTCTAGAAATACATCTGGACGGTACACTGTGGCATTACCCTTTAAACCTGATCAGTCAACACTTTCTTTCGGTGACACATATTCTCTCGCACTACGTCGTTTTTTATCCCTTGAACGTAAACTTATTAAAAACCAGAATATATACCGGGAATACTCTACTTTCATGCAGGAATATTTAGAAAAAGATCATATGTCATTAATTTCTACGAGTTCGGATTATGAAAATACTTTTTATATCCCTCACCATTGTATAATCAAACCAAACAGTCCATCTACAAAGTTGAGGGTTGTTTTCGATGCGTCAGCTCATGTACCCGGTCATTTATCTTTAAATGATGCTCTATTGATAGGTCCTAAATTACAAAAGGATATTATTGCCATTTTGATGAACTTTCGTGTTCATCGGTTCGTTTTCACAGCTGATATCAAACAAATGTATCGTCAAATATTAGTTCAAAATTCACATCGAAACTTTCAAAGAATATTGTGGCGGTTTCTCCATCGGAACCCATAAAAACTTATCAGCTGAATACCGTTACGTACGGAGTTGCACCAGCACCTTTTCTTGCCCTTCGAACTTTGGCACAGTTGGCCAAGGATGAGGAAGCTCGTTTTCCGAAAGCATCCAAAATTTTGCTCACAGACATTTATGTCGATGATGTCGTTACAGGTTGTGATGATTTGGAAGACGCAAAAACGTTGCAAAAGGAACTGATTTCCTTATTGAATTGTGGTGGTTTTGAGCTCCGAAAATGGAGTAGTAACAGTTCTCAATTACTCTCAACCATACCTCTAGATCATCAATATCACCATTCTTTGGAGTTCGATATAGATCCGATAGTCAAAATTCTCGGTTTGAGGTGGTTTCCTTCGTCGGACGAATTTTCTTATTTTGCGGAAACTACTGTTCAGGTATGTACCAAACGTACCATACTTTCAGAACTTTCTCGAATTTTTGACCCTTTGGGGTTCCTTTCTCCATTTACTTTTCTTGCTAAACATTTGATCCAGCATCTTTGGACATTAGGTTTGCAGTGGGATGATACACTTCCAGACGATGTTAGCCGTCGCTGGAATCAGTGTAAATCCGAATTAACCGAATTGGGTAAATTAAAGATACCTCGGAAACTTGCATCGAAATCATTTTATCGTTGCGAACTTCATGGTTTCGGAGATAGTAGTGAGCGTGGCTACGCAGCCGTGGTATATTTCAAGTTTTTCAATTTTGACGGCTCCATTGACATCTCTTTCGTAGGTGGTAAATCAAAGGTCTCCCCATTGAAGAGAATTTCACTTCCAAGACTGGAATTGTGTGCTTGTCTCTTATTATCAAAACTCATTAATGTGGTTTCCTCTGTTTACCAATCAGCCTTTACAATAGATGACATTTTTGCTTGGTCTGATTCAATGGTAGCTCTAACATGGATTAAGTCTTCTCCTCATCGATGGAAGACATTTGTAAGCAATCGTACTACTCAAATTCAGGACTTAGTTTCAACAGAAAATTGGTATCATGTTCAATCGAAAGACAATCCAGCTGATTGTGCTTCACGCGGCTTAACGCCAACTGAACTGTTGAACTGCTCTTTGTGGTGGACAGGCCCTGACTGGCTTCGTTCCAAACACCTTCGCAAATGATGAAATAGAGAATTCTCTTCATCTTGTACAAACAGAAGAGCGTCACCTCTCTTTGTCAACTTTCATTTCTCTATCGTTTGTTGATGATTTGCTCTCCAGGTATTCATCTCTGTCCAAGGTTCAAAGGGTGGTAGCTTACATTTTCAGATTCGTTAACTTCATAAAAAACTCTAAAGCTCCTAGGATATATAGATTTTCCGCAGTTCATCTCAAAGATGCACTTTTTTTCATCATAAAACAGGTTCAACGGGTTGTGTTCAAGGAACAGATCGATAATCTCATCTCGGGAAATCCCATATCTAAATTACTTCGAAAATTGAATCCATTTGTTGGAGAAGATGGTGTTCTCAGGGTGGGCGGTCGTCTGTCTTTTTCTGGTCTGGCTCTTGATCGCAAGCACCCAGCTTTGCTTCCTTCATCTCATCGTCTTGCTGGGCTCCTTATTCGGCGTTTCCACAGAGTATGTCTGCATCCGGGTGCCCAGACTTTACAGTTCCTTCTGTCTCAACAGGTCATACAGGAGTTTTATACAGTCCACTTAGAGATTGAGTCTGTGCTCAATTCTCGCCCTCTATGTCCGCTTAGTAATGATCCGAATGACATATCTGCACTGACACCAGGACATTTTCTTACTCTGGCTCCATTAACTGCTATTCCTGAACCAGATTTATCTCACCTATCTATCGGTCGATTATCGCGTTGTCAACTTTTATTAACTCGTATCCATCAGGATTTTTGGAAAAGATGGAATTTAGAATATCTGAACACACTGCAACAACGAAAAAGGTGGTTCAATAGTGACTCGCCTCCTTATTCAATAGGTGCACTCGTCTTGATAAAAGATGATCAACTCCCTCCATTGCGCTGGCGACTTGGACGCATTGAGAAATTGCATCCTGGCGCTGATAAAATAGCTAGAGTAGCTACTGTTCGGACTACTCAAGGTGTACTGCAGAGATCAGTGGTTAAATTATGTCCATTACCTCTCCAATAGTTATGACATATGTTGATGTATATATGTATATATTTTTTTTTTCGCTTTATGTTCGATATCTTTTCAATTTTTTTATTTGCTTTGTTTCATAAAATATTCTATTTTAGGTGGGCGGTTATGTTACTGCAACTCAGTGTTGTTAGTTGCATTCATTTATTTTCTGTTCCAAAATGCTTGTTCGTTTCGTGCGGCCCACGTATGTTCATTTCTTTCTCTATGGACGCGTATAATATGTTGGAGATATATGACAGTGCCAGACGAAAAAAGTACGAAGTAGTAATAATTCGAATACACACGTCGACGCTCGTTCGATGCAGTGCAGGACTTTTCTTCGTTTCTTCGCAATTTTTCTCGTTAATTTCTACAATTAAAAACTCTGGTGAAGAAGTGACTATTTCTCGCTCGTGAGTGACACATTGATTCAGCCGTGCTGTGAAGCCAGGTACGCAAAAGTCGATACTCCAACATTTCGTATTTTCTTTTCGAGTCATTTTTTCTCACCGGAATTTCATTGTTAATTTCTTTTGCTTTCATTTAATTTCAAAGGCCGTGTCGTGCCACAAGGGAATCTTCGTAATACGTCTAATTTATTTATATTCTATTAAACTTAACAGTTCATAGAACGTGTGTATATA
Organism: Micraspis discolor; assembly: GCA_030674115.1. Classification (NCBI taxonomy): domain Eukaryota; kingdom Metazoa; phylum Arthropoda; class Insecta; order Coleoptera; family Coccinellidae; genus Micraspis; species Micraspis discolor. The sequence goes on from JARTUT010001751.1 coordinate 982,495, forward strand.
CATTCTGGTAAAATGAATGATCTGATCAGCTTTTAGCCTTTTCATATTTCTGAATATATTCAGTGTACCAAAAAAGTTAAATATAATTCAAGATGATCAGCACGTTTCAAAACATAGAAACACAAATTCAAAATGACGAATTATTAACCAGCATAGAGCATAATCCATAACCTCTATATTCATTTTAATGAAAAATTAACGGCAAGTATGTATGTTCTTACGGAATACGGTAACGCTTAGAGAGTACGGCACCGGCCAGTATAAACGAGCCCTTACGAATTTACAATACAGTTTGTGCACCATTTGTCTTGTGGGAACTTGCTTATTTGGAAAGCGCTGGCGAAATTCTTCGAAAATTTCTGCATAATCTCCGTCAATTTTAGGTGCGAAGTGAGCAAACGCGCAGCAATGGCAACACTACTACACGCGGGCAACTCAACTCTCTCCAGCTGCCTCCTTTCGCCTTATGTCCGATACTGGCCGAGAATACGCGCATGCGTGAATACCAGATAGACTAAACTGACTTTTGCCACACTCTTTTTATATTTTTTGTTAAATTTTGAATTCTATTTTGAGTTGAAATGCCAATTTGTAATGTTCCTTCGAATAAATACATAAATGATACCACACATTTTCAATTCCAAGACCGACAGATACTAAATAATAGATCACGTGTTTGTAACACCTACAAACGTTTACAGATAGGGATGGAAGTTCTAGGAAAAGAAGAAGTTATTCCAATTTCTACAACGAAATATGAAAAACTAGTGCTTTCGCCATTTTGGAACCACCATTTTGCGTTCAGCTGATTCAAGATTCAAGTCACTAACTAAACATTAAAATGATCGTAGCAGAATGTGGCTATCCAAGAAAGATATGGTAAACACTTAGATAAACAAGACAAAATCAATTTGAAGTCCGTATTAATACCACTCTAAAGTTGAGCATGAAAAAGGAAATGCATTCACGACATATCTTTCGAATGCGAACTATCCTATATTGAAGAAACAAAATGATCTTTGAAAATACGAATAAAAAAACAGAAGCTTATACAATATAGTCCAACTGAATATAATGAAATGGAGCATGATTAAAAAGCTTCCCCAACCCAACGCGGAAAACCGCACCGCATCCGTGACGGAAATTCTCTTGACTGGATTTCTTCAGAATATACCATATCCTTCAATTTTCCCCATACAAAATAGTCTAGTGGGTTGAAATCTGGAGATCGAGGAGGCCATGGAATAGGTCCTCCTCAACCTATCCACCTATTTGGACAGCTATTGTCGAGGTAACTTCTAACTTCCAGGCCAAATGAGGTCCAGCTCCATCATGCTGGAAATGTTTAACAGATTCAGCTTCTCGAAAGACTCATGAAACATCTCTACAGAAGACGAAAAATCATTGGTTTAATGAAACAATGCCCTAAGAGATGTTTGAATGAAATATTCAGAGAAACTAAAAACGCAAAAAAAGACGCTTGAAAAGAAAACTGGAAAAACTAACTGAGCTCCTGAGAGAAGTATTCTTGGTCCTATTACGTAGAAAAATAAATAATAGAAAAGCACTGACATGACATCACTAGCTTTCACATCCTTGTTGTGTCTTTTCCCGGACTCGGGAACAAAGTGGCACAATGAATGTTAAAGAATCAAGAAATCGAATCTTAAATTCTAAATAACCACTCTCAGTTCTCCTTCTCTATTGTTCGATGCCGAAAGTTCCACATCGAAAGAAGAGGTATATCCTCTCCATCCAAAATAATTTAGAAATTGACAATTTTTTTCCAGTAAGTTCTTGTCCTTTGAAAAACCTTATTTATTTGAGTCTAACTTACGAAAAAAAATTGTTTTCTGCAAACTAAATCTTATCGTCAATGCGATTATTATTAAGGTCTTCTTAAGGAGAAAGTCTGGTATGAAAATAATTTGACATTTCGAAAATCAAATTAATCGATCATTTTTTCTTCCTAACTTCATTCTATGAATTTCTTTCACTTCAACACATAAAGAAACGCCTATATCTGCTTGTAGATCCATTTAACGAAAATGAAATTTCAAAGTATACAAGATATCAATTACCTCTATAAATAAATTCACAATTTTTGAAGTTAAACTTCTTAAGGCGCGACTAGGAGGTAACTGAACGACAATGTAACGGAAGTCCGTTACGGCAATATAGCCTCACGTTTCTGTACCATCCGGTTTTCAAATATTTTTGATTTGGTCAATAGATTGTCCATAAACAAATCAATCAGAAATTTTTGAAAAAATAAAATAATTAGTAAAAAATATTAAATTGAATAATAATCATAACTAATTTTTAGTAACGCAAATAGGCCGTTATACTTGGTAGTACAGAAACGAAGCAGCGGGAAATTTGAATTGGCAGAGCAGCGGGAATTTTAAATTTTCTCAAGCATGCATGGTAAATATGCACTGAATTATGCGGCTCATGTGAAACTCACGCACATGCTAGATTATTAAGATAAAGAAAAAGCTGTTATAAATTTTCATCATTTTATTGTTCATTCTGGTGGATATTTAGGAATGTATTTACAGAGTATTATATCATATGAAATTAATTCCCAAACTGAACAGACTACAAAAATCATTGAATTCAGATTAATATGAATGAAAGCTTAGTTATTAAATGATATAAAAGTAATGAACAAAATGAAAAGAAAACACGAAACGAAGACGAGAATAACAAAGGATACTGAAGTTACACAAAAATAAATGAAAGAAGAATGTTTTACTTATATTCGCAATAAAATTAACTCAAAAAATTTTGAAAATCAAAACATGACATTCAACCATGAATACAAACTATTCAAAAGTAGAGCACAAAGAATTGATAGAAAGAATTGAGTCTTCAGTATTGCAAGCACGTAAACAATAAAAAGAATAAAAATTTTTTAGAGGTTTCAAGGTTTTCGATTATACTTGAAATTACAATGAAATGGAAAATCAGTATGAAAAATAAATGAAGTTCATGTGAAATGAATAAATCTAATAAACTTTCAGACTTCATAAGAAATGAATTAATAAACAACAACAAAAATTAGAGAAACATATTAGAAAAACAGTCATGCTACATGAAAAAATTTATACAACACTTATCAAGAATAAAAAACATTTACTGCTATAAAAAATAATTATTCCATATAAAAACGGGTCATATTGAATTAACAGAAAAATAATATAACAAATTGATATAATCACAGTGAAAATGAAATAATCAAGAAGAAACATTACAACAAATCACAAGATATCACGTATTGTCAGTTGCAGTGTATATCAGGAATTGTAGATGTTACACGCATTCTTTTTGGCGCTCTTGTTCACCCGAACAGAGTGCCTATCATTTTGCCCGAATGTCTGTAATTTTGGAATATCGAGCCGAAAATGGTCTCAATCGATTGGGTTCGACTCCCTGATGAAGAATTCGTGGCGAAAGTTGAGTCTGTCCGGCCGGCCGTCCGGCCGTCCGGCCGTCCGGCCGTCCGGCCGGCCGTATCCTCTCTAGCATCCAAAAGGAATCAGCTAGAGTTTTCAAATTTTCAGAATAGGTTAATTGTCCAAATATCTCGGTCAAGTTCGTTATTGGGCCAAATCCGTCGGATGGTTCAGTAGTTATGAGCATCTGAAATTTTGTTTCCTCAATAACTACTAGAATATCCCTCCGATCAAGTTGATACTTGGAATGTTATTGAGGGAGGCTGAAACGAAATGGCTTGCAAAATTTCGCAGAAATCGTCACGCTAGAAAATTTTAAAAAATTCCCAAAAAAAAATTTTCAATACTTAATATCTCCTAAGACTTCATTTAGATTTAAATAAAAATCCGTATATATATTGAGGTTACCGATATCTTACTCATCCTCAAATTTCATTGTCGTAGCTTTTCCCCTTCTGAAGATATGATCATTTTTTTCATTTACTCAAGAGAAAAATAGAAATGTCATGAAGTCCGAGCTTTGTCATTGAAAGATTTGCCATCACAGATCGATATTCGTTTGACAACTTTCGGACCTAGATATCAGTGTCAGTTGGCGTAATATCAATCAAAATTTTCATAGAATTCATAGAGGTAGAATTCGATGTCGATGACGTTGTCAAAATTTTGAAAAGCACAGACGTAATATTAATCAAAAAATTTTTTATCATAGAGAAAGAATTTGATGGCGTTGTCAAAACTCAGAAAAGCAATGACGTAAGTTTTTAGGAGAAGCATAGAACAAAATTTGGTGAAAATTATGAGTAGTTATTTTCAAATTGAGATAAAGGTTTGTTTATTCATTAGGCTTTCATATTTACATCACATTGTCCCATAGTACCGAAAAAGACTATTGTTCTCCCGATCAGAGAACTTATAAATTTGTTAAGGTTTGAATATTTACTCGCAAGTAGCTCAACAAGAGCGCCAAAGCAATCTGACTTCACGTCAGTGCTTTCTAAATTTTTTTTCTTTTCATTCGACTTAGGTATATCTTATGCGTATTCAAATACTTTCAAAAAAATTAGTCTGACGATTTTCATGAAATTTTGAAGAATCCTTCTCTTAACGTTATCCAAACGATTTTCAAGTTTCGAATCCATTCTAAGGGAGTTATTGAGGAAAGCATATTTCAGATGTTCTTAACTGCTGAACTATCGACGCATTTGTCTCAATAACGAACTCAAATGAGATATTCGGAAAATTAACCTATTCTGAAAATATGAAAACTAGACCAGCTCCTTCGGAAGATAGAGAGTACACAGCCGAACATACTCAAATTTGACGAAAGATTCTCTATCGTGAAGTTGAATCCAATCAATTAAGATCATTTTCGGTTCGATATTTGAAATTGTCAGACATTTGTGGAAAATAATAACCCGCTGTTCACTAGGAACAAGCAAGCAAAAACTGTAACTTTTCCAAATTAATGATTTAGTCATAATGGTTCTATATTTCTTTTGAATGAAGAATAAACAAAACTTATTGAAACATTATCTTCGGCTTATTTTTCAGAATACCTTCCAGTAGAGATGCAATGAATTCTCTTCATTTTTTCCTGTTACTCGTATAGGTACTTATAACTGATTTAATTTTAGAAATTGCAAATCTCGTGGCATTCATGGTAAGGAAAATTTCTGATGACATTCCTTCTCTGTTTCAGAACAAATTGTATTTGTGATGATACGTAATTATAAATATAGAAGACTGTCGATGCTTGCCTACCAATCAACAAATTTTCAAATTCCCCAATAATAAATAGAACGAGGTTAGAAGGATCAAAAAGTGCCAATTACCTCTTCGCAGATTGTTAATTACACAAAATGCCCTCAAACCACCGAAATTTCCAAGCAATTCTTCGAACTCTCAACCGCAAAATATCTTAAAGATTAATACATTATGTTTATCTTTTACTAACCGCTGAGCGGCCGATGCCAAATACCTATTCCGAAGATCGTTCTAAATAAGCGAATTAAGTGTAAATTATTATTTGCACGTTTTGCCAGGTCAGGTCGGAAGGCACACTGATGCCAATTATGTATTCAATAGATGATTGAATATCAACATCCGATCAATAATTAAATTCAGGTAGGAGCAATTTCTCTCTTTCTCCAAGGAGGAGTTGATAACACAATAATTTTAACTGTTATAGGGTACGGAACTCATTTTAATCATCTACATGTCATGAAATATTGATGAGTCACAATTCTTTCACCTGTCATACATTAACAAATCTAAGCCTTGAAAATTTTGAGGAGATGTACGGCGAGGAACTGATACGATCCCGACACGAATTTATAGAAACATTGGAGGCATTACATTATACTACATATATTCCAGTCATTTTAGGCATTTTGAACCCCAATCAAGGGAAAAGTTCCTAGTGAGATCCACAATTATCATCGAAAAAGATATAGATCTCTTGGTACTTCAAATACTTGATCTACAAACATCAAGTTTTTTAAAAAAACCAGGAAAAAACAATGTTGAAGCAAAAATATACTCGGCTGATTGCCTCAACAAGTATCCACATTGCAAGAAAAATATTCGGTTTCTATTGTCATGACCGGAAGTGATACAACTTTAGCACCTTTTGGTAGAGGAAAATTGAGAGTCATGAAGATGTTTGAAAAAGGCCCGATTTAATCAATTATACAGAAATATTCCAACAAGAAAATTCCTCTGGAGATGTCGTTGTCAATGCTGGATTACAATTTCTACTAGCAATATGCGGTGCTCCAAAATCAGAACATTCGATAGATAATTACAAATACTGTAGTTTTGATGAGATTACAAGACAAAGTACAGTTGTAAAATTTCCTTCATTACCACCTCCTACTTCTTCAGCAGCTCAACAGCATATTTATCGAGTGTATTACTAAATACAAACCTGGCTAGGAAGAGCCATCGATCCAGAACAGTGGGATTGGAAGTTAAAAAGTAATATACTACAGCCAATAACAACTTCATTACCACTAGCACCCGATGATCTCCTGAACACAATCTTTTGTAATTGCACAAAAGGTTGTGGTGACAAATAGACATGTAAAAAATTGGGTTGAGGTGTTCAAAAGCCTGTGGACATTGCCGTGACCAGTCATGCTTAAACGCAGAGTAGACAATGCTGGAAATGATGATGATCTAGATTTAAATCAGGAAGTAGTTCTTGTCGACGTTTCGTCAACACCTAATAACGACAGTGACACTAAAAATATTGAAATATTTAATGTTATACCCGATAATTTATTTTTTTGTATTTTTTAAAATTTTAATATAAAATTGTTTACTCTTGAATAAAAAAAACATTTTATTACACATTGAAAATTATGCATATAAGAGAAACTTTGAAAAAACCCCCCTCACATTCTACCTCGACGGTGGTAAATAAACGTGTGCTTTGTCATAATGTAGCCTCTTTCTCAACTCTTTGATCCGAAAACCGTAAACCTTCGAAACATTAATGTCAACATTTCATGACGTGTGGTTTTTTATTTGTCGAGTTATAGTGGTTTACAGCAACTATAAGGAACCGGAAGAATGAAATATTAGTTGGAGAAGGGGAAATTATGGAACGATGGAAGAAATATTTCATGAAATTATTGGATGGAAAAGAAGAAGAAGAGTTGGGTCTAAAATTAACAGTGCTTTGCCTAAGGTGGCGTAAGGACACAGTAACAAAGCCTACACAGAACACACACTGGTTAACCTAACTCGCACAAGCTTTAATTAGCTTCTGAGGGGTGTACACAGTGGCGTATCCAGAGATTGAGTTTGGGGGGGGTAGCGGCAAGTTTTTGGGAGTTGACCTGAACTATCAATAATAAGATAATGATCTTGAGCGAAAGCGCGCTAGGAGGGGGGGATTTATTTTTGCTCATCTATAATTTGACAGTTTTTAATCTACATTGAGAACATATAAAACAAACAATTGCGAGAACAGTGCATACAATAATCATCATAAAATTTGAAGAAATAAAATATAGGTATATAAAAGTCAAGAAATAAAATATATATAGGTAAAAAAATATATAAAAACTCAAGAAATAAATCATTCGAAATTTAAAGGGAAAAATATAAGAAATATTAGTGAATGTTATATAAATTAAAACATACCCGCTCCTTTTAGCATCAAACATGATTCAAAAATTACAAAACGAAATCAATCCGCCTCTTTTTATTATTAGCAAATCTACTTATAATATTGTCCACCTTTATTGAAATATCTCTATGTATAAATAGCAATGATAGCCCATCTAATCTATCCTGACCCATTGTTGAACGAAGCCAGGTTTTAAGACGCCACAGTGAGGAGAAACTCCTCTCAGCGGAGGCTACACTAACGGGCAGAGTGACCAAAACTTTAAGACATTTTTTTATAAGTGGAAAGATGCTTTCATCGCAGGACGAATATAACGCCATACCATCTGTTATGTGTTCTGTCATGATTTTCCAAATACTGAATTCTGCTTTCAATTTCAAAAGCATCAAGTCTTTATTTTTGACATTCTAAAGATTATTTATATACTCCGCGACTATTCCAAGTGAAAGATTGATTTCTGTGTCCGTTTTCGTATTGAAAATTGAAGAAAAAAAATATTAAACTCGTAAGCTTTCAGAGATTCTTCGTTAAATCGATATTGTAGATCTTGTAAGATATAATCTAACATAGGAATATAAACATTGATTCTGAAAAAACATTCATCATTTTCAGTAGGTATATTTGAGCGGTGTGATTGTCTCTGTGTTATTCTTGGTTTAGTAATTTCTATATTTAATTTTTCATGAATATCGGCTATCAAAGCAAATACATTACTAAAATGAGTTTCGGAGTTTTGACGTCTTTCTTTTAAAACTGTGATAACATTAATTATTAGCATATTTGCATACTGTTTATCAACTGACTTGGCTTGCAATATCTTACTCAAATTGACGGTTAACGCTAAGATATCAGACAGAGAGTATAATGATACTATAAAAACGGAACAATATTATTGCGTTTTTTAAGCATTCTGCTTTTGAGGACGAGTTTCGATCTTTCCAATGAAAAATAATGTCAAGAAGTTTTATAATGGTTTCAATCGAACTCTGAAAGTGAAGCACTGATTCGTGACGTTCAACCCATCTTGTCTCACAAAGACTTTTTAGCTGCCTATGGCCATCTAAATTCGCCTTGAGAAGAAAATTCCGTTTAGCCGAAGCTGTAAAAAATCCACACACTTCTTTAATGATGCCCATGGCATTTCTTACAACTTGAACATTCGATGTTTTCGATTTAGCGAGATTCAACGAATGACTGCTACAAGGGCTTATAAGGGCATTCGGTAATTTTTTTTTAATTCAGTAACAGCCCCTTTCTTTTCACCAAGCATTAAGTTGCAAGTGTCTGTTCCGATTCCTGTACACTTATTTGGATTCAAATTATGTCTCTCTATGAAATTTAAAACAGTCCGAGCCAGAATTTCACCACTAACTGTAGGTTCCATTGTTTCCTCATCGAACATTGCGTGACAATCAATGAAACCCACAAAATCTTCATGCAAACAATTTTCAAAACAGTATCTCAAAATAATTGCCATTTGCGACTTATGACTTATGTCTGTAGTTTCGTTGAAAATTATGCTATAGAATTGACTAGTCTCTACTCGATGCAAAATGGTTTCTAAAATCTCCTCACCACATAAATCAATAATCTCATTTTGCGTAATGCTATTGATATATGTGGCACGACACGAAGTGTTTTCTAAATGTTTTTTCAACAAAACATCACCACTGTCTATTCTAAATTAAAGAAGTTCTCGAAAGTTACCTTCATTATTTACAAGATCACCCTCATCTTCAGAGTTTTCTTCGGCTACAAGAGGTCCGTGATCTCTATGACCTCTCAAAGAAATATTCTGACGTCCCAAAAATATTATGGATTTTATAATCGGTACATACTAACCTTTCTTTATTTTCTAAAACCTGTCCTTGCCTTGTTTGATCTAAGGTGTTTCTTATATCTTTTTCTGGATTTTCAAAAACTTTAATAAAATTATGTGACTCTATCACAGCATTCGCTTATCTAGGTATGATCTATCTAGATTCTAGGAAATCATTTCAATTAATTTCATTTGTTTATTTCTTTTTTCTTTATGCTATATCAGCTACGTGGAATATCGAATAAAATGAAATAAACTTTTTTCATTAGTTTTCCTACAATGTTTGATATTTTTTAAATTTCCATTTTCATTCGAGGATTTAGTGGCGGAAACTCTTTTCTGGGGGGTAATTACCCCCAGTACCCCCCCCCCGTGAATACGCCCATGGGTGTACATTAATATATGTACACCTAGGTAAGCCAGTATAAACATAAATAAAAATAAAAAAAATATATTCGTTGGTTTCCAAACGAATAGTTGTGAATTTATGGAGGTAATTGATTTATTGCATTTTCGAAAATGTCTAAATCGTAGACTAAATATGCGACAAGATATAGGAGTTTCTTGTTGCATGCTTGTTCTAGTGCCTTGAACTAGTAGGACAGGGTGCCAATACTCACACGCAGCTGCAGAAATATTACGAAGATGAAACGTTTTGGCATAACAAAAAAACCAGGAGTTGAAATACGTCCCCAATTGTTAATATGATGATTGTTAATAATAATACATAGAAAACTGTGAGTGCTTATTGTTGATTTAAGATATGGGTTCGTTGATTCTTTCACATTCTTTGTGGCAGGTCTTCCAGACTCCGGGAAAAGATTTTATAACAATCTTAAAATTAGATACTGTGAGGTTGAAAGGTCAAATTGTTCAGAGAATCAATCAGCTCAACATATAAGCAAAATTTCGTCGATGTATTGGGTTTTTCAAGAAACATTATGGAAATTTCTTTTAATTCGTCTAACCAGATGATTTCAAATATTACAAATTGATTGAATTCTTCGTGAATTCAAATTAAAGATGGATATGTTTACAGAAATCAAGGAAAACACATTTCATCTGCCAAACCATTTCACAAACTTCACCGTTTTATTTCGACAATTCATATTTCCTGAAAATTTCAAAACTATAAAAATAAAAGAGGAAAAATAATATTGACTGTGACTTATTTCTGTGATAGCTGTTTCAGTGTAATGAGTTCATTAATTTTGATATAGCTGAATGTATTTTTGTTCAGTGGCCACAAAAAAATCATTCAATTTGAAATTTCCATGTAATTAGTGATATAAAAATGAGGCTCGTATCAAAAACAATGAAAAACTTGGATAAAAAAAAGTTATACTGACTTGTGCTCAATCTAATTAACTGTTTACAATTCGATATCAAGAAACTTCTTTTATTGGCGACACAATGCTGTGTTCGTCCTACATTCTTTTCATCAGTTCAAGTGCTTCATTGAATACAAATTACATTAGGAGCTATTATAATGTCAGAGAACAAAATATTTGGGTATTCCAACTGCAGGAAGTTAGCTCGAATAAAAATATCAAGAGTAAATAATCTTCTGCGTGTTGGAAACACTCAGCAATCAGAGGTCGTATTCGGACAGATATTTTCGATAACAAGTGAAGAAAAATTTTCACCAATGAGGCTTCAATTCGTAGACCAGTTAAAATAACGTTAATAGAACATACTTTTACTAAAATTAAGTGTTCTAACTCATACGATTCTGGTTTATGTATTTATAATTGAAAATTTCAAAAGTAATACTCAATTGAATTTGGTATAAAAGTAATCTGGCTTTTTACTTATAATTAATAAATTAATAATTTTTGGATTTTGGAAAATATTCTGAAAGAGGATGAAATTTACTAAAAAAAAAGTTACGATCCTCGAAGCTGTACCTCCATTACGAGTATCGATCATCTCAATTCAACGTTTAAAATTGACGTCCGTGCTCCATATTATGGTTGAGCGCATGACGTCGCAAGATAGTAAGTTACAATAATGTTTTTTTTTTTAATTTAAATCTAGTGTCCCAAGGTGGGTGGCCTATTAAATTGTTATTCAAACTATTCAACTGTCTTGTTTGGATCCTAAGTGATCTGCGTTTATTGAATTTCATAAATCAAAACAAAGAAATTAAAGCATATCAAATCAATCTGAACTTCAATGAACTCAGATAACTTAGAAATCGAACAAGATAGTTAGGTATAGGGAAATGTATAGAAAAATTGTCGAGTGTGTATTTGTCATTCTAAAAGGAAAAAAACATGCAAGTTGTTGAATTTGAAAATAACAAAGGTTTTTACAATTTGGTGAGTTGACAAATGATAATTTCTCCTTGACCACTCTGTATAACTGACAACTAAAATGCGTAAACGATGGCACAGATCAAACTATTATTTAAGGTCATATCAAAGTTCGAACTGAAATGTCGAATATTAAGCGATTTAATTTTTTTTTAAATGAATTATAACTCAAGAACCGTTAAATATTAATATAAGAAAGTAAAAAAAAATAATTTAGTTTTTTATGGAGGATCATAAAAATATAGAAATAGGGGTTGTTTCATTTGAAGTTATCATCATCATCATCTTAATTTACCATCAAATAAATAACATGGCAAGTCATATTTCTATTGATTGAATAATTGGTTAAGAAATGTTGTTTTTGTTCATAATTGACAGTTCAGTATATATGGAGAAACAAAAAATTTATTTATTTGGAATTTCATTATTTATTATATAAACAATCAGCTATAAGCAAATTATTGCCGTTTATTCAATTTTATTCTGATAGTTTAGAATATCACAAAAAGCTTCCTGTACAAAATAACTAAAAAAAAATATTTTATTTATCAATATCGAAATTATATATTTTTTTATTAACTCTTAGAAAAATTGTTAATTGTCAAAGATCTACTATATTATGAAATTATTTTCAATAGAAAATTCGGACAGAAATCAGTTCCATGACGTATAACGATTAATATATTATAATTTTCAGACCGTCAGAAGAATCTCCATTCAGATATTCGTGAAGATCCTGGCGTTGTGTGGTGTTGCACCATCCTTTTGCCTCATCAAGTTGAGCCGCTCAGCCAAGGGGATGTCTTCTAGCAAATCGGAAAGGACGTTTTCCAATAAGTTCGAATATCTTTCACTTGGTAGAGTCCCTTCCTAGAAATGTGCCCCAACTATATGCCCATTGAAAAAGGCGCCCCACACGTTTATCCTACATACAGTATGAGAACGCGCTGGCCGAACCCACAGGGGATTTTCAGATGCCCAGAAATTAGCATTATCTTTATTCCAAACCCCATTATTGTGAATACCAATATCGTTTCACTAACATATTTGATTTAGGAAATTGTTATTTTCGTGAATCATAATGTTCATCGTGCTAAGATATTCCAAACGCCGATCATAATCTGTAGGCCTCAGTTTTTGCACTTTGAATTTCAAATGGCCGAAAATGATTAACTTTCGAAATCCTCTGTACACCACGTGTGGATTCACACGTACGTGTCCCAAAATAGTCAGGGAATTCGCCTCATTTTGTACTGGTTATGGATATTGGGAGTACTTGTTATTTGGGAATCTTCCCGTCCTCATTTTTGCTCGCTTATTTTAATAGTACAGCGTGCAATCGTTTTGCCCAAATGTCTGTAATTTTCGAATATTGGGCCGACAATGGTCTCAATCGATTGGGTTTGACTTTCTGATTAAGAATAGAGTTTCGACATTGAGCCTTCGAAAGAGATGAGATGGAGTTTTCATATTCTGAGAATAAGTTGACTGTCGAAATATCTCGGTCAAGTTCGTTATTGGGCCAAATCCGTCCAATGGTTCAAGAGTTATGAGCATCTGAAATTTGGTTTTCTCCATAACTACTATAGTAACTTGGAAGATATATGACACTTGAAATAAAGAAGCTTGCAAAATTTCGAAAAAATGGATACGCTAGAGAATTTTCAAAATTTTCCCAAAAAAAAATTTGTAATACTCTATACCTCATAAAATTTCTTCATTAACTGAAGAATCGTTGAGTGAAAAAAATACAAGAGAACCATTAAAAAAAAAATTCTGGGGGTAATTTCTTCAGGGTTAGTAATTTGAGAAATAATTTTAACGAGGCATTCATGTAGAGTTTTTGATACAATTTGATAAACTTTTTGTATGAACTTTCTACCTCTTCTAAGAATCAAGATAATCGATGTTTGGAACATCTTGGGACACCCTGTTTCCAATCTGACAATTATCTATGAAATAAAATTATTCGCGTCATTATTGTAGAAAATTATGGAATATGCTGACACGCATCAACTTTTGAATTCAATTATGCGTTATTTAAACATATATTTTAAATGTACAATTCCTGCAAGTCTGAAATACTGGGTCCCCTATTCTTAATGGTACACCCTGTATATATGTACTTTTTTGAAATACTCCTGATCATTCAGTTTATTCGCATAGTGAACTTTAATTATGAATTTAATTAACTGATTTCAACAAACTATACTGACTATTAAGTTTTCAGGTATTTGTGATAAGGTTCATGATAATTGCGATTTTAGATAAATACCTACATTTCAGCTTATGTTAAAAAAATTCCAATGTATCCAGAGTAATTATTTCCAAAATTTTACACTGTATAATTCATAAATTGATAATGGAACATTTCATACCTTGTGTTGAAATTTAAAAGAAAATGATACCGAGTATGATGGACTTCTACGATTCACTCTATACTTTTAAATTTATATTTGAACAAAGCTCACCTCAATTCAGAAGTTGTAGAGATTAAGCACTTTTTTGTATTTTTTCAACATAATAATTAAAAAATTTTATTTTATAAGTTGTTTTCACTGTATGTAAGTTAAAAGAGGAAAAGTTTTATCTATGAAATCCTGTGATTTCACCACACAAAGAAATTCTCATAGTTTGTAATGACTTTTCTGTAAGAAAATTAAAAATACGCAATACATCAGTAACCTCCATATATACAGAAATAATTGTTGACATCCGACGAAAATCTTATGAGTAACCGAAAAAATCAAAACGAAAAATTTCGGAATTTATATAGAAATTCTAGCCTGACGATTTTCACAAAATGGGGCAGAATCCGTTCTTTGAATGTTTTTTTTTATTCAATATTCAATTTGATCCTACGGATATTCTAGGAGTTATTGAGAAACAAAATTTCAGATGCTGATAACCGCTGAACTACCCAACAGAGTTAGCGCAATAAAGAAACTTGACCGATATATTTGTACAATTAACCTATTCTAAAAATTTCAAAACTCTAGCTCATTTCCTTCGAAAAATAGAGTGTATGCAGCCGGCCGAACATAATCGAGTTTGGACGAGGATTTTACATCACCAAGTCTAACCTAATCAATTGAGAACATTTTATGCTCGATATCGAAAATAACAGACATTTGGGCAAAAAAATACTAAATATGAGCTCTTCTGCTATCTTAGTTTTACATGAACCATGATAGAGGCTTAACTGTCGTTAAAACTGAATTACTTCAAATAGACGAATCTACCGAAAAGCTGTACCTGGGCTCTTAGTAGTTTCAGATATTATCGAAAATAATGGTATGGCATATTTTAGAGGTCCAGTATTGATAGAGAAATTTTTGGTAGCCTATATAATCTTTATATTGTAGATATTCCGACCAAATCATAACGACCTAAAAATTAATACAAAGTCATTTTTACCTGTTTATTTTTTCACCCTCAGACTATTCCTACATTCGGCAACATATCACAAAAAAAAACAAAATCAGCTTGAGTCCCGTTCGTCCACAGAAAAAACGGTTTCGAAATTCTCGAAATGAAACAATTTCCGCGGGTATACGGAGCAGGTTGTTTCACCGGACAGCCGATTCACCGTGGCTTGTACACACTGACCGACTGTAGAATTTGCAATAATTTGACACGGTGCCCTGGTCGTCTGTACGGACGGCCGTTGGGTAGTTTTTGGGTCAAACGTGTGCCTGATATAGTTTCGAAATTTTGGCACCCACGGTGAATGAATGAAGACATGTGAGTACCCATCATATAATAGGCACCGGACCCATTATTACCATTGGTGGGGATAGGGCCTCATTATCATGCCCATTCAGGAATCTGTGAACAATACATATATGTTGTCTAGCCCACTGGTTTGAAGAATGTTTTGAATTGGAATGCAGGTTCTGAAAATAATACTACACTTAGAAATTCCTTGAAACGATGATTTTGAAGACAATTTCGAAAGAAATATTTTATTAGATGAAGGGTCTTTCAACAAGATCTTTGTTTTTTAACTGTGGCCAGACCTACCACATGACAGCATTGACACTTCGTTTTTTTGCAATTGTTACAATGAATTCAATTTCGTTCGAAAATAGCATTGAAATAATTAAAACCCTCTATGAAAATGGTTGTTCTGTCAAAAATACACTTCGTAAAATTCGTGATATTTTCGGACAACAAAATCGACCTTCTGAATTTGGTAGCTAAATTTAAGTTGATGGGCTCGGTATACAAAGTGCCAACACCAAATCGTGATTGACCGGGTCGGTCAACTGAAAACATCGCAGCTCTGAGCCACATTGTTGAAGAAGATCCAAATTTGTCAATTTCTCGACGTTCTCAACAACCACAGCAAGGCGAATTTTGTATAAGGATTTGACTGAGAGACACATAAGGATACTAAAAAAAATCTTCGTGAAAAGGAACCATAAAAAGTTATGTATTCATTGATTATCTCCTTGGTAAAATTTACGGTTTAGCTTGTTATGTTTAAAAATGCTTGATTCACAATATCGAGTTAATTCAAAAATGCGAATTTGAGGGTATTTTCTTTATCTCTTTCAAATTTTGTATTTTGTTATTCAGTTCTTTTTTCTGCTTTTGTCTTTTCATTTCCAGATTCGATGTGGACAACTTGAAGAAGTCTCTGTCTCCATCAATAGAAGACCACTCTTGAAGAAAGAAGTCCCTAAAATATATTTCAGCTTATTTTTGTACTTTCACACTTAGGCAGAGAGGCAGGGATTTTTTTTACTGGGGTTTTTTCCCTAGGGTTTTATGTCATATGCCGAATTGTATGACACCCCGTCACTAACCCCTGATCTATATGCTTTATTGTTGCTAACTAAATATTAACGGGTGGTCCATCTAGTGTTTGGAATTTGAACTACCGATTATTTGACATTATAAACGTCAACTATTCTTTTTGACGTGACTAATATTTAGTTGAAAGTTTGAAGGTTACGAAATGGGACGCTATTCGCTTGAAGAAAGTTGGGAAATATTAAAAACTTATTTCCAAAGTGGTGAGTAACCGTCAATGCCGAGCGCTAGCGCGCAATGTTGAACGATTGGTTCTTTCAAGAAATTGAAGCTAACGACTTGGACGATGTTTGGTTTCAACAGGACGGTGCAACGAGCCATACAGCACACGCCACAATCGATGTTTTACGCCGCATTTTCTTTGATAAGAGAAATCGAATAATCAGCAGAAATGCTGATGTGAATTGGGCCACCAAGAAGGCTGGTACTTATGTTGGCGCGCGATCTGACGCCATTGGATTATTATCTTTCCACAGATAATTGGGAGCGGTGAAAGATAAGTGTTACGCCAACAATCCAGAAACAATTCAAGACCGATATTCGAGCTGCTATTGGTGAAATAGAGCATCCCAAACAATCGAAAATGTATTCAGAAAAAATTGGGTGGAACGAATAGGCTAGCTGTCCAAGTCACATACCGTGGTGGTCATTTACACCAGCCGAAATTATTTTTCATAAATAAATGTCATGAACCAACCTTTTCAATAAATGTTCAACCATTGGAAAATATTGAGTAGACTGAGTGGAACTCTTGCGAAATGTTCGATAAGTATCTCGTTTCTGATCCTTCTGAAAAAATTTTTTTATAGCAAAATTAAATTCTTAATTTTTAAATGGGCCACCCATTATAAGCCAAAAGTTCAAAAGAATATATATATATATATCTCCAAACTTTCCAAAAAAAATCTCCGAAATTGTTCATCAAAGACGTATTTTCAGTTCTCTGGATCAGAATCCATACTAGCTACTAAAATTATAAATGGTTGGGAAAATCTGGGGTAACTCTTTTAAGGTGAACAGAAGTGTCAATGTTCTTTGGCAAACTTATTTCACCTACTGTATATACTAGTTACTAAAATTATAAATGATTGGGAAAAGACATTCCGATGGTTTCGAGATATTTCGAGAAGTAGAGATCTATAGCGAACAACATCATGATCTCCATTTATATTTCATTGAAAATTTCAAGTGAATTTCAAATCTCAATTACTTTTTAAAATATTGATTCCATCTTCGCGAGCCATGAAACATCCGAAAGGTTGTTGTATTGGCTTTCAAAAACAGAAGTTCAAGTTAATTCAACTTTATTTGTGACGTTATAAGGGGTCTTCAAAAAATAGAGGGTTTTTAGAGAAAGTTTATCGGGTGGGATTTTGCGAAGCATTATCAAAGCCAATTTTGATTTTGATTTTGATTTAAGCCCTGAAATGTTTTATGGTGGCACTCTGTTCTCTCTTATAATTAAAGAGAGACATGATTTTGTGGAACTCTATATTTTTTACGAAGATATAATACATCAATATTAAAAAAATTATCTGATCGTTACGAGCTATGATTTTTCTGAAAGGTGTTTGTATTATCTTCCAAAAATAGAAATTTAATTGCATTCAACTTCATTTCTGACATCACACGGGGCCTCTAAAAAAAGGTAATTTTTTTTCACTAAATTTGAACTGGCTGGCCCAGTCTCCTGACTTAAATCCCATAGAACATACTTGGGGCATGCTCATTTATAGTCGTGGTAGACATACGACCTATTAAAAGTTTCCTATAGTCTGAATAGCTTTTCACTTTCCATAAAATTGTATTTTTAGGTAAGATTTTCGAAAAATTCATTTTTCAATGACTTGTTTACTATTCTTCCCTTATAGGCTTTTTCTGTCTTAATGGCAATAATTCCATTACCTAATACTGATACGTTATGACCGTCAAAAAGATACAGTTTAACAAAATCATGTTTCTCTATTTAATCATACGAGATTGCTATATGCCTTCTTTAGACATTTTGGACCTGAAGACTTAGTTTATCGAAAAATGAAATTCTGAATTGAGTTTGATAATTTTCGCGAAAATTGCTCGATCAACTTTCTTGAAAAAAATCCACTTTTTTGGAAACCCCGTGTGAAGTCACAAAATGAGTTGAATGAAATTAAATTCATGTTTTTGAAAGATGATACAACCACCATTCAGATATTTCAAGCCTCGTACCGATCAGATCTTTTACTAATATTGATGTGTTATGTCTTCGTAAAAAAGATTGAGTTTTACAAAATCGTATCTCTCTCTTTAAGCATAAGAGATAGCAGAGCGTCAATATATAACATTATGGACCTGAAGACTTGCTTCATCCAGAAATTAGAATCAAAATTGAGTTTATCGCAAAACGAAAGACCCCTTATAACGTCACATATAAAGGTGAATTAATTCGAACTCCTGTTTTTGATAGACAATACAACAACCTTTCGGATGCTTCATGGCTCGTGATGATGGGATCATTTTCAGAAGAGTTGAAATTTTTATTATGCTTAGACCATTTCAGCGGTGTACTCGTATATCCAGTTCTTTATAACTTGAACTTTGAAACGTCCTATGTAATATGTAGTGAAAATGTGTATCTAATAGATGTAAAAAAAGTTCCGCTGCAACTTATATCTTTTATTTGAAAGCCATGATAGCCAAAATAGTTAATCTTCAGTACAATAGGGTATACATATATAGGTATACACATATTTATAAAATTTATTTTTAGTTCAAGTATAATTATTTTTAAATCAAGTCAGATAAGATTTGTTTGGATCATTACGAACACCTATTAAATATCACGAACAAAATGCAAGATCTTCAAATTCTGCATCCACCCGGAATCGAAGACGGTTCGCTCTACTAAAAGGTAGAGGAGATTTTCCTTAAGCCAAGGTAGCTGCTTGGAAGACTGTCAAATTTACAAATACAAATTCTAGCAAATAATTAAAAAAAGTATTAGATTGTCGAGCACAAAATGGTTTGTAAATTGGGACTTGAAGGAAAATTTTTTTCTCATTACTCTACTGGGCCATAGCCGAATAACAAACTCTGACGTTATATTCATTCGTCGAACCTATCCTGAAAATTTCTGCTCTCTAGCAAATTCCGTCCGAGCGGATTCGTACCAACACACGGTAGGGCGAATGGGTTAAAATCGATTTTCACAACGAATTCTTATTCATTGAGTTCAAACAAAACTATTGATACTATTTTCACCCAAATCTTTCAAAGCGCCAAAAAGATGAGATATTTCAGAATAGACATTTTCAACTTCATCTGACATTTAATATTTAATTTATTACACACTCTTATACTTGGACAAGAATTATAATAAATTGACACCTAGGTACTATGAAACAGACCTGATCGAAAGGGCATAGATTATAGGTACTTCAAGAACCACTCAACTTGATTATAACAAGTCTCTGTGAACTTTGAGAAAAATATGGTTTCGATAAAATAAAATCATTTCTATGGACAATCTGGCAATTATGAGTTTGAATGATTTGAAATTCTGCCGAAAGATTCGTCTTCTCTATGTAAACGTGAGATTTATATTTCTCAATTATGTATGGGTCCAACGGTGTCAGTCTATAAGCTTTTAGTAAAGATATCTGAAATAATTTAAGACATCCTAGTTGTCGTCTTTAATGTTCGAATAACTTTTATTAGAATCGTATTATTAAAAAAAATTGCTCTATAACATTATTTTCGATTAATTATAGTTTGCGTCCAAATTTTGTTTTTTCAATTTTCCTCTGTAAATAGTTCCTAATAGAATTATATATCAATTTGATATAAGAATTCTTTGAAGACTTTTCAATACATATAATTTCATTAATCATAGAATGGATGAGAGCATATATCACCAAATTTTTTGCAGTTTCAATATTAACTGATTTTGGTTGTGAGATCATCGATAAATGCCCAGGAGATAACAAAAAATTTTCTATGCCTTCATAGTTTATACAGACAAATCACTCAGAGTGTATAAATAACTCACATTTATTTTCAAGAGTTTATCAAAATGGGTTCTTACTAATTAACAATTTTCTATCAGCATATTAGTATTATCGTAATTAACTTCTATTTCAATATGTTAGATGGTATTGAAATTTAATGATCTACATGTAACTTTTTAAATTATGATGTCGAAATTGTTTTGAAGATTCCGATTTATTTGAAAATATTTTACACGAAACTTTTTCGTGCATAGTATTTAAAATAGCGGTGTATGTGATTTTCAAACAAGCGCGTTTCATATAAAAACCTCACCAGTATAATCAGGGCCTCAAAATATTGAATCGTGATGTCTCGTGGACTGGGTAAAACTCGCCCTCTCTTTTTTCATCGTCAACAGGGATAGGAGTTTATTATGTTGCTAAAAATATTGAGAGATTAGTCAAAATAAGTGTATTGCTATTAGTATTTTATTTTGCGCATAACTTTTCGAAATATCAGGAATTTTATGATTAAGGCCAATGACGTGACATTTCAAGTAATAGTTTCACGTGTAAATTTCTCCAAAAAATATCAATCGCGCTAAGTGAACACCTGTCATTAATAATTATTCAGTTGAAAGGAAATGTTTCACATTGTTAAAATTTTCCTGTCGACAAAAAAAAATGCTGTCTAGTTTCGATGTAACAAAGTTTTCAAAATAAATTATCGTAAAATCCCCTCACGAATTGGTGATCTCTATCGGTTATTTCTATATTATTTTTGAATTGAGTGCTGGAGCGGTAACCATAGACTCCTCTTAAAATCATAAATTTCTGCTAATGCTTTACATGTGTCAATTTTCGGAACTCAATCCCATTAAGATGCTCCAGAATCTCTTAAAACGATTACTCTTTCGTGAGCGACGCTGTATTAGGTGAAAATGAATACATAAATATATTTTTTATATAACCAGATACTGATGCTTTAAAAACGAAATTAAATATGCCGCATATTAAACGTTTACTGCCTTTCATTACTGAACGACTGACAAGAAACTGATGAAAATGGTTTGCGTCATACTCGCCGTTATAAAAATGACCTTTTTCAGCCAAACCGGTCTCTTTGGCACTTGGTCAGTAGTACCGACAACTCAGCGGTTCTTCAGCAGGATGGGTTTCTTCCTTTTTCAGAAAATCCAATTGGTAGGCACAATCGTAATAAATCAGGAAAAATAGGTGCACAGAGTCCGGCTGCTTCGAATAGACCAACACAAAACATACTTCACCGTTTCTTTATCCTATATGTACGAAGGACATATGGACAAAAATGTATGTTTGCGCTCATGTTGGTAGTGAACACAGAGAGAGGCCTGAGGTGGGGATGGTTGGGACAGTTTGAAAAATTGTGAAATAGTCGGAAAAAAAAACGAAGTAGTTGGCACAATTTCAAAGGAATTGCGGAGTCTCAAAGCAGTTAGCTAACCAGTCAAAAAAAACAGTGGAAAAAATTTCGAAGCAGTAGGCAAAATTTCAGAGTAGTTCGCTATATTTAGCGGAAAAATTTCCACCCATTGAAAAAATCCTGAAGCGATTAGTAAAATTTAATAGCAGTTGAGAAAACAAAACAGACGGAAGAATTTTGAAGCAGTTCGCTAGCCAGCCAGCGAAAACCGAAGCAGTTAGCGAAGTTTCAGAGCATTTCTCAAAACAGTTGGAGGAAACGGTCAGAGAGATTTCGAAGCATACACATAATTTAAAAATGAGATTCATTACATATGAAAATACACTGATGTGAAAACAGCCGAGTACCTACTGACATAAGCAGTAAATGTCAGTTGATCTTTCTGGACGATATTGCCAAATTTGACATCAATCCTATGTCTAGTTTCCCAGGTATGAATTACTCACAGAAAACTCGGCTGGAGCTCGGCTAGCTGCTAGCTCCCCCAGGGGGTGCAAACAGAAGCGAGTCATAAATGTATTATGTGTATATAGACAAAAGAATAAAAACGAAATTTCGTGTCGATTCTATGCTACACTGACATGGAATGCTCATACGGATGAATTGACATCAACTCTCAGCAGAAACATATTTGCCCTGAGGGTACTTTCATACTCATTATCAGAGAGAACATTGAGATCGGTCTACTTTGCTTTGGTGGAATCAAGGCTGAAGTATGGGGTGATACTGTGGGGAAACTCTTCGCAACGTGGTGCGGTCTTCAGACTGCAGAGGCGAGCAGTCAGGATTCTGGGTGGACTGGGTTATAGGGAATGTTGTAAATTAGTTTTCAGGAAACTAGGGCTACTAACGTTACCATCTATTATACTGGAAAACTTGCTGTATGTTCACACAAGCTCTGGAAATTACTGTCTGCAGGCCGACATTCACAATTATAATACAAAGGAGAAAAAACCACATCAGGAAAAAATTTTTTCGATTGAATAAATCTCAAAAAGTCCTGACTATTGTGCTATAACTCTGTACAATAAACTACCCCTTAAGTTTAGGGACTTACCTAAATTAGAATTCAAAAAACAAATGAAAGATATACTGGTTGAAAATGTATTTTATTCGGTCGAGGAGTTTATGTCTTTTTGGAAAACATGACTGTCTTTGAGTGTGTGGTCATGTACAAATTGTGACCATGACATATTGATCTGTAGATACTTTAATTTTACACTTAATTTATTATTTTATATATACACACTTAACTTATTATTATTATTTTTTTATATATACACACTTTCTATACACTTAATTTATTCTTTTATATATACCCTTTATTTATTATTTTATATATACACCTAATTTATTATTTTATTTATACACAGTCAATTTATTATTTTATATACATATACATTGTTGGAGATTTCTTTGTTTTTTCTCTATATTTAATTATGTTCGTGCGGTGGTTTGTTCACGGAACTGATTCTGTTTGTTAATCTGCTATGTTTTGAACTGTATTGTATTATTTCTTCAGTGCACACTGCTTTTGCAACAAACTCCCTATATATTTATGTTTTTGGTGTATTTTTTGTTATTGTAATATAGTAATGATTTTTTTAGTTAGGACCTGTGAAAGCAATTCATGAGATTGTAAGATCACCAATAAATTCTCTCTCTCTCTCTCTTTGAGCCCCCATGGGGGTGCAAGGCAGAGATAGTTACTGAAATATTTTTTGTCAATATGTAGATAATTCTGCATTCTCAAGTTTGGTTGATTTTTCATTAATTTTTAATAAATAGGCTGAGTACCTACTGACCCCCTGGGGGGTGCAAGTAAATGTGGCATAAACAGTAAATTTCAGTTGATCTTTCTGGAAGTTATTGCCAAATTTGACCTCAATCCCATGTCTAGTTTCCCAGGTATGAATTTCTCCCAGAAAACTCGGCTAGCCCCCCGAGGGTGAGCAAGTGGGAGCGAGTCATATAGTTATTTGTTGTATGTAGAGAGACGAATAAATACTAAATTTGATGTCGATTCTATGTCTAGTTCTCGAGATATTCGTATCTGCTTGAATAATCATTAAGCCGTTATTTTAGCCCCCATGGGGTTGCAAGTCAGAGATAACTACTGAAATATCTTTTCGTCAATATTTAGATAATTTTGCAGGAGTATGATAGCATTCTCACATTTGATTGATTTTTTATGAATTTTTATTAATCAGGCTTTGTACCTACTGACCCCCCTGGAGGTGCAAGTATATGTAGCATAAGAAGTAATTGTCAGTTTATCTTCCAGGACGCTATTTTCAAATTTGACATCAATCCTATGTCTAGTTTGCTAGATAAGAATTGTTTTATTGAAAACTCGTCAGTCATGCGGCATATTCGACCCGGGGGTGCTGTGGAATGAGTGCTGGTGATGGATTTATCATGGGTCATCGTCGTAGAGAACGTACCATATCCAGATTCCAACGTGAAAATAGAAAAATCTCAAATTATCTCGGCGAATAAAAATTATTTGCATCGCTATCCTGCCAATATTCCAGTGGCGTACGAAAAATTCTGTACAAAACTCGGCTTTCTTACTCGGCTGTTTTCACTTCAGTTAACAATACTGTGACGAATCGCAATATGAGAAATTCTTAAATCAACACGAAGCGGTTATCATTTTTCATTGGCCACAACGAATCACGTGGTAAAAATTGCCAATTTCTCACAATATCCTATATCATATCTGGTGTTGAATTATTTTTATCTTGTTTCGTCAGTATGATTGCAGTTAGGTTTAAAATTTGAAAGTTATTCCCACACTTAAGAACAAATGCGCATAAGGTCCCGGTTTCACGCCAGTGATTTTCTAGATTTTTTAAATCAACTATTTTGTTTAAGGGACACAAAGTTACATCAGATGTTGAAATCATAGATAATTTTTCGATATTTTTCTCCTAACAAGAATTTTGGTCACCTATAAAATCTTATAATTTATCAAAGTCAAACTCGTAAAACACTTATTTTAATGAGGGTTGAAATGAATACATGTACTTTTCATAACATCCAAATAATATGCTATGTTAAGATTCTAACTTATGACAACTAATTCATTACTAGAAATGTCTAATAAACAGAAATAATAGGTTACCTTAATTATATATATTATACATTATAATAAATTACACATTGAATATAAATCATTTCGAAACATTGGCCTTATGACCAAAACACATCAGGATAGAATTCTACAATAGTTTTGTCACCCAAATATATCTCTTTCCATAGCCCAAATGAGAACAATAAGTAATACTACGAAGACAAAGGTTATGTATATTATTTCACATTTGTGTTTAGCCCTTTCGCCTGCACTGATACTGGATTCTGTAAAAAAAATAATATTAATCTGGGCACCGTATGAGAAAATTTTCAGAATTCAACAAGTAGACGTGAGGTCCCTGACTTTTGGCATTATGTCTAGGCAATTGTGCTCAAAAATGGCATTAGTACATTAAAAAATTTGTTATTTATAAACAATTATAAATGATAAAAATGTGGTGTTTAGTTAACACTTTTTGTCATAGGTTTGTTAATTTTTTACTGATATATAATTGGGAAACTAAGGTTTTTTTTGGATTTCGAGAAAGATCCTGAGAGAGAAGGAAGTTACTAGAGAAAAGTTCTGATCCCCGAATCTGTACCTCCACTATTAATAACTTTTATT
The DNA here is from genome assembly GCA_030674115.1 of Micraspis discolor. Lineage (NCBI taxonomy): Eukaryota > Metazoa > Arthropoda > Insecta > Coleoptera > Coccinellidae > Micraspis > Micraspis discolor. The sequence goes on from JARTUT010001751.1 coordinate 1,008,170, forward strand.
TAACGTTAAAAATTCCTATACCTCGTATTGAGATTAAACACATGTACTCGCAAGTTACAATAAACATTTTTTAGGACATATAAGATTTAAAAATCTAAAAAATTATGATATAACCTGAATACTGATTTCTGTTGAAACTTTTCATTGAAGTTAATTTTCCAATATATATATTTTTTTGAACTTTTGGCTTACATTATTTAATTATCAAACCATAAAGCATATAGATCAGGGGTTAGTGACGGGGTGTTATACAATTCGGCGTATGACATAAAAGCCTAGGGAAAAAAAACCCAGTAAAAAAAACTCTGGCCCCCGCCTAAGTGTGAAAGTACAAAAATAAGCTGAAATATATTTTAGGGACTTCTTTCTTCGAGAGTGGTCTTCTATTGATGGAGACAGAGACTTCTTCAAGTTGTCCACATCGAATCTGGAAATAAAAAGACAAAAAAAGAACTGAATAACTAAAATACGTATCATATTCGTTTGAAATTTATAACCCATTCCAAGAAAGAATCGGAAACATCATGAATAGCCCTTAAACCATCTTGACATATATATATGGGACAACTATTGATGAGATGAGGTATTGTTTCTTCTGCGTCTCCACATTCACAATTTGCGCTTGGAATTGAGTTCCATCTGAATAGTATTGGTACGACCATAACCTAATCTCAAACGATAAATGTGGCATAAGCAGTAAATTTCAGTTGATCTTTCTGGATGTTATTGCCAAATTTGACCTCATTCCTATGTCTAGTTTCCCAGGTATGAACTTCTCACAGAAAACTCGGCTAGCCCCCCTAGGGGGTGCAAGTGGAAGCGAGTCCTATAGTTATTATGTGTATATACACAGTCAGAAGAATAAATACTAAATTTGATGTCGATTCTATGTCTAGTTTTCGAGATATTCGTATCTGCTTGATTAATCATTAAACCTTTATTTTAGCCTCCCATGGGGAAGCAAGTCAGAGATAATTATTGAAATATTTTCTTGTCAATATTAAAATAATTTTGCAGGAGTATGATAGCATTTTCACGTTTGATTGATTTTTTATGAATTTTTAATAATCAGGCTGAGTACTTACTGATCCCCCTGGGGGGTGCAAGTAAATATAGCTTAAGAAGTAATTGTCAGTTTATCTTTTTGAACACTACTGCCAAATTTGACATCAATCCTATGTCTAGTTTGCCAGTTAAGAATTTTTTTATTGAAAACTCGTCCGTCATTCGGCATATTCTACCTCGGGGTGCTGTGGAATGAGTGCTGTTGATGGATTTATCATGGGCCATCGTTGTAGGGGACGTACCATATCCAAATTCCAACATGAAAATAGAAAAATCTCAAATTATCACGGCGAATCAAAATTATTAGCATCGCTATCCGGCCAATATTCCAGTGGCGCACGAAAAATTCTGTACAAAACTCGGCTGTTTTCACTTCAGTTAACAATACTGTAACGAATCGCAATATGAGAAATTCTTAAATCAACACGAAGCGGTTATCATTTTTCATTGGCCACAACGAATCACGTGGTAAAAATTGCCAATTTCTCACAATATCCTATATCATATCTGGTGTTGAATTATTTTTATCTTGTTTCGTCAGTATGATTGCAGTTAGGTTTAAAATTTGAAAGTTATTCCCACACCGAGTCCCACACTTAAGAACAAATGCGCATAAGGTCCCGGTTTCACGCCAGTGATTTTCTAGATTTTTTAAATCAACTATTTTGTTTAAGGGACACAAAGTTACATCAGATGTTGAAATCATAGATAATTTTTCGATATTTTTCTCCTAACAAGAATTTTGGTCACCTATAAAATCTTATAATTTATCAAAGTCAAACTCGTAAAACACTTATTTTAATGAGGGTTGAAATGAATACATGTACTTTTCATAACATCCAAATAATATGCTATGTTAAGATTCTAACTTATGACAACTAATTCATTACTAGAAATGTCTAATAAACAGAAATAATAGGTTACCTTAATTATATATATTATACATTATAATAAATTACACATTGAATATAAATCATTTCGAAACATTGGCCTTATGACCAAAACACATCAGGATAGAATTCTACAATAGTTTTGTCACCCAAATATATCTCTTTCCATAGCCCAAATGAGAACAATGAGTAATACTACGAAGACAAAGGTTATGTATATTATTTCACATTTGTGTTTAGCCCTTTCGCCTGCACTGATACTGGATTCTGTAAAAAAATAATATTAATCTGGGCACCGTATGAGAAAATATTCAGAATTCAACAAGTAGACGTGAGGTCCCTGACTTTTGGCATTATGTCTAGGCAATTGTGCTCAAAAATGGCATTAGTACATTAAAAATTTATTATTTATGAACAATTACAAATGATAAAAATGTGGTGTTTAGTTAACACTTTTTGTCATGGGTTTGTTAATTTTTACTTATATATAATTGGGAGACTAATGATTTTTTTGGATTTTCGAGAAAGATCCTGAGGAGAAGGAAGTTACTAGAGAAAAGTTCTGATCCCCGAATCTGTACCTCCACTATTAATAACTTTTATTTAACGTTAAAAATTCCTATACCTCGTATTGAGATTAAACACATGTACTGCAAGTTACAATAACAATTTTTAGGGCATATATTATAAAAGATTTAAAAATCTAAAAATTATGATATAACCTGAATACTGATTTCTGTTGAAACTTTAATTGAAGTTAATTTTCCAATATATATATATTTTTTTGAACTTTTGGCTTACATTATTTAATTATCAACCAATAAAGCATATAGATTAGGGGTTAGTGACGGGGTGTTATACAATTCGGCGTATGACATAAAAGCCTAGGAAAAAAAACCAGTAAAAAAACTCTGGCTCCCGCCTAAGTGTGAAAGTACAAAAATAAGCTGAAATATATTTTAGGGACTTCTTTCTTCGAGAGTGGTCTTCTATTGATGGAGACAGAGACTTCTTCAAGTTGTCCACATCGAATCTGGAAATAAAAAGACAAAAAAAGAACTGAATAACTAAAATACGTATCATATTCGTTTGAAATTTATAACCCATTCCAAGAAAGAATCGGAAACATCATGAATAGCCCTTAAACCATCTTGACATATATATATGGGACAACTATTGATGAGATGAGGTATTGTTTCTTCTGCGTCTCCACATTCACAATTTGCGCTTGGAATTGAGTTCCATCTGAATAGTATTGGTACGACCATAACCTAATCTCAAACGATTAAGAACTGTCCAAATTTTTCTTGGAAGATCAAAACCAGGAATTTTTTCAGAAGGATCAAAAACGAGATACTTATTGAACATTTCGTAAGAGCTCCACTCGGTCTTCCATAATTCTTTATCGCTTATGTTCATATTGAAGAACGTATTATGCCATAATGGTTTTCGTGACTTCAATCTGGGAATTCTATTTTGTGGAATATATGAAATAATTGGGAAAAGAATGATATTTGTTCCAAGAATTCAGAGCTGCAGTCTGTCTGCGAATATCGGGAGGGACAATGTCAGAAAAAACTGGTAAACAATAAACCGGTGTAGATCTTATGGTGCCAGTAATTATTCTCATGGATGTATTCAATTGTGCATCAATTTTTTGTGTATGTACACTATTATTTTCCAATAAACTATACCTTTGTCAATAAACAACTCTTCAGGTGACTTCCTTAAACATTGTTAATAAAAAAAAATTTGAATAAAAAATCATTACGATTTTGTCGCTTCGTAACTGTATTGTATACCCATAAAAAGAGTGTAATAAAAGTTTGAATAAATCCAATACTTTGTTCATAATTATATTTTTAGTTTAACAAAAAAAGAAAATTCACCGTAATGTAGTGAAATAATTCATTAACAGAAAAATATCATTCTTATTCATTAAATAAATTTAATTTCTCAATATTTCGAAAAAAATTTTTTTTTAAATCTAAGAAACTGTTATTAATTATTGAAAATTTTTTCTTTCCGCATATTTCTATATTTTATATATACAGGGTGTATCTTCGACCACTGCATTAATTTTAACCATAGGTTCTTGAGATCAAAAGAAACACTTTTTTCCTATACCGTTTTTCTATATTCAGCTGCGTTAAAACGTTATAAGCATTTTAAGTTTTCACATTGGGCAAATACCCCTCTGTTGTCTGGTTTAGTTTAAATGAAAATTACCTTCCACAGAATCCACTATCGAATCTGAATTGTTTAAAAACATTATTTTCCTTCTAAAAAATTATTCACTCATTCATGTTTCATTTAATCCCTTTCTACTTCAAATATCTGAAAAATGGTACAATTTAGAAAAAATGATGATGAATGGTTTCATCTGCAAAAAAGACTAACTGATTCTAAGAAGTACAAGATACGGACCTTTAGTTAAGGTGACATTTGTTTTTATGCAATTTAACAAATCTGTACAGTAGTAGTGAGAAACCCACAAGAAATGGAATAAATCTATTGATGCCAAAATATGCATGACTTATCAAAAACCTTCTACAAGAAATCATTTCAATTGATATTACCGTTTGAATATTACAGGTTAAAATGCAATTTTTTTAATAAAATTTCAACACTATATCATTTGAACGGTGCGAAATTTGGAAAAATGTTTTAGGAAAAAAATGTTTCTTTTGACGTCAATAATCTATAGTGAAAATTAACGCAGAGGTCTCACCCTGTATAACTTGTTAAGAAATTTTTTTCAAAATATTATCTAACGAAAACATGTTTTTCACTTACAATTTCATTGCTCATTAAATAAACAAATCGTTATCATCAAATTATTAATTTTATTTGTTTCTGAATTTTTCAAAATTTTGTTTCGCCTTAATTTCAAGGTTGGCTTGCTCTAATGAAGCCAAAGAGCATAAACACTAGTCAGCAAGTACCATCTCTTTTTCTTTACTGCTCCATTGCGGAACTATCCACGAATGATATTTCATTATTTGTCACCTCCACACGACAAAAATCTTGAGTCGTTTCTTTAATTTTTGAAATTATCAAAAATAATAAAGAAAACTAATAATTATTTTTAACAAATTGTGAATTTGATAATATTTGAAATTATTAGTAAAAACAAATTTGTACAGATCTGTACAGAACCATCAATTATAATAAAATTATTATCGACTCATTATTCGAATAAGTCGAAAAAGTCCATTAGTTTATCAAAATCTACAATCTTTTGTCGATATTAAAACATTAAATAAGTAACAAATGAAAAAAAATCACATAACGGTGAATTTTCTTTTTTTCGGTAAATTTAAGAAATTTCATCAAGAAAGTACTGATTTTATTTAATCTTTTATCATACTATCATATTTTATGGGTGTATTTCACTAACTCGCGACGCCAAGCGATCATATGGAGCACGGACGGCAATTTTCAACTTTAATTGTTTATAAGGTTTCAAATTTTTAATGCACCAATGCAATTTTTTCGAATATCGATTAAGACATAATCCCGAATAGAAAGATCTAGAGCACATATTTCAATAATATGTCCAATTAATGTCATTTCAAAACTCATTAACTAGACTAAATCTTTGGAAAGTTCTCGATGTGCCAAAAATACAAAAGTAAGAAAGGCAGATTTCTATAAAAACTTGAAAGTTTCAACTATGAGGACAAAAACACCTGTCATATTAATTAAAAAACGTTACTGTAATACATTGGTCGATCTATAAAAAAAATGAAATAGTAAGGAAGGAATGTAAACATCATTGAAAGGATCCTCTAGATCAAGCATTCATAGAATTCAATCATAAACCATTAAATTTACTACCCTGTAATTTGAAGACCTTGACTTCTTCATGCCCTAGGTCAATTGATCCTTTCTTTTGTACAGTCTGTTGTCAGGACAAGTCCATCCCACGTATATTTTAGTTGTCTAGGAATTCCAAGTGCTCAGTTATCGGTTATATTCTGGTATGCTTCGAAGATTAATTTTCAAGTTGTTTTTTTTCATCTTGTTTTCGGGTTTTTTTTACATTAATTTATGTCCGTTATTCTAAAAGGAATTTATTATCGAAATGTATCGTAGCTCAGGTCAGGGGAATAATAATCGAGCACACACGAGTACATGAATAGTTAACATACCCCTACAGAATAAAACTGGTTATTCTTCTGGGAAATTGTTAATCCTCCTGTTGTGAAGTCGATTGAAGTAAGCTATTATACAATTTCTAGGAATTCTCATGTATTTGTCTCGAATGGAAACACAATATTCGTCAATAAATAACTTGTTAAAAATGATATTATTTTCAATGTGGAACTGCAAAATGTAGTAAATTAGATAACGTATTAATTAGGGCGTGAAGAGGATTGGATAGGCCTATCGGTATTTACAAACGCACCTTTTTTCAAAAATATGTCATATGATATTGGCCAATACCAACATTCTTATTTTAAATAAAACCCCCGTATATAATATCAATTATTTTCGGATTCTTCAGAAAATTCTAGACATAATTCATGCAGAATGTTCTTGACCTAACTTCAATTGTTTCGGAAATATTGAATGCTGTCAGATTTATAAAAAAATAACATATGAAAAATTTAGAAAAGTACTTTCACTCACTTGTTCTAGAGTATTTTCCCATACTCTGAAACAATGTGAAACGAATACAAGCACCACGATTAATGAACAAACCTATATCTCAAATTAAAAATAACTACTCCGTTTTCCTCAATTTTTATTGGAAGCTCTAATTCCAAAAATTCCCAAAAATCCACGTCTTTACTTTCCTAAATTTTGACAACGTATACTATTTCACCGTAAATGCAGAATTTCGACCATATTTTCCCCAACTGAGATCGATTAATCGATTAATAAGTCCGACAGATCTCAATCGAATACGTATCTGTAGAATCATGGAGCACTAAAATGTCTGACAGACTTTTTGACATTTCTATGTTCTCTTAAGTAAAGGAAAAAAATAATACACGCACAAATTTTCGTTTAAATACGCCCGATACTTTTAGAACCGCGATAAACCAAAGATCGTTTTAAAATAAAATTAAGTTCGCAATAACTGCAACTTTTTTTTTATTTCTTTTAGAAGTAGAGATGTTTTCATACTTTCATATTTTTTTTTAAAAAAGGCCCTCGTGTTAATTTTGTGGTGTTATCTGTAACAATAAATACGTTTTTTTTCAAACACACACTCATGTAGACTTAATACAATTAAAAAAAAATGCATGTAAAAGCCCACACAAAAAAAGTTATGGGGCTTCGAAGGGTACATTTTGGGTAATTTAGAAAAACCTAATAAAAAAATCATACCTCCGTAACCGTAATACTAAGGACCCAGGTTCCAAGACTGAAAAGGTAGCAAATGACCCTACCAACGCCCCAAAAAAATTTGACGATCCATGTGCCGAACACCCTGTATAGTCTAGACCATCCCCTTCGTAAGGTAGAGAGTAAACAGCCGGACAGTCATACTTAAGTTTGACCCTGTATACTTCATCAGCAAGTCCAACCCAATCAATTGAGACCATTTTCTGCTCGATATTCAAAAATTACAGGTATTTGGGTAGAATGATAGCACACTGTTCTATTAGAACAATCGCGCAGAAATGTTGAAAGACACTGATATGAGACCAGGAGAATTTGCGCGCTTGTTGTCTTAGTAATACGATCTCAATACGAATTTGTACGAACATTGAGGACGGTTGTGGCATTTATTCAATTAATAATTCAATTGATTAACCTAACGCTGACCGTTTCTTCAATACAATTCATGAGGTGTGAATTTACTAAATTAACTATATTTTACTAGTCTTCCTCATTTATACATCTATTCTTTACATTGTGGGGACAATACAATTCTCAAAAAATTAATTTGCATTTACATTTTGATTATACTTTCTACTCGTTTGAGAAAATATTGAAAAGGGGTTTCTATTCAATTTTATTTAGTCATTTAGGAAATCACTTGGAGAAAATCAGACAATACCAATACTGACAATACTGGATTGCAATGAACTGGTCTCTCAAATATTTTCATTTCGTGATCATATCACAAATATTAAGAATAGCACTGATATGAGGCCATTTATACCTCAACTGAACTTGGTTCAAGGTATTTATTATTATTCAAAAGTTTCTAACACCTATAACTTTCAAGAATATCTGAATCTAATAGAATAATATGGAAAAAATTTGTGTCATATGACATGTAAAGTAGTCAACGAGCGACAGTGCATGATCAACTGCATCTTCAAAATTTCCTGATAATATTCATTACTTCAATCGGTATAGTTTCTCTATTGAGAATATTCTAAACTAATTTGACCGTTTGTTTATGAGCCCAATGATAATGAACGAAACAAGCAACACTCACCCAAAAATCCAGAATCCTGTGGAATCCCATACCCATATGAATCAATATTTATCACAAGAGGATCATGATCACTAACTCTAATTTTCCCATCATTTCCCATACTATGAGGAAACATATTACTTTTGGAATCACTAATCATTTACTGGGATGAAAAAAACAATTTCAAATTTGACGAAAAACACGTCAAGAAGAGCAACATATATCTATATCGCTATTGTTTAAAATGATGTAAAAATTCAAGAAACCCATGTCCTCCTAAACGGAAATAATTAAATTTACAGCATAAAATTTGAGAAAAATAATCGATATATAAAAGAATTGAACACAACCAGGCGTGATTCAAATTATTTGAATAAAACAACTGTTGTTTGGTAGAAGATAAGATATCTCGCTCTAAATATCATAATGAGAAACAGAAAACATGTTTGTTTCCACATATACTCTCTGACAAAAAATTTACCCGAAATTTTGAACAAAACGCAAAATTATCAAACTTCTTCAATATTTATTGAATCTCCTTCAAAATAGACTTCATTTGAAACGATTCACATTTGCCAACGTTGGAACCATTTTTTAGGCGCTTTCAGGGATAGCCTGGATTCTGCAAATTTTATTTTATGGTGTCTATGAAGTCAAATCTGGTTTCCCGGAGCGGCAATTCCAGTGTAGGGAAAAGAAAAAACTCAGATCGAGGTAGATCAGGCTAAAGAGTTGGCTAATCGATGGTAGTTATCGATAGTGTGGTCTTAAAATCGTTAATAATCGAGGTTCGATAAGATGGTGAGTTATCGTCATGCAAAATACGCATATTTTTAGCAAAAATAATCTCATGAACGAATTAAAGATGAACCACACCACGAATATCGGAGAAAACAATAAGAATCTTCTTGATTTTTGAACGACGTTTGCGTGATTTTTTCAGTTTCAGCTCATTTCTTCCCGTCATTTCCGATGATTGTTGAATCGTTTGTGTGTCGTATTCAAGGACCCACTTGTCGCCAGTTATGATCCGTCCCATGAACGTCGGATCAGAATTCGCATGATCCAGCATGTCTGCAGCTACCTATATTCAGTACTGTTCCTGAAGAAAATTCAGCCGAGAGGCGACTCGCTACATGCCCAATTGCGAACTGGTTCACCAAAATTAAGTAAACGAGTAGTTTTATGAGAGATGTTGAGATCACAAGCTACCTCTCTTACACTTTAGTAACGATTTTTGACAACAAATTCCTTGGTTTTTCGACGTTATCGTTTGTTGAAGAGGTCGACATTTCATAAAATACTGGTTAAATTTCTACTGTATAGCCCGGATAATATTTTTTGGTATAACTTGAAGTTGTTTAGATCTCAAGATATTTTGGAAACAAAATACAGTGTCTCAAACTACAACATAAAAATGTTCGGCTAAAAATTGTGGTCCAATAGACCATCTACGGGAACCACGCTATGGAATCGTCCATAAGTTTGTAAATACCTTAGATAGAATCATGGAATAAACTTTCAACTGCACTTTCAAATCTTTAATTTAAGGTGGAAAGGCGAGAATGTATCCACAACTGAGGCTTTAAACTTGCAATAATGAAAACCACAGAACGAAAAATTGCATATATAGAATACCGTGCGAATGCAGAAGATTTTATATCAGCGAAACCAGTGCACCCTCTGAAAATAAGAACACAAGAACATCAGAAACTTTCTCAAGTGTTAGGCACTGATAGATCTAAATTGGTCCAACCATAGACATAATATCAGATAGACAAATCAATCCCTTGAAAAATGTTAGTTAGTCCTTCACTGAATGTCTTAATCATGAGTAGAACAAAAAAAAAAGATCGGATCTTTTTTTTGTACATCCCTATGTAGCAACATCGAATAAATAACATGATAATTCAGTTCTTATTTTTGAGTTTCTATCTATGTAGAGGAGAAACCCGGTTGACCGAATCGAAGCCTGAATCGAAGTACCATATCCGGTTTATAGATGGCACAGGTTGCGGTTGACATAAATTTAATTTTCACTCAGCATCTAGCGGAGAGTGACTGAACTATTAGACGAGGCCCAGATCCGGCCTAAGGAAATAGGTTGTTTTTCAAGCAGATCTATCGTGTTTTTTGTATCTGAGTCAGATGAAATGAATGTGACTAAATAGTTCCCCTTTTCAACATCTTCTTTCACTTAGTTAAAATCAACCAATATCCTGCAGTGTGATAAGCAAAATTATATGTCGTGTATCTAAAATCAGAACTGAATAAAAAGTATCAACTTTCGTTCAATTGATTTAATTACCTTTAAACCCAGTCAATAACATAGGTATCGTTATAAAATTCTATTAACGATAGCCTTGAACATTCATCAATAAACTTGATTGACAATATATATATATTGACAATATTGATCGTGTGAAATGAAACACTTTGTCATCACCACATTACTCTGAAAGTATGAAGAGAATTTAGAAAACAATTGTCATTGTTTTAGTATTAGGTGCACAAATAAGTTTCCGCGGTTTGTCAAAAGATGGTTCTACCAGAAGGTTATGGAGAAATTGTCAGATGTAAAACGTAATATCCCAAGTTTAGTCATCTGGCAACACCATAACATTAAAGTACTAGTGATTCCGTATCAGCATCACGTAATTTTTTTCGTGCAAAAATGTCAAGTTTTATTCCGAATAAGCATCATTTGCGGGAACTTTTGATTTTCTTCTTTAATGTGAAAAAACTGCAGCTGAGGCGCATCGATTGCTTCTAGAAGCATACGGTGAAGCTGCTTTAAGTGAGAGAAGTTGTCAGGAATGGTTTCAAAAGTTTAAGAACGGTGAGTTTGACGTTAAAGACAACGAACGCAGTGGAAGGCCGAAAGTGTACGAAGACATGGAATTAGAAGCACTATTGGAGGAAGATTCGTCCCAAACGCAAAAAGAACTTGCACTTACTCTACAAGTGACTCAACAAGCAATTTCACATCGTTTAAAATCGTTAGGAATTATTCAAAAACAAGGAAATTGGGTTCCATATGAATTAAAGCCGAGAGACGTTGAACGCCTGCTTGCCAGGAATAAAAAAGAGTTTTTGCATCGTATAGTCACTGGTGACGAAAAATGGATTCACTACGATAATCCAAAGAAGAGAAAGTCATGGGTTAAGCCCGGCGAATCATCAACATCGACAGCTAAGCCGAATATTCATGGAAAAAAACTCATGCTGTGTATTTGGTGGGATCAGCTTGGTGTCGTGTATTATGAATTGCTGAAACCAAGCGAAACCATTACTGGAGCTCTCTACCGAACACAATTTATGAGATTGAGTCGGGCACTTAAGGAAAACGCGCCCATTACTACTCCAGACACGACAAAATTATTCTTTTACACGATAATGCTCGTCCACATGTTGCGGCGCCGGTAAAAACATACTTGGAAACACTCAACTGGGAAGTTTTACCCCACCCGCCGTATTCACCAGACTTAGCCCCTTCTGATTATCATCTGTTCCGGTCGATGGCACATGGTCTGTCTGAGCAGCGCGTCACATCATATGAAGACACCAAAATTGGGTAGATTTGTGGATAGCGTCAAAAGATGAAGAGTTTTTTCGACGGGGTATCCGAATGTTGCCAGAAAGATGGGGAAAAGAAAGTAGTGGCAAATGATGGAAAATACTTTGAATAAAACGTAATGTAATTTTCCTTTACAATAAATTCCTAATTTTTTATAAAAAACCGCGGAAACTTATTTGTACACCTAATATATGAAAGGATCAAGAAGTCACAGTCTTTCGATGTCATCAAGTTTTATCATAAGTTCCTCAATATTGGCATAATTTATTAGAGTGAGATTTTTGCCATTCAAGAAACACAAGCAATGAAAAATGCAGATTCATAATGAAGATTACTCTTTGGAGAGATTTCTTCCAATGATAATGCTAAACCAATTTTTATCTCAGAACAAAATTATACATTTCTGACTTTCTTTGACCATTCTGTGTGATAAAAAACGAAACTGATAACATAGGTTCCGATAATATATATCATAATATTTATCGGATATAGTAAGGGCGTAAAATGATAGTACACAAAAGAACGTTGCTTAATTTCCATACATTTTCTTTTGCAAGTTTTCTCATGATCCGATATTCATTGTGATTTAGTTGCATCGACTGAAAATGTTGGAAATTGAACTGCATCACAGTTTCTTAATGCCTATTTTTATACAATCCGATTTCACCAATTTGATTTATCTTTTCATATTTTGGTCTTCTCTGTGAATATTTTTTTTTATTATTCTTGCTTATGGCAGAAACTAATGATATAATTAAAATTCATGAAGAACCTTACACGTTACAACTCATTTTAAATCAAATTTTGTTTGTTTGTTTGTGTGACGTTAGGAGAATATTTGTTTTCATATGTCACGATTTTTGATTAGGTACATATGAAATAAACATTATTTTTATTTATAAGTAATCATCAATAAGGCTAAATATATTGTTTGAAGTATTCTTTTCTCTAGTAAAAATTGCATATCATTTCAGTCCATAAACCCCAACATTGGATTGCAGTGTATTCCAGTGCTTATTAGACATTCAGAATTTTTCCTTTTATCGTATCATTGGACGATACAGCTTTACTATCCAATTCAGAATTTTCTTACTGCCTTGGATCGAAATTACAATATACCTACCTAAATTCATGAGACAAACTTCAGGAGGTGATTACTAGTGTGAAATTGAGATGGGTCTTTCTTATAACAAAATTTCCTCAATCCACCTCTTTCCAAAATAACCCTCCAAAAATGTTAGTACTAAAATTCAGTTTCTATTTTTTTTCAGAAACTCTAGTAAAGCTAGAAACTTGAAAGTCTAGAAGATTGTGTACTTGCAGAGGACTAAGCACGGTTATTTTTCAATATTCCTGTTATATTATACAGGGGTGAAATTGACAACATTTACTTTATTAAAAAAGTTTTGAAATGAAATAAAGTGAGGGTTGCTGATTTCAGCCACTTATATTGTAGCAGGAATATTGAAAAAAATACCCGTGCTTAGGCCTCTGTGAGCACATGAAATTTGTACAATTTCAAATATTTTGCTTCATTAGAATTTTAGAAAAAAAAATGAATCTGAAAATTACTAATTACCACCTTTTAGGGGTGATATCGCCATAAGGGGTGCGCTGAGTAAATTTTGTTATAGGAAAGACCCAAATTGGTTTCAGACAAGCAATCAGTTGGTAGCATGAATTAGAAACCCAGCATATCAGTGCAAATTTGAAGAAATTACACCGAGTTTCTTTGGATCTTAATATTTCATCACACCTGCCATGAAATTGTCTTGGTTTTCAAAATGTAGCTATGGGAATTGCAGGTTTACTAACAATCTCAAAACATATTCAATTTCACCAGCAATATTATTAATCATTCATTGAAGTCGGAGCCAGAAATTGAACAATATTCTATTTTGAAATAGTGAATATCTATTTAATTCCGCCTAGAAGAGATATCCTAAAAGTGGATATCAGAAAAATCCAGTCCTGGTTGTTATTCACATCATAAATCAAAGTTATATGAGCCTATTTCAAGCGATAGACCACTCATTATTCTGGTCTTTCTAGTGGTCATTGCTTATAGCAATGAATGTGATGAAATGACCGCTAGAAGGACCAAAACGATGACTAACAATGATCGGTCTTTCGCTTGAAATTGATTATTGATCGAAAACTCACGCGATATTTTGGATCATAGTTCATCCCGACCTCTATCGGCCTGGCAAAAAGTAAAATAAATGGAGCGCGGGAAAATTCATATCACCGAAATTTGAATACAAAATTAACTTTATGTTATTTATATTATATCGAAAATGTTCTGATTTTGGAAATTAATTTTTATTCGGAACTATATTATAATAATATATAAATTTTAACGCTGGTAGTTTGAAAGTTAGTTCAATATGAATTGGCGCGATATCAAACTTACCCAAACAGCTTTATTAAAAATAGGGTGGCACTAAGCATTCATTGGTTTACTTTAGTCATCTGTTGATTAAATCTTCAAATAAACTCATTAATTCTTACCACGTTGAAAAAGGCGCTGAAATACGGTTTCAGATCTTAGCAAGAAAGTTGCCAATTTATATGTATTTATCTATGATTTACATTAATAAGCGAAAACACTTCAACATGAAATATTCACAAATATCTTCCTTAAAAGGAACCAAATTTGTTATTTCATAGTTGTTCCTTCAGTTGGTTTAACGAACGTGCAGTCATACATTACCTATAGATGCGCAACTCTCAATCTAATTTCAATTGTTAATAGAGCGATATCTATATCTTTTCTTCAGATTTATTCTGCAAAAAAATTTTAAAAAATCATTACTGCATTCCTTAGCACCACGGATTCGCTAGAGAGCACCGGAAAGCGATTTTGTGATTATTCAAAGAGTAGCATATCCGATACCATAAAATAATTACATAGATATGTGTGCCCCTTACTTTAGATATTCTGGGGCTACAGGGACTTTATACTTTAAAGTCACTCTATCTGGACAGTGTTCGCATGACATCTGGCAGTCTGGTAAGAATTAAAATCAAGGCCGAGCGAGATAAATAGGAATTATTTGAATATTAAATGACAAGTTGGCTAGTTTTGCTTCAATTTCTTCAAATTGAGATAAGTATATTCTGACTCTTAACAACTCCTTTTGATCGAAACTATGAGATTAGGCTAACAGTTCATCTCTTTCGGCATATATCGGTTAAAATTGGCGCTATTTCAAATTGACAAATACAGTATCCGAAAATAAAGGCGGCACACTAACGAGTTAATTTACTTTAGCGTAATCTGTGTCAGAATATTCAAACCTGATCATTAATTCCTATCACCTGGAAAGATGGAGTTCAAACACTGTCCTGCAGTTAGCAAGGGTGTTACCAATTATTGCCAATGTATACAGGGTGTAACTAAATAAGTGTAAAATATTTAAGGAGGTGATTCCTCATCGAAAAAAAGATAGGATTTTTCATATAAAGAAACTTCATTGGAGCATCCCTTGTTAAGATACAGCCCCTCAAAGGGAGTATATAAAATTTGTATAACAATTTTTTTCACAAGCACCAAAAAAGTTACAATATATGATTTCTACGTGTTGTGTGTTTTGTTATTAATAAATTAGTTTTGTTTTTTACCATTTTGTCGTTTAATGCAGGTAATAACTACAGAATAATAATAAATCCAGTTCGCATTTATGACGATGTACCTATCTCTGTAGTTGTTCGTAAAATAATTTTTTGCTGCGAACTGCTTTATTTTGGGCAAAAACTCATGAGACATTTTTTATTTGGAATGAAACAGCCTATCGGAAATAAATTTTTAAATGGTAAACAAATAATAAGACAAAAAGTAACATTGGCAATAAACTTTAGGGGTTGAGTTTCCCACCCTTACAACCATGGGGTAAACCAAATAAATAACTGGATAAGTGTCTTTTTGCTAGTAGGAAACGTTAGGTTAATTTCAATATTGTAACTTTTTTGGTGCTTGTGAAAAAAATTGTTGGGATGACCCAATGAAGTTTCTTTGTATGAAAGATCCTATCTTTTTTTCGATTAGGATTCACCTCCTTAAATATTTTACACTTATTTAGTTAAACCCTGTATATTCATCTATTGCTCTCTTAGCTCAACTTTTAGATACCTGAGGCAATTGTACTTTCACTATGAACAATTTTTTGTTGTGGAACTGAATTGAAAAAATCACATTGCTGTATTTCTTCTGATATTTTCAGCTCTAAAGAGCGAAACTGATATAAGGATTGTCAATTTGACGTAAATAATGTGTGGTGACATCTAATGAGGAGCAGATGAAAGAACCTTCTTGTCACCAAGCCTGTGAAACAAAATCGAATCAGTACAAACACCATTATTCTAGACATCTTACTGGAAAGCGACTATAAAAAGATGAAAACCTACATTGGTTACGGTAATCTGAACTACGTGTTCTGGAAAGCAGGGTTGTGGTAAGACACAAAATCGGTTACAATATTCTCTCCTATTTCTCCCATCGAAATTCGCCTCTTTCATGCCGCACGAAGTGTTCCTTGGTCTGCTCTGGAACAGTGATACGAATTATTGTATAGAACAACTGCATGGAATGTCTCTCTTATTTCTATACCATGTTGAAGGTTACTTAAATCCAAAACTGTCCTCATATATTAACAACTGGATTTTTGAGGAATAATTACCACATTTCATAGCTCTTTTTGCATGATATATTCATTATTAAAGTTATTTGTGTTGTGTGTTTATTAGTTTATTTCATATTTCAAATTCTGATCTCATTCTTCTATGGAACAGAAATATTGGCGCCAAGAAAACCGTTGAGGGCACATAGATTTTCGAGTGTGCAGTGGCAGAATAATTATTAGTTATGGAGTACAAATTATTCGGATACAACTTGTTTTCAAGCATCATTAGTCGCTTAAAATAATCATGTTCACATCAGTTATCAAGAAAAATATTTTATTTAAATTTTTGACGACAACGATTTGACATTCGTCATAGAGTTATTTAATTTTCTATGTCGAGTTTTTCTCATGTTCATGAATGAATTTATCAGCCTGGGAGCAAAAAGCCAAACCGAGAAATGTGGATTGAAAAGTATCGGAATTACAATTAAGTTGACAATACATTTAATGGCATTAACCAATAAGATATTTCAAGAAAATTCTCGATTGGAAAGGATGAAAATGTTTTGAAGTGTATACTTGGTTTTTAAATCCACATAATGAACCAACAAGGTAATACGACTGGTTGGCTAATTCAAGGTGCAAATGGTCAGCCACAAATGATTAAACTAGTGCAAACACCTCAATCAGGAAATAAATCAGTAGGTGGTATTATCACTTCAAATGTGAATACACAACCTATAAAAATCTTCAAGACATCTTCACCCAGTGGTCAAGAATTCACACAAGTGATTAACAGTGCACCTCAATCACCGATTATCAAGACAATTGGGTCTAATGTAGTTACGAAGACAGTACCGATACATGTAAATATGAACTCGATGGCTAAGGGTTCGAAAACTATTCATTTGAGTCCTTCCCAAATGCAAAACATACGTTTTGTAAATACATCTCAACAAAACACAGTACAAATGCAACAAGCAAGTCCAACTAGCTTCTCAGTACCTCAACAAGTACAACAATCACCTCAAAATATTAAAACTGTTTCACCACCAATACTTCAAAGGAAAAGGCAAGATCCTCTGGAAATGGACTATGTTCATGACTCAAAAAGATCCAGGAAATCAGACAAAGTCGGTAAAGGTTTAAGACATTTTTCAATGAAGGTTTGTGAAAAGGTCCAAAAGAAAGGAACTACAACTTATAATGAAGTTGCTGATGAATTGGTTGCTGAATTCACTAATCCAATAACCAATAATTCGATAGCAGATCAACAATATGATCAAAAAAATATCAGAAGAAGGGTATATGATGCATTGAATGTTTTAATGGCAATGAATATAATTTCAAAAGAAAAAAAGGAGATTAAATGGATAGGTTTGCCAACTAATTCTATGGAAGAATGCATACAGTTGGAGAAAGAGAAATTAAAAAAAATATATAGCATCAGAGAAAAAAGAAAGCAGCTTCATGAACTTATTTTGAACCAAATTGCTTTTAAAAAATTGGCAATGAGGAACAAGCAAATGGAGGAAGCCCATGGACCTCCTCCTACTAATTCTTCAATCCAATTACCATTTATTGTTGTTAGTGCTAATAAGAGAACCGTTATTGATTGTAGTGTTTCAAATGATAAAATGGAATATATCTTTCAATTTAATGATAAATTTGAGATTAATGATGATGTAGATATATTGAAATCCATCGGAATGTTTATGGGCCTAGATACTGGTACAGTAACACCTGAAGATTTGGAGATGATCAAATCATTGGTGCCCAAATCACTGGTTGAATATGTGGTTCAGCTAGCATCAGGTGAAAACAAGGATTTAGAACATCTTGATGTAGATGCTGGAACTAGTACTTCATTCTTGATGAGATCAGATGACTCAGGAGGAGGAAATTTAGATGAAGAAAATTCTCGGCATTCATCAAATTTTGATCCATTATCTCCAGGTGGTGATGACTATTCAGATGATGAAGCTGAAGGAGAATCTGACTTATCCAGTGATATGGATTGAATGTTTTTAATTCCTTTCCCACATGGTTAAGATTTTATGGGTCATATTCTGGCTTGAGATGAAGAGAACAGTAGGTATAAGTATTAAAGAGAATTCAAAAATACCAAGATTGGCCTGTTTTTCTGACCTTCTTTTAGAGTTTTCTTTATGTTGGATATAGCCATATTTACTTTATTGTTAGATTTATATAACTACACATAAGTTTCTGTTTACAGTTCATTTCAGATTCTATTGTTGCAATTTAATTTACTGTCATAATTTTTCTGCATTGCTCTTCTACAATAAAGTAGTTTGTAAGAGTTTCAAACTGAATAAAATTGTTTATAATAATTTCGCTTCTTCTACATATTTTGAAGTATTTTTATCAAGACTTGCTTCATTGAACCTGTATTATTTAACTATGACCCTTTAAGAAGATTATTTAGGCAATGTTTATTTGCCATGGTTATATTAGTTTCGAATACTTTTGAATAATCGTCCTGAGAATTTGCCGATACCAAAAATTCATGTTTCCAATTATATACTTGTTGCTATAAAAGAATGAGTATCTTTCATTACTGGAATTGCAAACTATGATCTTGGAAAAGATATAATGACAATTCGAGTAATTTATCATAATTTTTGAACTCGCTGAATATTTTCATATTTGAATGCATAGAATTTTTGTTTGATATCAACTAAGTTTTCATGATAAAAAATTTACAATATATATAATAATATGTAACAACATTAACTGAACTAATAGCACAATTATCAAGCCTTCTTTCTAAACACTACACATTTCTGAAACTCGCTTATTAGTTTTTGACCAATGTATTATTTGAGGAAATTACAGAACTACTGAAAATTAACTGAACAGTAGATATACATTTTTCATCTATTACGGCCAAAATTCTGAATATTCAACAGATCGAAAGAGAATAGATTTTATTTCATAAATGTTATCACACAAGTTTTATGGGAGTAGCTCATTTGCTCCTACGAGTAAGGAAATACACTGACGTTACTTTAGGTAGCTTTGGTTCTCTCATTCAACTATCGCTAAAACTAATTTCTAGAAGTATTGATTTGTCTAAACTTAGTACGGCATCAATATGTAATTAAAGCTGAACTGCATCATAAAAAAATGCTACTTCCTACCAGGTTGCGTTAAACGTTTAACGCTTCCATGGAGGGGTATGGCAGCACTGGGTAGGGGGAATAGAAAGAGACATTGGCGTAGTATACTTGTTACTGGCCAGCGTGAACGTTAGCAATGATTACCGAATATTAGAACAAGAGGGATACAAATATACATAAAGGTAGACAGTAGGAGAAAAAAAGAGGGCGAGTCGGTAGATGCTAAGCATATGCGCATAGTATCTTTATCATGCAGCGAAGTAAATACAGTGGGAGCGTTGTGAAATTAGTTAAATACGTACTTGTTTGATTGCATTTTTTTTATATTCGTTATTTCATTTGCTATTTTTTAGTTTGATAGACATAATTGAATAAGAAGTATTTTTGCGCGCTTGTTCTAGTAGAACAGTGTGCTATCGTTTCACACAAATGTTCAAATATTGAGCCGAAAATGGTCTCAATCGAATGAGTTTTAATTCTTGATGGAGAATACAGGGTCCAACTTGAGTATGCCCTTCTGGACGGTCGTATTTTTAGAATAGATTAACTGTCCAAATATCTCGGGTAAGTTCGTTATTGGGCCATATCCGTCCAATAGTTCAGAGGTTATGGACAGCTTAAATTTGGTTTCCTCTGTAACTCTTAGATCGGATCAAGTTATAACTTGGAAGATATTCGAATTAAGTTGAAACATCTAGGCATGCAAAATTTTGCAGCAATCGACAGTTAAAAGATTTTTGTCGTATTCAAACTAAAATTTGTGCATATATGACGTTATATTGATATCTTACATATTCTCAAATTTTATTGTCGTAGCTTTCTTTCACCAGAACATGTAATGTCAGACTCTCACAAGTCCTTAGCTATTCGACGGATTCCGCCCAATAACAATTTTGGCCGAGATATTTGGACAGTTAAGTTATTTTGAAAATATTAAAACTTTAGCTTATCTCTTTTGGAAGATAGAGAGTATACTGCACAGCCGGACGGACATACACAAGTGTGACAGGAAGTCAAACCCAATCGATTGAGGCCATTTTCGGCTTGATATTAGAAAATAACAATCACTTGAACAAAACAAAGGAACACATTTCTAGTAGAACAAGCGCACAAAAACTATACTGACGAGTTCTGTGTTTGTTCCAATGATACAAAGCACAGATATGATTGAGATTGAGACTGCTCAAAATCAGTAAAATAATGGACATATTAGTCTACAGGAGGTAATTTTCGATCATTTACCATACAAATTAAACAGCATATCAATTCGAATTCAAATTTTCCGCTTAAATCAAGAAAAATGCCTATCAACTTGTTATTTACAGTAATTTACATCTACTTTATGCAGTGACTACCAAGCATGTTCTATGATGTAGACGGTAAGTGTGGAATCCAGAGAAGTGACAGTGACATTTAATTTATCATAATCTATGACATTTTTTGAGTTATTTAAAAAAGTCTCATCTTGAATTAATATGGCCGTTTCAGTTGTCTGAATGTCAATTTGATACCGGTGAAAATAAAATCGAAATTGTGCTTTAGGTATACATTCGTTTCTGTAACTGTTGAAATTGGTTCTTGATACCATAAGGGTAAGCCTACTGAAATTTTAAATGAGTTATGCGGGAAGAGTTAGAGGAAGCCCACATTTGTGACATGATTCCATAAAGAAAAGTTCTTTTAACCCTGAGGAAATTTTCTTTGATAAGTATGTCGGGTTAACTTGAGGTTATTGCTCATTTATATATTGTTCATGGTTTTCTCATGGTTAGGTTTGGTTAGTTAAGGTAGGTTATGAAAAAAAGTCAGTAATAAATAAAAAGATGAACTACAAAATTACCGTATGTCGTATCAGTCAAACTGTTGCTCTATTGTACTGTTCGTCCGGTGTATTCCTTCAATGATATCACAAACTTGGGAATATTAGTCATGAAGGGTTGAACTTTTCCTTATACCCAGTGGGGCCTTCTGATGGGAATTTTCTGTTGACTTTTTTTTTAAATGTTTGGTCAGGTTAGGTTTGTTTCAGTTAGTTTTAAGAAAAATTTCAGTATAGAAATGAAAAGAAGATAGTATTCTTTTAAACTTCATACACAATACTTATGAGGCTTAGTACCCTGGTACAATTTTCTGAAAATTCTATAATTTCAGATGGCGGTTAACGTTTATTCCACTAATGTTACCTCAGAAAATTTGTCCAGACATGACATGCTTTCATGGGTGAACGATTGCCTACAAAGCAGTTTTGGTAAAATAGAAGAATTATGCACAGGTGCTGCTTATTGTCAGTTTATGGATATGCTATTCCCTGGTTCAGTTCAGTTGAAACGAGTAAAGTTCAAGACCAACCTTGAACATGAATATATTCAAAATTTCAAAATTCTGCAAGCTGCATTCAAGAAGATGGCTGTTGATAAGGTGAGTTCATGTAATTTTTGAGGGGTTATATTATTGTTTATTTTAATTGTTCATGTAAAATGAATGTTTTTATATGTATCCTTGGTCAATTGTGTGGTAAGAGTAATGTACAGGCATTTTGCAGAAGCTAGTTCATTTCTGATTCTTTAGAACAGAAGATAAAAAGTTTGTGAACTACCCAGAATGAGACATCAACAGAGAAAGAGCCATTCTTTTAGGTTGTCTCTTGTAGAGAAATAACATCAATTTTGTTCTTATTCTGATTAACAATACCATTATTAGAAATTATTTTATATGTAAGATTACTGAAGTTCCAGAGGAAATTAAATGTCTGTGGTTATAATAATATTAGGCGTTTCTGATAAGATGTTGATAAGGTATCCTATTTTGGTTCCATTATTTAGTAATAGCTACTAAGAAAGCAGCTCATACTTCAGTTTGTATGTGATCCATATCTGCATGTTCTAAAAAAAACATTCATTACAGGCATTTTATATCATAGCACTCCCAGTCAAATTGCTGCTCAGGCATGAAAATTGATAGTTCAATATTGAAATATTACTTTATTAAATTTTCATACAAGCAAGTTAGAAGTACAAGTTTCATCATCATGACTATTGCTGATTTGAAATTACAGGGTATAATTTCAAAAATATATATTGATTTTATCAATATTACTAAAATTTGCTCATATCAAGTATAGGTATCCATGAAGGGTTTCTGTAAAAGTTATGATTTATTATATACACATCTCTTTGTTGAATATAACATTCTCTCTTATTCCCATAGATATTATTATTTTTGTGCTTTATCATCATTTCCCTCCAGTGGTTGACACCTACAAATGTAAGAAAATGGCCATAGATAGGCAGGTACTTATTTAGTTGCAACCATTCAAGAGAACTCATACCAAATTTCTCATGGGAATTGTGTATTGTAAGCTCCAAAAACTGAAGCGCTTCAATAAAATTCAACATAAACAAATTTAATTGGAAGAGAGTATTTTTATGAATTCTTATTTTTGTCTAATACTTAAGGCTAGTGGTGGATATTTTTCATAAAAACAAAATTTCATTATATATTGAAAAAAAATTTTGCGATTAGGTCAAATTAAGACTTCCTAGTTTTGCGAACCACTACAAGCTCTCACCGCAGTTAGGTGGTTGATTATAAACCATTTGGGATGTTTAATGCATCAAATCGATACTATGATGGAAATTTTAAGCCCATAAAATTAACAAGAATCACAAATTACACACTAATAATTTCTTTGAGGTATCATAAATCAAATGAGGGGGTAATACACCACAAAAAATGCACTTGGTAGAATAAACATCTCACTGGCTGCCGCTACCAGACAATATTCTTACTTTTACCTCACATTAAAGCCAATTTCAGAGTATAAGAGAGTGGATCTGGAATTTAGAGGTAAAATTTTCTTATAATATGATATTGAAGGAGTTTTACTTTGAGGAATTTTTTGGAACCTACAGACAAAAGGCTGAAAGATTTATAAGCACCACATATCTTCGTTGTTATAATGAAGTTCATTCTAAATCATGTGAATATTTTGTTTCCAAAGTGGAGAAATATTAAAACCTGAAATTCTTTTCAGGAAAAAAAATACCCAATCAGCTCAAAAAACTCAATAATTCTGTATTTGGATGGAGTAACTTTTTGTAGAATATATTGGTAACCTATGTAGTGTATATAATATGGACATGATTTTTCATGGTTCTTTTTGAACATAACTGCATTTGTGTGTAATCTTTAATTAATCAATGAGTTATTTGGAAAAAAAAAACATGAAAACTGCAATGAATCAAGATCTAATCAACATGATTATCAGGAAAACTGTAATGTGACAAGATCGCTTGATGTTTCAAGGTCAGTGATGTTTCAAACTCTTACATCTGAAACTGTTGAAGGACAAGCCACAACTGTAGTAGGTAATCCTTCAAAAGTATATTCCAATGAGGATTATATATACCCAGCATCTACAGGGTTCCTCACTATCACTTTTTAAACTTACCGATCAATAAAAAATCAGCTGATCACAAATGCAAAACTATAGACCAGTTTCTCTTTCTTATCTGCACTTTTCAGTCATCGAAAAAAATTATTGAAAAGCGAATGGATAGCTTCATCAACAAATATGAATTAATTCGAACCAAGCAGTTTGGCTTTAAAAAATATGTCGACTCAAGGCGACTGCAGCTCTAATTGACCTAATCTAGATTGAGATGAATGATAACATACCAGCATTGTGTATTTAGTCCAACGTTGCAAATGCGTTTGAAACAGTTACTCATGAGGAATTGCTGCAGTGCTTGAAAATGTAAAGATGGAGAGAATTACCACATTAGATGTAGTGAGTGGCAGAAGATTCTTGGCGTGCAGTGTACCACAGGATACTTGTATCATTTCTTCTGTATATAAACCATATTTTTTAATAATGATCAAATGAAATTTGCGGATACTAGATGAAAAAAAAATCTTTAAGTGAACTATTTGAAAAATCAAGGTATTTATTTTTTTTAGAGAAATTTCAATTTTTTCGTTTAAATTTTTTGTCTCTTAAAGTAAACGGTGTTCTTTCCAAAGTAGTCTTATTGAAAGCTAGAAAGATTTACTAGTAATGAAAATTCATAAAACCCATGGTTTCGATTGGTACAGTTGTTAAAAATATAATTTGATTTTTTCTTGAAAAAAAACTTTCAATTTTTGATATTCAACTTCAGAATTAGCACATTGAGATAACTTTTTGTTTATTTAACCTACATGATTTACTCTACAAGTCCTACAAAATATCATGGGTTATATCATTTGCCGTTGTTAAAGATTATCACTAAATCAAGGTAATCTCAGCGCAAGAATCAGATGACATTTTTTGATGTTTATCATTTTAAGAATGAAATGAGATACAAGTATTATTTTGGAAAACTTTTAGAATAAATCATTTAGTTTAACTCAACATGCAAAAGAGTTACCTCAATGTGCTAGTTTTGATTTTACATGTCTAAAATTTTAAAAAAAGAATTTTGAAGAAAAAAGAACTCATTTTTTTATTAAATTCACTACTTCCAATAATAGGTTTTTTCAACTTTTTATCACTATTTAATCCTTCTAGCTTTCAAATAAGATTATTTTGCAAAAAACATCGTTAACTTAATTTGAATCGAAAGCTGCAAATTTTACTAAAAAAAATTGAAATAGCTTACATCAAACTTTTTTTTTTCAATTCTTCGTCAATAATTTTTTATTTAGTTTCTGCATATTTCGTTTGATGAATTGTGAAATTAACACGTAGGTATAAAAATAAATGTGAGCAAGACCAAGTTCCTTGCTTTGAGTAGTTATAAGAATGTTCTACCGGCATATAAAAAGTTAAATTGTTACAATAAAATTGTTGAAACATCGTCATAAAGAAAAATAAAATATTTAGAAATAATGATCAATTGCCACCTACGTTGGAAGAACCAGGCTATAGAAATCATTAGGAGAATAAAATAATATTGTCAAAGCTAAAAAGAAATGAGGACAAAACCATACATAATGGTCTAGTTTCTAAGATTTGAAGTTACAGCTTGGTGTCTTTGGATTCTTCTATACTTGAAACTCCATATCTCTGTAGTGTCCCAATTTCTATTTGTCCTCCTGCGTTATTGAGAACAAAATACTGTAATGGTGTTATTTGAAATAATAATTTTTTTAGATAATTCCAGTAGACAAACTGATTAAAGGCCGTTTTCAAGATAATTTTGAATTTCTGCAATGGTTCAAGAAATTCTTTGACGCTAACTACGACGGTCGCGAGTATGACGCTTTGGAGGCGAGAAGCGGGATCCTTATCGGGTCTGCCGCCATACAACATGATCATGGGGGTCTTGTTCAAACTGTTCACCATCACCCTACGCCAAGAGCGGCCCCCACTAGGCAGCAGGGTAAACTTGGAACTTGGGTCGGGAATGGCGTAGAGTTTATGAAAATGTTTGTTGGATGGAATTTGCATTTTTATACTTCAAGAAATAGTATTTTGATATGCTGTTCTGCAATTTCCATATCTTCTGTTGATCAGTTCAACATGACTGAAGCTATATTTTTTTTAAAACCACTGCTGACCATAAAATTTGGGTCAGCTTATAGTTTAGAGTTCTCTTTAAAGTATTCATTTTTAAAAATTTGTTCACTTGTGAGAAAGGTAAATAACCGTTTACAATGTTTCTGTGGTAATTGATGATAAGAAATGCTGCATTGATGGTGAGGAATATCGGTCACATGGAATATTTGTTATACAATTTATTCAACGGCAACGTTTCGAGTATTTAGCTCCTTCATCGGGCTAAAAACAAAAACAAATTTATGAAAAAACGTCCTGGATCATACAATTGGTGTAACAATTAACCCCTTGACGTCTCAGATACGTCATTTTCAATATATGCCATTATCGACTTTTGATGTCTCGGAGACTGAAGTATTTTTAATAGTTGCAGAATGGGCACCTATTCCGACACGAATGCGAAATTCGAAAACGAGTGTGTTTTTGAACGCATTAGTGTTAGAATTTCCTTCTGCAACGAGTATTAGACGATATTTCAGTCAAGAATTTTGAGAAATTTATTGGAATTCAATGAAAAATTCAGATTATACCTCCTAGTGCCTTTTGTATTTTATTTTCGCAGTTGGTGTGACTGATACGAAAATTGACAGATTATAGAATTTGAATGGTACGTTCAAATCTTTACATGGTTTAATATTGACAATTGACATGCAATGGATGCGTGTTGACATTCGAAAGGATAGGATGTCAGTGTTGTCAACCACAAAACGAAAAATATAACTAAAAACAATGCTGTAATGAGTTCATTACAGCAGTGTTTTTAGTACTGTAATGAACTCATTACGACACTGAAATAGAGAAAGTTTATTATACCCGAGGGTATAAGGTTCCAGGAAACAGCACACCAGCATCAGGAAGAGTTGTTGTGGATGTACCAGAACCACTTTTAGGAGGTGGTTACACTTTATCTTTCGAAAATTGG
Source organism: Micraspis discolor (assembly GCA_030674115.1). Taxonomy (NCBI): domain Eukaryota; kingdom Metazoa; phylum Arthropoda; class Insecta; order Coleoptera; family Coccinellidae; genus Micraspis; species Micraspis discolor. The sequence goes on from JARTUT010001751.1 coordinate 1,035,306, forward strand.
TATTCATCTCCTACATTATATCATTGAATAATTCAAAACAGCCAAACAAAATCAGCAATAAATTTTCAATTGAATATTGCAGAAGCTATGCTTTGTAATTTTTCTTTACTAGATTATAAGATGCGTGGAAATGGAAATTTTCTAGAACATACATAAGTAAAATAAGCAAGAGCTACATCTTTGTATGTTCAAAAAATAATATAAGAAATAAAACTACTTTCAAATAAACAGTATATTCCTTATACAATAAATATTATTTAATGGGTATGTCAGAGGGTTGAGATAGAAATTAGATAATATGCAGTGGTTATACAATAAAAAATATGAAATATAAATTATGACAGAATTATAAATAATCTACAAAGCAAGAAAACATGTCTGTTGAGTGGCTTGCAGACGGCGAAAACCGTCGAAAACGTTCAAATACTCGAACATCGTAGCTATGTATTTTAGGATACGCATGGAGTTTTATTCATTGAGTTCTTGAACAACAGTCAGATAGCGACTATTGTATCGGTGGCGAAAATTGAAAAAGAAATAGAGCCTCTTTCACCAAAACAATGCACCGTGTCACAAGTCAATAAAAACAGTCCCAAAAAAAGGCTAGGGAAACGTTGGAATCATTTTATAGCTCTAAAAGGAGATTATATGGATGAAGAAAAATACATTTTAGTGAAAAATTTTGTTTTCCTAGTTGGACCTGGGGTTCCGTTGTTTTATATCGCTAGAAGAAGTGGTTATGAAAAAGTAAATTACCGTAAATAGGTCGTAAACATTCCAACCTCACAACTCAATTTTTGAAACAAATAATAGACTATTGCAATAATTTCGTGAGGTTCCAACTCAAATTCTATTATATTAGTACTATTTAACTAGAACTGTCAACAGAAAGATTCATTTAAAGAAGAAATGAAATCGAAACTTCGTATCAGTAAAGCTTATTTCCATCAAACATTTTCAGCTTTAAAATTATATACCCTATCATAAAAGTTTAAGGTTTTATCAAATGCTTTGCCTCTGTTTCGTTTGGTATCATTCTAAACCCCTGCTGTCTTATTCATTATAGTGCATGATTACCATAGATTTTTCTGCACATGTATATTTTAAAAAAGTGACAGTTGACAGTATTTTATATTTTTCTCCCTTCAAAGTGAATTTAAATTTGCAAACTGGAAATTTTGCTATTTTGAAAAACAAAGATAACTACCTTTTCATTCTCATCGACATATCGGATGTCCCAAGGTGGGTTGCCTATTGAATTATTCATGTAAAATATTTCAAAATTTGTATATCAATATTAGGTTGTCTAAGATACTTTTCTAAAATACTCTCAAATTTCCAGTGTTGCGAGATGTATGGAAATTTGGCAAAGCTTTATTTTAAATGAGACATCTCGTATTTCTATTGTTTTGATGATTCTCTATAAAAATTAACTTAATTTATTTTACTTTTTTATATCCATCTCGAACGTTTTTGAGTTATAGATTATTATTAAAAATTTTAAATTAAATTTGAGTCACGAAGATTACTTTATTTCGCTCAAAATATTCGTGTTTTCGGTTCGAAATAATAGTTTGATCTGCGCCACCGTTTCCGAATCTCAGTTGTCAGAGTGGTCAAAAAAAATTACCATTTGTCAACAAACAAAATTTTGAAAAACTCTGTTTTTTTCAAATTAAACTCCTAGTATAATTTATTATTTTCAGAATTAAAATAACCCAATCTACAATTTTTCTATACATTTCTCTAATACCGATCTTGTTTGGATTCTTAGTTATCTGGGGTTTTCTATAGATTGAGTTCAGTCAAAGATATGTCGATCTATAGACGACATAAAGAGCACAGAGAAAACATCAATACAAAGGAATTGAGGCATATTAAATAAAACTGATATTCAGTTAACACAGAGAACTTATAATCCAAACAAACTAGGTATAAGAAAATTTATGGTAAAGTTGTAGAGTGGGTTTTTCTCATTCTGAAAATGAAAGAAAAATACTTTGTGTCGAACTTGTAAAAACCAATTTTTTTTATAATTTTGTGACTGGACAACTGATAATTTTTTTACCACTCTATATAACTGACAACTAAGATTCGAAAACGATGAGGCAGACCAAATTATTATCTTAGGTTGTGCCAAATTTGATTTAAAATTTTTAAATAAATTATAACTAAAAAACTGTTGAAGATAGATACGAGGAAGTAAATAAATTGAGATTTTTTATGGGATTTCATTAAAAAAAAAACAATTTGAGGCTTCTCATTTAAAATAACAAAGCTTTTGCCGAATTTGCATACATCTGGCAACACTGGAAATTTGAAAATATTTCAAAAATATACCTTGGGTAACCTAATATTGATCTATAAAATTTGAAATATTTTGAAAGAATGGTTTCCATAATTATTAAATAGGTCACCCACCTTGGGACACCCGATATACCGCCTTGTGTTGTTGAATAATAATATTTGTTTCATAATATTATTCACTCAATATTGCCGATTCGCTTTAACTGACGTACTCTGTATTTTGACAAAGATACTAGATACCAAAAGAATAAAGATATTTTGAGATTTTGTGGAAACTACCCTTATATTATTATTATAGTTTTAATTGTATGCTGAAATGTCACAAGTTGATAGGAATTTCTTCAAACGCCTTTGTCCTTATCAATTTGCGTTCATTTTCTAATATGTCCTTCCGACTTTTCCAAAATTCACATTCACAAATTGTTTTGTTTGTCGTTGATATTCAGATAGTACCGATAGACAGGCTGGTGAAAGGAAGGTTCCAGGATAACTTTGAATTTTTACAATGGTTCAAGAAATTTTTCGATGCCAACTACAACGGTACTACAGGATACGATGCTCTGGAAGCGAGAAATCACGAGCAAATGGGAAATGGCGGAAGTAATGCCCCAAAAGGAGGAATGGCGCATAGAAAACCATTGAACACTTCTGCAACAACTACCGCTGCTAAAACGAAGCCGGTTGGCAGAACTAGTAGGTTGCCGAATTGAATACTTCTTGTCGATTTTGATAACTAACATTTATTGACGTTTTGATCTCTTTTTGGTTGCCGAGAACGAGTTCATAATGTCACTATTTGTGTTACATTATTTTGATGTACTGTGAGCAGTTTATTCACATCGATCTCTAACATTGTATAAAGCTTAATATTGATCCTTAAATTTTTGGAGGAAATACGTTTAATTTTAAGTCATAGAATGTGACGATATTTGTCTAGGATTTTTATATTAGCATCAGTTTTTTTTTGGCTTTGATGCTTCATTTTGCTTTTCGTCTGAGAGTTTCTCACCAGACATTATCAATCCTTTATATAGTACGTTTATTTAAAATTTCTCATTCACATGGAAAATGAATTCACTTCTATTTCTTGAAGGGAGAAGAATTCCACTTTGATAAAAAACAAAAAAGTAATTCCGGGAAGTTTCAATTCGTTCATGATACATAGATCACTTCTTGTATTATTAAAATGTAAGATTTTAGCAAACTAAAAATTAATCACAAAAACAAAAATTAATCACACATTTTTTATATGCTTTATGCTGTAGTTTGCCTATTTCTTTCCTATGCTATTAAATATTTCATACTGTTGTGGCATGATGGAAATAATAACATGTTTCACATATTTTCTGTTAATCTTTCAATAATTTAACATTTTCATCTTTAGTGCCTAAAGTGAACCCAGTTCGTCCTACCCCCAATACAAAAAGTAATGTCAGTAAAGGTGGTGATGCTGACAGGATTGAAGATTTGACTCATCAGATATCAGAGTTTAAGGTAGATACACTATTCTCAATTTTGTTTGTTTAGGAAAAAATATTGGATTAAACTATACAGTGTGTCCCAAGTTCCAGAGCATATTTGGCGTTTCTGGACAATATGGTAATATTTGAATTCTGAGAATTGGGTTTCGAATATTGTTTTCTACAGAGCTACAATATTTTTGAGAGCTGAGCACTTCCGAACACGAAAGTGTTTTCCCTGACCATTCCGATTGGGATATGACGAAGTTTTCAATTCTGAATAGTGAATAACAACAGAAAAAATATTGAGAAATATGTTATCTGTATTATTTTCCTATTTTCACTAATTCAGCCCTAAACTGTTTACACATTTTGGAAGAAGAAGAATGTGGGAATCTTATTCATATCTTGAAGTTCTGAAAACGCATTACAGGGTGTCATTTTGGAAGAATTTTTTTCGCCCCCATATAACTGGATGTGCGTCGGCTTCAAGAATATTTTAGCTCCATATAGAATGTCGACCAATATAATCTAATTTTCAGATTTCAAACCAGTTTAGTTCTCTATAAACGTCTAATAGGCACTCGAACTTGGGACACCTTGTAGTGAAGTCATAGGGAAAGTATTGTATATTGTGTGCCACAAGATAATTGATAATTATTGAAATGTGCTCAGAACATTGATAGTATTCACAAAATATTTCAAAGACCTCAATGTGAGGTATTTTGTGTTGCAACATGTAAGTTTTAACTTTTGATATTTTTTACATAATCGACATCATAATTATTTCAACTTACTTGATAATGCCATATAACCGCCATGATCCGGGCCTAAATTAATTCAAATGTTTGAAATAAAATAGATGTTATTTACTCTACTTTACATTTTTCATATTGAATATTCTTTACTGTCTTTAATTTACTTATTTGAACAAATTTATAAATCTTCAAAATTTTCAGCTGACCATAGATAGTCTAGAAAAGGAAAGAGATTTTTACTTTGGAAAGTTGCGAGATATCGAAGTGATGTGTCAAGAAACTGATGAGAGCCCCTTGATTCAAAAGATCTTAGAGGTTCTTTATGCTACTGAAGTGAGTCTTCTTATTTATTGACGGTATTATTGCAACAAAAGTATAATTTTTCTAATTTTCAGGAGGGTTTTGCTCCACCTGATGAGGTAGAAGGTGTTGGTGAAGAAGAATATTAAATCAAACTAATTATTTTTTATTGGATCTTCTAAGTTATACAGTTATGGGAAACGAAAGAACCGTTATTTGTCTACATTAAATTAAATGTGATGATTTATGAGATCTTACATCGATTTTATACCAGTGTTGTTCACAAGTTATCCGTGTTATCTTTCAATTTATGAATCTGAGTTTATATTAAAATCGCTTGTGTAAAATGAAACTATTAAACAGTTTATTTGATAATTTTTCAATTCTTCAACGCATCATCTTAATTATTTCATTAAATGTTACTCAGGGTGAGTGTAGCTCTCCAATAGTGAAACAATTTTTGGAATCAGCCCAGAAGTTTTTTAGTTTATTCATTGCAAAGATACAAACAAAAATAGAAATATTTCCTTTTTATAATATTAGTGTAGAAAATATTCGTCATGAAGTCCCGGTTCCAGAAGCGCGAATCTCTCTTGTTCCCTAAAGATAAGAACTTTTATTTATAATCATTAAGGGATAAATACATATGTACTTAGGATCTTGCAACAGGTATCATTTAAAAGAGAAACTACCTCAGAATTATATTTTTATTATTTAATACCCAGACTAATATCTAATTGACGTAACGAAAATAACAATAATATTTAATTTATCAGTTATAAATAAATACTGATTGAAACATCAAAATTAAGAGTTAGATAATCAACATAGTTTGAAATATTGTTATACACCTAAGATCTAATGCACTTAATCAATGGAGAATTTAAATTATCAATTCTTGCCATCGGAATGGAAATAAATTTTTTGTGCAATATAAATAAACATTACATACATAACAGAAGTTTAACTGAGTCAGATGAATTGAAGATGTTATTGACAAATTTATTTGGGGCACATGAATTAATGACCCAAAATTGTAACTAAAAGAGGGAAGAATTGACAGGTTTCAGGTCCAATGAAGTTTCATATTCCTCATGTGAAATGCAGTCCTAGCAATATTCTGATGATACTTTCCATTAAGATGCTTTATAACTTCGTTCTGAACTTGCTCTAAACTCTAAAATATTGATTATACACATGTAACAGAAATGAAATCCATCCCATATAACGGATCTAAAACTCTTAACACTGTTCACATAGGCCATAATATACAAGGCTCTGATAGATTATGAGATCTAAAATTACTGCATGATATATGAATCCTACCATATGTTGGTAGGTATTTTGTTCCACAAAATAGTAATTATTCCTTTTCAATGGAAAATCACAATAAATGAATATTTGAAAATATCTGTTACTGTAAGCGTCAGTATGTGATCTTTTTTAAATTCTACTTTTCATGTAAATGAATATTCCCAAATATGTGACTTTAATTGATTTATTTTCAACAGCATAATTAGAATCAACATATTAAGCTTTACAACTACAGGTTTTGGTCACGAAAGATGGAACAGCAGCTGTCAACAAGGCACTTCTATTTAATTGAATGGTGTAGAATTTTATTTCTATAGTTTTGATCACGAAAGGCGGAAAATTAGAGCCATTGTTTAATTGAATGTTATATTAATTTATGAAGACAACTCGTTTCTTACATTACCTTGCCTTACACAATGTCATAAAGTCATACACTGAATTACACTAATTATTAATTTATTACTATAAAAATAGCATTATTCTTGGTTTATTGACACTACAAAGTCTGTTCAAATAGTATCGTGAGTTTTTAATTTTCGTGGGCTTAGCGTGTATTTGATTTTTCTGTCGTGTTTTGTTAGTACTTATGCTGACAAGCTCGAAAATTTTGAATGTATAGTTAATTTTTGAAAGTTTTTATGCTTGTGAGTGATTTTTACTTATTCCAAAAAATAGATCGAAGAATTTGTTTAAAAATTTGTGTGAACAAAATAAAATGCGCGGTCGCGTACCGAATGTTGACTGAGGCACAATGGCATATAGTGAAGATACCTTGGACCGAAGCAACATATATCGGTGGTACACGTTAAGAACAGATGAAATAAATATTGATAAAGTGAAGGAAATAATATTGGCCAATCGACGAATCACTCACAGAAATTTTGAGGATATCATAATCAATTGGCTCCTGCTATATAGAATCGCTTTAACATTGCTCAGGAGTTGTTGAGCTCAATCCGCTCCATAGTATCATAACTGGTAACGAATCGTTGTTCGCGTGAAGCAATCCGCCGAAAACGTTCGGAGAAGAGCAAAAACTGGCATTTGTACCATGATAGAGGCTCTGCACGCACATCTTTGCTTGTGTGCAAATATTTGGCCAAAAACAACACACTTATGGTGCCGCAGTCACCGTATTTCCCTGACCTGGCCCTCCTGTGACTATTTTCTGTTTCCAAAACCAAAAAGGCCCATAAAAGGATAACGCAACGCCACGAATGAGATGAAGAAGGCATCGTCACAGGAGCTGAAGGTCACAAAAATTATTTTTTTGAGTGTTGGGAGGTTTGAAAAAAAAAGTATTATATCCGAGGGGGGTTATTTTGAAGGAGATGAAAAAGATGGTCATGAATAAATAAATTATCTTTGAAAAAATACAGAATTTGCTATTCTTTTTGAATCGACTTCGTTTTTTTCGGTTTCATTGGAGCTCATGATTGTTCCTATAATCTGTAACTCATTTTCGTTATCTGACATGACTTGTTTTGGATCAGCGTCATTAAAATCTCAGAATGAGCGAAAACTATTTTAGAGGCACTCATTTGTGGAGATTAAATTCCTAAACAACACGAGCTCAAATGACACCGGTAGATTCGAAGTAGGACCAGTGGTAATCAATATGTTGTTCTGTAGTCCACAATATATGCTTATGTCATATGAGCTTGCTTTTATCATCCAACATTATTCGGTATAATCATGTATACCATGATTCAAACCTTTCAGCTGCCTTTCTCCATTTGCTCATTTTTTGTTTGCTAAGTATGCAGTTACTATTAGGTTTAAATACTTTTTTAACAATCTTTGTGCTCTTCAATTTTTGCATGTCCTCCAATAACCCTGTAATTAAAAAAGGTTAGTTATTATTCTATTGAAAAAACATACTTCTATTAGCAATAATATCAATTGTCTTTGCAAGAAAAATTTTGTAATATTTCAGAGTTATAGCGAGTCGTTTACAGCGATGGTGATTAGACCAAAAAATTATGTCGTATCACCCGGACAAACTAATTTCAGACGCAGTCTCGCTCGCCCCTAAACCTGTGTCCCACCATTTATAACCTATAATATTTTACGATTGTTGCTAAATTCATTCGACAAACTTCAGGAGGTGATAGCTCGTATGAAATTAAGTTAAGTCTTTCATACGACAAAATTTCTTCAGCTCATCCTTTTCGAGATTCACCCCTAAAAATTGGCGACAAAAATTCAATTGTTTTTTTTTAAATTCTAGTAGAACTAGAAACTTGAAATTATAACTTCACTAGAATTTCAGATAAAAAAGTATAAACCTAATTTTAGTCTCCACCTTTTAGGGGCGATATCTCGGAAAGGGTTGGGATGAGAACAATTTATATAGAAAAGATTCATCTTAATTTTATACGGACAATCACCTCCTAAAGTTTGTCGCATGAATTTAGGAACACCTATATAAATTTAGATACACGATGTTTCATCATAAGCTGACGACAAACTCATATCGCGTATAGGGCACATCGGGAGAATCATTTCTGACTTATGACACATACCCCAGTTTTGAAGCATAAGCGAGATACAGAGTGTAATCGTCTTGCATGAGCAGTTTTCAAATCAGTATTGTTAATTTTCTATAATATTACAAGTTATTTCTTCTAGTTGCATAGAAATTTTTTCACATATCTACAGTGAAAAAGAAATTTCAGCGGAAATTGTTGAAATTTTTCACGGTGATACTTCTTTTTATATCTACACGAATTCAAAAACAGAATTGAAAAATATCCAACGGTTTCTACATTAGGACCATTCGAATAACGCATTTTGACTACTTAATTAACTAAAAATGATCGAATTGACTGGACTAAGGGTGTCTACATTTTGAGTTAGGCTATTTAAATATTCCAGCTGCTGGAAAAAATTAAGCACAAAATAGTTTTTGATGTAAACGCGGTATATGTCATGAACCAAAAATGATTCTCTCGATGTCCTCTACACGCCATGAGTTTGTCCAGTTTGTGATGAAACACCATGTATATAGGTTTGAAATGAAGGGGTGGGTGAGGAAACAGCAGTAATCTTCACCAATTCCCATCGAAGGACAAATGCCTATTTTCAACTGTTAAAAGATTCTTCTCACCCACCTTCTGAGATACAACACGCAAATAATGTTCCCAAAGCAGCAGCCTCTTCGAATTCTGACTTTTCAACCTCAAGATTTGTAACATTAGCTAGATATTGACAGATGAAATCACTCCTAGATACTCCTCCATCTATACTGAATGAAAAAAAAATAATGAATAATCATTATAATTATAGTTTTTCCGATGTAAATACCAAATTTTTGTAAAATCCCCATTTGAATTGGACTTCAATGCATCGAAGGCTAATCCAATTCTGAATATAATACTTTCTATAACAGCGATAACCATATTATTCCTAGTTGTCGTTGGCTGCACACCAATAAATCCTGATGCTGCTTCAGCATCGTTGATAGGAGGCTAAAAAGTAAAAATATATCAAATGTTCATCTCATACTTGATGATGATCTAACGATCTTATCCCAAGTCATGGGACAGTACTGGACCGCAACACCATTCTGAGATGGGTTGCGGTAATATGATGAAGAAAAAATATTCATGGCGAAATCATACAGGGTGCCGCAGTCACCGTATTTCCCTGACCTGGCCCTCCTGTGACTATTTTCTGTTTCCAAAACCAAAAGGCCCATAAAAGGATAACGCAACGCCACGAATGAGATGAAGAAGGCATCGTCACAGGAGCTGAAGGTCACAAAAATTATTTTTGAGTGTTGGGAAGTTTGAAAAAAAGTATTATATCCGAGGGGGTTATTTTGAAGGAGATGAAAAAGATGGTCATGAATAAATAAATTATCTTTGAAAAAATACAGAATTTGCTATTCTTTTTGAATCGACTGCGTTTTTTCGGTTTCATTGGAGCTCATGATTGTTCCTATAATCTGTAACTCATTTTTCGTTATCTGACATGACTTGTTTTGGATCAGCGTCATTAAAATCTCAGAATGAGCGAAAACTATTTTAGAGGCACTCATTTGTGGAGATTAAATTCCTAAACAACACGAGCTCAAATGACACCGGTAGATTCGAAGTAGGACCAGTGGTAATCAATATGTTGTTCTGTAGTCCACAATATATGCTTATGTCATATGAGCTTGCTTTTATCATCCAACATTATTCGGTATAATCATGTATACCATGATTCAAACCTTTCAGCTGCCTTTCTCCATTTGCTCATTTTTTGTTTGCTAAGTATGCAGTTACTATTAGGTTTAAATACTTTTTTAACAATCTTTGTGCTCTTCAATTTTTGCATGTCCTCCAATAACCCTGTAATTAAAAAAGGTTAGTTATTATTATATTGAAAAAACATACTTCTATTAGCAATAATATCAATTGTCTTTGCAAGAAAAATTTTGTAATATTTCAGAGTTATAGCGAGTCGTTTACAGCGATGGTGATTAGACCAAAAAATTATGTCGTATCACCCGGACAAACTAATTTCAGACGCAGTCTCGCTCGCCCCTAAACCTGTGTCCCACCATTTATAACCTATAATATTTTACGATTGTTCATTCGACAAACTTCAGGAGGTGATAGCTCGTATGAAATTAAGTTAAGTCTTTCATACGACAAAATTTCTTCAGCTCATCCTTTTCCGAGATTCACCCCTAAAAATTGGCGACAAAAATTCAATTGTTTTTTTTTTAAATTCTAGTAGAACTAGAAACTTGAACTTATAACTTCACTAGAATTTCAGATAAAAAAGTATAAACCTAGTTTTAGTCTCCACCTTTTAGGGGCGATATCTCGGAAAGGGTTGAGATGAGAACAATTTATATAGAAAAGATTCATCTTAATTTTATACGGACAATCACCTCCTAAAGTTTGTCGCATGAATTTAGGAACACCTATATAAATTTAGATACACGATGTTTCATCATAAGCTGAAGAAAAACTCATATCGCGTATAGGGCACATCGGGAGAATCATTTCTGACTTATGACACATACCCCAGTTTTGAAGCATAAGCGAGATACAGAGTGTAATCGTCTTGCATGAGCAGTTTTCAAATCAGTATTGTTAATTTTCTATAATATTACAAGTTATTTCTTCTAGTTGCATAGAAATTTTTTCACATATCTACAGTGAAAAAGAAATTTCAGCGGAAATTGTTGAACTTTTTCACGGTGATACTTCTTTTTATATCTACACGAATTCAAAAACAGAATTGAAAAATTTCCAACGGTTTCTACATTAGGACCATTCGAATAACGCATTTTGACTACTTAATTAACTAAAAATGATCGAATTGACTGGACTAAGGGTGTCTACATTTTGAGTTAGGCTATTTAAATATTCCAGCTGCTGGAAAAAATTAAGCACAAAATAGTTTTTGATGTAAACGCGGTATATGTCATGAACCAAAAATGATTCTCTCGATGTCCTCTACACGCCATGAGTTTGTCCAGTTTGTGATGAAACACCATGTATATAGGTTTGAAATGAAGGGGTGGGTGAGGAAACAGCAGTAATCTTCACCAATTCCCATCGAAGGACAAATGCCTATTTTCAACTGTTAAAGATTCTTCTCACCCACCTTCTGAGATACAACACGCAAATAATGTTCCGGTAATATGATGAAGAAAAAATATTCATGGCAAAATCATACAGTTAAGACTTGTTGAGACCAATCTAAAAACTCTAAACACTTATAATATGTTCTATGGATGCTGTCTGTCAGATGAAGTATAGGTTATATATGTCTATGGTTGATAGAGGACAGTTATGGATGAATGTATTACGGTGTACAGTGTAATCTGTCGTTGAAATAAACTTCTAAAAATATAAAGTGTTTCTTTGAAGCATCGGTGATTCAAATTTTCATCAGGTTATGGGCCCAGAACCCGCAATTCAGAGAAGTTGAGGTTGGAATTAAAAATTACCACGTTGTCGAAATGGCCAATTTCACAATGGAAAAATATGGAATTCACCAGTTCGAAGGAAGGGACTACGATCACTGGAAATTCAGGATGGAGACAGTTTTGGATCAGAATGGAGTTGCAAGTTGCATCAAAGATCACATTCTGACGCCCACTGAGGACCAACAAAAACTCGACAAAAAGTGCAAGTCAATAATTGTTCAATGCGTTGCAAACTCGCATCTTGAATATATAAAGACAAACAAACCTCATTTGAAATGTGGACATCATTGGAGAAAGTTTTCCAAAGAAAAGGTATTGCTAATCAACTCTATCTCTGAAGAAATTATTAAGCCTGAAACTAAAAACAGAAAGTCTAGAAGAACATTTCATAAAATTTGAATCAATAATTAGGCAGATCAAATCTGTTGGGGCCAAATTAGAGGAAGTAGATATAGTTTGCCATCTTCTGCTTACTCTACCGAATCTTACGACAATATTGTAACTGCCTTGGAAACACTAGAGCCACAAAAGCTTACATTGGAATTTGTAAAGGAAAACTTCTTGACTATGAAATGAAGAAGAAAAACACCTCTGCACCAGAAAGTATACAAGGAACTTCTGCGTTTTATGGAAACAAAAAGTGGACTAGAGGTTCTGACAACAAGGACTACCAGAAGAGACTTACGAGCAGAAACCAGGAACAAAGAAGAGGACTGAAGTGCCACAACTGCGGAAAGATTGGTCATATCAGAAAGGAATGCTGGTATGGTCGAAAGGGAGCAAATGAAGCCACAGCTGGCGAAAGCTTGAATCACCTTCGCAGCTTCAGTAAACAAGATCAAGTGCGGAAAAAGAAGGTAATTTGATAAAATTTGTAGTGGATTCAGGTGCAACTGATCACATGGTGAATAATGTTAAATATTTTTGTCATTTTGAAGAGCTAAAAGATAAAGTTAATATTGCTGTTGCCAAAAATAATGAAAATATAAAGGCTACTAAAGTAGGTACTATTAAAGTAAATTTAAATGAAGGGATAAATTGTAAAGCTGAAATAAAAAATGTACTTTATGTTGAAAATCTCAGACAAAATTTATTATCTGTTCAAAAGCTAGAAACTGTTGGACTTAAAGTTGTATTCGAGCATAGTTCTGTTAGTATCTTCAAAGGAGATAAATTACTTGCTAGTGGTAAGAAGGAGAATAATCTGTATGTTATTGAATTTATATCTCTGAAAAGAGTACAAGCTCAATTTAGTTCTAGCTCAAAGAATTTTAATCTATGGCACTGTCGGTTAGGTCATATTGGCAATACAAATTTGAAAATCATGAAAAAGAATAATATAGTTGAAGGTATTGATGAAGTCTTTGATGAAAATAATTTTGAAATGTGTTCAATATGCATACAATCTAAACAAACCAGGTTACCATTTAATAGAAGCGAATAAGAAATATTCTAAAGACCACTTGAAATTGTGCATAGTGATATATGTGGTCCAATTTCTCCTGGTACCTATGATGATAAAAATTATTTTGTTACATTTCTTGATGACTATACACACTTCAGTATTGTATATCTTATAAAAATAAGAGTGAACTTTTTGAATGTTTTAAGGAATATGAAGCATTAGTTACTAATGAAACTGGTTACAGGATTGGTTCAATTCAATGTGATAATGGTAGTGAATATTGTTCAAATCAATTCAATAATTTTTGCAGAATGAAAGGTATTAAAATAAGACACTCTGTCCGTACAATCCTGAAATGAGCGGATCAGCAGAGCGATTAAATAGGACATTGTTGGAAAAAGGAAGAAGCGATTCTTCTGCAGTGAAGCTACCCAAAACAATGTGGGGTGAAGCAATACTTTGCTCAACTTACCTGTTGAATAGAAGTCCCACTGCAGTAATAAAGGGTAAGACACCAGCTGAACTATTTTATAATAGGAAACCAAATGTAGAAAATCTAAAGATATTTGGAAGTTTAGTTTATTGTCATATACCTAAAGAAAAACAGATATCGAAGCTTGATTCAAGAAGTGAAATAAACATCATGATAGGCTATGCAGGTAATGGCTATAGAGTTTGGGATCCTATTAAGCAAAAAGTATCTGTTGTTCGAAATGTTGTTTTTGATGAATACAAAAATATCACAGATTTGAAGTTGAATGCTACTGCTGTAGATGGTACTTCTGCTCTAGATATTATAGATGAAAAAGAATCAATTCATAGTTACACTGAGACTGAAGGTGATATGGAGGAAGAAGTTCAAGATGATGAAAGAAACACCAATGAAGAGTTTAGAAACAATAGAAGGAGAACTAAAAGACCAAACTACTATAATGATTTTATTACGGGAGAAGACTTGGAGCATTTAGCTCTACATGCAGCGGCATATGTTGATAACATTCCAGAAAACCTAGAAAGTGCACGAAATTCACCAAATTATGATTTTTGGAGGAAAGCTATTGAGGAGGAAAAGAAAGTACTAGAAAAGAATAAAACATGGACATTGATCGATAAGCCAGAAAATGCAAAATTGATAGACTGCAAATGGGTATTTAAGTATCAAATCCTGTAACAAAAATGGAGTCAAATATAAAGCTAGACTTGTTGCCAAGGGATTTATGCAAAAACAAGGATTTGACTATGAAGAAACTTATGCACCAGTAGCCCGGCTGACTACTGTCAGGGCACTGTTAGCTGTAGCTAACCATGAAAATCTAATCATTCAACAAATGGATGTCAAATCTGCCTTTCTTCATGGGCAGCTAGAGGAGGAAATCTACATGAGGATTCCAGAAGGGTATGAAGATGATGGAAGGGTATGTAAGCTCAACAAAGCACTTTATGGACTCAAGCAGGCACCATATTGCTGGAATAAAAATTTGATGAATTCATTAAAAAGGAAAAATTTATAAAGTCGAAAAATGATCCATGCCTGTATTTGAAGATCACTGATTCCTACCTGATTTATCTATTATTGTATGTTGATGACATTCTTATACTTGGGGAATAAAGAAGAAGAAATTGAGATGCTGAAAGACAAGCTGAAACAGGAATTGAAATGCAGGATCTAGGATTTTTGAAAACTTTTCTTGGAATTGAATTTGAAAGCAATGAAGATGGAATTTATCTCAGTCAAAAGAACTACATAAATAATATGCTGATGAAATTTCACATGAATGAGTGTAAAGAAGTCAAAACACCACTAGAAACAGGAAATTTAAAATTTGAACTAGACAAAGATTTGGAAGAAGTCAGCAATAAACCTGTAAGAGAATTAATTGGCTGCCTAATGTATTTGATGCTGGGAACTAGACCCGACCTAAGCATATCTGTAAATCTTTGTAGCAGATACCAAAGCAATCCCTCTGAGCAATTATGGAAATATTTGAAGAGAATATTGAGATATCTGAAGGGGACTATTAATGCAACATTGCATTTCCCAAAAAATGATGAGACAAAGCTCATAGGATTTTGTGATGCTGATTGGGCTGGCGATGAAGTCGATCGGAAATCAACATCGGATATTTCTTCAAGATTTTTGGTTCCACAGTCTGTTGGACCACTAGAAAACAAACAACAGTTTCCACCTCGTCTACAGAAGCGGAATATATATCTCTTGCGAAGCAATTAAAGAAGGGATATGGTTGTCAAATTTATTAGTTGATTTTGGTTACTCAAAAGAAACCTTTATCATATATGAGGATAACCAGTCCTGTATCAAGTTAACAAAAAGGTTTGATCACAAAAACTCAAACATATTGATGTTAAATATAACTTTATCAAAGATATTATTGGTAAGAACATTGTATCTGTTGAGTATATTTGTACTAATGAACAAGTTGCTGACATTTTAACAAAAACCTCGGAACTGTTTTATTTACTAAACATAGGAATAGTCTGGGTTTGATATTGTAAACTTAAGTATGGATATTTGAGTTTTTGGATTGAGAAGGAGTGTTGAGACCAATCTAAAAACTCTAAACACTTATAATATGTTCTATGGATGCTGTCTGTCAGATGAAGTATAGGTTATATATGTCTATGGTTGATAGAGGACAGTTATGGATGAATGTATTACGGTGTACGGTGTAATCTGTCGTTGAAATAAACTTCTAAAAATATAAAGTGTTTCTTTGAAGCATCGGTGATTCAAATTTTTCATCAAGACTCTCGAAACGTAGAGTCTTCTGTGTGTCGCATTTCGAAGAAAGATTTTTGTGATTAATCTTTCAAAATTCAAATTTGTCGAAAATAGTTGGCAGGGGATTATGCACAACGTGTTAATTTTGCCCAGGCCATGATTCAACGAATAGAAAACGATGAATACATGAATTTGTTCATGAGGGATGAAGCAAATTTCAATTTGAATGGATGTGCTTGTCAGTATAGTGTGACGAGGTACATCAAAACCAATTTTCATTATTGTAATATATTGTAAAATCTATCAGACCTTTTAGAATTTTTTGTTTTTCTGTAACTCTAGCATTAATACACAATTTTATTTAACGCTCATTATCTATCGCTATGACGATATTTTGTTTGTTTTTTCATAAGGATAAACTTTCGATTGGTTGAAATATGTTGGGAACTTTTATTGTGTAGTAACATTCCCTGAGATGAATTAATCAAACTGCTATAACCACCTTCTGACAAAATCTCCATCGAAATTTGTATTAACTTTCGCAGGAAACGCGATGCTGAACCGTTAGAGATAACAGTTGTGCAGAGAACGTCAACATTGAAATGTGGAATGGCATTTCGATCTTCTTTGAGTGTACATGATGGCTGAAGAAGGGTTAGTCGACGTGAGCCTTAGTTTGATATTGTGCGTTATATACACCGGAGAGTAGGAGTTATGGCATGGGGAGCTATTCCACATGCAAGTAGGTCAACTTTAGTTTCTATTCGAAGCAGTATGACAGCGCTTCGTTACCTTCAAGAAACAGTGGGGTTATAGGTTATCATTACTAAACTACTTAACTCGAGAATTGAGAATTCAGCCCTAATGCTCGACCTCATGCTACTAGAGTTAATTTAAACTTTTTTGGAGCGACCCATGTGAATCTTTCGCCATGGTACCCCAGATACCCCGATCTTAAGCTCATTGAGCATATTTGGGGCATCATGGGTAGAAGGTTTAAAAATTTACCCCATCCCCCACGGTCTTTGGCGGCTCTGAGAGAAGAAGTTCAGGTAGCTTGGGATAGTATCTCTCAATATTAAATAAAAATCTTATTGCATTATTGCCAAGACGTGTTGGGAGTATATAAATAATCGCGGTCGACAAATATATTACTAACAAATTTATTAAAAAAAATTGTTAATCCTTCGTTTTTTCCTCAAATCTCAATCATTTACTCCTTGCTCTACTACCTGTTTAACAAAAAAAAATTAAATATCTCCTTCTGGGTGTTGCAGTTTCATTGTCAGTTAGTGAACATACATACAACAGGAAGTATTTTCATACGGTACCATTTTGTATCTTAATGAGAAATAAGATTCATACCCCAAGGCCACTAAAAGCAGGAACAAAAAATAGGTCATCTGTGATATCTGTTTCATCAATTATTTTCTTGAGCTCGGATGTTTCTGTGATGAAGCCTAAAAAAGGAAGAGAGATATTTTATATGTTGGTGTGCGTAATTTGACTATAATTGAAATAGTTATAAATACATTTTAGAAAGAATTTAACTCAATTTAGAAATCTTCACTGGTTAGATTCATTTACTTGTGTATAACATGTTAGTTGAAGAATAAAGGGTTGGGATAGCGTACGGAACTAATTGAATATCTTTTGAATGGAAAGAACAATATTTACAGCTTAGCGCGAAATGATGTACAGAAATGGTCCAAATAAGACACTTCTGATATGAAGCACCAATTTCTAAAAAAGTTAGAGAAAAAACTGGCCTACATACTATAATAGGTCGATTTTAGTGAAAAAATGAATGCCGAAAACCGCATAATGATATCTTGATTTGTTCGAAAGACGCAAGGTGTTTTTCAATTTTGTGCATTCCTGACCCAATTCAGTAATTTGTTTATTTTTTCAATATGTATTTCTTGTTTTTGTGAAAACATTCTTCAGACATTTTTTTGAAAGGAAGTCAATGGTGAGGGTAACGATATTTGGAAATATTGCGGGATTTTCTTGAACAAAAAAAGATATCGATAACCTTGATGTACTTTCCAAATTTTGTGAATCAATCATGAATAACTTACGAAAAATCAAGTACTTTCAAAAACGTTAAGAATTTTTTTTGCGTGTAGATTTGCACGAATTTACGGAAACCTTTTTGTTTCAACAAACCTCCTTAAAGTTACAAATTAATCAAATGGATATTTTAGAATTTATCGAGGAAACCAAATTTCAAATGCTAATATTATCTGAATGGTTCGCCAGATTTGGTCCAATAACGAACTTGACCAAGATATTTTGACAACAAACCTCTTCTGAAAATAAAAGAACTCCAGGTCATCTCTTTCGGATGATTTAGAGTACACGACCCGCCGACCGGAGAGACATACTCAAGTAACACCCCGGATTCTTCTCATCAGGAAGCCAAACCCAATCGATTTAGGTTATTGTCGGTTTGATATTCGAAAACTGCAGACATTCGGCCAAACGATAGCACGCTGTTCCAGTATTCTACTAGAATAGCGCGTGAAAATTCTGAAACGCATTCATTACAGCACTGTTTTTAGTGATGTAATGAAAGATACATCAAATGGGGAAATATTATTAGGTGTGTATATTATTTGATAGAATGAGAATAAAGTTTTTCTTTAAATTTTGTGTAAAAAAAATTTGCTGTACTATGAAACTAATTAAATAAAAGAATAAGGAGAGATTGAATATTTTTTATACTTCAAACCTGCAACTTTCAACCACTCAACCAGAGATCCTCCATCATAGCAAGGAGCCTCGGTCAAGTACGTTATATTTTCTTTGAACTTCCATCCAACGAGTGGATACATTCCATCCAAATGGCAATTTATAATATTTCCAGTATTCTCATTCATAAACGAGCCTGTTCCAATTGTCACTTTGAAATCAGCCTTGTCGAAACAGTAAGATCCTAACATGGCAGCACTTTGATCCGCCAACTTAAAATAATAATTCAATGATTAATATTACAGAGTTATTGAATGATACGAATGCGACACGAACGGTTTCGGTTATTAAACCATCGTCAAGTGCTGGATACAGTCAGATATGTTTATGCAAATTTAGTTTCGGGCCTTTTCCACATCTATGAAGGATTTTAAAATTGATAGTATCCATATGATGTTTTTTAGACTTTATGTGATTATCACCTGAGGAAGTTTGTCTGATATCAGGTGTTCTTGAAATCTAGTATGAAAGTATCTGCCAGTTTGGCTGACATATGCAGCATTGCAATCTCTCTAAGTGATTAAATAAATACCTTTTGGCGGGATTCAGTTTTGATTTTGAGTAGTATATTTCTCCTAGACTGAAAATATTGTTCTAAATCAAATTTAGAAATATAATTATGGACTTGTGTTGACAGTTGAGAAGTGATTGTAAGAACAGCTGAAATCAGGCAAACATTCCCAAGTATAATATCTATACCGAAAAAATAATCTATAACGAAAAAATCTTATGGATACAGCCAGTTTTAAAATCTTTCACAGATGCCAGAAAGACCTGAAATAAAATTTTCTCGAATCGGTGGAAGTAACGAATCTGTATAAGAACTCCAATATTTCACTACTTAATACCCGAATAGAAATAAGCCATTCACCAATATTGAATATCCCATAGCTTTAAGAACAGAAAAATATATGATTTTGTATTCAGCACCTAACAATTGTTTGATAATCGAAATCAGTCGTCTCGTAAGATTTATAAAGTGAAAATTAGATAAAATACTTGTTTTTTTCAATATTTATGATAGATTTTCACAAATTAAATGAGTCATCAATATAATCTAATCGATTAAAGTTATGTTAAAACAGAGAGACCATAGTTAGAATTCGAAGAAAATTCATAAACCAACTTAACTTTCGTTAATTCGATAAAAAATGGGTCCCAAAAATTTTTTTTCAGGAGGTTGTTCGGATTTTTTCAGATTACTGAAGGTTAACAAAGGAGGTCGAACCCGATCGATGAGACCATTTTCTCACCAGATTTAATGATTTCAAATCTATTTATGGATATTTCATTCTACCTTTTGATTTTGAAGCTGAATGTAACCGGTGGAATGTTATATTGTTTTTTTATTTATTTGTCGCTCTTTCTATAAAGCAAATAATAATTTTTCATTACAATTGTTCTGTAAGCAAGAAAAAAATATTGAATTAACCTTCAATGATGAATCTATAATACCAATCAGTTTCGAAAAATTTCATATAAACCACCTAGGTAGCACAAAAAATTAATCGTTCTTCGGAATATTTTTTCTCCTTATTCAACATATCGCTCCAGATTTCTCATTATTTAAAAAATGTAAATCTTCAATAGAAGATGAAGATTCTATAAAGACTCCACAAACAGCAAAACGTAAACATTTGAGTTTGTCAATTACGGTCCACCATATTTGCACAGGAATTGATATACCGACTCCAATAGCCAATGCCGAAAAAGGTGCACTGGGTACCCCCTGTGGCCGATCCAGGCACAAACACAAAACACTTTAAAGTTCGCACCGAAAAGATATACAGAAAACGACACACTCGAATGGTGCAGAACTAGTGCGCACCAGGGCAAGAAGCAGAAAACGCTATAATTCATACTCACCACTGTCGAAATTTCAACCGGTGCTCCGAAAATATAGGTTGTTCCAAAATTATAATCATTACCCACAATAGGTGGAAGCATGCTTCTTGGAATTTTCAAAATGTTGATGGCCCAGGAGCCCCATTCTAAAGTGAATGGATCGAAAAAACCGGTGGCACTTGCATTGCTGATATCTGTCACATAGGTCTTGTTTTTCGTCAATTTATAAACCAACCAAGTTTCCAGAGTTCCAAACATCACATTACCTCTATTTATTTCTTCTTTGATATTTGGAACATTTTCAAGAACCCAGAGTAGTCGAGAGGATGTCTGTCAAAAATAATAAGTACAAATGAATTTTTTAATACACACTCGCTTACATTACTGTAATGGTGCCAACATTATAAAGGATAATGTTGAAATAGCGCTAGCATAAAATGTTGCGATGCAATGCAGAAAATGCTGGGGAAAACATCTGCAAATCTGTTGAAAATGATCAGGTAGAATATCTTTCTCGAAAGATAACATTTTAATTTCGTCAGTGCATGTCTTAATTGTTAGAAAACGAGTTTTCTTCAAATTGCCTGTGAAATTTAAGTGAAACAAATGGGGTTGAGGAATAGTTACACGACAGCGATTTGAGCATAATTAATATAGGAGATTCTCAAAAAAACTATAACTTTCTGGAACAATAAAATGGTACTGGATTCACAAGATGCTGTCATCGACATTATTTACAGATACATGTGGATACATTGACATGTTGAAAAAATTAGGGGTGAAAACCTAGTACCATGATTGTGTGTTCTGTGGATATACGAGTTTTAAAATGGTTAATATACGAGAGTTCTTCAATAAGTAAACGAAAAAACTGCCATTACCATGGTAAAAATGCAAATATTTCGATTGAATGTCAGTTACTTCTCGAACAAATCCCCATATAAACGTAAATATTTTTCCCATCACGATACCATGTTATGTATTCCCTTGTCATAATAAGTCTTTTCTGTCGGAGCCACAAAATGACATGATTCTTGACATCTTTATTGCCTTCAAAAAGCTTTCCGCGAAATTGGTTGCTGTGTGGGTACCTACCAGCCCATTTTTTCCAGAAGTTCCGGGGTTAGGTAAGGGGTGTGGGAGGGCTCATTATCTTGATGAAAAAAAAACGAGGCCTTTACTTTTAGATAGCGGGTCTCCAATATTTGTCAAACATCTCACCATAAGAAACAGCATTCACTGTAAGTCTGTAGCCCAAATAATGGCCCAGAACACCGTGAGTAGAACTTTGTTGGCCACACTTTAATTTTTCCGTAGCAGGAGACTCCGGATGTTTTCAAACCATGCCCCGCCTTTTTGATTCCGGCTCTTAATTAGGGATCTACTCATCACTAGTTATAATAGATTATGAAAAGGATTCACCCTCTTTTTCGAACCGTTGTTTGAGCTTTAAACTAAATCTTAAGCGAGTTTCTTTGTGAATTGACGACAAGATTTTAGAAACCCATTTGGAGCATGAGTTTTAAAAATTCAACTCGTCATGGATAATTTTATGTACAGTAGGTACCAACGCTAGCACCTAATTCAGATGATATTTTGTCAATATCAATACGACGGAGTTGGAATTTCGATTGCTCGCACATTACTCTGTTCACCTTTGTATCGACCTTTGACGGCCGTTTTTGTACTGATCGACCCTCAAATAGAAACTTTAATTCATATATGAGGTACCATACTTGGCAGTCATCCTCCGGTATTTTTAACAGGGTTTAAGATTTTTTTAAAGCAAGAAACAAATCAAGCCGCGCTGTTCGTCATATATACTTTTCTCTAGTGGACTAGCCACTGAAGTAGCCAAGACATATACCATCATATACTAACTCAACAATACCGTTTTCCAGCTTCTACCTGGAATAGTTCCCCCTCCATCTCATATTTGACGTTTACCTATTGAAGGACCCTCGAATTGCCTCATGCAAGAAAATTTTCTATACGTATATTATTGAAACTAACTGTCCAACCGAAACTAATTTTTTATCCGAAAACAAATTTCAATATGATTTTTCAAATGTAGAGAACCAATGTTTTGAATAGATATTTTCAATTTTGCAATTATTTGAATACTCACATGACTACAAGCCATTTTTAATTTACTTCCTGCCAGATACCTTCTGTTTCTCGTTATTATATATAAGATATAGGAAGCCGTACGTATAGTCTGAAATATAAAAGGGAAATATATATTAAAATCTAGATGAGGGGATTGATAAGTCCCCGGTCTATCATAATCAAACATATATTTTGGGCAAAATTAGTTTTTTTATTCAACATAATTGCCTCAAGAATGCCCACTGACAATAGCGACTATTCAACTTTTCGATACCATTTTTGTAGTACGATTTGTCCTTTACTTTAAAAAAGGCTTCATTCGGCTAGTATTTCTTCCCAACGAGCATTCTTTTGGGATCTGAGAACAGAAAATAGTCGCTGGGGGCCCGATCTAGAGAATACGATGGATGATTGAGCAATTCGAAGCCCAATTCATGGCTTTTGCCATCGTTATCTCTGGTTTTCCTTACTGTTATTGATTTTCACGTTTGGGACAAAACTGTAAGTAGTTATAGACGTCTCTAAATACAACTGGTCAAATGAATTTATGCTTAATATTTTGAAACGTAACAATACACGTGAGGATAAGGGCTAACTAGAAAAATATTGATTGAATTCTATTAGAGCCATCAATGTGTCCGGCCGGGGACTTTTCAATTGACCTTATATAAAACATAACAGACATTTCGACGAAACGATAACTCGCAGAGGAACAAGCGAGCAAAAATCGGGAATCCCATTTTGAATTTCAAAGTTGACTCCTTCAAATTGGAAGAAAATTCTAGAGTTTCTCCATTCACAGATATAACTAATCTTCAAATTCTAAATTCTTTGCATACGTACTTTCAGTAAAACACTATTATTCCATCGTTCTATAAGTTCTCTACTTCTGACGTCTTTCCATGTTATAAAATTATGAAAATGTTCCCCAGTATCTTTTCTCCAGGTAAGAAAAGTACCTCTCTGAGTGCATATTCCTAGAGATTTCACATCTTCTGATGATATTTTAGCATCTGAAAGAATATGGAACTTTTGCTTTGGCGATTTTACAATTGTTGATAACAAACCGGAGGTTAAAGGAGAAATTAAGAAAACAGGAGATTCATGTCATAAATAATGTTAGTCGAAGATCCCGGGACCACCAAACGTCATGTACTTTCTGACGAACTCGCTGCTGAACTCGAGGACTGCAGAACATTTGTACTCTCCTTACTACCAAATAATTTGCTAGACATTTCGATTTTTTTGTTGACCGAATGATCGACATAACTCATTGCAATTTCGGTGCTCTTGCACCCTCCTGCACGCTTTAGTGCTAAAATAGGAGGCATGTTTTTTATGTAAGTACCGTTTTGGAATTAAAAAAAGACGTGTAAAGATATCGCAATTATTTTATTTTTACATAAAAGACTGTATCTTAATCTACTTTTCAACATAATTTCAGTGAATATGGACGCACTTGTCATAACGTGGCACCAGTTTTTGGATAAACTCCTCATAAAATTCTGCCGCCTGACTTGTTAATCACTGTGTCACAAATGTTTTGACTTCATTATCGTCTTGCAGACGCGGACCGCCCAGGTGTTTCTTCAAGTGCAGGAACAAATGGTAGTCGCTGGGTGCCAGATCAGGGCTTTTCGTCCACTTTCTGCACCAAATCTTCATTAACGACCGAAGGACGCCCACTCTATTCTTCATCAAGCACATCTGTGCGGCCATCTTTAAATGCTCTCACCCATTTCCTTACCATTCCATCACTCATAATGTTTTGTCCGTAAACCTCACAGATCTCAAGATTAATATCGATCGGTTTTACGCCTTTAGCACTAAGAAATCGTATAACAGCCCGTACTTCACAATCACCAGGACTCACGATTGTCGGAGGCATCTTAAACACTCAATAAACAAAGTATACAATGAAGAATCAGACTGTAATGGCGTCAGTGCGTAAAAAAGAGATGTAATTAACCAGTGCGCATGCGAGGAACGCCGACCGTAGCGCTACGGCGGCGGAATCGCAAAACGGTACTTACTTAAAAAACATGGCTCGTATCTCCACCCAAATCTGCAACCAAAGTGGCTCCAGTTCTGCGAAAAGAGTGGCCGGTGTATAACTCTGGGTTTTTTAAACCTAAATATTTCACTATTTGCTTTGGGACACCATCTTCTGTCCATGGCGAACGCCCTTGGTGTTGTAAAGTTGAACTCAAAAGAGGCTTGTGAAAAGTGGCTGTACGTTTTCTTTGCAAACAAAGAGGGGGGCTTCTACGAGAGAGGTATTATGAAGTGGCCGTATAGATGGCAACATAAAGTAATTACTATTAAATATATGAAGAAAGTCCGCTCGGCCCATAGACAAAGTACCTTTATAGACTGCCAACGCACGTGTTGATCAACACTGCTAACACTGATTATTAATAAATTAGTTTTGTTTTTACCATTTAGTCGTTTAATGCAGGTACTAACTCCAGAATAATAATAAATCCAGTTCGCATTTATGACGATGTACCTATCTCTGTAGTTGTTCGTAAAATAATTTTTTGCTGCGAACTGGTTTATTTTGGGTAAAAAACTCATGAGACATTTTTTGTTTAGAATGGAACAGGCTATCGCAAATAAATTTTTTAATGGTAAACAAATAAGACAAAAAGTTACATTGGATATAAACTTTAGGGGTTGCGTTTCCCACCCTTACAACCATGGGGTATATCAAATAAATAACTGTATAAGTGTCTTTTTGCTAGTAGGAAACGTTAGATTAATTTCAATATTGTAACTTTTTTGGTGCTTGTGAAAAAAATTGTTATACAAATTTAATGTACTCCTTTTGAGGGGCTGTATCTTAACAAGGGATGTTCCAATGAAGTTTCTTTATATCAAAGATCCTATCTTTTTTTCGATGAGGAATCACCTCCTTAAATATTTTACACTTATTTAGTTACACCCTGTATACTCCAAGTTGATTTGTCGGTATATTCCAGATAATATCGATAAGAGCAGTTTATAGCACGTGACGCCTCGCCAACTCGGAGAATTTTTTGTTCGAAAGAACAGCGAATTGTAGAATATAATGTTAGCAAAAAAACGAACGTGAAAGTGGGATGATTGCAAATGACTTTATCTCGTGCCTAACTATTTCCAATATTAGAAATTTCGGAATTTCAGCCAACGGTGTGACATTTCCAAAAAAAAAAATGTGAATTTTTTTTTGTCGATTGCACTGAATCAATATAATGAAGACATATTTGATATTATCGTGACGGAAGTAGCATAAGCAACCTATACGATACGACTCCACCACAAGTGAGTAAAAATGTAGGAATTGGTTCATGTAGAGATTTATGTATGAACCAGAACGATTCGTGGGTAGTTCCTCAGTAAGGCAGAAGAAGGATAGGTTGGTTACATGGTACTTGCTGACAAGAGGGTCTGTTTATTGTCTCGAATTTATCTTACATCGGAGAAACTAAACGCCCTCTGAATGTACGAATAAAAGAACATCAGAAGCTTCTACGAGTACTAGACAGCGACAAATCCAGGTTGGTCCAACATGCTGTAGATGAGAATCATCGAATAAAGTGGGATGAAGCATCAATAATATCCAAAGAAGAAAAACTTGCAAGAAGAAAAATCAAAGAAGCAGCATTTATGAAAATGACACCTGATTCCATAAGTACTCCATCTATAGATCTGCCAGAAGTTTGGAGGCCGATGGTTCGATCCAACTCAAAAAGATCATCTTATCACAGATGAGTATATAACATCGTTCATTTTCTTTCATGACTTCTGTCAATATTGACTTTTTTAAAAAATTGATAATTTTCAAAAGGTTTTTTACTTTTCCTCCTTGATAAAGATAGAAGATGTCTATCGAAACGTCGGAAAACATTACATCCACAATAGATGATGGTAATAGCCCAAACAATCATTCAACAAGAGCTCCATCATGTGGGTAGTTCCTCAGTAAGGCAGAAGAAGGATAGGTTGGTTACATGGTGGTTGGTTACATGGTACTTGCTGACAAGAGGTTCTGTTTATTGTCTCGAAGAAACCTCGATATTCCAAAGTTACAAGGTGAGATTTGGGCAGATAGCTCGTTGTTACATTACTTACAAGCGCATAAAAAAGATTTTGTTGAAGATATTTATGATCTTCACTTTTCATACACCAAAGGTAATCACATATTAGTTTTCAACCATACACTGAATTTTCAATTTAAAAATTGATATAATCTAAGGAATGTTGAATGATTGTTTGGGCTATTACCATCATCTATTGTGGATGTAATGTTTTCCGACGTTTCGATAGACATCTTCTATCTTTATTAAGGAGGAAAAGTAAAAACCTTTGAAAATTATTAATTTTCGAAAAAGTCAATATTAACAGAAGTCATGAAAGAAAATGAACGATGTTATATACTCATCTGTGATATGATGATCTTTTTAAGTTGGATCGAACTATCGGCGTCCGGACTTCTGGCAGATCTATAGATGGAGCACTTATGGAATCAGGTGTTATTTTCATAAATGCTGCTTCTTTGATTTTTCTTCTTCCAAGTTTTTTCTTCTTTGGATATTATTGATGCTTCATCCCATTTTATACGATGATTCTCATCTACAGCATGTTGGACCAACCTGGATTTGTCGCTGTCTAGTACTCGTAGAAGCTTCTGATGTTCTTTTATTCGTACATTCAGAGGGCGTTTAGTTTCTCCGATGTAAGATCTTCCGCACTCGCAAGGTTATTCATATATGCAGTTCTTTGTCCTTTGTGTCTCATTATTAGGCTTAACTTTTGTAAGTTTAGCTCTGATAGTGTCTTGAGTTTTGAATGCAGTCGTTATGTTGTATCTATTTCCAATTCTTCTCATTTTCTCCGACAAACCTTTTACATAAGGAATTACGGTTTTAATGGTCTGATTTTTATCTGTTGGTTCAGGTTGACTTTCTTGTTCGTCTAGCTTTTTCTAATATCTTTTTGGGGTAGCCATTGCTTCTAAGAGTTTTCGAGATGTTATTTATTTCTTCATTTTGGTCTTCTTCAGTGCAACAAATATTTATTCCTCTATCAAATAAACATTTTGCTACTCCCAATTTATCTTACAGCGGAGAAACTAAACGCCCTCTGAATGTACGAATAAAAGAACATCAGAAGCTTCTACGAGTACTAGACAGCGACAAATCCAGGTTGGTCCAACATGCTGTAGATGAGAATCATCGTATAAAGTGGGATGAAGCATCAATAATATCCAAAGAAGAAAAACTTGCAAGAAGAAAAATCAAAGAAGCAGCATTTATGAAAATAACACCTGATTCCATAAGTGCTCCATCTATAGATCTGCCAGAAGTTTGGACGCCGATAGTTCGATCCAACTTAAAAAGATCATCATATTACAGATGAGTATATAACATCGTTCATTTTCTTTCATGACTTCTGTCAATATTGACTTTTTAAAAATTGATAATTTTCAAAAGGTTTTTTACTTTTCCTCCTTGATAAAGATAGAAGATGTCTATCGAAACGTCGGAAAACATTACATCCACAATAGATGATGGTAATAGCCCAAACAATCATTCAACACGAGCTCCATCATCAACAATAGCTCGTCATTAATCTAAGGAAAATAAAAAAGAGATTGAATAAGATGAAATAGGAAAAAGCAGAAGTATAAAACAGCATTTAATGGTATGACGTACCATTTGAAGAATTTGGGCTGAAAAAAAACCAATTAAGGAACTTCATGTTTATTTAAAATGATTTTTCAATAATGTTAGAACATGAGATTGAAAGAACACAATATGTATATGTATTATAGAAATAGGCCAGAGAATCATTACGCAAGAGTTCCATCACCCCAAATTATCTCGTCATGTATACAGGGTGTCTGTACGCCAGTGGTAATCAATTTTTCTTGAATACTTCTTAAACTTTTTAATATTATTTAATGAAAATTTAATTCGATGAACAGTAGTAAGGACCTCTCAAAACATTGCCCTTAAAACATAATTATCTTGTTTAGTTTATCAGGGGCGGACTAGGTTGTACATTTTATTGCTTACATTTTTAACACCCTGTAAAATAAAAAGTTGAAAAAATAAATTTGAATACTTTGGACACTAAGTTAGAAAGGGTACTTTTGTTCATTGTCGATAAAAATAACCGTTTTCGAGAAAAAAAGAATAAAAGAATAAATTCTTTATTTTTATTAAAAAGATATTGAAATTAAATTCACCAAGTTATTCAAACTTCAATAAATTATCAACCGGTCAACAAAATTTAAAATGTCATTGCAAGATATTTATTTATTTCATAGGTATCATAGTAACGTTTGTAAAGACAGTGAGTTTTTTAATACTGAAAACAATTTCATTTTAATAAAAATTAAACCATTGATTCTTCTAATTTTTCTTTCTCGAAACGATTTGAATTTATTGTCAATGAACAAAAGTACCTTTTCTGTAGCTTTTTTAACTTCCTATCATACACGGTGTTAAAAATGTACAACCTAGTCCGCCCCTGAAACTAAACAGGCTAATTATGTTTTAAGGACAGTATTTTACGAGGTCCTAACTACTGTTTATTGTATTGAATTTTCATTAAATTATAAAAAGTACTTTGAAAGTTACTCAAGAAAAATTGATTACCAGTGGCGAGAGATCTCCCACATTTTCCCGGACGGCCTGTGTATGTTATTCAACATAGAATTCCTCGAACTTTTTATTCTTCGACACATAATCAGCAAATACACAATCTATAAGTAAGTTTTGGTTTTGTTTTGAGAGCTGAATCGTGTTTATACTAAAATATAGCAAAGACTATTTTACAAGAGAAACTCACCATATAACGCACTAGTCACCGATGAGATAACACTGTCCCATAACCAATTTGGATTAATTTCAACAAGGCCTTCTCCAGGATAAACCAATTGCACCTTGAAAAAAATTCATAATGTTAATGAAAAACAGAAAGCTGAACAGGTCTTTACAGACATCTATCGGGTATTCCAATGGGGACTTGACAACTTTGAATTTAATTTGTGAACGCACCCTTAGACCAACCATCGAACTGCCAACGTCAATTCATTCAGTAAAGTGAACATTTTCATCATGGTGAAGTACACCAACAAACAACATTTGCAAATTATAAAAATTTGATATCGCAATTCGGAGTCGGCGACCGCAACTTTCAGAGCCTTAACTCCAACTTTCGGTCGTAATTCGCGCCCTAATAGACAGGCAATCAAAAGTTTGGTGCAAAAATATGAGTCTACATATTCGCTGTTGAATGATGTCGTGCCAGTGAGACAAAGAATCGGTCGCAGTAACGAAAACATCGCTGCCGTTGGGACCTCCGACCAAATCAGTCAATTCCACAGCGTTATCAAAAATTTGACATCCGTCAGATCACTCTATGGCGAATTTTGCGTAATGATCTTGGTTTACACTCGTACAAAATCAAGCTGACTCAAGAATTGAAGCCGTTGGACCACTTGAAGCGACGTACGTTCTCTGGGCGCTCTGAAAAAGCTGTGCATGATTTTCATCGAAAAATCATCTTTAATGATAAAGCTTATTCTTTGCTCAATGGCTTTGTCAATAAGCAAAATATGCGTCATTGGACAGGCAGCAATCCACACTTGATACACGAGACTCAATTGTATCCCCAAAAAATCACAGTTTGGTGCGATCTTCACGCCGGCGGCATCATTGGACCGTATTTTTTCGTTGATGCCAACAATCGTCACGTTACGGTCAATGGCGATCGCTACCGCGCCATGATAACGAATGTTTTTGGCCCCAATTGCAAGGTATGGACTTGGCCAACATGTGGTTTCAACAGGACGGTACCACTAGCCACACAGCACACGTAACAATCGGTTTGTTGAAGCAGACATTTGATGAGCGTGTAATTTCGAGAAACGGTCCCGTCGATTGGCCGCCTCGTTCGTGCGATTTGACGCCTCTGAACTGTTTTTTTTGGGCTATATAACCAAAATCTGATCAGACAAAATTTAAATCCTCAATTCTTTAATGGTAAAGAACTTGTTCATAAGAGGTAATTCGATATTTATTTATCTAGAGCAGTATCAAAGTCCTTTTGCTACCAAGTCTACTTGTTTTATTGTTTCGAATCATATAACTATCAAAAAATGTTATCACCATCAACAGAAGACATGAAAAATAATTCTATGAGTATGAAAATGAATAATTTCGTAACGGTAGTCGAAACGTTAGTAGAAAGAACATTAATAACGGACGGTATAAATTGCCCAAATAATTATTTTACAATGATTGCTTTCATTGAAGCCTACTCTTGGATGCCCGTAAGTCAGCATTTTGTCCTTAAAACCTTAAAAATCAAATATTAATGAAGGTTTCCGGTTAGGTGAAAGAAGACAACAGGTAGGTTTATACAAAATTACATTTATTAAGGTCCTAATTCAAAGTTCGTCTTCATATTTTGGACTTATCTTCGCATATTTCTGCGAAGAATCTATACACTATTTCAAATTTATTCAAATATAAGTTCATACAATAATGTCATCCAGATTATAATATTACAATATAACCGTTATCCCAACAGCAAGCGAGATGCACCTAGACAAATATGCCTGTGTTGTAGGCCCCGCGACCTGCAGGGATCTGCACAATGTATATTCCAAAAATATCTCGAGGTGCGAAAAATAATTACAACCCATGTGTATAGGCTGCAATCAACACAAGCAGGAACCACACTGATTTCACAGGCTGAGAGTTCAGGAAGGAGGAGGTGCACTCAAAAACCTAAAGAAACAAAAATTAAAACACTTTCAAATGATCTGAATCGGCTATCAGAAATTTTTTCACTTCTCTCTTATACCTGCGGAAATTTAACCTTCTCATGTCAATGGGTAGCATGTTGAACAAAATCGGGCCGAAATATAGTAACGATCTCTGCGATGCACTTTTCCTAAAAAACGGAAGCTGCAAAATTTGATCTACTGCGGATCTTGTTGACTTAGATGATGAATTTGAAAACTTATGAGTATTGCAGTACGTCCATACTAGACTATGGTACGCATAAACGGTCCTTATTCTGAAAATATTAGTCTCCTTGTAAAGTGTTTCCGTGGAATATAATCTGCTTTTTTATACATAATTTTTATAAGAGAATTTTTGGTGGTTTCTAGAATATTCACTATGTTATTGTAAGCACCGCCCCATGCCACAATACAATATCTCAGAATCGATTCAGCAAGTGCACTGTAGAGCATTTTCAAGCATCCAAAGGTGAGTATTTCTCTCAGTACAAAGAATTTATTCATGAGTGTCCGTACTTTAGAGTTTACATAAACAATATGTTTCGTCCACTTTAGATGCTGGTCAATCATCACTACCAGGTATTTCCAAGATTTAACCTTTGCAATAGAAGGGTAGTTACACCGCGCCGGACCCATACAACTCGGAGTATGTATTGTAAGGGTGCTAGTGGACGGCTGACCCAGTATGTTCTGAGAGAAGATCATAAACTTCTATTTTTCTATATTCAAGCTCAATATGTTGTTACTTAGCCACTTTTGGATCTTGTATAGGTTTAATTCTGCAACATGATATGTCTCCTCAGTTTTGCCAGTAAACAACAAAACAAAACCAAGTTAGGTTTGGAGTAAAGAATTTCATGGTGGAATCAGTCAAAAGAGATGGGTACTATACGCCCTTAACGGATCCAGATCAACTATTTTGTACTCCTATATAGTATGCGTCAAAATTATGGAACGAGTTCATTTTCACAGATAAAAAATATTTGGCAACAAAATCCTGACACGGGTCAACTTTGGTTACACTTTTATGAATTTTTGAAGGATTTTTGTTCTTTTTCATTTGTGCCATGCGCATCAACGCACTAAATTTTTTGAATAGGGGAAATGGGTCATGGGGTACATTTTTGGCAAAGTCTTTGTATCTTCTTTACAGGTGTGCAGAAATTTTCAAGGCATATTTATTTCAGTTCAAAGAATTATTCAGTTCACGCACCTTGCCATGGCTCTATTACTTTGAGACGATGGTACCTGATGAAATTTGTCACCAAATGAAAGTCGACCATTACAGTCGAGGTGGGTATGGTAAAGAGTGCACCAAAAATGCATAAAAATTTGGTAAAAGTGTAACAAAATTGACCTGTTTCAAAATTCTTTTCCAAATATTTTTATTCTGAGAAAATGAATTCGTTCCATAATTTTAGTCGTATAGTATAACATTTAATTTAATCAGATGAATTATTTGGGGAGGAATTAACGAGTATTTCAAAAATATTTGATTATACTGAGTCCGGCAAAAGTCAGATTACATTGTCTGGTATTCACGCATACGCCTATTCTCGGCCAGTATCGTACCTAGGGTAGAAGGAGCAGCTGAAATTTAGCGAGTTGAGGTGTCCGCGTGTAGTAGTCTTGTTGTGTACGTTTACAGTGCGTTCGTTGCCATGGCTGCGCGGAGATTAAGCTGAAATGTTTGAACAATTTCGCCAGCGCTTTCCAAATAAGCAAGTTCCCACCAGACAAATAGTGCATAAACTTTATCGTAAGTACTGGCTGCATGTTAGTTGAAGAGGGGGGGAAACATTTCGAACATAAAATGTGAGGCCACAAGTAATTATTGATGTCGAAAATAAATTAATTTGCGATTATTTTTGCTTTTTCTTCTCTCATATGGAAAACGGTAGACTGACTTTTGCCGCACCCTGTATTATAAGATATATCAGATTTTTTCTTTGACTTTCAAATAATTAACGACATTAATTCAATTTTTCATTTATACCTACCTTCTTGAATGACGAACCAAGTATTCTCCTATCAGAATTGATGACCATGCATTTTAACGTTGTTGTTCCAATATCCAAACAAATAAACCTCTCGGATTCCTTCATCTTCACGTGGTTCAGAGATTGCCAAAACTGGAATGTTATTCACATCATTCACAATTCGAACAATTTGATACAACGAAAAATGAAAAAGTTATCAAAAACAAGCAATAAATTACAACGCATAAATAATTATAATATTATTTTAAACGTAGGACTATGGATTTCGAGTAGTCCGGCTCCAATAATCTCTAATGATAGAACTTTGGAACCGAACGATATGAATAAATTATATTGTATTTTAATGAATAGGTTGACGATACAGCGTGAGACAGAAAAACTAACTGAATCGAATTAAGGTTTAATTACCAAGCAGTTGTCATAAAGAGATAAGAAGGGTTTTATTAGAAATAATGTGCCCTATAGGGCCTAAGAAAATGAAGGTGAAATATGCAGCACAAATATTCAGCCATAAAACGGCATCAACATTGTCCTTGGTTAGCAAAATAGGTGAGATAGATTCTTAAAAAAACAACTAATTATTTCTTACTTATTGAATTGACCGTAGCAATCAAAAAATGATTCTATTTCAGATACCATGAATGCTGTGGGAGACGGTGCTGAGGTAACTGCTGTATTACTTTATTTTTTTGACAAATTACAGTGGAACTCCCCTAACTCGAAGCAGATGTCAATATGTCATATTGACTTTTTGAAAATTGATAATTCTCAAAAGGTTTCTTACTTTTCTCCTTGATAAAGATAGAAGATGTCTATCGAAACGTCGGAAATCATTACATCCACAATAGATGATGGTAATAGCCCAAACAATCATTCAACACGAGCTCCATCATCAACAATATCTCGTCATCAATTAGTGTCGGTTTCTATCAAATTTTGCTAGCTTATTAGTTTCTACCTCATTTAAAGATCTATCAATTTGCAACTTGATTCGATGGATATTCTAGGAGTTATTGAGGAAACAAAATTTCAGGTGCTAATAACTCCTGAACCATTCGACCGATTTGGCCCAATGACGAACTTAGCCGAGGTATTTGGACAATTAACTTATTCTGAAAATATCAAAACTCCAGCTCTTCTATTTCAGAAGATAGAGAGTATACGGCCGGTCGGACGGACATACTTCAGTTTGGATTCTTCATCAGGAAGTCAAACCCAATCAATTGAGACCATTTTCGGCTCGATATTATAGATATTTGGGCAAGCGCACAAAAAATGAGTGAAAACAACCCAACTGACAATACGACGAATTTGAGGTTATCTAATCTGTTGTGGACATTGAACTCTAAATACCTGGAACGGCCCCATCTTAGCCAAACGCTGAGGCAAAAATTTTGGGTTAGGCAACCGGCGTGCCAAACGGGTATCTCTTTCTATTCTATTACGTTTAATGGAAGGTTACTCTTTTTACCTGAGCAAAGATAACGTCTATATATATTACGAAATATTGAAACAGACAAACTCGATTCAGTTATTTCCAATGAGTATGACAAGGAGAGGTATCCGTTCTTGTTTTCTCTGCCCCTTGCCTCACCCTTGGCTAACTAATTGCTTGGACGGGGCCGTTTCAGGTATACATATAGAGTTCAATGGTTGTGGATATCAATTAATAATTAGGTTTGCTATTTTGAAATTATGACGCATTGACATACAAACACGTTTTCCAAACAAAGTTTCACTTCCTTCGCAAGGAGATAATTCACGCACATACTTTTTTACATCGGTTAGCGATTTTGAAAATTACGATTATATCCAACTAAAACCGATTGAAGGTGAAGTTCATATTTTATAAATATTTTTACTTACCAAATCGGAAATTTAGCAGAAACATAAATAATCGACTATATCCTAAAAATTATGAGATCCTTCTATTATAGTTAGCCTGGCTCAAAATTTTCATCATTTCACAATGTCCCTCTACACCCTCCTTCCGATCACCCTGTTATCATAAAGGCACTACGAAGTTTCAAATTTCTAAATAAATTTTTTATGCCAATGGAGGTAATATCCATTGAATAATTTTTTGAAGAAAATGATTGAATTATGATAAACGTTTTTCCAATGGAGCTTAATTCTGTCCAAGTATCAAGAAGATAGGTACTATAATTTATCCAGTTTTTATGTTGAAATCATCTATCTACTATAGACGCGCGAAGCCCAATTTTAAATTTCAAATGAAATTTATAATAAATATTTTACAAAATAGCTGAATTCATTGTTTAAAGAGAATCTCAAGGGTAAAGTCAATGCAATTTCAAATTAAATGAATAATCAATTTGACAACAGTGCATAACCTTACACTACGCAGGAAAATAAGATAAATAAGGTTGCAATTGAATTTTCTATTTCAACATTATCTTCAACTTATCAGTCATTACGAAAAAGTATTTTATTTGAGGAAGTCAAATACCTAACTGATATAGCCTATATTCAAGTATTTAGCCGAAAATAATGACAAATTCATTCCTAACCTGTTGACGATATAAAGGTGATAAAAGGCTTTTACTCCAACGAATAGTAGAAATAATTGATACAAGCTCCTTAAAAGGGGTTGTTTCATATAAAATTGAATTATCAGAAGTTGAAGCCTTGGACAAAATTGAAATACCTATACGTATTTATAAAAATAGTTTCCCTGGACACTGGAAGGACCTGATATTAGACAAAAGAAGCATTATTAATAGCCTATATTGCCCCACAGAGTTTTGGCGCAAAATTGGCACAGAGCCCAAGTTTGAAAGCCCAACTATCTTTATCTAGTCCGAACCTGAAGCTACACCATGCGGGAGTGTCATAGTTGAAAAAGAAGGAATTATCAGGTTTAATTTTAATTGTGAATTAAAGAAACAGCAATCATGGATCCCGAAGCTTTTTTGGACATCGCCAATCAAGTGGTGAAACTCAAAATGTTTCCCTATTTCGACATCGCACATTGTGCTTTATCAGCTCTTTCGGTGAGAGAAGACCTTGGACCAGGTAGGCAACGTTGCCACGTTTCTGTAAAATCTTGACTTTTCAGCACTCAATTTTTTGTTCCTCATATGACGCCAACTTTGAAAGATTCCTTCATTTCTTTAAATTTCAAATTTGTGTGAAACATATATTGGAAACGCTATACCTAACACGTTTCTTTTATTTTTTAATGTTCACAAATAATCAATCTCTCATGCCATAAGTTCCATAGTTTGAAGAGAATCTTCGATACGCTGATGCTATCTGTTTGGTAAAGAATCCGAAATCAATTTATAAGTAAATGTTTGTGAAACATCAGCAAGTTTATCCGTTAATGAATATAATGAATGAAACTTGTTTCGATAGTTCAATTAATTACTGCTTTCTAGTAGAAATAGAGTGATAAACCATGCAAACAAAAGTAAAAATTCACTTACTGAACTTCAGCACCAAGTTCTTTCAAACCATGAGTTAGAAACAATTTTCCAATCAAATACGAAGAGAATGAAGATGTAAACATAACCTAATTGTTTTGTTCTTGTTAACAGTGCATAGTCCGTTATTTTGTTGCTCTCGCAGAAGCAAAAGATCCAATCTATTATGAAAAGACTCTTTATGCTTAAGATGATCTTACTTAATATGAAATCGAGTTTTCATCATTTTTTTTTTCAAATTTATGAATTCACACTTACCTAATTAATATGGGTTTCCCAAATAAAAACTCATCGGAACTAGAGTTCTCTTCCATACTAATTATTTTTCTTCGAGTATGATAATAGGTATTTCAACAATAGGAATGGAACCTTTATGAAATAAAGAATTCTGAAATAGAGTTATGGGTTAATTTGCAGTTTTGGGTTTGTATTGTTGAATCGTTATAACCAGTTTTATTCCTTGTTTCATGTATTTATTATGAAAATTAATCTATACAAATTTCAAAACTCATTTACCATCTTTAGGTGCACAGGCTTTTTCAAGAAAACATCCTCTATCATGTTGGCTTTCATACATGCTAGTTGTCTATGCAGGAGGTATGCTTGCAAATGGACTTTTGGCTGAACCTATACTAGCTCCACTAAAGAACACCCCACAACTTGTTGTGGCAACACTCACCTGGTAAGTCGATTTCGTCACTTATGTTGATAAATACAATATAAAATTAGAATGTTTTCGTTAATGAAATTATTGCTATAGCATTAATATGGATAGTATAGCTAGTGAGAATTTTCTTTTGAAACCCAAACTCATTTGGCTTTATATAAACTCTTATTGATACTGCCATATTATTGAATAACAATATCTCCAAGCATTTCAGACTATGATTTCAATAGCTCACAAAATCTAGCGAGAAAACTATATTCTTCAGGCTTCATGATTTCGAGACACAAATTGATGAGGAGGATATTTTGAGAGTTAGTGGGGAAATCAATTTTCAGATGTTCATAACCGCCAAACCATTCAACCAATTTCGCCCAATTAACGAACTTAATAGACAATCGATCTATTCTGAAAATGAGTTAACTTTTTCTCATCACATTTGAAAAATTTTTTTATTCAGCTGGACACACGCAATTTTGATAATGCCTTCTTTGTCAGGAAAGATAGCTTGAAATCACAGATGAAATATTCCAAAATTAATCAGTTAATTTCTTTTTCCCCAGGTATGTAATCTTCTACACTCCCATGGATATTGGTTATAAACTTGCCAAGTTTTTGCCTGTCAAAATAGTTTTTTCAGCTATGAAAGAAATTTACAGATGTAAAAAAGTTCATGATGGTGTTACCCATGCAGCAAAACTCTATCCAAATGCGTACCTGATTATGATCATCATAGGAACATTGAAAGGCAATGGGGCTGGTTTCACCAGGCTCATTGAAAGGCTTATGAGAGGGGTTTGGACTCCAACAGCAATGGAATTTATGCAACCAAGTTTGTGAGTATTCTAATTTTTACATTGTTTTCGGAAGATATTTCTTGTTAAATTGACATAACTTTTAGAATATTAGAAAAATATTCACTTGATACAGCCCTAGGTGTGCAAATAGAAACTAGGGATTTTAAAAAAAGTATTATTATCTTCAAAATAGCTCCTGTGGCTTATACGACCTAAATCAAATCATTCTGACTGTAGTAATCAAAGCTAAAATTAAAAAATCTCTGTACTATATCTCTTATGATATACAGGTTCGGAAAGTATTAGTTGGGTCTTGAAATACACCTTGTATTGAAAAGAGATGAATAGCTAACAAATTTTGATTATCTGATCCATTCAAACACGCCAATTGAAAACTTATCATTTTGAAAAAATGTATTCACCTGAAAAGAAAACAAATCTTTTCGAACAATCATTATGAATTTGTTTTATAAGTATCAGAATTTATATTTTATTGGTTTCAAGGTTGTTAGGAACATGAGGAAATTGTTCTAGAATTATTACATTCAACTAATCTGCTTTGCTAAAACCACCCTCTCTGTTTTTCTCGTGAGATATTTCCCCATCCAAGATTCTTTTTGCCGAAAATGTGTGTATATCTTCATTATTAACTCCTATTTGCAATATTATTATCCATCATTCAGTAAGTTTCAGTTCACAAGCCACATAATTGTTTTTTTTTCAGCTACACCAAAGCATCTCTGGTGGCGTCTATCATCTTCATATTGGATAAGAAAACTGAATTGATATCTGCACCACACGCTTTGGTTTACTTTGGTATTGTCATATTCTTTGTATATTTCAAATTGTCATCTATACTTCTTGGCATCCATGATCCTTTCATACCTTTTGAGAATTTGACATGTGCTCTATTCTTCGGCGGAATATGGGACAGTTTGGCCAAGATTTTAGGAAGGAACCAATTGAAAGAAGGAGAGGCAAAGGATGCAAAGAAACTGAATTGATATTAGGTATGAATGTGTATGAATATACCCTAATCTTATTCAAACTAAATCCAACTAGAGAGGAGACTATAGCACTTCAGTCCTTGAAAATAATATAGGGAAATGATAATACAAAGATCACCAAAGTTTATGGGGATTTTCTGTATTATTCAATTTGAAATACATTAGAAAAAATATTACGAAAAAAATTATTCAAAACTGAATCAATATTCATTGTATTCAATTAAGGCAATTGAAATTTTTCGTGAATATCCACATAAAGCATTTTTTGAAAAGTTACGCCTTTGGCGGAAATTCCCAAATTCCTGATATAGCAAAAACCTAAGAAGATAGTGATAATAGATGATCACGTTTTTGATTGGTCAGCGCCATTAAATTGCTAAATTCCTCTGTTCTAGTACTGAATCCTCGTGTTTCTAGCGTGTTTAGTCTTTGACTTGATATTGGATATAATATTCTACTGGGGAAATAAGTGAAAGAAAGAATGTTTTTCATTCAGATATAATGGGTTATGTATATTAATTTTTTTTGCAGAAATCATGAAATTGAAGAATTCAACTATGTGCGGAAAGTGGAATTCTTTTAAAACCAAAGACTAATGTTGCATTTCAAAATGTGACTCTGTTTGACAAACAGTAATTATTATTGTACCAAAATATTCATTTGATAAATAAATGTTGAACATTATTGATTTTCTTTCAGTGTTAGAATACCTCCATATCAAATTTATAGGCTGACACATTCCATCATGTTTAATGGAAGAATTTCACAGAACTATTCCAAGCAATGACATAATTTCAAATTCTATTATATTTTTCATTTATATATTGAAATTATTCTTGCTTTAACAATCCCAGTCAATGTAGCACTTGACCTCCTTTTCTGACTTCACTTAATTTCATCTGATTGTCCTTCCTGTAACCAGATACAGAAAAAGGTGTCAGACTTCAAGTACTAATCTGTTGTTTTTGATCAGCTCAAATGGTAGGAATGAACTTCTTGAGATGATTAGTCTCAATTGTTGATTTCAGTTATATAACAATCATTTCAACTATTTCTTCTGGACAATCAAATGGGTCCAGAGGAGCAGATATATTTGGCAAAGTATCAGGTACATATCTGAGGATAAAGGACTGTTTGGCTGAGTCTGACAGTTAAACTTTTCTCTAACAAACGAAGCAACCATGTCTTCTGGAATAGCATAATGGTTTAGGTGGCGCAAAGGATGTTCCGTAAAGCAGTTATCTTTGAAGTAAGCGCGACATATGTATCGCCCTTTTATGTATAATGCAAGCAAAGCTGCTGGATCATCCCAGTTTTCATTAGGGTAGGCCCAAACTGCCCATTTCTGAGCCCTACGAAATCACCATACAAGAATGAATATGACAAGTTTGAGGTTACGGATGTTTACAGAATAGATTGAAATTATACTTATTTTATTTGGTAAGTACCTGTCAATATTTTTACCACTCGGACTAGGAAATCGGTGGAACGAACGGTTGGAGTTTAAACTACTATGTTTGCACTTGGCACATTTGCGCGCCGTTTCAGAATTATTGAGCATTACTGTCCTGTGTTAGCGACCTGAAATAATGGAGAACTTATCATCATTATAATCTTGACAGAAAAAGTAAGCCCACATCATGACAAAGATGAAGTAGAAGTAGAGTATTTGCAATAATTTCCATGAAGATGTTGAAACTGCTACTGTAATGTCTAAGTTTTAGTCTGAATTCAACAACCTGTAACCATATTAGTATTTTAAGTTCATAAAAAATTTATTGATTCGACAATTTTTGACGCTCTTGTTCACCTGAACAGAGTGCCTATCATTTTGCCGAAATGTTTGTAATTTTGGAATATCGAGCCGAAAAGGTCTCAATCGATTGGGTTCGACTCCCTGATGAAGAATCCGTGCGAAAGTTGAGTCTGTCCGGCCGGCCGTATCCTCTAACACCCGAAA
This sequence comes from Micraspis discolor, assembly GCA_030674115.1. NCBI lineage: Eukaryota > Metazoa > Arthropoda > Insecta > Coleoptera > Coccinellidae > Micraspis > Micraspis discolor. The sequence continues at coordinate 1,076,904 of JARTUT010001751.1, forward strand.
GAGACGAGCTAGAGTTTTCATATTTTCAGAATAGGTAAATTGTCCAAATATCCCAGTCAAGTTCGTTATTGGGCCGTATCCGTCGGATGGTTCAGTAGTTATGAGCATCTGAAATTGTGTTTCCTCAATACTAGAATATCCATCCGATCAAGTTGATACTTGAAATATTGTTGAGGGAGGCTGCAACAAAACGGCTCACAAAATTTCGCAGAAATCGTCAAGCTAGAAAATTTTAAAAAAATTCCCAAAAAAAATTTTTCAATACTCGCAATCACATAAGATATTTTTCGGATTTCAATAAAAAATCGTTAATATATTGAGGTAAATGATATCTTACTTATCCTCAAATTTGATTGTCGTAGCATTTTTCCATCTAAAGATATGATCATTTACTCAAGAGAAAAAAGAAATGACATGAAGTCCCGGTGATTTTCTCTGAACGATGGCCATCACAGATCGATATTCGATTGGCAAATGCCGGGCTCATTGATCGGTGTCAGTTGACGTAATATTAATCAAAATTTTTCATAACAGGAAATCATAGAGATAGAATTCAATCTCGATGGCTGAAATAATATACGTTGTCAAAATTCAGAAAAGCATTGACTTAAGTTTTCAGGGGAAGGTAATTATAGCTTAGAACAAAACTTGGGGAAAATTATGGGTAGTTATTTTTAATTTGAGATGTAGGTTTGTTCATTCATTAGGCGTTCATATTTGCATCACATTGTCCCATAGTACGGGAAAAGAGTATTTTGTTCACCTGATCAGAGTGCTTATAGATTTGTTATGGTTTGAATATTTACTCGCAAGTAGCTCAACAAGAGCGTCAAAGCAATCCGACCGCACGGTGCTTTCTAAATTTTTTTTTATAAACCAAGTTATTCCAATAAAAATGGATAGTTGTGAGAAAAGATTCACTTTTCTGTAATATAGTATGAAAGTTCGGAAAATTTGGCAATTCGAACAAATTTTTCACAAATTGAAAATATTTCACAAATTGAAAATATTTCACAATAAATCCGCCAAATAAACTCTCAAGCAGGAAGTAATGTAAAAAAAAAATATTTTAGTGCATAACCGGGTTACAAATTTTTCTAACCGTTTATAATAAGAACAAAGACGTACTGAGCGAAGCGAACAACAATGGTCAGTAATATATATGTTTTTTTAACTTTTGGCTTACAATTCTTTGGTTAGAAAACAATAGAGCATGTAGTGTTAGCAGGGGATAGGTGCCATACTAGTCGGCGGATGACATGAAAGCCTACGGAAAAAACCCTGGCTGATCGTTTAAGGGTTGTGTGTACAAAAATAAGCTGAACTATTTTTAAGGGACTTTTTTCTTCAATAGTGGTCTCCTATTAATAAACACAGAGGCTTCTGCAAGTTGCCCACATCGAATCTGAAAATAAAAAGACAAAAGCAGGGAAAAGAACTGAATTCAAAATATTCTTATCAAATTTGTTTGAAATTTATAACCAATTGCAAGAAAGAATCGGAAACATCATGGATACCCGTAGGAACCATCTTGAAATATATACATGGGGCAATTATTAATGACTGAATAGCATGAACTGTCCAAATTTTTTTTGGAAGATCAAAACCAGGAACTTTTTCAGATAGGAGAATAATTGAAAGTTACAGCTAATTTGCTTTATTTATCATGATTATTCCGGTGGAAACAAGATACATTTATTTTGTTGGGGTTAACAACATAATCACCACTCAACAAAATAATTCTTTGAAATCTCCAAATCAGATGATAGCATGTTCTCCAGAGTATGGAAATCCGAATGGTGGTAAGCAATAGCAATGTCATCGGCATAAACAAATTTCTGAGATGATATCGTGGGTGAATAACTGAAATATAAATTGAAAAGTAAAGGGGCAAGAACTGATCCTTGTGGAAGACCCGTTTTCAATGTTTTGAAATGGTTTCTCCTATTGTCAATTAAAACACGAAACCTTCTATCAGATAACATATTACCAATAATGACCGCTAGAAATACCAAAATATTGACCAATCTGTCGCTTGGAATTGGCTTTAAATTATAGTATCTATTTCTATGATTCTACTATCTATTTTTTCTATGCGACGCAATTATAACCTATCCATTTTGACATTAAAAGTGTAATTCAATACAATAGGCAACACTCTTATGAAATATATTACTATTCTTTAAATACTCAACTCATGACGACTAAGAAAGATATTCGAATTCAGAATGTTATCAAGTCGACAAAAAGCACTTGTAGACTTTGTGGAAGGAAAGACTTAAATCTGCTCAACGTAAATTCTAAACAAGGATTGAAAAATGGTTTATTAAAAAAAATTGAAACGTATATTCCTTTCAAATTGATGGAACATAAAGATTCACCTCCTAAATGTTGCTTGGAGTGTATTGAGACTATTCTGTCGTGGCATGATTACATACTCAAAGTGATAGAGACAAATAAAAATATATCAATTACTCGGGAACTTAATGCTAATTTAATAGCTAACCAAGTTGACAAACCTTTTGTTGAAGGGTAAGTCCTAGTAATTTTCTATTAAAGCTGAAATTTTGTTAGATTTACCCATGGTAGAAAAACACAGATATGATCTTGCGCAATGAAGAGATAGAAAACTCGGAACCCTATCATATTCGACGTCATCTAAGTCGCCAAATGAAGCATATCGTTAGATTAGGGATTTTAGCCGTAAATAAAGGTAATAAGGTATTTTCTTACTAATCAACGTTAATTAAAAATATCATTCTTCACACTTCTCTGATGCAGCATAAGCCAAAAAGTGACTCTACCCAGCCAATCACAAAGAACCGCATCCCAACAGTTGTTTTCACGAATGACATACCTATCAGCTGTTTGTTGTAAAAGTGTGAATATTTAAAATGATAACTTTTTTCCTGTTCGACTGAATACCTGATATTAAGTGAAATTAAATCTAATAACTTCAATATTTGTACGATTACCTTTCATTTTCCATGACTTCTTAAAGATTATTTATATACAGGGTTAGTCTTTCACCACTGCGTTAATTTTAACCAAGGATTCTTGAGATCAAAAGAAACACTTTTTTCCCATAAAGTTTTTCCATATTAAGCTGAGTTAAAAAGTAATAAGCATTTCAAGTTTTCACATTAGGCAAATACCCCTCTGTAGTCCAGTTCAGTTTTAATGAAAATTACCTTCCACAGCATCCACTATTGAATCTGAATTGTTCAAAAACATTTTCCCTCTAAAAAACGATTCACTCTCTCATATTTCATCAGATGATTCTATTGATTTTATTCCGTTCAACTTCAAATATCTCAAAAATGGTGCAATTAAGAAAAAGAGATGAAGAATGATTTTATCTGCAAAAAAGACTAATGATTCTAGGAAGTACAAGATACAGACCTTTAGTTCAAGTGATATTTGATTTTCATGCAATTTAACCAATCTTTACAGCAGTAGTGAGAAAACCACAAGAAATTGAATGAATCTATTGATGCCAAAATATGCACAACTGTTATCAAAAACCTTCTACAAGAGATCATTTCAATTGATATTGTCGTGTGAATATTACAGGTGAAAATGCAATTTTTTTATGAAATTTCAACACCCTATATCTTTTGAACGGGGCCAAATTTGAAAAAATGTTATAGGAAGAAAATGTTTCTTTTGACGTCATGAAACAATGGTTAAAATTAACGCAGTGGTCAAAGACTCACTCTGTATGAATCTACTCGTAATATTCATTATGTGTGAATGCTAATGTAAGAATAGAAAAGGTTCGCCAAGATCTTATCCGCTAACAATAGTTATAGATTGAAGAACATGAGAGTTCCAGGTACTGCTAAAGAAAGATTTTCACGATTATGCGGAAAACAAGACCTGTCAAACTTACTTAAAAATTCGAAATCAAAGGGCTTGCTTCTGATTGGCTGGGCACAGTCACTTCTTAGCGTATGCTCTCTGACGCTATCTAGGATAGATGAAGTACAGTGTTGCAAAAATTATCGGACTTTTCTCAAAATTTGGTTACAATAAATTATTCTATGAATATAATTTTATCCTTGACTGCCTCGGTAGTCTAGTTGGCTGAGAAGTTCGGCTAGGCTGCCGTGGATAGCGGGTTCGAGTCCCGCCAAAGGTCATTGTTGTTGTGTATGTGTGGTGACGGTTTACAAGAAATAAATTGAGATCCACGGATCATGTGCACATAGCATAAATTGCTGAGCACTACTAGAAGAGAAAAAAAAATTGATCCTTTTAATTAATCATGAAGCATTTAGCAGGCTCTGCCGGAAACTGCGAGAAGTTCTGCGCATGCGCGACGAAGGGAAAATTGCTCAAAGTGGGGAATCGAGGAAAAAATCACTGCTTAGTTTTTCCGTCGGTTAAACAATGACATAATAATCATAGTATAAATATACAAGGTCTGCTCTTACGCATCTTTCTTTTCTCGAAGTGACTTCATGCACCAAGTTTATCGGTATGTCATTTTTGAGTACTTATTTTTCACTATGCACGCATTCTTTTATTTATATTTCTATGGGATACAAACATAAAGTGTCATAGATAATAGTTTCTCCTATCCATTGAGTATAGAATTAATTCTATACTCTGTGCTCCTATCGGTGGAAGAAATGGATATGGCGGTCTCATTGAAAAATTATAAAATATAAGACAAAATATGTATATATATATATATATATAAATTGAAAGTGAAGATAATGCGGTGAAATAAGATATTGGAGAAGGATAATGGGTTAAACCGCAGGAATGCAGAAAATATGGGAAATGGATGGAAGGTACTTGCCGACACGTGTTTCTGCTTATTGGCTTCTTCAGGGCAAGGCAACCAAGAAACCTGGATATGGATGGAAATGAATAATAAAATAAAACATAAATGACAACAGGTGACCACAACAGGAGCGAGCATCCAATTTGTGGCTTCAACCCAAGATACCTCTGGTTTGGAGGCTAAACCGAGCATCGCCACGATGGAAGCATAAGCAACCTGTGTGATGCGACCAAAACCCAAGGATACAATTAAATTCAAAGTGAAGATAATGCGGTGAAATAAGATATTGAAGCCACAAATTGGATGCTCGCTCCTGTTGTGGTCACCTGTTGTCATTTATGTTTTATTTTATTATTCATTTCCATCCATATCCAGGTTTCTTGGTTGCCTTGCCCTGAGGAAGCCAATAAGCAGAAACACGTGTCGGCAAGTACCTTCCATCCATTTCCCATATTTTCTGCATTCCTGCGGTTTAACCCATTATCCTTCTCCAATATCTTATTTCACCGCATTATCTTCACTTTGAATTTAATTGTATCCTTGGGTTTTGGTCGCATCACACAGGTTGCTTATGCTTCCATCGTGGCGATGCTCGGTTTAGCCTCCAAACCAGAGGTATCTTGGGTTGAAGCCACAAATTGGATGCTCGCTCCTGTTGTGGTCACCTGTTGTCATTTATGTTTTATTTTATTATTCATTTCCATCCATATCCAGGTTTCTTGGTTGCCTTGCCCTGAAGAAGCCAATAAGCAGAAACACGTGTCGGCAAGTACCTTCCATCCATTTCCCATATTTTCTGCATTCCTGCGGTTTAACCCATTATCCTTCTCCAATATATATATATATATCGAGTGGTATTTTTTTGCGGTATTGGCCGAAACAATGAGATAGTCATCCGGCCTACAACCCTGACTTGGCGTTCATCGAGTTCTTTCTATTCCCTCTCATAAAAAAGATACTGCAAGGACTACTATTTACAACAAAAACGGTTCCACCTTTTATAATATTTTGAATTAAAATTGCCATTTTCTAAGATGAATTTTTGTTTTTATTGATAGAGTATAAAATTAATTCTATAAGTATAGAGCATAGAATTAATTCTATACTCTGTGCTCCTATGGGTGGACGAAACGGATTTAGTGGTCTCATTGAAATATTATAAAATATAAGAAAAAAAACATGTTTACACATATATAAGAGGGCTATTTTTTGCTATTTTGAATAATTTAACGCGAAGTAGTATTGGAAGTGCAGCAATAAAAAATATACACATACAGATTATATACAGATAGCTGTTACATATGTCTATATCGTCATACAGCACATTATTATAGTACGAGATCGACTGCAGAATTAGAGCACTCATCGAGTGTTTACTAAAAATCAAATTTTTATGCATATTTATAAGGATAATCTACCAATTTGCCAAAATGTGGCAAATTATAATTAAATTGTTGCTTAGCGACTATTCGGAAAAAATTTAATTTGCTTGTTCCTTAAATAAAATATAGTCCACTTAACGATAATACACATAAGTCGCTTTCCAGTCAGGTGCGTGTGACCCCGGGGCTTGAACTTCTGGTGCTTTTCGACCTGTTTATGAAGGGAAACGAGTTTACAGGAAAGGGCTAGAGTAGATCGGAGCCCACCAGAAGCGCTCCTGGGGCGCCTTAGGCCAGTCCTACATTGGAAGCGGATTTGGTCCGGCCAGCCAACCCGACCCGACTTGATTCTCTTCAGAGCAGTCCAGACCAGATCGAACACTGCCACCAATGTAGGAGGAAAGTACGTTTTCTTTGTTTTTGTTTCCTTCAGACCCGTCCAGACTGTCTGGTCTGGAGAAATTCCGCTTCCAATGTAGGACCGGCCTTAGTTAGAGACTGGAAAGTAGCTATCCATACTGAAAAAGCACTGTTGCCGTTGCGCATTAGGCCGAACCTCTTCGCAGCAAGATGTAAACAGGTATGATTTTGATACGTTTATACTTTTATAACGTATATTTGTTATTTATATATCCAATTATGAGGAGATTCCACCGTGATCAACCACTGTCGCCTGAAATTCTACCTTCCTCCTTTCCCTCTAGATCTCTCACTGCGCCAGAACGATGTGAGACGTTTTTTTCTTCTCGTCCTTTTCTTCTAAATTCTAAAGTAAGATTTTCAATATGTACCTCGTAGATAAAACGATGCCGATGCTCTCGAAATTAATCGAGTGTTTTTTGGCAACAATTTTCTGTTTGTATAAGATTCGGAACATCTCTTTCAGATAAGACGGAAAATCAGAGTTTTTATTGCTGACTGAACGAAATTTTAGATCTGCAGATTTCGGAATTGAACCCTGTTTCAAAGATACAGGGTGTTGAAATTGGAATGGAAAATGTAGAAAAGCACTGACGTGAGGTCAGGAGCTTTTACGCACTCCCTCTAAAACCTTCTCGAAATTATACGGTACTATAATAACCTTTATATATGCTCAAAATGTTGTTGAGTTCTGATGACTCTCTTATGAGATATCGAGTATTGAAAAAAATTCAAGCAATTATTTAAAAAATTGCTAGCTTGACGATTTCCTCGAAATTTTGCCCACTCCCTTCTTTCAACCCTATCCAAACATTTTTCAAGTTACAAATTGATCAAATTAATATTCTAGTAGTTATTGAGGAAACCAAATTGTGGATAAAGAAACAGTTCATATTATAAGGTCGGATGAGCTAAATAGCCTTAGGGTTCTTCTATCATTGGTTCGGTCTGCCAACCAACGTCTAGCAAGCTACCATTCGTATTAGGTGATAATTTTAATTTGAACAAAACTTAAGGCGGGTTTATTTACAATTTCTTATTTGGGTATGAACGATGAAGGCTATACAGTCCAGACTCTTATCAAGAGGTTTTCGTTTGGAATATAGATGATGGTGTTCATTTTATGAGTGGAATTGCACATTTCAGTAACTCTCGAACTTATCGAATTAGTAATTTCAAATTTTTAGACTATTCTTACTTGCGCGATCTTTGGATCATCCAGCATATGTGAACATTATTATTCTTTATCGAATTCGTATCCACACAGAAATAATAAATAAAAATTCAATAAACGTTTCCTTCAATAAACCTTGAACATACAGAAAAAATAAGTAAAAATTTCATAGCTTTGTCATCCTTAACTACTGCCTCCTTGAAATTTCCATGAAATTGAAAAAAAAAAGAGCCGGACCCTTTCACAAAATTTTGTAGGAATCGTCAAGCTAGGAAATTTATAAAACCTTGAAAAAATTCGTCGGATTTAAATAAAAATTTGTACATTTATGGAGGTTATTGATATCTTACATATTCTCAAATGTCGTTATCGTTGCGTTCTATTACGAGAATATATAAGAATTTGCCATTTTCGGAAGTCACAGAAGTTCCTGAAATAAATTGAAGAATGGATGGATATTTTTGCTCCTTGTTTAGTTTATTTGAGGTTTGTATTCTGACAGGTCTGTCCAAAAACTGTGCTCTGTCTATAGGAGAGGATGCATCCTCCTTAGGGTTCTGTAGAGGTTTCCGAAAAATCATCGTTTTTTTTTTTGTGAATTGGACTTGAATATAAAGGTATTTCAAAAGCTTATTGGACGAGAGATATTCTAAATGGTTCATGAGCAACTACATACACCTACTTTTGGTTGGTTTTTAAGAGAAGAGAATTTGAGATTCAAATAGAACTGAAAGAAATCTGTAAGTCGTTATATTTAATTTTAGATCAAGATTAGTTCATTCCTTGTGGTGGTTGTATTAGTATCACACTGTTCCAGAGTACGGGTAAAGACTTCAGAACAAGCTACTAACCTCATGTCAGTGCTTTTTATATTTTTTTAGTTCCAAGGTCGATAAAAAAATCAATATCTTTTCCTCTGTACTTCATAAAAAATTCAATAGAGGTATTCGTTTTCGTCCTTGAAATCTTCACGTAAAAACTTCCATGCAGGAAACTGGTTCTGTTCAATTATTTCCACTATAATCTACTTCAGAGGCATACAAAAAAATTAGACAACATGCATTCGCCTGATCAGGATTGCAGAAAGCGAACGAACGATTTATTACGTTCCAAATATTTCATATTTTGTTTTCTCACATCATTTCAGCTCTTGTGAATGCAACTACTAAAAGAGGGTGCCGACGGCGTATATGATAGTTGGCTGAATTTTATGCATATAAAATCTGTTTGTTGAACGGTGCAATATTGTAAATTTGATTGATGATTTGACTGATTTTAACGTTGTGTTATATCATTGAAATGGTGAATTTTGTTTTAGGGATGCACTTCAGTCAACAAATCCAAGTCAACAACCATTTCGCCAAGTTTCAGAAAACCATATGTCAGAACACACTCCGGTTGAACCACAATTGATTTTTGAAAGAGAAGAAATTAAAAAGGGAGATATCGAACATCCATCCAATTCATATCTATATAGTGAAGAAGAATCAGATTATAAACAATGCCTAGAAGACATTACATCAACATATCATTCCAGTGATGCACTATTAACATCTGATTGCGACGATGATGGAAATAAAATATCTAACCGGACAAAAAGAGTTCATAAAAAAATCGATCCTAAAATTATAGAGGAAGCTAAAATGATAACTGGCGATAAAACTTGCTATAAATGTAAAGAGTGTGGTAAAAGTTTACTTTCTCCCTATACTTATGTATGGCATATGCGTATTCACACGGGGGAACGACCCTTTATGTGTGATTTATGTGGAAAACTTTTCAGAATATCCCAAGGATTGGTGAGACATTTAAAAGAAACTCATAAAAGAATTAAAAATTTTCGTTGTGATTTGTGCGGTAGAATGTTTGCAACTAAAAGGAACGTAGAAGAACATCGTAGAATACATACGAATGAACGGCCTTATATTTGTGCTCTGTGCGAAAAAAGCTTCAAACAAAAGGCGTCTCTATTTGTACATAATAGAACACATTCGAATCATTTCCCATTCAAATGTGAATACTGTAGTAAACGTTTTCGTACTAAACCTCCATTGTTAATTCATATCACTAAACACACAGGACAGAAACCTCACTCCTGTGAAACATGCGGACGTTCTTTCAGAATAAAGTATGAGTTGAAGCTGCATAAGCTTGTTCATTCTGAGGAGAAGCCGTTTGTTTGTTCAAGTTGTGGTTTGAGATTCAAACAGAAACGCTATTTGAGAAATCATTTCAAGACAAATCATACAGACATACTTGATTTGAACTCATCTATGAATACTATTGATCAAACTAAGGTTCTGTTGCCATGAATAACTTTCATTTCTTTAATCGTTATGCAATAAAATGGTGAAGAACTATATGCTATTTACTTATGTTTCCGATGGAATCAACTTGCGATTCGAATTTGCCACCTTTCATGCATCTTAATCGTATATGTCTATTTATATTTGAGGTCCTAGCAATAAAAACAACAATTCATCTTAGAAACTGGCTTATTGTATGTCAAATTATTATAAACAGTGGAGCCGGTTTCGTTGCAAGTAGTTGTCCCTACAGTGTATTTTTTACGAGAGGTAATAAAAAGTAGTCATTGAATGCCAAATCAGGGTTGTAGGCCAGATCTCGTTGTCATGGTGTCAGGGTAATTGATCGTGATAAAGATTGATTCATTTTCTGCGGTTGATTTTCTTTATTTTTTCGAATACTTTTGGCAAAGCAATGGTTTTATACTACGTAGCCTGTAACCAGTATATTTACGCATGAGTTCGAACGCTTTGTGTGAAATATATTCACGCTCCGAAACTACCCTTCTCGCAAAGCGTGTCGATTAGTAAAAAGGCAATTAAAAATTAACCTCTTTATTTAACTCGTAACAATGCGTAGTTTCAAATAAGTACGATAACAAAAAGCGACAATATTTACAATGGATGCCTGGTAAACAAATATCTGACTTCAACCGAATTAGGAACACCGCGTCAATTCGAATATCTGTGAACAATACTTCGTGGTCTAATTACGGCTAACTGAAGTACTTCTTGCTTCGAACAGGCTTATACAGAACTTAACTGTTCTCTGGCCAAAATAAATTGGGATTCAATGTCCAAAAAGGTACCCCCGACCGGAGACGAAAACAGTTACCTACTGGCGCCACGAGATATTTGTTTACCCCACAATGAAATATATACGCCAGATGTCTCTTTGGCCTGAACAGACGCCAGAGATTTTACAAGAAAATGTAATACATATCTCTTTGTCTCGACGGCCATATCATTCCCTGGCGCCAACACTTTGCATTCACCTGCCAATCAGTTCCTACTGTAGTGTAGACGAAAAATTAAACTATCTAGAGGAAAATGGAAAATCTAAACATTTCCAAGGACTAATAAGTTCATTGCAATATTTATAATATGTTATTATTGTGGTGCTGAACTTACTGTAATAATAAATATTAACCTTTAAAATTTTGATATGTCTAATGTATTCCCCAATGAATTCGAAGTGTAGTATTATTTTAAAATCAGTTGAAATTTGTGAAGCCAGCATATTAATTTAATTTCAAGATTGTGTAAAGATGCGTTTTTGAGACAACGTAAATTTAATTTGTTAATCCCTGATATTTCTGTGGGAGGAGGAGCGAATTCTATTGGCACTAAGTGTCGTACTGGCGAATCCGTTGCTGATTCGCGGAGTTGTAAGTAAGGCCAGTCATACATCGGAAGCGGATTTGGTCTGGCCAGGCAACCCGACCCGATTTGATTCTCTTCAAAGCAGTCAAGACCAGATCGAACACTGCCTCCAATGTAGGAGGAAAGTACGTTTTCTTTGTTTTTGTTTCCTCCAGACCCAGCCAAACCCTCCAGACTGCCTGGTCTGGAGAAATTCTTTGCTTTTTGTTTTCGGACTCCAGATCAGAATCAGCCAAACCTGACTCCAGACTGTTCTGGTCTGATTATTTTCTGACGATTCTGGGACTATCCTCAGGACCATTTTAGGATTTTCCCGTAGAACCGCCTTAGGAGGAGGAGTTAACCAATTTCTTTCGTAATTTGAAATGTTTGAATTTTATCTGCATCCGTTAACAGATATAAACAAATCTAATCATAGATGGTTTCAAATCGTGCATAAATTGGTATTAAGTTAAATGATTATAAATTAATATTATAAAGCGTTTTCAGGGGCAGGATTATGAGTTTTCTATTTACTTTCCTTGAGTTGTCCAATTCAAATTGCAAGAACTAGTACAACTTTATTTATTAAAATGATTTAAGTTTTCTAAATAATCATTTAGAATTCCTTAACTATTTTTAAGTATGTGAAAAATAGCTTTATTAAAAAAAAATTTTTCGGCTCTGGTCAACAAATCGGCAATATTAAAAATGTGCATTATTATTTTTTATTGACATATTCATTAATCTATTTGCTTTTATTTCAATTTATGGCTTATATGATCAGGAGAATTAAATTGAAATTTTCTGCTGTAACCAATTCAAATAGTCCTACGAGTTTGCGCATTTTGCCAAATTCAACTTGTTCGGGTTTCTCTGACAAATTTTGGACCAAATCTTCAAATTGGTTCGCTGTTCGGGTTTTTTCAGTACAATCCCAGTACAGTTCCAGTACAGTCAAAATCGGTACCTACTCGAGAGCAAGTATCAGTTCAGGATATTTTGCGGACTAAAATGCTACCAACCCTTAAACAACAATCACTTGAAAACGCAATTCGTGGTAAATTCGTAATTTTAGACGAGAAATAAATCAAGATTTCCCTTTACATCAAAGTTTGCTACCAACTGCATTAAAAGCTCTTTTAAATTAACAATTGAAAACCATTACATTCAAAAAGGTAATGTGCGCATGTAACTAAGTATATTTCAAAATTCAAATTTTTGATGAAACGAAATGACAATCTCAGTTTATTTATCAGCAACCTGATTATCAATGAAATACCTAGCGAATTTTTTTCTGTTTGAGAGTTTCGTCTGCATGAAATTGTTTTCCATAGTTAGAATAATGTTTTATCAAATTTTCATCGACAAAGCAAAATTTAATGTTGATAGAAACAGTTGAGTACTATAATAGCGCAATTCAAATTACTAATCATTATTAAAATTCTCAAAATATATATAATCCCACCTGATAAATACTGAACAGTGAATATGTATCAGACAAAACATTTTGATAGATCTATTTTCTGAGCTTTGTTGAATCACCCATATTCAGACAGTGGTTGCATTAGCACATGAATATTTTTGATAGTATAAACTGAAATATAAACTACTTCAGAATTCAGAGCAATCCCTTACCTATATAGGTAAATTGTATGGTTACCTGATTTACCAATTTTACTTTTATGCTCAATAATGTTTTGGAAATATTTTCACTTTCAGATCTGTATAACTAGTTATTATCACATCATTGAATTAATTTAGATTTTAGGTATAAATTGATTTGATATAGTGGGTATGAAATAAGATTTCTGCAAAGATGAAGAAGCTTTTTATTTTTGGGTAATACAAAAATTTAAATGTCACGAGATTGACCTTGAAATACATAAATCCAATAAACTGATTTCATGAGGCTGAATACTATACAAAACTATTCATTGATTCTTTATCAAATAGAGCACAATTATGTATAGACTAATATTCACAACAAAAAAATTAATTCTAGGAAATATAGATTCAGTATCAGCTCAATTGAATTTTTAACAACACACCAAGAAACTATCAGAATAATCAACAAGAAAGATCATATAAACAAGAATTTTCCTTCTGATACAAAAACTATAGAGCAATGCTTGATTTGAAGCACTGATGCCAAACTATATAGATTACCATAACAAATTCAGTATAAACACATACACATACAAAAATAATTTGAAGAATTAATTTCAGCACTCCCCATAGGTCTGGACAAGGTCAAACACTCACATGAAAAGCTAAAAACTTTATAGATGATCAAACACAATCCCTTTACCAGCTTGATTTACCAATTGTTTACATCTAATAAATACAAACAACCAGTTTCTTCAAAATCCATTACATTAGTGTTCGATCCTTGTGTAATTTATCAAACAGATTTCAGGGTTGAAATGAGTTGTCTTTGAACCATCTTGTTGTTTATCCAAGAGATTTATCTACCAACTAACGAGGCGTTTGGCCACTAAGGTCATTTAAAGCATGAAATGATGGGTTTCCATAGAACATTGAAAATTATTTCTCATTTCCATAGTTTAGAATTGAATGTCCTAATATCTGGGATTTCCATTACCTGTACTAAGTCGATGCCTGAAATACGATAATATATGTTGAGATATCTTCACACAATTTACTATGATTGTCAACCTTCAAAACTTTTGTCGATTGAAATAAACATTCTTTCGCTTTGAATCCAATTCTTGAAAATTAGGTATACCCCAATAAATATATTTTAGGAATCGACAATCCTGAAATTGCAAGTATGACAAATCGAAATTCTGTTATAATGAGAGCATTTGAAACTTTTAAATCAGTTGATTAAATAGAATCACAAAAATAAACACATATATTGCTATACATGCTGTCTACTATTTCTAATATCAAAATTGATTTGCTGAATTATACTTTGCAATCATTATTTCATTGTTTTTTAATAAGTTCCAATATCTTACAAAAAATAGCTCTGAAAAAAATTGAAAGGTTTGAATATTGCAAAAAGTAGCACTACGGAGTACAATTACTAGATTTTACACATGGATACACTTGGTGATATTTTGGCATTATGAATTTTGAGTAACTGTTCAACCTCTCTGCATATTTTTCTGTACACTCCACAAGAGAATATCAGTGCTTGAAAGTTGTTGTCTGGCAGGCGCAATTAAACAAAGAACCTCCAAACTGTACCTATCTCTCTCCATTTTTAATCCTCACTTTGCTGATGAGCTGTCCAAGAATGGTAAAAATGATCGGTCCATACGCATCAGTTCTCGTACCCTGAGGACTGTCAGTCAGAAAATCGTTGCGGCCTAAGCCAGTGGATGAGCTGTTAGCGTCGGGAAGTATCTGGATACGTTGCGGAGCCAGAGCGTAGTCTGGATACGAGAGAGTACATATTAGTTTTGTGCTGATAAAGATCGCGAAGCTGTGAAGTGGAAGTGAAAGAGGTCGCGCATTCTCCAGAATTTAGCGTAGGAAGACAGTCCAGTAAGGGGGACAGGAGACCCGTAATTCAGGTACATGGATAAATGGTGTCGTCGAATGGTGGCTACGAGAGGTTTCCGCCACTTGTTGCCATATGATCTCGAACCAGACTCGAGTTTTTTTGGGGCAGGTTCCTCTGATACGGAACAACGGACCGATACACAGTTGGGTCTCTCATAAGATGTACAGGTTCATTTTCTGAGCTCGTTCAGAGCGTTCAGTTCGACCAGGGATCTGTCGCTTACGCAAGTGTGGATTGGTTTGGTGTACAGTTGGGTTCTCTCTTAATTGCATCCCACTATTATCCGCCTGCTTGCGACTGGACCTCCACGGCATCTTTTGCTCAGGTTGTCCGCCAATTTGCCAGAGTGTACGAGTGTTGGCTCGAGTTATGAGTTTGTTCACAACTAGCTCTTTCTATTAATCTTCCTGACCATTGCTTGTTTGCCTCATTTATTTATGCCCGCCACTATAATATTGCTTTGCACTGTTATTAACGGTTGTTTTTGATTGCACTCTAACCTTGTTTATATAAGAATTAGTTGATATTTAGAATGGGGATTTGGTTATCGCTATTTGGTATAAAATTTTCGCCGTAAACAGGCAGATATTTTAGGTTTAGTATAAGAATTGATTGGAATGTAAAATATAATTGTTTGTGGAATTCTGTTTGATTCACTACATTGTTGAAGATTTTAGGTTAGGAATATAGGATTGAACACTTTTGTTTCAGTAAAGCCAAGATGTGGTTCTAGCGAATAAAGTGTTATTGGTTATTTTAGAATTTTGTTGGTACCTCCACCTTTAATAAATACCCATTTTATTTTCCACTGAATACTGCCTATACTGGCAATAGGTCTAAATCAGGAGATTGCGGCATTGAGAGCGGAGCTGGCAGCCCACAAAGAACGACCGAGAAGAGACAGGAGCACGAACCAGTCACGTCGTCGTCCGAGAAGCCAAAGTCGACGAAGGGAACACCACGACGGCAAGTGTTGGTACCATGGAAGGTTTAGAGCTATGTCCAGAAGGTGTGAGAAGCCCTGCAACTACACCTCGGGAAACGAGGGGGACCTTTACTAGAGGCAGCCAGTGATTCCAGCCCCAAGACGCGTCGCCTATTTATCACTGATCGGGGGTCAAGAGTGCAATTCTTGGTCGATACTGGAGCAGACCTGTGAGTGTATCCACGAAGTGCAGTCACTGGGACATTGGAGAAGTCGGAATATGTCCTTTCAGCGGCCAACGGGACAACCATCGCAACGTATTGAACGATAACACTCACGCTGAACCTAGGACTACGCCCAGAATTCACATGGAGGTTCGTCATAGCCGACGTTTTGGAACCCGTCATTAATTTAAGCCCCACAGCTTCTTCAAACAATATTGCTCTTAGTAGAATTCTGAAGACGAAACTCTGCTGTTCTGTAGTGCTTTGGCTTAAGGGTTCTTGAAATTGTATTTTAGGACCTAGGATTTACTTTTCATTTATAGCTATGTTAAATCACTTTTTCAAATATATTACAAATACAAACTGTTCTAAATATCTATGACAACAACTAAAAAAATGACTTTGAAATTCGTGATATCTGTATATTGGTGTATCCTGACAAGAATCTTGAATAAGAATAATCAAAAAAGTTTTTTCAGACTGGAACTTTCGACATATATTTCAACAGGTTTATTCATTTGTTTATTTCTTTGCATTCAACTCTTTCTTCAGTTGGCTCAGTCTGCATAGAGCGAGATCCCTATAATCCCGTCTCTCTTGTAGCTTATCCAATGGAATATCAGCTTCTAACTGTTGGGCAATTTTCTGCACTAGAGGTCCTTCGAACTTGGGGATTGGTTTGAAATCTTGGCAGACGTTATGCATGCTATTTGCGTATTTTTCACAGTAGTTTTTGAAACCTTCTGCATTCAAATGTGTAGTTTCTAGTGTTCCCAGGAAGGCGTATCGCATTCCAAGTCCATCCGACATCACTTTATCAATATCTGCAACATCTAAAATACCATCATTCACCAAATTCCACGTTTCGTTCAGTATGGCGTACCTAAATGGAAATAGAAATCTTCTATAAGTTCATTACTTGATAATCTTATCTGCAAGGTCATTGAGAAAATACAATATGTAATTGTGAGGATTGAATGTTATTAACTACTACTCAATAATCTTAATTGAAAATAAAAGTCGTAAAGTACAAAAACAAAAACACGACTACAAGAAGCTTCAACTTCATTTTCCACAAATATTTGTGTTAATAAGATTGAGTATACAAATTTCATATCGAATGTGGACTATGTCTTTGATAAATCAAAACTTTATTCGGACCTGGACAATAGCTAGATTATTTTTTTAGTGATGATTCGTAACATCTCGAAGTTAGTCATAAACCAAAAATTTTCTTTTGATCCAATTTTAGGTACCCATAGTATGATCACGTGACACGGAATGGTTGATCTACTTAACGAGCGGTTCAGATGCCACTATGTCTTGTTGACAAAACGGTCCTGCAAGTCGTACGACAAAACGTTAGCGTACGTTCATGGTGAACCGCTTAACGCCTCTCGCTCTATCGCTGCTGACAAGACCAGCGGTCGGCGACCGCCCGACCTGCTCGATTGTAGCAGGTGGTGATCATAGTGCACCGCTCCATAGACCGCTCGTCAGAACGTCTCGCTGGCAAGCGAGAAAAGAATTAATAATGATTTCCGG
Organism: Micraspis discolor; assembly: GCA_030674115.1. Lineage (NCBI taxonomy): Eukaryota > Metazoa > Arthropoda > Insecta > Coleoptera > Coccinellidae > Micraspis > Micraspis discolor. The sequence goes on from JARTUT010001751.1 coordinate 1,094,569, forward strand.
TAGAAGCGAGTAGAAGCCGACTGCGCGCTCGTAAGCAGGCGCAGTACGTCCATACCTGTTCAATTATTCGTATGTTTATCACCCGCTTGCCAGCCGCGATAAAGCGAGGAACGGTTCCCTGTGGACGTACCCTTAGATTGGAGACGCCTTCCAATCTTTTAACCACCAAATCGGTGCTACAAGTGGCCAATTGAAAACTTTTCAGTGGTTGCATAACAATAGCTATGTGAGAACTATTATGGTTCGTCATTGTTGACGAACGAGGTCTATACATAGAGCAATGAGACTGGTAACGTTGCGTTTGATCTGGCAACACTGGAAGCCTGGGGCTTAGTGGGGAGGTAGAGGAACATGTGATCCACCTTCAGTATGAGTTTGACATCAATTTCGAGCAACGGTGTGCTATCAGGTTTTGCTTCATATTTATTACAAATGCAAAAAAAATCAGTGTCAGAGAATAGCTATGTTGAAGAGATCAGAATTTTCTCACATGCGATTATTTCATGAGCACTGCGTAGTCCTAGTTTTTCACTTGCCATGAGGAAGGAAAACGTCTATAACGTTTCAGAAATTGCCCAGAGCACAACCGAAGAACAGACATTTTGTTGAATATAATACAACTGAACGATAAGCTGACTTTTTTTCGGCCCGTTGGAAGGGGGAAGCTAGTGACTTCCCCACCGGGGGTCTCCAATTGTTCGAAGTTTGAATGATTTTAGTTGATTTGTGTTGCACCCACTAAACCAGCCTCCTCTTTCCCCAGGTTTCATCCATTTGTTGCCAAATACGGGTACTTATCAATCCAACCTCGTAGTATTGAACTATTCAGTATTCAATATTGTGTTGTTCTTGTTTGTGTAAACTGATCTTTTCTCCAGTAGTTATTTAGTTATGAAGATATGATAACAGTTGTTATTTAGACCTATACGAGGAGGATTGCCTTTTATATTTCGGGATTGTACAACTCTTGTGTAGCAATCTGTCAACTGACAGCTCTATCGTAAAGCTTGACATTTTTGAGGTTATAGGTACGTAGTAGAATGTTTTGATATACGAGCGCAATTTGTGTTGTTTAGAGTAACTTGAAAGGTCTATCTTGACTCAATTTTTGGCGATGGAGCTCCATCGATGGTGTGATGAATTCAACCGAGGGCGTAATTCACTGGTGATGTGACCTATGGTGTTATTCCAGAATCTATTTATGCTGTGCGCCAACTCATATTGCAAGATCGTCATGTGACCTATCGTGAGGTTGAGACAACCTTAGGCATTAGTGGCACCAGCATACATTCAATATTGCATCAACATTTGACAGTCTAAAAAATTTGTTTGCGTTGGATCCAACACAATTTGTCAATCGCTCAAAAAAAAAGGCTCGTGTCGATTGATCCAAAGAAATGATCCAAAAATACGACAACGATGCTTCGAAGCACGTCTGTGACATCGTGACAGGTGATGAATCGTGGATTTACGCGTTTAAGCCCAAAAGTGAACAGCAGTCGAATGTATAGGTGTTTCAAGGTGAGCCAAATCCAACAAAAGTTGCTCGCGCACGAAGCACTTCCAAGCAAATGGTCACCTGGACATTGGCAATTGTACCACTAGAACAACGCAGAACAGTCAATTCTGAGTGGTACACAACCATTTGTTTGCCAGTTGTCTTCCAAGAAATCAGGAAAACCAACCGCCGAGGACGGAGGCAACCCTCGTATGTAGAGGATGTTTAGTTGTAAATACTTGTTTGGACTTTATATGTTAGTATTCCAAATAAACGAATAAATTACGTCAATTACGCCGAATACTTACTGTATTCTGTTGAGAGCAAATCCTGGTACTTCTCTGGTGAGGGAAACCGGACTTTGGCCTATTTCTTTCATTATTTCTCTTGTCTTTTTCGCAACTTCTGGGTCAGTCCAAGGGGCAGGCACGATTTCAACAAGTGGAACATAGTACGGTGGATTGACAGGATGTGCGACCACAATGTTTTTTCTGTCAAAAATATTAAGTACAATTATTATTATTGTTATGATTGATGAATTGTGTGTGATTGAAGTCTCAGCAAGCCTTTGAATTGAAAAAAAAATTAAATTCAGAAAAAAAACTCAAGGAAGTGAAAGTACTTGAAGAGAGAAAACGCACAAATTATTTAAAAAAATTTAGAACATGGATCACCCCCTCTTCATTCAAATGCTCACTGTCATAATTGTTTTCAAAAGTGTTTCCTGGCACCGAATATCTAGCTCATTGAAATCGTTGCTTATTTTTTGTCCATTTTTGTTTCCACTTTTTGGTAAAATCCTAGTCTGATGAATATTCATTCAATGGGGATCATTGTGTAACAAAAAAATATATATCGAATATACTCTTTCCGACCAAGGGAATTTTTTATTTCAGAATGTATTGCTGTAAATGTGAAAAGAATGTCGAACGCAACAAAACTACTCGGGGAAAAATTTGTAGAAAATTTTATGCTCTACTTCGATATGTAAAATTTATTGTCTATTTTGTCGCTTCGGCTTAGTGAAATTTTCGGAATATATTATTTCCCTTATTCTAGAACTATCAACTTAAAATGGAATATTACCGCGTACATACCTGACGTTTTCGAGCACATGTTCTCTTTGTATTCTTAAATTTCACTGTCGTAGTTTCTTTCCAAAAGATATAATTATTTTTTCATCTACTTAAAGGCAAGCAATCACAGAAGTTAATTAATTACTTTACATTAACGTTCCGTCACTGATAAGGGCTCATTGAAACATTGGGGTGGTGGTCGAAAAAGAAATTAGTAGAATGTTCCTATCTGCTAAGCACCGGAAAAGAGAAATTTCAAAATGTCCGCCAATTTTCGATACTTTTACAAATACGTATTCGATTGACACTGATCGAACATATTAATTCAGTTTCAGTTGATGGAAAATTAATCGAAATGATTCATTTATAGTGAAATAATGCATGTTGTCGAAATTCAGAGAAGCACGCGAGATCAAGAGCTTTTGCGGATCTTTAGGGATCGATATGGATCACTACTAACATATTCTAAATGGTTTTCTATGGATAATTCGAACCTCGCACAAAACTGAAGGAAAACTGAGTGGTTAATTTTAAATTGAGATATAGGGTTGTTCATTAATCGTGGTGGTTGTATTAGTATCACACTATTCCAGAGTACTTTAGAATAAGCTCCTGATCTCATGTCAGAGCTTCCTGAATATATTTTTGTCAGACTTAAACTGTAAGATTTAAGTATTTTAGAGTTCTAAACATGTACTTAACCACATTTATCTTAATGTGAAATGTCCCCCAATATTCAGATCTTATTTTGGTAGAGATATTCTACTGGGTCTGAGGAATGTCTAATTATATTAATCTAAAATAGTTTGAGCTCCCCAAATATTATTCACCAAGCCGCAATTTGCCAAATTCATAAATTTCAGCAAAGTAGAGGTTGGCTTAGCTATGCGATGAAAATATATGGATCACAGTCTGTCAATATTTCAGCTTTGAAAGTGAAGTAGTTGTCATGATTTATGAGTGTTGCTTATGCTCAATCAGAAAGTGAATGACTTACTTGTTCCTATTGTGTCAGAAATGGTTACTGTGCATGTTTTTCTCTATTTCAGTGTCGTAATGAGTTCATTACAGTACTAAAAACAGTGCTGTAATAAACTCATTACCGCATTGTTTTTAGTTATATTTTTCGTTTTGTGGTTGACAACACTGACATCCTATCCATTAGAATGTCAACACGCGTCCATTGCATGTCAATTGTCGATATAAAACCATGTAGAGATTTGAACGCACCATTCAAATTCTATAATCTGTCAATTTTCGTATCAATCACACCAACTGCGAAAATAAAATACAAAAGGCACTAGGAGGTATAATCTGAATTTTCATTGATTTCCAATAAATTTCCCACAATTCTTGACTAAAATAGAGAAAATATCGTCTAATACTTGTTGCAGAAGGCAATTCCAACACTCATGCGTTCAAAAACTCGCTCCTTCGTCGCTCGTTTTCGAATTTCTCATTCGTGTTGGAATAGGTGCCAATTCTGCAACTTGTTTTGGAATATACTATTTATTTATTATTTTCCTTCATTCATTCATCTCATAACTGTACAACTTCACAATTTATATAGTGATACAAAGTTTAAAACGTTGCCTACGTACTTATTCTTCAGATTTTCACTGAATTTAGATGGCAAGAAGGTTGATGTCGAACTGGAAAGAATAGTGTTGCTGTCTACAATGTCATCCACATTCTGGAATACTTTTTTTTTCAGTTCCAAATTTTCTGGTACACATTCTTGTACTAAAATAGCCCCCTTAACCGCTTCTTCTAGATTTGTTGTACCTGTTCAGATAGAAACATTTTTAAACATTGAGATTCATATTATTCTAAAATTTTTTAACGAACTTATGGATAAATAATATTTCATAAGGTGTTTTTGAAAAAATCCATTCTTTTCAATTGAAAAATCGAAAAAGATGGAAGATGTCTATTGAAACGTTGGTAACAAGAACAATGAGACGGATGTAGTGTCGATGTATAGATGCTTGAATAATGATCTTAGTGGGTTAAGTACTGTCTAAAAACAGTTCTGTAATTCCTCATTACAGCATTATTTCTAGTTATATTTTTAGTTTGGTATTCCAATCAAATATCATGTAGGATTATAATTCGAAACCATCGATGTTCATTACCTACAATTCAAATTCCGTTACTAATTTTCGAAATCACGCCAACTGCCAAGGCACAATACTAAAGTCACTAGGATGTACTATACGAATTTCTTATTAAATTTAAGATTGCTTCGGTTATACAATATTTATCTCGTGTAGTATAAATCCAATGAAGTTCCGCAAATGGCTTTCGAAAGATCAGATTCGGTACTAAAAACGCTGTGAATATATCGATTAGAAGAAATGAAATCTAACTTTCTCACCTTTGATGCACAAGAATTGTTCTTTCGCATTCAGTTTTCCTCTAAGGAGTCCATTCTTTTCCAGCGAAGATAATTGATGATCTATATCTCTTAGAGCATTCTCAATTTGCTTTGGTTCGATGTCATAAATGAAGCATTTGTAGCCAACACTTGCAAAAAGCATAGCCCAAGACCTGCCTATGAGCCCACTGTAATGAAAAAAAAAATCTTTTAACATTCGTCCTCTTTTTTTATTTCAGTAAAATTAAGCAAATGGAAGAGACCAGAAGATTTCTGCATTATTATTCAAAATTAATTTCTACAGATCACTATACGTAAGTACCTATTATGCAATTTACTATACGGTATCTTATTCTTCTGTTTAAAAGACTCGACTACTGGCAATGACTTGAATATGAAAAAAATTAAACTTTATTATGGACGCTATGGCAGGTTAATTACACAGACTGACCTTTTTTTATTTCAATATAAAGTTGAATAGCATATGGTACAATGCACAAAATATGTAACTAGTTGAAATATGCAAAGTTTTCTTGTCTCTAATGTTTCAATATCTGATAAGTATTGAAAATAATTATTCAACCTCATTATTTATCGACACTATTGATTTATTTACACCTACTGGCCATATATTTCTTTGAAGGAACACAAAGATTGAAAAGAATTATTAAATTCTTACTTTTTTTCCGTTTCTGAAGGGTCAAATCTTGTCTTTTTGAAAATCACCAATTATGGGTGACAATATTCTGTTTTTTTTTTGCGCCCTTCTTCTAGTTTATTCAACTAGCAACGTGTTATCGTTTATCTCGAATGTATGTAATTTTAGAATGTCGAGCCGAAAATGGTCCGAATCGATTGGGTTCGTTGGTTATTGAGCCAAACCCGTCGAATAGTTCAGCATCTGAGATTTGGTTTCCTCAATAACTTCTAGAATATCCATCAGATCGATTCGGAACTTAAAAATCGTTTGAGGAACGTTGAAAAAAAAACGTCTACAAATTCTCTGAAACTCGTTAGTTAGAATATCTTTTAAAAATTCTGAAAATTGTATTCGAGAATATTCGATTACCCAAAAGATATTTGTCGGATCCCAACAAAAAATTGTGCATATGTGGAGCTCATTGATATCTTGCATATTCTGAAAATTCATATCCGTCGACTAAACTAACGGAAGATAGAGGTTTTTTTATGGGTTCATAGGATAAAATTGAGAATAGTTATTCCTTTTTCAAATACTAAAAATTTTAAATGGAACAAATCGAAAGTTGATGGATTAAAGTTTGTTAAGCTTCAATTATTTTACTATACCTAAAGCATCCTATTTTTTTGAATGAAGATTTTTGGCAACCAAAGATTTATTGGATACATTGACAATATAGTCAGTCAAAAAGTTCTACATTATTCCCAATAGTTGAAAACAGTTGAAAATCGAAAAAATTAATATTATATAGGGGCATACAGTTAAGATATCAAAGATGGTAGGTACTAAGGCCATTGTCACATGACAAAACCAAAATTTTTTATTCGAATAAAAATACTCATTTTAAAACACCAATCTACGTGTCTAGAGGTTTTCGTTCCCTATATGGGCCCATTTATAAGTGACAAAATTAATTTTGTTTAGATGTTCCACACTGTATATTAACTTCAAACAGTGCTTCTAACAATTTCATACATTCGGCAACGCTGCTTGTGAAAAGCACATAATTCTTCGAGGTGATTATTCTCATTAGAAAACATGAGAGCTCTTGAAACATTCCTCACTATACCTAGTAATTTTATTCCGGTATTAAAACAACAACTATAAAAATATTAGGTTATTTTGAAGGTTGACAACGAACGTAAAAATATTAGGTTATTTTGAAGGTTGACAACGAACGTTAATTGTTGTTTTCTTTCTATTCATTAAATCAATATTGTCCTAGCATATGTTAATGAATACGTAACCTTGTCATTTCACTTATTTTCAGGTTTGGCAAAGTAGAATTATGACAGATTTCATCTGTCCAAGATAAAAGTCAGATTTTTATAAAGAAGAACTTTCAGAATTGTACCTATAGGAATATATTTTTAGTTTTTAATCATTATAATGAACTAACCTGCCAATAATTCCTATTTTCTCCTTTCTGTCTGCCATATTCACTACCTTTTACAGCCGACTCACTAAACGAACTGGAGTGTTTTCTTTAAATCGAGTACATTATTATCACTATCTTATTTGTGATGAATTATGACACCGTTATCTGATTCTTTCGGGTTATGCAATCAATTAATTGATATATCATTTACTGAAAATTTGGGATATGCTGTACCGAACTTTCTGGGGGGCAACCCAAAGTGCAGATTAAGGGAGTAGGTATATCCTTCCAAATCAGATATAATCAAAATTTTTCTATATTACTTCTAAACGGTTAATGCCACTAGATTTAAATTTCCTGCAGATATTCATAATGTTGAAATACATTTTTTTGTTAAATTTTTATATTTCTGGCGTTTTCAAAGGATGATGTGTGTGAAGGCGGCCCAGCAGTTTTGGAAAAAAATTTTGTTATGCTGAATTTGTGCTGTTCGTTTTGTTTTTCTTTATTATATGTTATTATCTAGATTATTTACAAAATTAATACAATGGGCCAGCAGTTTTCGAAAAATTGACTTTCAACGACTGAAATGAATTGTACTATAAGCCTACTGACTTGTGCTGTTCAAACTTCAAAGAAAATTCTTACAATCTCCCGGAAAATAGAAAATTAAATAAAAAGGTACCTACTTTTATTTTTTGATAACAAATGACAAATGATGTATGAATTTTTGTTACATTTGTGCTGTGAATATTCTCACGGAAATACCTCACATTTTCTAGAAAATGCTCAAAATTTACGGAAAAAATATCTTTGTATTCTTCAATCTTTGAAATTATTCTCAAATTTACTTATTTGTGGATTCGCAAGTTTTTTACTATCAGACACAATTTCAAACTTTATTATACTAAATGATTCTCCTGCGCTATAATGACTATGTGACTGTCGGCACTGAGAAATGGGGTATCGGCCCTCTGAGAGCTTATGTGGGGTGATATGTTGCAGATACATTTTCTATGGTGAAAATGTAAAATCTGGTTGAAACCCAAAGATTGTTTCATACTCATTTATATATTATACTTTATAATTTGATGAATAACTGAAAATTTTATTTTGTCTCTGTAGAAACGTCATAATACAAAATTTGTTACTTATAATCCCTTCTGACAATCGAAAGGTGATGGGCAAACTTCATAATATTGTTGCAATTTAAAATATTCATCATCCATTCTACTAATTTTTAAGTTCTTTCCATTTGAAAGGTATAATAATTTTTTTTTAAAATACTATTTCAGCATAAGTTAGCACAAATGTATAACTGTATGAAAAAATTTTTACAGACAAAAACTAAAATGTTGAGCTTACTTGAACAGCATGAAATGAAATGAATGAACAGCACAATTTTTCTCAAGCCTAGTAGAATTTTTTCACAAATTTTGATTTAAAAAAAAAAACGAAAGTGCTAGGCAGGCTTGTACACCGCAGTTGCCATGGGCGAGTACAGCTGCTGTGCTGGGAATGGGAGCCTGGAAGGGGATTCATTTCTCCGATCAGTCACCCTGTTTTCAGTAGTAACAATGGTTAGGAGAGCATCGTGGCTTCACCGTTTGCACTGTCGTTCTTTCCTTATCACTCAGAGGACCTTCCGACGACTCTTCAACATTCCACATCATTGATCCCGTTCCACATCGAAATGTTATCGCGAATTGGGTTTGTGCATTGGAAGAATGTGGTTCAACTATGGCCTAGGGGTATGGGAACAGCCAAAACAGTGAGAACTTCCAAATATCGTCTAGTGAGAGACGCTGTTGAACAATCATCAGCACGCTATGCCCGGAAACATGCAACTGCATTAAATATATCTGACCGCTCTGTGAGGAGGATTTTGCATAAAGATGTATTCTTCCGTCCATATGAGATGATGGTGGTTCAGGAGTTGATGCTTACATATTTTCAAAACCGTGTAAACCGAGTTCAAGAAATGTTAGATCTTATCCCACCTAGGTCGAGGTTCTACAGTAGTGATGAAGCCCACTTCGATCTGTCTGTAGCCTGGAACAAACAGAACACATTTGGTAGGTTATTGGACCGTACATTTTTGAGGAGTATGGGCATACAACAGTCACCAATTAAAATTATGCTTTTTTGCATGAAAATTGTGCATCACTTCTGGAGGACATAATCTTGATGGTGATGATCTTGAAATTTATTCGAGAAAATGAGGTGTAGTACTGACTCAAGCAGAATAAATAACTTTTTCGTAGGTTGAGCTAATTTGTTTTAATAGTCCATTGGAACTACACTGGTTGTTTTGCCTCCTTCTCTATTATATTAGGTGTACAAATAAGTTTCCGCGGTTTTTTATAAAAAATTAGGAATTTATTGTGAAGGAAAGGTACATTACGTTTTATTCAAAGTATTTTCCATCATTTGCCACTACTTTTCCCCATCTTTCTGGCAACATTCGGATACCCCGTCGAAAAAACTCTTCATCTTTTGACGCTATCCACAAATCTACCCAATTTTTGGTGTCTTCATATGATGTGAAGCGCTGCTCAGACAGACCATGTGCCATCGACCGGAACAGATGATAATCAGAAGGGGCTAAGTCTGGTGAATACGGCGGGTGGGGTAAAACTTCCCAGTTGAGTGTTTCCAAGTATGTTTTTACCGGCGCCGCAACATGTGGACGAGCATTATCGTGTAAAAGAATAATTTTGTCGTGTCTGGAGTAGTAATGGGCGCGTTTTTCCTTAAGTGCCCGACTCAATCTCATCAATTGTGTTCGGTAGAGAGCTCCAGTAATGGTTTCGCTTGGTTTCAGCAATTCATAATACACGACACCAAGCTGATCCCACCAAATACACAGCATGAGTTTTTTTCCATGAATATTCGGCTTAGCTGTCGATGTTGATGGTTCGCCGGGCTTAACCCATGACTTTCTCTTCTTTGGATTATCGTAGTGAATCCATTTTTCGTCACCAGTGACTATACGATGCAAAAAACTCTTTTTTTTATTCTTGGCAAGCAGCATTTCACTCATGCATAATCGGCGTTCAACGTCTCTCGGCTTTAGTTCGTATGGAACCCAATTTCCTTGTTTTCGAATCATTCCTAACGATTTTAAACGATGTGAAATTGCTTGTTGAGTCACTTGTAGAGTAAGTGCAAGTTCTTGTTGCGTTTGGGACGAATCTTCCTCCAATAGTGCTTCTAATTCCATGTCTTAGTACACTTTCGGCCTTCCACTGCGTTCTTTGTCTTTAACGTCAAACTCACCGTTCTTAAACTTTTGGAAACATTCCTGACAACTTCTCTCACTTAAAGCAGCTTCACCATATGCTTCTAGAAGCAATCGATGCGCCTCAGCTGCAGATTTTTTCACATTAAAGAAGTAAATCAAAAGTTCCCGCAAATGATGCTTATTCGGAATAAAACTTGACATTTTTGCACGAAAAAAATTACGTGATGCTGATACGGAATCACTAGTACTTTAAGGTTATGGTGTTGCCAGATGACTAAACTTGGGATATTACGATTTACATCTGACCATTTCTCCATAACCTTCTGGTGGGGCCATCTTTAGACAAACCGCGGAAACTTATTTGTACACCTAATATTTTGGAGATTCTCCAGAAAATTTGAGGTATATCCATGAAATTATTTAAAGCACAGCTCAACACAAATTTTTACACTCAATTGCGATTGGAAAAGTAGATGTGCTTAGCTAACATTTTTTTAAAATAATTCATTTTCCGAGGAATTAAAAGAATTTTCTCAAATATTCGCATAGCACAACTCAGTAGGCTGGTTGCACAATTACTAGGAGTTGTTGAAAATATTTTTTTCCAAAAAGTCTGGGCTGGCGAAGTTTGTGCACAATCTAGACAAATACCAGTAGTACCACCTATGATGAAAGCTATTGAAAAAGGAAAACATGCCAAAATTGGTCATCCTAAATGGTTATGATGTTCTGTACTCAACAGTATATTCTTGAGATTGCCTTCTGCAACGATTTCTATATGATATTTTTTTTATTTGTGTGAACTTTAGTAGAGAATTGATGAAATATAATGAGAAATTCGTATTATACATATTAGTTCTCTTTAAATGTATTGTGGTGTAACTTATAAAAGTTGGTAGCACTGTTTTTAGTACGGTAATGAACATTACGATACTGAAGTAGAGAAAAAATATTCTTTATTTTTTATAATACCTACCGTTTTGGGAAGCCAAGAAAATTAGCTAAATTAATCTCGTATTTTATTATTATTAGATGACTAACAAAGGAAATTCAATTTATAATTCCTTATACATACAAAAAAATGTATAACTTAATTAGGATAATAAATATATAATATGATATAGCTTTAAAATTTCATGTCATTTGAATTTTAAAGCTTCATAACTTTTAATCACAATTTATCAATGGTATGTTCATCTTTGACCTTAGAAAAATGATTATTTCATTAATTTTTAATATCTTTTTCAATTTATTAATGAATGAATCATGCAACAATATAAAAAATTCTTTCAAAGAAAATGAAAAATCTTTTTCAAGCACTAGATTCAATTCTTCTCCTGAACTCAGAGACATAAATTTTCATTTCATATTTAAATTTTTTTCATGGAATAAATATAATAATAATTTTAACAATCAAGAAATATCGCTCGTTTTTCTTGGGGAATAAATTATATAATAAATTAAATTCTAAAAACAATTCATAATAATCATAAACTGAGAGGGGCTCTTAATTCAGTGTAGGTAACCTAATAGAAATCATCAGATATTTTCAATGCAACATGCTTGTCACATATAAAATATTTCTGTTGGAATCTCAACATTTAAAATTAGTTAAAATCAATTAAATGATGAAAAGAGCTATGAAGGAATAAAGTAATATGAATTACTGTATATATTACTAAAGAGGGATATCTCAAGACTGTTGTGATTAATCAATTGACTAATTCTGCAGTGGTTGATTGGCTTACAGTAGATTCTCTTCCTAGTGAACTACCAGGAGAATCAGCATTTTCATTTATCAATTTTTGTCTTTCACGATACATAGAAACCCTTATATTCTCTATCTGATGATATCGACAGAGTTTAATTAATGCAAAAACCGAAAGCCCAACCCATACTGCAAAAGAACCCCACACTCCAAATTGTGCAGTACCTAATTCGATGTAAAAATGGGTTGTGTTTATTCCATCTTTCCGATCAATATCTTGTCCAGCCGCTAGTTCACATCTGAAATACAATTTATATGTATATTATATGAAATATGTCAACTAAGAACTTGAGTCTGTTAAGTACTTCCTTAAAGGAAAACTTACGAAGAAAATCTCTGAGTGATATTTTGACACCACGTCATAAATCCCAATGTAATCATAAGTGCTGCAATTATAGTCATCCCACATAACAGTATTGCAGATAAAACATCTATGAAAGCTGATAGAAAACTACTGTCTGTTCCTTTATGCAAAAACACAGACAACCTATAAAAAAAAAGATATAAATTGTTGTACAGCAAAACTTTGCTTCTTTCAACCTGTATATTTGAATCAAAGATATCAGGCATAAAACCACTCCAACAAAGATTGTATAGTTACAATAGCCTTGTGATGCCCAATTCACTTTAAGTTGACCATCTGATTCTTGCCATTCACCAGTAGAAAATAGCAGACAGTGGCCCCTAAAAGCACTGTACAATAACTGCACCCCAATTTTAGTTCAAAATGAATCTACCTGAATTCATCTTGATGAAAACTCATAGGAACAATAATACATAATGACAAAATGAAAGCAACTACATATCCTGCAATTTGACTCAGTAAAATAATGTTTCTTAATGCCATATTTGAAGCAGTTAACAGTTATAACATTTTTATTTAAAACACTCCAATATATGGGATGTTTTCTTGATATTCAGTGCATCTAATTGATTGCATTCACTTCAAATAAAATGTTGTCCATTCCTTTGCTTTTCTCGATTCGCTAGTTTTTTGTTTATTTTCATTTATAATAGTTATGTCAAAATTAATCACAGAACAGAATGCATTTTACAAATGTCATTTCATGTTAATAGAAGAACAATGATAGAAGGTCTCATTTCATCAAAGTTAGATGGCGCTAGTTGCGCTTAATGAATATTCTGATTACCAGCAACACCCAAACCACTTAATACAAAATTAAGATATCTAAAATAGTTATGTTTGACATCTTAATGAAGATCTACGAGAGAAACAGTGAGTTTGAGGCTCTTGAATGGTTGAGGAAAATTTTCGATATCTGTAAAAATGCATCTTCACAAGTACCTATGGATTTATTCAATTTAAAAATAACTTTTTGATGTGGAAAAATTGTTTTTCGTCATTCCAAATCCACTTCAATTGAATCAATAAAGAAACGGAAGTCATCCATTAAAATTTCAGGAGCTCACTCCTTTAGAGAGATGGACGGACGGACAGAATCGATTGTGACCACTGATTTCAAGTTGATAAATTACGCATCTGTATAAACACCTCATTACAATGGATACCCTGAATAGTTCCAGAAAGCAAAAAACTTATGAGGAAGCGGGAAAAACATGTTGCAAAACCTGGGACGACTCATCGGCCCGGCCTACCCAAAAGTAAACGAGAAGGATAAGAAGATGTTATGGGTGACCTTCAGTAGGTCTTGAAGATCCGTCCAAGTATTCTCAGTGACTACAAAAAAAATTTCTGAACTATAGAAAGGTACCAGTGGCGTAGCGTGCCTTGTGGGGGCCCCGTATAAAAAATTTGTTTGGGGGCCCTTATATTGGGGTTAAAATTTTTCACAACCATTTTACAAATAAAAATCAAATTTTAAATATTCATTCTCATTGTCTTTTTTTCGGCAAACTGATTTATTAAATCATTTATGGCTGATGATGATTTGAGTTTTTCTAAAGTTTCTGCCTCTATGGACAATAGTGAGAGGTCTGACAGCCGTTCTGGTCCCATCGAAGTTCTAAGTAATTTTTTATTAGTTTTAATTTTGAAGAAATTTTGGGTACTTTTCTCATAACCTCTTCCCTTTTCTGTTTAATTTTTTTTTCTCAGCGCCGCTGGGATAATCTCTTTTCCTTTCACTAATTTCTTTTAAAAATTGCTACTGATACTGCTAAACCAGAAGAACTATATTGTTTGTACTGAATTACAATCAGGCCCGCCGCTAGCTGTCTGAGCGCCCGCGTGCAAATACTGTTCGAATCTAATCATAGACAAGAGACAAGTTTCAATTTCGAATGCAAAATGCAAATGATCCAAGGGGGTGTATATTCCGACAAAAACCCTCATTCTGTTTTTATCTTTATTTTCGTAATTCTCTGTTCAAAATCACGTACCTAACTAAACTATACTCGGCTAGTAAAAAGGGCGCAATTTGGTAACAGATGGTTTTTTATTACATGCAATAATTGGCTTAAATGATACGGCGACACTATATATATATATATATAAATAGTCTATATGATAATAGTCTTCGCTTGTATTTATTAAGTATTTGGGGTAAGGGTATAACGACTAATTTATGTAGGCGATGTTAAATAAACTCTTAATTTCTTTGCCGAGCTTTGAGCATTTATTCAGCTCTTCTTCAGGGCTTCTGAAATACAAATAATCATATAATAAATTGAATCTAACATGAAATTTATTTACTCACTGAAAATGAGGTTATACATAAAATTAATTTGGCGCAGCTGCAGACATTTCGTCCAAGACGAGATTTGAGTTTTAGGTCTTGGACGAAATGTCTGCAGCTGCGCCAATTAATTTTTATGTATAACCTCATTTTCAGTGAGTAAATAAATTTCATGTTAGATTCAATTTATTATATGATTATTTGTATTTCAGAAGCCCTGAAGAAGAGCTGAATAAATGCTCGAAAGCTCGGCAAAGAATTAAGAGTTTTATTTAACATCGCCTACATAAATTAGTCGTTATACCCTTACCCCAAATACTTAATAAATATATATATATATATATATATATATATATATTCTTTTGAACTTTTGGCTTACAATATTTAGTTAGCAAACAATGAAGCATATAGATTAGGGGTTAGTGACGGGGTGTCATACAATTCGGCGTATCACATAAAAGCCTAGGGAAAAAAAACCCCAGTAAAAAGCAAAACCCTGGCTCCCCACCTAAGTGTGGAAGTACAAAAATAAGCTGAACTATATTTTAGGGACTCCTTTCTTCAAGAGTGGTCTTCTATTGATGGAAACAGAGACTTCTTCAAGTTGCCCACATCAAATCTGGAAATAAAAAAGACAAAAGCAGAAAAAATAACTGAATAACAAAAATACAAAATTTGAAAGAGATAAAGAAAAGACCCTCAAATTCGCCTTTTTGTATTAACTCGATATTGTGAATCAAATATTTTTTAATAAAACAAGCTAAACCATAAATTTTACTGAGGAGATAATCAATGAATAATTATATTTTGGAGATTCTCCAGAAAATTTGAGGTATTTCCATGAAATTATTTAAAGCACAACTCAACACAAATTTTTACACTCATTTGCGATTGGAAAAGTAGATGTGCTTAGCAAACATTTTTTTAAAATAATTCATTTTCCGAGGAATTAAAAGAATTTTCTCAAATATTCGAATAGCACAACTTAGTAGGCTTGTTGCACAATTACTAGCAGTTGTTGAAAATATATTTTTCCAAAAAGTCTGGGCTGGCGAAGTTTGTGCACAATCTAGAAAAATACCAGTAGTACCACCTATGATGAACGCTATTGAAAAAGGAAAACATGGCAAAATTGGTCATCCTAAATGGTTATGATGTTCTGTACTCAACAGTATATTCTTGAGATTGCCTTCTGCAACGATTTCTATATGATATTTTTTTTATTTGAGTAAACTTTAGTAGAGAATTGATGAAATATAATGAGAAATTCGTATTATACATATTAGTTCTCTTTAAATGTATTGTGGTGTAACTTATAAAAGTTGGTAGCACTGTTTTTAGTACGGTAATGAACATTACGATACTGAAGTAGAGAAAAAATATCCTTTATTTTGTATAATACCTACCGTTTTGGGAAGCCAAGAAAATTAGCTAAATTAATCTCGTATTTTATTATTATTAGATGACTAACAAAGGAAATTCAATTTATAATTCCTTATACATACAAAAAATGTATAACTTAATTAGGATAATAAATATATAATATGATATAGCTTTAAAATTTCATGTAATTTGAATTTTAAAGCTTCATAACTTTTAATCACAATTTATCAATGGTATGTTCATCTTTGACCTTAGAAAATGATTATTTCATTAATTTTTAATATCTTTTTCAATTTATTAATGAATGAATCATGGAACAATATAAAAAAAATTCTTTCAAAGAAAATGAAAAATCTTTTTCAAGCACTAGATTCAATTATTCTCCTGAACTCAGAGACATAAATTTTCATTTCATATTTAAATTTTTTTCATTGAATAAATATAATAATAATTTTAACAATCAAGAAATATCGCTCATTTTGCTTGGGGAATAAATTGTATAATAAATTAAATTCTAAAAAAAATTCATAATAATCATACATTGAGAGGTGCTCTTAATTCAGTGTAGGTAACCTAATAGAAATCATCAGATATTTTCAATGCAACATGCTTGTCACATAAAATATTTCTGTTGGAATCTCAACATTTAAAATTAGTTAAAATCAATTAAATGATGAAAAGAGCTATGAAGGAATAAAGTAATATGAATTAGTGTATATATTACTAAAGAGGGATATCTCAAGACTGTTGTGATTAATCAATTGACTAATTCTGCAGTGGTTGATTGGCTTACAGTAGATTCTCTTCCTAGTGAACTACCAGGAGAATCAGCATTTTCATTTATCAATTTTTGTCTTTCACGATACATAGAAACCCTTATATTCTCTATCTGATGATATCGACAGAGTTTAATTAATGCAAAAACCGAAAGCCCAACCCATACTGCAAAAGAACCCCACACTCCAAATTGTGCAGTACCTAATTCGATGTAAAAATGGGTTGTGTTTATTCCATCTTTCCGATCAATATCTTGTCCAGCCGCTAGTTCACATCTGAAATACAATTTATATGTATATTATATGAAATATGTCAACTAAGAACTTGAGTCTAATAAGTACTTCCTTAAATGAAAACTTACGAAGAAAATCTCTGAGTGATATTTTGACACCACGTCATAAATCCCAATGTAATCATAAGTGCTGCAATTATAGTCATCCCACATAACAGTATTGCAGATAAAACATCTATGAAAGCTGATAGAAAACTACTGTCTGTTCCTTTATGCAAAAACACAGACAACCTATAAAAAAAGATATAAATTGTTGTACAGCAAAACTTTGCTTCTTTCAACCTGTATATTTGAATCAAAGATATCAGGCATAAAACCACTCCAACAAAGATTGTATAGTTACAATAGCCTTGTGATGCCCAATTAACTTTAAGTTGACCATCTGATTCTTGCCATTCACCAGTAGAAAATAGCAGACAGTGGCCCCTAAAAGCACTATACAATAACTGCACCCAATTTTAGTTCAAAATGAATCTACCTGAATTCATCTTGATGAAAACTCATAGGAACAATAATACATAATGACAAAATGAAAGCAACTACATATCCTGCAATTTGACTCAGTAAAATAATGTTTCTTAATGCCATATTTGAAGCAGTTAACAGTTATAACATTTTTATTTAAAACACTCCAATATATGGGATGTTTTTTTGATATTCAGTGCATCTAATTGATTGCATTCACTTTAAATAAAATGTTGTCCATTCCTTTGCTTTTCTCGATTCGCTAGTTTTTTGTTTATTTTCATTTATAATAGATATGTCAAAATTAATCACAGAACAGAATGAATTTTACAAATGTCATTTCATGTTAATAGAAGGTCTCATTTCATCAAAGTTAGATGGCGCTAGTTGCGCTTAATGAAATATTCTGATTACCAGCAACACCCAAACCACTTAATACAAAATTAAGATATCTAAAATAGTTATGTTTGACATCTTAATGAAGATCTACGAGAGAAACAGTGAGTTTAAGGCTTTTGAATGGTTGAGGAAATTTTAGATATCTGTAAAAATGCATCTTCACAAGTACCTATGGATTTATTCAATTTAAAAATAACTTTTGATGTGGAAAATTGTTTTTCGTCATTCCAAATCCACTTCAATTGAATCAATAAAGAAACGGAAGTCATCCATTAAAATTTCAGGAGCTCACTCCTTTAGAGAGATGGACGGACGGACAGAATCGATTGTGACCACTGATTTCAAGTTGATAAATTACGCATCTGTATAAACACATCATTACAATGGATACCCTGAATAGTTCCAGAAAGCAAAAAACTTATGAGGAAGCGGGAAAAACATGTTGCAAAACCTGGGACGACTCATCGGCCCGGCCTACCCAAAAGTAAACGAGAATTATAAGAAGATGTTATGGGTGACCTTCAGTAGGTCTTGAAGATCCGTCCAAGTATTCTCAGTGACTACAAAAAAATTTCTGAACTATAGAAAGGTACCAGTGGCGTAGCGTGCCTTGTGGGGGCCCTGTATAAAAATTTGTTTGGGGGCCCTTATATTGGGGTTAAAATTTTTCACAACCATTTTACAAATAAAAATCAAATTTTAAATATTCATTCTCATTGCTTTTTTTTTCGGCAAACTGATTTATTAAATCATTTATGGCTGATGATGATTTGAGTTTTTCTAAAGTTTCTGCCTCTATGGACAATAGTGAGAGGTCTGACAGCCGTTCTGGTCCCATCGAAGTTCTAAGTAATTTTTTATTAGTTTTATTTTGAGAAAAATGAAGAAATTTTGGGTACTTTTCTCATAACCTCTTCTCTTTTCTGTTTAATTTTTCTTTTCTCAGCGCCGCTGGGATAATCTCTTTTACTAATTTCTTTTAAAAATTGCTACTGATACTGCTAAACCAGAAGAACTATATTGTTTGTTCTGAATTACAATCAGGCCCGCCGCTAGCTGTCTGAGCGCCCGCGTGCAAATACTGTTCGAATCGAATCATAGACAAGAGACAAGTTTCAATTTCGAATGCAAAATGCAACTGATCCAAGGGGCTGTATATTCCGACAAAAACCCTCATTCTGTTTTTATCTGTATTTTCGTAATTCTCTGTTCAAAATCACGTACCTAACTAAACTATACTCGGCTAGTAGAAAGGGCGCAATTTGGTAACAGATGGTTTTTATTACATGCAATAATTGGCATAAATGATATGGCTTGTATTTATTATATATAACGATATATATATATATATATATTCTTTTGAACTTTTGGCTTACAATATTTAGTTAGCAAACAATGAAGCATATAGATTAGGGGTTAGTGACGGGTGTCATACAATTCGGCAGTATCACAGAAAAGCCTAGGGAAAAAAAACCCCAGTAAAAGCAAACCCTGGCTCCCCACCTAAGTGTGGAAGTACAAAAATAAGCTGAACTATATTTTAGGGACTCCTTTCTTCAAGAGTGGTCTTCTATTGATGGAAACAGAGACTTCTTCAAGTTGCCCACATCAAATCTGGAAATAAAAAGACAAAAGCAGAAAAAATAACTGAATAACAAAAATACAAAATTTGAAAGAGATAAAGAAAAGACCCTCAAATTCGCCTTTTTGTATTAATTCGATATTGTGAATCAAATATTTTTTAACATAACAAGCTAAACCGTAAATTTTACTGAGGAGATAATCAATGAATACATACATACATCTTTCTCGAAGATTTTTTTTAAGTATCCGTATGTGTCTCTTGAAGGAGAATAATCTCAGCACCATAGTCCTTTGCTAGTTTAGAAATATAATCACTCTTGTCCTTAGAAATACCTTCTATATTCAAATCTAATACACAAAATTTGTCGCCAATCTGCAAGGAGGATTCTTCGAATCGGGTCTTGCGGTCCAAGTGATGATTTTTCAGATCTTCTGATGTTTGAAGTCTGCTATGGAACCCATTCAAAGGGAAATCATCATCCATAGTTGGGAAGGTTGTGATATAACACTTATTTCATTGAAAAAATAGCAGAGGAAAAATTATCGACTGACATTTATTATGACTTATGTCATAAATATATAAATATTCAACTACTACTACGTGGTTGTAATATTGGGAAAAAGAACATCTGCAAATTTTTCTCGTAGAATATTATATAGAATTTGGTCATTTGTGAAATAAAATGAATTAGAAAGTTTTTATTTTTTTTCCTTACAGACTTTGGGGGCCCCCGTGGCCCGAGGGCCCCGTATAATTGATACAGCTGATACGGCGGCAGCTACGCCCCTGATAGGTACATACTATGCATATCCCCTATTGTACTGATAATTCATTATTTTGTCTATAATGGTTCACACACAAACGAGAGATATGATATGGTGTGTCGGAACTTTTCCAAGGGCTATTTGATATAGACATTTTCACTACATTGTACAGAGTGTTTCAAGTTCAACTGCATATTAGACGTTACGAAAGACTGAATGTATTTCAAATCTGGAAACTGAGATATGATTCATTATACTTAAGAAAATTATCGACTGACATTTATTATGATTGATGTCATAAGCTTATTTAAGCTTATTTCTGTACACACAACAATACTTATGCGGGGAGCCAGGGTTTTTTTTACTGGAGTTTTTTCCCTAGGCTTTCATGTCATACACCGAATTGTATGGCATCCCGTCACCAACCCCAGCTAACATTTGTTTGTGAGTCAATAGTTCAAAAAAATATATATATATTCTGGTTATCCCTAGTGGGAAATAAGATGAAAAAAATTTTTACTTTCTCATTTACCTGAATAGGGTGCTCATGAATTTATGGGTGAAAATTTCATCGAGAGTATTAGCTAATTCAGATTCTGCTCGTCCATGAGCACGATGACTTCCGAACGAAACTACCTTGATAACAGATTGTTCTTGTTGCCAACGTTTCGATAGACTCTTCTATCGTTTTCAAGGCAAATTAACTTTAAAAAATCTGTTTGAAATAAAAAATAAGAATTGTGCCATTTTCTGACACTGTTAGCTTTTCAAAATCTTATTTGCCTTGAGAAAGATAGAAGATGTCTATCGAAACATTGGTATCAAGAACAATAATACATGTTGGATATTGCCCAAATAATAATTCTACATGACTGAGCTTATTATTGAAAAAAAGTTATTGTATTGTATTAAATATTTGAATTGATGTATCTGAACTTCATTTTGTTATTGTGAATTGTCCTATACATGTATTACATGTTCAAAAAAAATCATTAAATTATATCATTACTTCAGACAATATATTCAAAATGCTTACAATCGTCTATGATCTACAATGAAGTTGAAACTAAGATATTTACTTAAAAAAAATCAGATTATTTTGCAACAACTTAAAAATTTCATAATTTAAAAGCTTGAGAAGTTTTCAATATACATATCATATTGATGTGTTTAAGGCCGGTACTGTTGTCCATAAGAAATTATTGGTAGAATCGGTCATTTCGGTTTTCCGACTTCCTTGATCAAACTGGATAAATATGACAAGATATGTGGTAACAGCTCCAAAAATCTGAAATATTTTTAAAATTACTTATTGAGATCCTTAGTTAATCGGTCTTAATTGCATTAATCTTCAATCTATTTGAGCTATTATCATGCTTTCAGATGATTACCATTTGGCCAGAAAAATTGAAGACAGTAGATGTGGCAATTTCCGTTTTGTTTATTCAGATTATACTGGGTCTCTCATTTGAAAGTGTCCCCCCTCAATATGTCAATAACAAATCAGAATTTATGAAAACACTTAGACAGGTCCACTTTTTATGACAGGGAAGCACGATCAGGGATACAAAACTTGTTTGTACCAGCAACGCCTAGGAGAGGGTTGTAACACCATCCGGAACTTGAATAGGGTAAGTGGGTAGTTTTATAGAACGTACGAATATATGCACGAATTCAAATTACGATAGTCTTGCAGTTTGTGATCATAAAGTGAATTACTCACAAAGAAACAAGTGTTTTTCGTCGATTTATGGTATCGATAGAACTAAACGAAACAGAGATGTTCTAATTATGTAATAGTATAATTTCTGTTGAGAGAAATTTTTCATAAAGTTGCAGAAATAATAGTGAGAATTTACCGCAAATGCTCAAAGATTGCATGCAGCTGTACAATGCTTCTTCAAAATTATTTTGTGCATGTTGAAGCATTTCAGGAGTAATTTTCCGACATCCTTTCACAATTCGTGCACTAATGTCGTCTGAAGTCTAAATATGCAAGTCTGGTTTTATCAACTTGTGATTTCGAATGGTTTTAGAAGAAAAATCAAGCGGTGTTGGATCTGGCGATCTTGCGGGTCAATCCACTGGACCTCTACCGACTATTCAACCCTTAGCGAACCTACCATTCAACTACTATCTTACCTGTCTCCACCCATATATTACCATACCCATATACAGACATTTGGGTAAATCTATCAGCATCTTGTTCGAAGAACAAGAGAGCTAAAAAGGGGCATTTATCCGAAAAGAACACGTTTTACAAAAATACAGGATTTGCGAAATCCTGTATATGAAATAGGCTCTGTCGCTTTTATTCCGTGAATCCCGATGATTTCGAAAGATTTGCTTATGTCATTTAAAAGATAACAGTTTCCTGTTAGTTAACCCATATGATGAATAAATCACAAAAATCAATATAATTTGTTATCACTTATGAATACCACAGCATAGTGTAAAGTGAAGCTTTGAGAGAAAACTACTTACGGAGTAAGTGAGTGTATAATCTATAACGAAGTATCCCATTGCAGAAAATTCAATTTTTTGGTGCAGCATTTGCAGAGAAAAAGTTTGGATCTATAAAGTATCATTATCAAATAATTTTTTATAATTATTTTCCTCACACTTACGTTCTTTTCAAGCGATATATTGTAATTTTTATTTCTCATTTCATGAAGCACAGTAGCTGTTGAATTTGCCTGTAAAGATAAGACCAGATAAAAAAATATATAAAGGCACTGACGTGAAGATAGGGGCTATTGCGCGCTTCTTGGAACAGTATGACACAGAAATAACGTACATCTTAGACTATAGTCTAAGGATAATATAAAAGGATCAATTAATAAGTATCTTGAATTAACAATAACCAAACTTTTTTTGATAAATCTTCAAACCAGTAATTAATAATTTATTATGATTATCTATGACATGGACATAAAGTATAGTAAAATAAAATACATAACACAATTTATCGAAGATATCAGATAAATATGGATGAATGTGATCTTTCATCATCCAGCGTTTCTCTACCCGATTTGAATCTCCCGAACCACTCGTAAACTTGCGCACGGGATAGACAATATTCACCAAATGCATTTTTTAGCATTTGGTGCGTTTCAGTTTTTCCTTGTTTAACACAAAAGTCAATTGCAACTCTTTGTTTGAAATATGCATGAAGGAATCGCCAAAATTTGATATGGTAGGTACCTACATAATAATAATGAAACTATTTTTGTGAATTAAACATGTAACTAAAAAAATAAGCATTAACAACCACACTCAAAACGAACTTGAAGAAGATGTTCGAAGTATGAACCATTTTGCTGAACACATAATTCACATCGACGTCTAACAGATCCAACAGCTGCAGCTAAATTTCAATTTCTTTATTCGTCGCAAGCATTTTGAATACGGTTAATAAGTTCTTCTTTTGAGTTCACAGGAGTCGCATATACGATCATTCAAAAAGCCCCATACGAAGAAATCCAAAGGAGTAATATCGGGGCTCCGTGGAGGTCAACTGATTGGCCCATTATGTCCGATACATATTTTTGGAAAATTATTGTCCAACCAGTTCCTCACATTTCTATGAAAGTGGGCTGAACAACCGACAAGTTGAAACCAAGTCATTAATCTTGATTCTACTGGAATATTAGCCACATATTTGCATGCTCTGTTCCATTAGAAATTGTAAAAAATGTTCACCATCAACTCGTTGTGTTAAGAAATAGGGTTAAAATAGGTGATTATTATAAAATCCAAGCCAAATATTAACAGTAAATTCTACTTAGAATTTTCTTGCTCGAATGGCATGTGGATTTTCGTGGTTATGAAAGTTTAATAATGTATAATAATAATATGGTATTCAAGAAGTTTTTATATGCTCAACTGAACCAAGAATCCTTTGGCAAAAAAATAACCTTCGCTGTTCATCACTTTTTCGTAAACCTTGGACGGGCTGCATGGAAAATATGTCGACGGCCTTTTTTTTTAAATTAGAGAATTTTTGACTGTGCATTACGGAAACCACTGGTAGAATAGAAAAGAAATGATATAATGCAAAAAGTGCTCCTTGACGCACAAAACCTTTGTTTCAAGTTACATAAAAATATTTCAAGTAGTG
The DNA here is from genome assembly GCA_030674115.1 of Micraspis discolor. NCBI lineage: Eukaryota > Metazoa > Arthropoda > Insecta > Coleoptera > Coccinellidae > Micraspis > Micraspis discolor. The sequence goes on from JARTUT010001751.1 coordinate 1,119,052, forward strand.
TGAAAGTTAATAAAAATTTTTTTTTTATAATTTTTACTCCCCGTATCTCGGAGTGGGAACATTTCTCGACATCTGTTTATTTGACAAGCTAGGGCTTATTCTTGATGTAAAATACGTGTTTAAAATTTCTTTGTTGCGATATGGACCATCCTGTATAGGGAAGAGTAAATGTACCAAATGAGAACTTTACCGAAGGCCATACTGAAATCAATATAGATTATAGATATCCACATATTATGCTGCTCGACTTAAATGCTGTTTTTAACTTTGGTCGTATAAAAATTCAAAGATCAGCTACAATGCGTAATTTATACATTTGGCTATACTTCTTTAGTAGTTATGATTTATGAAATGGCACAATTATTAAGGCTGTCCTCAAGATTATCGCTATTTTTCAGTGTGTACGTACGCAGATTATCCGGACCTACAGGTTCATTTGGTAGACTGCCCGGACATGCTCAAATTTTATCACCCAATCAATTTTGTGATCTATATTCCAAAATAACGGACATTTAGGGCCACGATAGCAAGCTGTTCTGATAGTTTAATGAACCTGAACAAGCTCGCAAAAATGCGTCTGAGGTTGTCAAAATTTAAACTGAATCGCTTCACTTTACCTGGGCCCTAGCCAGGTACTAGGTTATCATTCAGTTTCGCGACACCCTGTAAAGAGACAATTTGTGTTTCTCTTTTAATTGAAACAACCAATGTGAATAAAGTGCATATAGATTTTACACGGTACATATGCCTAGTACCTGGGCGCCTAGACAGTTACTAGGTTGAGTTTCGTGAGACCCTGTAAAAAGATAATTTGTGTTTCTCTTTGTTATATTGAAATAACCAATTTTAATGAAGTGCATATAAGATTTTACAACGGTACATATGCCTGAATGGCATTTTTTTCAAGTTTCTCTCAGCCTATCTGTCATTCTGTCTGTTCCTATGTTTTTCCGCCTCATCTCTGAAATGGTTGTACTAATGGTTCCATAAGTTTTAATATCCTATTGTACTTCCAATAAAATTTTTTCGAAATCGCCTTCCTTTCCAAGTCACACCTCTCAAAAGGGGTCGACGAATTTGCGGTTTTAAATTATTTTTACCGGTTCTGACTATCGAATGGTAATAAAACTCCCCACATTGGAATAACTGCATAATTGATTCTTACAGGAATTATTTCAACCTCCTAACTTTATTATTAGGGGTTAAAAATAGCGACCCCTATTACTTTTTCTGTTATATCCGTTTTTGTGATCACGAGATATTGAAAATTCTTCCTTCCCTTAAATCATGGCACAATTTAGAAAAAACTTCTCTTGGAAAATTTTGATATAATAGATAATTTTCCCGGAATAAATAAAAATTTGGAATTAAGCTTATCCAAATTAAATACAAGTTCACAGAATAATTGGACATTGAGTTGAATAGTCTCTGATTTCGTTCATTGATGGAATACATTTTATGTGATACCTTTTGGTCAGTTCCATTATTTAAAAAATTTGTTTGAGTTCAAATTTTAATTTCGAGAAAAGTTAATAACTTTTGAGTATAGTAAGTTTATTCAAATTCGAATATGTTAGATATGCATTCTTGTAATGGTTTGGTCGACGGAAATTCACTAACGTCTGGTTTCTGAAACACTGATCAAACCTCATGTCAACCATGGATATAGAAAATATAGATGTCTAACTCGAGGTCGAAAAGTGAGGCATTTAATTGAACTGACAAAATGTCCTCGAACGAATTGATTAAGTTAAACTGTAATTACGGTAGTGTTTTCGTGTAGTAATTTTTTTATTACGGTCTTCTCAAGATGGTGCGCTGTTCTGTATTCGACTGCTCAAATGAATACAGAAAAGGATTTAACATTCACTTCTTACAGTAAGTTTAATGTCAAAAGGTAGGGGAAACTGGGGGAATGGTGGCCCCCTAAGCTTTAGTGGGTTTTTTTGTAGTTGTTTTTTCATCAATACTTTTGAAAACTGGAGAATAATTTGAATAGACCATTTGAAACTGAAATATTTATTGAAAAATGAATCAAAAATAAAGAAAAATGTTTTACAGCAAAAAAACGGAAAGCCTATGTGGCTATAATTACCCCATAGTGTAATGGTGACAGAAATTACCCCAACAAAAAATAACAGTTATTTAGTTACAGTAATCACAGATATATATTTTTTTCAGTATCGGTACATGCTTTGTGAGCCCAATTTCCACACGAATTACACCTCAACCATAACTTCCCATTTTTCCGCATACTGAACATATGTCGCTTCCATGCGAATCTTCGTCGAATTCGTCATCATTATCCTCATCTTCTAAACTTATTTCCCGGTAGATTTTCTTATTTTTTTCCTCTTGTTATCTTCACTGTCTTTTCCATTTCTTTGTTTTCTTGGCGATCGTTGTAAAACAACTTTCTTTCATAATCCTGCTGCATATTCGGCGTCCTCTGTTTTTGCCGAGATATTAATTTTTTATTTGCTCTTTCTTGGAGAACATCTTTGTTTGGGGTGGACGTGATTATTTGGGAATGCTGCTTTGCGGCCACCCTTTTACTGTCACCAGTATTAGGTTTTTAGGGCCCTGGTATTGGTAAAATTTCGTGGAATGACTTTCAAACATCTGAGTTTTGTGATTTTTGTGAAGGCTCCATTTTTTCAGAATGTGTTCTGCATGGAAGTTGACCCTGTTGAAGGGGTGGCGTGTTGCTCCTTTCAGGAGTTTTTTTTTATGTTGATGGGTAACAGGAACGTCGTGAATAGGACCAGTAGAATCTTTTATACTGTTAAGAGTTGTCTGAAGTTCAGCTGGCTCGAAGTCTATCTCAGTGAATATATCTGGATTATAAGAACAGATCCCTATTGCTCTAAATCTATTCAGAGCTTTTTCAGGAGTAGCTACACTAATGAATGCCAAGTCGAAAAGTTCCGCAATTTCAAATGGAGTTATTTTTTCATGAGGATGATTCCTTAAATAGTTGCTGCATTCTGAATTGAATGCTGTCTTCAGCGGGCCATAAAATGCGACATCGAGTGGCTGCATTTTGTGTGAGGTGTGTGGAGGGATCGATAGAAGAAAAATACCGTTAGCCCTGCAAAACTCATAAGCTTGAAGAGTGGATTGGGTTGAATGATTATCTAATATAAGGAGAACCGGATTTTCCTGACTCGCTTTCACGAAAGATTAAATGTTGCAGATATTGTTGGAATAGTTCTTCTGTAATCCACCCTTTATCAGAACAAGTATAGAGGGCTCCTGCTGGACCTCCTTTTTGGAGCTGCAGATTCATCCCTTTCGCGGATAAATGATGAACATTGGTGGCACATAAATTCCGGTTGCGCTATAAGCACACACCACTGTTATATTTCGACCGTTTTCCCAGCTTGTGGCAAATCCAACCTGTTTTAATCCCTTCTGGCAAAAATTTTTCCTGGCTTCTGAACTGTGGAGATTCCTGTCTCATCGGTGTTGAAAATTCTATGAGCCTCAAAATTATACTTGGTTAGTAATTTTTCCAGGTTTGCGACAAATATGGAAACCTCCTGCCTACTGAAAGCTGTTATTCTATTAATCGATGTTGCTTCCGGCTTGCGAAGTGCGATTGACGAATTTCTTTTCATGAATTCATACAGCCAGTCATCACCAGCAGTTTTAGAATTTTTGTTATAAGGAAATGACAGATTGTTTCTAACGGCATATTCAAAAGCACATTTTTTAATTTCTTGCCGGGAGATTCCGTAAAAAAGTTTTGAGAGATGGATGACATGCTGCGCTAACAAATTCTCCTCATGTTTTGAAAAAACAGGTTTTCTTCCTAATGAAGGTCCATTATTACTATTTTGCTTCATTCTTTTCTCCAGAGTACTTCTCGGAATGTTGGAAGCTCTGGATACCTCCCTAACACTTTTACCGTTTATCACTGCCACAATGGTTTCTTTTAGCTGTTCACTAGTCCAAGATCCTTTTTCAGTTAGCCTGCGATAAGGCCTCGGCATTTGAAAATCATGCTAACGTTACCTTCAACATGAGCCTATTTCAAGCGAAAGACCGCTCATTATTCTGGTCTTTCTAGCTTTAGTGGGTTTTTTTGTAGTTGTTTTTTCATCAATACTTTTGAAAACTGGAGAATAATTTGAATAGACCATTAGAAACTGAATTATTTATTGAAAAATTAATCAAATATAAAGAAAATTGTTTTACAGCAAAAAACGGAAAGCCTATGTGGCTATAATTACCCCATAGTGTAATGGTGACAGAAATTACCCCAACAAAAAATAACAGTTATTTAGTTACAGTAATCACAGATATATATTTTTTTCAGTATCGGTACATGCTTTGTGAGCCCAATTTCCACACGAATTACACCTCAACCATAACTTCCCATTTTTCCGCATACTGAACATATGTCGCTTCCATGCGAATCTTCGTCGAATTCGTCATCATTATCCTCATCTTCTAAACTTATTTCCCGGTAGATTTTCTTATTTTTTTCCTCTTGTTATCTTCACTGTCTTTTCCATTTCTTTGTTTTCTTGGCGATCGTTGTAAAACACCTTTCTTTTATAACCCTGCTGCATATTCGGCGTCCTCTGTTTTTGCCGAGATATTAATTTTTTATTTGCTTTTTCTTGGAGAACATCTTTGTTTGGGGTGGACGTGATGATTTGGGAATGCTGCTTTGCGGCCAACCTTTCACTGCCACCAGTATTAGGTTTTGAGGACCCTGGTATTGGGAAAATTTCGTGGAATGACTTTCCAACATCTGATTTTTGTGAAGGCTCCATTGTTTCAGAATGTGTTCTGCATGGAAGTTGACCCTGTTGAAGGGGAGGCGTGTTGCTCCTTTCTGGAGTTTTTTGATGTTGATGGGTAACAGGAACGTCGTGAATAGGACCAGTAGAATATTTTATACTGTCAAGAGTTGTCTGAGGTTCAGCTGGCTCGAAGTCTTCCTCAGTGAATATAGCTGGATTAAAAGGACAGATCCCTGTTGCTCTAGATCCATTCAGAGCTTTTTCTGGAGTAGCTACTCTAATGAATGCCAAGTTGAAAAGTTCCGCTATTTCAAATGAAGTTATTTTTCCATGAGGATGATTCCTTAAATATTTGCTGCATTCTGAATTGAATGCTGTCTTCAGCGGGCCATAAAATGCGACATCGAGTGGCTGCATTTTGTGTGAGGTGTGTGGAGGGATCGATAGAAGAAAAATACCGTTAGCCCTGCAAAACTCATAAGCTTGAAGAGTGGATTGGGTTGAATGATTATCTAATATAAGGAGAACCGGATTTTCCTGACTCGCTTTCACGAAAGATTAAATGTTGCAGATATTGTTGGAATAGTTCTTCTGTAATCCACCCTTTATCAGAACAAGTATAGAGGGCTCCTGCTGGACCTCCTTTTTGGAGCTGCAGATTCATCCCCCTTTCGCGGATAAATGAACATTGGTGGCACATAAATTCCGGTTGCGCTATAAGCACACACCACTGTTATATTTCGACCGTTTTCCCAGCTTGTGGCAAATCCAACCTGTTTTAATCCCTTCTGGCAAAAATTTTTCCTGGCTTCTGAACTGTGGAGATTCCTGTCTCATCGGTGTTGAAAATTCTATGAGCCTCAAAATTATACTTGGTTAGTAATTTTTCCAGGTTTGCGACAAATATGGAAACCTCCTGCCTACTGAAAGCTGTTATTCTATTAATCGATGTTGCTTCCGGCTTGCGAAGTGCGATTGACGAATTTCTTTTCATGAATTCATACAGCCAGTCATCACCAGCAGTTTTAGAATTTTTGTTATAAGGAAATGACAGATTGTTTCTAACGGCATATTCAAAAGCACATTTTTTAATTTCTTGCCGGGAGATTCCGTAAAAAAGTTTTGAGAGATGGATGACATGCTGCGCTAACAAATTCTCCTCATGTTTTGAAAAAACAGGTTTTCTTCCTAATGAAGGTCCATTATTACTATTTTGCTTCATTCTTTTCTCCAGAGTACTTCTCGGAATGTTGAAAGCTCTGGATACCTACCTAACACTTCTACCGTTTATCACTGCCACAATGGCTTCTTTTAGCTGTTCACTAGTCCAAGATCCTTTTTCAGTTAGCCTGCGATAAGGCCTCGGCATTTGAAAATCATGCTAACGTTACCTTCAACATGAGCCTATTTCAAGCGAAAGACCGCTCATTATTCTGGTCTTTCTAGCGGTCATGGGATATATTGAGAAAATTAGGTGAAGCTACTCCTCTTACCTCCTCATCATCAAAAATTGATCCCAATTTAATCGCACGCCGCCTAGTTAATGTCTCTGAATCAGTCAATTTATCCCAATCTAAAATGAGGAATATGAAGAAACAATTGCAGATCTTCAGGAGATCAGCTCCTACTTTAGAATATGTGTCACATCCATTCAACATAGATGAATTGAGGGCTGCAATCAAATCTACCAAATCTCGAAAGGCAGCAGGTTTTGACGGAATTTATCCAGAATTCATCAAACATTTAGGAAAAAGGCCTTGTCTTGGTTATTGTCTTTCTATAACAATATTCTGAATTGGGAAACTTTCCTTCCGAATTTCGTAAGGCTAAAGTAATAGGTATTTTGAAACGAGGAAAAAATCCTTGTGATCCTAGTAGTTATCGACCCACCAGTTTATTGAGTGTTCCTTTCAAGATATTAGAAAGGCTAATCCTTTTCAGAATTGAATCTTCTATAGAAAATGCTTTACAAAATTTCCAGGAGGCTTTAGAAAAAACAGAAATTGTTCGAATCAGGTTCTCAGCCTTACAACTTTCATAGAATCAGGCTTCAATGATAGGTTGAAAACAGGAGCTGCTTTCATCGATTTATCTTCGGCATATGACACTGTGTGGAAAGATGGATTAATTCTCAAACTCTATACCCATCTGAAATGTGGGAAAATGGTACGATTATTAGAAAATATGTTATCTGATAGAAGGTTTCTGTGTTTTTATTGATAATAAGAGTAGCAACTTCAAAACATTGAAAACGGTCTTCCTCAAGTATCAGTTTTAGCTCCTTTACTTTTCAATTTATATCTAAGTGATTTGCCCACTACATCATCTCAAAAATTTGTTTATGCTGACGACATTGCTATTGCTTTACCAACATTCGGATTTCCATACTCTGGAAAACATATTGTCATCTGATTTGGAAATTTTAAAGAATTATTTTATTGAGTGGCGATTATGTCCAAATCCCAACAAAACAGAGGTATCTTGTTTCCATCTGAATAATCATGAAAAATATAAAAATTAGCTGTAACTTTCAATGATTCTCCTATCAAACACAATTTCTATCCAAAATACTTAGGAGTTAAATTAGATTCATCTCTCAATTACAAGGCTCATTTAAATGATCTGAGTCTAAAACTGAAAACAAGGAATAATATTGTTCAGAAATTAGCTGGATCGTCTTGGGGTGCTGATGCTTCCACTCTTCGCACAGCATCTCTAGCCCTAGTCTTTTCTGCAGCTGAGTTTTGTTGCTCTGTTTTTTTTAATAGTGCACATACACAAAAAATTGATGCACAATTGAATACATCCATGAGAATAATTACTGGCACCATAAGATCAACACCGGTTCATTGGTTACCAGTATTGTCTAATATTGTCCCTCCCCATATTCGCAGACAGACTGCAGCTCTGAATTCTTGGAATAAATATCATTCTTTTCCCAATTTATTCCCAATTATTTCATATTTTCCACAAAATATAATTCCCAGATTGAAGTCACGTAAACCATTATGGCATAATACGTTCTTCAATATGAACATAAGTGATAAAGAATTATGGAAGACTGAGTGGAACTCTTACGAAATGTTCAATAAATATCTCGTTTCTGATCCTTCTGAAAAAGTTCCTGGTTTTGATCTTCCAAGACAAATTTGGACAGTTCTTAATCGGTTGAGAACAGGTCATGGTCGTACCAATGGCATGCTATTTAAATGGAACTCAGTTCCTAGCGCAAGTTGTGAATGTGGAGAAGCAGAAGAAACAATACCTCATCTCATCAATAGTTGTCCCATATATAAATTTCAAGATGGTTTAGGGCTATTCATGATGTTTCCAACTCTTTCTTGGAATGGGTTATGAATTTCAAACGAATATGATACGTATTTTTGTTATTCAGTTCTTTTTCTGCTTTTGTCTTTTTATTTCCAGATTCAATGTGAGCACCTTGAAGAAGTCTCTTTCTGCATCAATAGAAGATCACTCTTGAAGAAAGAAGTCCTTGAAATATATTTCAGCTTGTTTTTGTATTTTCACACTTAGACGGGGAGCCAGGGTTTTTTTTACTGGGTTTTTTCCCTAGGCTTTTTTATGTCATACGCCGAACTGTATGACACCCCGTCACTAACCCCTGATCTATATGCTTTATTGTTTGCTAACTAAATATTGTCAGCCAAAAGTTCGAAAGAATATATATATTGCTTATAGCACAAGATGTAATGAAACGACCGCTAGAATGACCAAAAAGATGACCAACAATGATCAGTCTTTCGCTTGAAATTGATTATGATTAGCCTACCTACTGACTTTTCGGTTATCCAATAAAGATAACATCATTTCATCGCTGATGGGGTAATTGTGGCCGGTTTCCATTGCCACAGATTTATCGGCTACGATTACTCCAAAATATGCTTGTTATAATTTATATTGAAAAAATTTATAAAATCAAATAAATCGGTACTTACGATTGAATTCTCCTAAGTTTATGGTTAAACATAGAATACGCAACACCAAATTTTTGTCGATTAAAAACGATGACCTAGAATTCGAACTTGTATTGCCAAAACAAATAAGCCTTACATACTGAGGCACTTAACCTGAAAAGTGAGGATAGTGTCTTCCATTGGGGGAATCCCCAGCCTGTCTTTGGATATCCAGTTGAGGTACTCACTAAGAGATGGCGAAACTATACCATATTATGAAACGATCATTATATCGGTATATTTGTGGTGGCTCCTATTACCCCGACGGCCACCATTGCCCTAGTTTCCCCTACATTATTTTGTATTGTATTGAAATTTCAATTAACTATTTCAGTTTTTCCCCATAAGAATCAGGAATTGTTACAAAAGAAATAAAAGCGATAAGAATAAAAGGCTAGGAATCAAAAATTCATAACAGGATTTGTAGTGCTCATTTCACATAAAATGACTGCCAGATTAGGCCTGGAACTTCCAGATTGCTTTTAAAAATGACTGCTGTACCGTCAGTTCTCCCAGCCTCTTCAGAGGATTATCAGAAAAGAAAAAAAAGAAGACTTTCTGAAGATTCTCAATCACAATATTGTGATGACCGAGAACGGCAGACCTTCGAAGAAACTATGACTAGAAATTCTCAAACTCATTCAGATCTGGAAGTCATGGGAAAAAGAAGAAAAAACTTCCAGACAATGATAGGTTTAAATCATTATTCAAAAGAATAAATGCCTTAGACAAAGAATATTGAGGAGGGAAAAAACGAGCAGCTGTAGGTATCCTTAGAAAATATTCATAACTCTGAAATAGAAATAATGAATATTCTGAATTAGTTATACAGCTTTTGTACTATTGGTGATGTACCACTCTATAACTGCCCTGGAAAGACTTTCATTATTGGCTTCGCTGCTGCTACAAAATCAATTCTTGATATTAGTAGACACCTTTTGAATAGTTCTCAATATCGATTTGTTTTAAGATATAAATTTTCTCAAGATCATTTGGAAACGTTTTTCTCAAAAGTGCGAGCTCGCCATGGGTTCAACAACGTTCAACAGTTCAAACGGGCTTTGCAACAAATTTTGTTGCACAATGAGATAAAGGCATTTGCCGAGCAGCACCAGTTAGTAGACAACTACTTTGACACCAGTTTAACCGCTGATTCAGCCTTAATTTGCGTGTCTGAAACTCATAGTGACACTTGACATACAATTTACCTGAAATATTTGACCACTGTGTTAGATGACCGGAGGATCAAATTAAACTAGTTGACCATTCTTCAAGCAACTCAAATGACAGTTGATCGTAGATTGAGATTGATTAGTTGATTTCTATGATGATCAGCCTTTCAGAAACCGGTCGTAAATGCCTGGCGCTTATACGCAGGTAGGGATGTTCCTATACAAGTAAGTACTCGATACTTTTGTTTCGATACCAAGTACTTTTAGCATCGAATCAATTTTGCGATACTTACTTGGTATCGAAACGAATGTACTTGGTATCGAATCGAATTTTGACATTGGTTTCCATTTTAACCGTAGGGTACGAAGCGCAGGCGCAGAGACGTCAATTTTGCTATACGCATAGAAAGTGATGCTAATGTGAAATGAATTTCAAAAACTATAAACAGCTACAGCATAGGTTATGTTATGGACTTTCTTTCCAATTTCAAATACTACTTACTGATGATAATATACAGAATAAAAATCTATCCTTACGATCTTTTCCTATTAGTTCTATGAATAGAATATATATAATATACTACAATATTCATAATTTGGATTTCAAAAAAATTATTCAATTCACTCCTGAAGTAAATACAGCACAGCTGTTTTAGAGAGATGTGAATACACTTTGAAAATTTTTCATCCAACATGTTAGCAATACCGCCAATACCGCTGCTAACTTTCAATCAATAAATCACTGTTATTGTAAGAATAGTTGTACATAGATAAGCTCAAACCATTTTCCTTTATAAATTTATAAGAAATCTTAAAATGTATCGATATGAGTAAGAGTAGGTATCGATACTTTGGTTCCGATATATGAGTAGGTATCGAAACATGATTTGAGTACTACTTATATGAGTAGGTATCGATACCTTGAGGGTATCGGAACATCTCTATACGCAGGGCGATACCCTGATCGACAAGGACCTAGTTTGGTTTTCGTTGAAGGAAAATTTACAGAACCCCTTCCATTTACAGCGATATACGCCTTCCAATCAGAAATGCGTCCCGCCAACCAAGCCAGCCGACGGTCTTGAACGAAGAAGACGCAATACTTGTTATTATGAGGTCATCACCATTGCCAAATGCCTCCTATTTTCTATATTTCCCCTACCTTTAAAATTCTCCACTTGAAATTTTAATTAAGTATTCACTAATTTATTATTAATTTTACTCACACTTTCACAAACATCAACGCAAGAAATGACCAATAGTTGGATTTCCATCACCTCATCCAGTGTCCACAAAACAGGGGTGAGAAAAGATACAACAGATATTTGGTTATCTGCAAAAACAAAATACAGAGTATAAGTCTGAAAGAGGATATCGCAAACCGCAACAGCAATCGAAGTCAATTGTTGCAATCCAAAAGCGGTGTTTAAAACCCGCATCAATTCGCAGAGGTTATAGTGTTGCCGGCACATTATGAACATTCCTTCTGATATGGCTTCGGTGTGGTTTAAATGGTTTAGAACAAGGTTGTTCTTTTGTATTGCTCCAAAAATTTCTTGCAAAGTCTCGTTGACTTTCTCAAATCTTGTTGCTAGTTGTTTGATGTAAGAAATGAACTGATACTTGGTTAATGATTTCACTGTTAGAACTCCGAAAAGAGTAAACGATTCCAAAAGGTTTAGATCGATGAAGATGATCATTGTAATGCTCCGGACCAACAAGGAAAAGAACATCAAAATCAAAGACCTCAAATTATCTCTCTTCAAATCGCTGTAGCTTATTTCTGTTTGATATTTGAGAAAAACAACGTCCATTTTTCCAAAAGAAAGTAAACTGTTGCAAATTTCTTTTCGCATTATGAAATTTCCAGATAAAATGCAAAATACCAAGATTATCATTAAAATGAATAGAATTGTGAACTCGCTCTTTGTATTAGCGAAAATGGATGTCATTCCCATAATTAAGCTGATTGATGTTAATACCCCAAGAATTAGATAAAAGCTACAGAAACAGACATAGTATATTAATTCACTTTTGCTAAATTTTATTGAAATAATTCCGTCATTTGTTCTCAAGAATTTGATTGACTCTAGACCAAAAATCTTGCCAGCCATGTGTATATATTTCATAGAGTCGTAAATCTTATCGAAAAGTGTACTGCTGGAGTTATTGTTGATGTTAGGGGATATTTTTCTTGATTTTGTTTCTTGCATTTTAGGTCACAAAATGTCAACTGAATTAAAAATATTGCCTTTGGAATCCATGATGATGAGTGTATCTAATTGCATTATTAAATATTCATGGTTCCTGATATCTCTACAAGATATGCTGAATACGATTATGATAGTTCGTAATGGATAACGGAACAAATTGTAAATAATGATTTCTTCCCAAAATACAAGCACAGATTCCATAGGTGGGTTAAAAAATATTACAGATATTTTCTTTAATAACAACAGTGAATGTATTAAGAAATGCAACCTGGTGTCATTGAGAACATAGAGAAATGGAAAGGCTGAAAAAAAAAAAAAATGTGGAGAACCTGTATTATGGAGAGTGTTCGAAAGCTGAAGCATGCAACATTTGAAGCGAAAAAAAATTCAATTGACCTATTGTGTTATGAAGAAGTTTCGAAAGCAATTTCATGAATGATGGCACTAGAATAAGTCTCCCAGGTACCTCATGCGACAAGTTCTCAATTTAGAAAATTTCACAAATTTCTGCGTCGATCCGGGTCCATGCATTTGGATGAAATGCGCTTGTTGTTCTCAAGTTTTTTTCCGATTTCGGAAAGGTCAAATAGGTAATTCTCATTTTTGTAAAGAACAGTTTGATCATAATTTTTTGGGTATAATTAAATCAAATGTTTGGATTTTGAATTGCTCTGATGAAGATTAGTTGTTATACTATACAGGTCAACGTCAAGCGGTTACATGGCGATATGCTAGGTTATGCCATTTCGAGCAAAAATTAAAAAATAATCTATGTCACTTGGTTAAGTGGTGATAGGTATATTTTTGTAGTCACAAATTTTCCAATTACAATTGTATTATTTTTATTTTTTCTTATTACAGTACAATCGCGTTAGTATGAACCACTCCGTAATGTGAACACAACATTTTTTGTATTGACTACTCTGTAATATGAACAGAATATAATTTCGTTAATATGAACTTGTTAGAACTTGTCTATTTTATTCAAAGGGATGAATAGGTTTTCACGATTTATCGTCAGTTATAAGTTATCGGTTCGAGTATTCACTAGTTATCTTGCATTCTTGTTCCGAAGAGTACTAAAGCAAAGAAAATGGTGAAAGTGAGTGGAAAATCAAGATGTTTATCTCTTCATGAGAAAGCTCGAGTCCTAGAAGACATCAATAAAGGCCTGAATATTACCTTACTGGCGAAGAAATATGGGATTACTAAGTCAACGGTTTGTTCTATAAAAAAACAAAAAAGGCATATTATCGAGAGAGAGTCAGCAATACATTTAAATTGACAAAGAAATGCACCCTGGAGAAGGCGGAATTGCCATAGATATGGAAATTCAGCTCTATAAATGGTTCCTTGCCCAACGAGAAAGAAATAAGCCGGTTTCTGGAGAGATGATCAAACAGAAAGCTTTGAATTTATTTGCAAGTTTAAGTATTTCTGATTTCACAGCGAGCGACGGAGGGCTTCAGCTCTTCAAAGAACGTTATGGTGTTAGATTCTTGAAAATAACAGGAGAAACTTTCAAGTCAGCCAGAACTCATTGCCCCATTCAAAGAAAGATTGAAGAGAGTCATTCGAGACCATGGATTTAATGAACATCAGATTTACAATGCCGATGAAACAGGATTATACTGGCGATTGCTACCAGATAAAACTTGTGCGTCCTTAGCTGAGAAAACTACATCTGGTATGAAGATTTCAGAACAACGAATCACATTTTTAGGCTGTACAAACGCTTCGGGCTCGCACAGAATTAAACCGTTAGTCATTGGTAAAGCGAAGAATCCGAGATGTTTCAAGAAGCCTCTTGTGTACCGAAACAGTAAAAACGCATAGATGACATGTACAATTTTCAGGAATTTGTTTTTTCAACAGTTTGTTCCAGAGGTTAGAAACTTTCTGATAACTCAGAATCTTCCTGAGAAAGCGTAGCTTCTTTTAGACAATGCACCATCCCATCCATCTGCTGAGGAATTGAAATCCAGTGATGGAAATATTTTTGTGATGTTTATGTCACCAAATGTTACGCCTCTTATACAACCGATGGATCAGACTGTGCACAGGCTCACAAAACTTCATTATAGAAATCTTCTTCTTAGTTCTGTCGTTAGTGGGGAGGATGCGGTAGGATCTGCTCTCAATAAACTCACACTGAAGGAAGCAATGATGAATTCAGCTTCTGCATGGAACAAGTTGAGTCCTTAGGTTATTGAAAAATGTTGGAATAAGATGTTGATGAATACCGAGAATGATAATGACCAAAATTTGCTAAATGAAAAAGATTTGCCATTATCAGTTTTGCAAAAACAGCTTGCTGAGACGAGAGGTATGGAGTCTGTTGTTGGACAAACGATTTCTCTTCTCCAAGCTTTACAACCTATAGAATATACAGGACAAGATATAGATGAATGGAACAAGGATAAAGATACAAATCCAGGAGAGTTCAGCGAATCTGAAGAAAGTGACTGTGAAATTGCTCTTGAGTCAGTTAAAGTCTCACACGCAGAAGCAGTTCAAGCTTTGAACATAGCAATCGGGTGGGCAAAACAGAATACCCTGGATTTGACTGAGATACTGACCCTGAAAAACATACAGGAAAAAGCTGTTTTATCGAAATTTGCTGCGAAGAAAATTCAGTCTAAAATTATATCATTATTCCCTGCAAAAGATTAATCATTATAATAAACTTTTATTTTTTAATACATGAAAATTGTTTTCGTTCAATAAATTTTTGTAACTTTATGTGTATCATCATCATTCATTACTCCTGTAATCATTAACAACTAGAACCCAGAAAAATGTAAAAAATTAATTTTTATTTACCTTCGCAAATATGAACAGTCCCTGTAATATGAACAATTAATTTTTTTTCATATTAACGCGATTGTACTGTATTTTTTTTTAATAACCATGATATTGATTGCAGTCACAAATCCATTGTAAGGTACAATTGTTTTTTTTTTTATTGTTCTAATTTTTTTCATTATTTTTCATTTATATTAGAACTGGTAAAACCTAGCATATCGCCCAGTAACCGCTTGACGTTGAGTTACGGGACACCCTGTATATTGCATATATAAATCAGTAACACAAGTACTAGTTTTTTTTTAATTAATTATCAAGTCTTAAAAATGTTCCTTTCGTGGATGTGACTACCTTCGATTTTGGAATGAAAAAATATCATTAAATAACATTATATACAGTAACTAAGTAAAGAAACATAACAATTGAAATAACATAAAATATACCATTTAAAAAATGAAACTTACTATACAATCTATATTATATTCCATATTTTTTCATTCCAAAATCGAAGGTAATCACATCCACGAAAGGGACATTTTTAAGACTTGATAATTAATTTAAAAAAGTTATGTACTTTCATTACTCATTTATATATGCAATTTATAGTATTATACGTATAATAAGTTCATTAACACTGTTCATGTCATGTCATGTAAACATCTAGCTGTGCCCGCAACTTCGTCCGCGTGGAAGAATGCCTGTAGGTTACATTGTTGATTGTTTTTTGTGATATATTCACCAATAAGATAGATGCTCAGAATAGCAGTTCATTTAGAAAACATCTTTTTCCCTTCAGTTTATGTCGAAGCTGAAATCCACCTATCTTGAAACCCAAACAAAGGGAAGTACCTATATATTTTCCATCGGAAATCATGAATGAATTCCAGTAAGCTCATGTCCATCGAAATACCTTATTTACTCAATTTACTCATCGTCAGAGCGATTGCTATTAATATCTTCTTCAGGAGAAGCGAAACTTAGTATGGTTTTAACAATTCGACAAGAAACGAAAACAGAAATACCAGTCCATGATCTAAGTCTTGGCTGACCACTGCAACATTTTTTGTATTACGAAATCTTTGAATATCGTTAACTCATAGCTCATGGATGATCTGGATATCAGAAAAACTTCGATGTGCATTCCCAATGTTGTGGATTTCTGATGTATTTATTTAACGATATCAAGTAGGTATTTAAAAAAGGTTGGTGAATTTTTTTAATATTTTCTAGCATGATGATTGTCACGAAATTTTGCTAACCTATTTGGATCAATTTCATGCGAGTTTCATCCACGTTACAAATTGATCGGATTGTTATTTTTGGATTTATTGAGGAAATTCTTATAACTGCTGAACTATTCGACGGATATTACAGCGCCCAAAAATGAAGTCTACCAAAATCTAGGTAGGTACTTAAATAATAAAGTAAAAATCCTTATGGCCATTTTAACCGATGTTTAAAGGCGGCTCCACACGTAAGGGAAAATCCGAAGGCTCCCAATGTGGGTATGGAGAAATAAATTAGATTTCTAACATCGCGGTTTTCCTTGAGGCTGGGCGCCTCGAGGCATGCCTTCGGATTTTCCTTTATGTGTTGAGCCGAGCCGTCTTTAAACGTTGATTAGGCTCTATATCCAGGGATACTTCAAGGAATCCAGGGATACTCCTCTTATTATGCGCGGCTTTTCAAAATTTGAGGGAAAGTATTATAAACTCTGGGCGCGAGGAATAGTTGTGATCTCTGACCCTTTGTCCCATATGTTGTCGGCTGTCCTCTATTCCTGGTATCATCACCATATATATTGAAACTTGCAGACATGATGTTCATTCTCTGGTAAACTACTAGCGCTAAGAAAAACAATTGCCTCAAATCCATTATAGCGGCTAATTTGAAGAGCTCGACAAGTAAAACGATAGGGCTTGTTGAAAACGACATTCAGAATCCGTTTCTGTGTTATGTCGAGATCGTTCAAATGTGTTTTCACAATTTCTTCCCAGCCCCCAGCAAACGAGGCTGCACCAAAATCAGATATAAGTCGCTTTCTAGTCAATGCGTGTGGCCCCGGGGCTGCTTGACTACAAACGGATAGAGTAGATCGAAGCGTACCAGGAACGCTCTTGGAGCGCCTTTATTGAAGATTGTAATGCACCTATTGTGTTCTCAACAGTTGAGAATCGTAAAATGTTCAGAGTTCTCTGTCTATAGACTATATTATCACTTTGTGTTTATCAGAGTTATCGTCGTCCACCAATGTTTTTGTTATTATTATTATTATTTATTTGGTAAGAGTTAAGAAATCTATAAACTCACAGAATAACAAAATAAAAGCTAATGCACATGGCTAAAGAAAACATAATTTGCTCACAATAAAATAAGTTAACAAATTCAATAAAAGAAACAAAAAGCAAATTAACAATTGTGACGTTCACCCCTGAATCCACCTGTCATATTGGTTCTTGAATGCATTGACGTTGGAGGCCTCCACAATGGTAGACGGTAAACGATTCCAGGACGAAAACACTCTATTGGATAGAAAGTACTCCCTCTGCGTTGTTCGGAAATTTTCCCTCCCAGCTTGAACCTATGGCCACGCAATCGCTCGCTATTATTTAAGGTGAACACTCTTCCCAAGTCTGAGCTGAAAAGTCCATTCAAAGCTCTGTAAGTTATTATAAGGTCCCCTCGAATCCTTCTCTCAGAGAATAGGGGAAGATTCATTATGGAGAGCCGTTCAGGATAATTGGGTCGGAGCACACCATAAGGTATCCTGGTCGCGCGACGCTGGATGCTCTCGAGAAATTGTGCATCACGAGCCAGAGACGGAGACCAGACTGGTCCAGCATATTCCAGTATAGGGCGCACATATGTGGTGTAAAGGATTCTGCTGGTGGTCGGATCGCAACGGGAAAAAGATCTACTCAGTAGATAAAGAATCCTCTTCGCCTTGTTGACAGCATGTAAGATGTGATTAGTCCAAGAGAGATCGTCGGAAACCACCACTCCAAGGTCGCAGTGGGAGCTCTCCGAGGAAATCACGCAACCACCAAGAGGTTTACTCGACTGCTGGATTATTTCTTCCCATGAAACAACAGCGCACTTCTGGAGGTTCAGAGGTAGACACCAGTTTGTAGACCAGTCATAAAGGGCATCAAGGTCCTGCTGGACAACACCAGGATCGGTGAGGGGACTGCCAAATATTTTCGAATCATCGGCAAAAAGTGAACAATGGGATCGAATAGTTCTCGGTATATCCGAAGTGTATAGAAGAAAAAGAATTGGACCCAGCACCGAACCCTGGGGGACCCCACCAAGAACCGGTCTGCTGGTCGATAGAGAATCACCTACACGCACGCGAAAGCTACGATCCGAGAGAAATGAACTGATCCACCGAAGAAGGGAAACCCTGAATACCCAAATTTATTGTTGTTTATATTCAGATTAAAAAATTTAGATCTCAGGTATTCTGAAATTTTTTAAAGTCATTTTAAATTCTTGTAATGCTACAGCCTCCAGAATCATTGCGGTATCATCCACCGAAGAGATTATTTTTGACTCAAGTCCAAACAGGGAGTTTGTGTATACCAAAACCAGAATTAGATCGAGAATTGTACCTCGGGGTACCCCAGTAGTAAAGGCAGTGAAAGACAACAAATTAGGAATTTGAACTGATTCAGCTTCTCCCGGTCAAAAAACTTCTGAACTCATCCAAAATCAAAGTCCTCCAGAGTGTTCAGGAACTCCTCATGATCGACTTTGAATCGAAGGTTGGACTATGTTGGCACCAGCCAGCTCAAGATAGAGGAGGTTAAAGAATTCGAGGGGCATATGTCCAGAAGTGGATGAAACAGGCTTTTCAAGAAGAAGATGCAGATCATTTGAAAGTACCATTGTGAATCTAATTTAATTCAAAAATAATAGAGATATCCTTCATTATTCCGAAATAATGAGTATTATTGGCTTAAATAAAATTATCTAGAAGGTATGGGTATTCAGTTAACTCATGATCTTAAATTTGTGATTAATGCGATATTATCTTAATGAAACAAGTTTATTGATTATCATCTTTATTAACAACAGTTCATTTCAATACTGTGGAGTAGGTATATCAATATCCTCTCAAATAATCAATATAATATAAAAAATATACAAATTCAACCAACAATTTCACATTCTAAAGTACTTAATCTTGAAGTACATGTTACTGTAAAAACACCACAAAATATCTGATTCAACACTTCATGATTCATATTATCATCAAAATTGTATTCTTTTTAATATCAGAATCACAATCAATTAACAAGTTAATAATATTAACAGGAAGTTTCTGAGACGTTCAGTTCAGAAATTTGAATCGCTTCAGCGTCAGCAGATAGCATCTTGATCATCTTGTTGTTCTGGATATATCTCAACCTGGTAGTTCGATGAACGATCTTGGGCTTTTTTCAATGGTGCTCTTACAGAAATCTGCCAAGACCTGTTCTTCGGTTGTAGGTGAATAATTTTCTGTGGATGAATCAGAGGTGTCGTGATATCCGGTAACTATGACACAAGGAAATGGATTATGCGACAATATGTAAGACGGGATCCTACATAGTTCAATCAGTTTCTGCCCTGAATCCACCTGAAACAAAAAATACTTTATTGTCGGTTGTTCTATATTTATTACAGTTATTAGTTTGTAATAGGTTTTTCGATAAAAGATTTTATAGAAACTAACAATACTATCTCGATCAACTTAAGCAGTGGCCCATGTACAGAACCTTCGGGAAATGGACAATTCAGAAAGACAGCTGAATCTTATATGAACTGAGAAGTTAGAATATCGAAATCTCAAGTCGAAAAAAGAGCAGACAAATATAAGCGATTGCGTAAATATTTTAGCATAAAATCTGTTGAATTGTTCACCACTGTAATTTCGTATGCTTAATTATAATCAAAAGCTACCTACACCACTGGCGATTCTAACCATCGAATTAATGTGGTCGTTGACTTTTGAGTATTAGTGGTCTGAATTTCTAATATTAACTTCAATAGTCCCAAATAATTGCATGAGTACTTAACATATTGTATATTCCCAGACTTCTATTTTTTTACGTACCTAAGTGTTAAAATAAAAAATAAACAAAGTTTTAAATTCCCTTAATACTTCATACCTTTCTACACTAGTGAATAAATGCAATTTTTTAGGAATCATCGAGTATGCGAACGATAAAACAATGATAAAACTATTTTGACAAGAATATCATTAGGATATGCGTATGGAAAGTCAAACGTCATACGTGATGACGTTCATATTATAAGGTCTCATGTATTCATTTCATGAATTCCTGACGGTTATCATCGTAAATGAAAAGCTACCGGGAATACCGATCATTGTTTGTGATTCCCCACAGAGTATATTGTACGAATTCTGTACTCTATGTTATTCCCCGTGTCCATAGAAAAACTTTACCAAGGTGACTTAAAAAGGAGTTTGAAATTCCAATGAATGTCATCGACTCCTTAAACCAATCACGCTCATATTGAAGAAAAGGTAGACAATAATTGAGTTTTATGATTGAACATTTTATTAACGAATTATCAGCTCAATGTATCTAGTTAATATATTCTTCGTTGAGTTAAGGCACGTATGAGCTTCATGGGTGCAATATTATGTTTGATCCGAGGTTTTTGAAGCACGCAGAGGACTTTATCTTCCGTTATCTTTCAGGGGGGAAACACGTGTTGAAATTTCACCGAAATGATCAATTCCTGGCAATATTTATGAATAAAATTCACAAACTATGTGTTAATAGATTGTTTACTCTTTATAATCGATCAGAATTAAAGACTTTTCTCAGTATACAAGGTGGTCAAAAAGTGACATCAACATTTTTTTTTATAGATTACTCGTACTGGGTTATCTGAAAATAGCAGGTGTATCTTTCGTGATTTTTCTTAGTTTTCGAGTGACATGATTGACTTGAAGTTGTTTTAATGAACAAAATATCTCAGCTTCTTGAAATTACTTTAACTTACTCAAAAAAGTCTTGAAAGTTACAACTTCAGTTTTTTATTTGTAAGTTTCAGACAATTAAAACATAACTTTTAAGACGTGTCGATTGCGTATTCAGGTTTGAGGTGAGAGGTTTGAAAATTTAATGTAAGGAATAATTTTTCAGTGATTTGTACCACTTATTATAAAAAAAAAATTAAAGATGCTACAGTTATTTTACAGGAATTTCAATGAGACATAACGTTTTATTTACCATTACAATGATAAACAGTAGATTTTTACATCGAAACACGCTTTAATCGTGTTTTAATGATTTTTAGCCTATCCGCCTTCGAATTCCAATTACAACATAAATATGCTTATTATGAAGTATATTTTTTAACATAGGTAGTTTAGAATCATGAAAATTTTTTAACCTTAGCCAGAAGAGATGGAAACTCTTTTTTATTTTTAGGGTGAAGTTGAATGCTTGATTAAATCCACTTAAAACTAAAGTTCCAACTTTCAAGCCTTTTTAGAGGAACTTTCAGTGATTTAAAGAAGTCGAGTTATTTTTATATATACAGTGGAACTTCCCTAACTCGAATCTCCAAGGGCCAGTAGTTTCACTTCGAGTTACGAAAAATTCGAAATACGGAAAACTGAACAAATAAACAAAACACACACACACACGTTTTAAAATAATTGGGCATCTAGGTTATTGAAAATTGTAAACATTTATTTGTAGACTTTTCGGCGTCAACCGCCTTCTTCAGTATACATTGTTTTTCTTCTTTCTGTTAGTAACAAAATGTTTCTTTGTTTTACAAAATTGTTGATAATGTGTTTGGGGGAATCCCAAATTGTTGTGCAATGACTTTCTCTTTCTTTTCGCCTCTTTCTACTTCAGCAATTAATATCAATTTTTCCTTCAGCGTAAAAGTTTCGCTTTGATGTCATTTTAGTTCACCACAACACAAAGCCTTTTTAAATTTCACAACGTAACTAATCAGAACTGATGTTTTATAGAGCGCGCGTGCGATTCAACGTTCTTAAGGAAAGTAAGAAAAATAAGTTTGGATCTGTTGACGGCTCTCCGCTCGGTAATTCCCCGAAGTTGCAGTGAATGTTGCCCCAAAAAATTCGAGTTATGCTTGGTTGCCGCCTCGGTTACTGCTGAATTTCAGTTCGAGTTTCAGAAATATTCGAGTTATGGGAATTCGACTTATAGGGGAAAAAATACATAGCGATGTTTTCGAAACTTTTTTGGTTCTCAAGAAAATTGACTTATAAAAATATATATACCAGCATTCAAGAGATGATCACGTCACAGAAAGAGACTCCAGAATTCGTTCAACGAGAAAAGATTGAAATTTTTGAAACCTCGCAGGCATAAATGATCAAGAATATACAGAAAAGATTATAACTCGGATACTGAGAAAAATCTCGAATCATACATCGGTTATTTTCGGATATCCCAGGTGCGAAGAATAAAAAAAAATTGTTAACGTCACTAAATGAACCTTCCTGTATTTCAAATATCAAACCATCACGAAACTACTAATGTTTTGAAACAATATACAGAGAACTTATTTCTTAGAATATCGAAATATTCCGGACAAAGGACTAAGCATTAAAAACTTTTAACCAGTTTTTGATTCCATTTCCCAGACTTTTTTGAAATAAATAGAATTTAATAGATTCCTCATGTCCAGATATTAGAGTTAGTAGGTGCATGAAAGAGGTGAATAAGAACAAAAATTAATTCTGAATTGAATTAATTATGTAAGATTCGGTGTTTTCTGTGCCGAACGCTTTGATAATGAAGGTTTTCTTAGAATTCATGAAGTAGGTCATTCACGATACGTTGCCATTGGTTGCGTCTCACTCTTCATACTTTCACCTATCAACGAAATTCAAACTTGGTATTTCCAATGTAACTCGTTAACTGAACCGGAAAGAATTTGCGTCATATGAATAATAAATATTGCCTCTCTTCGTTCGGAATTTTTGTAGGGACCTTTTGTTTTTTTTTTAATAAAATCAGCGTAACGTTCCCAACAACTATACATGAATATGTCCTCAATGGCACTTATTTCTAGGTATAAACATGTTAGATAGCATTTCATTCCCATTAATTGAGTTTTTTGGCGTATGAAATGCGTGCAAGGAAGCCTTAACAATTAACATGTACGTCAAGATTTACGAAGGGCATTTTCTGACGATTTATTGGTATAGCTTCCTGCAACAGAAAATGTGAAGAAAGTACCTCTTCTCTTTCAATTTTTGTAAGAATTGCGAAGTCACTATTGAAATCCCCAGTTCTTCTATAGATATTATCACATAGGACGTATCTATTCATTTGGGATCTTCAAAATTAATAATTATTCGCAACCAGCATTCGATAACTTAAGCGAAAAGAGGATAATATTTTCCTCGGTTGTTTCCATTAATCAATATTGCAAATGGGAAAATCCATTATCGTTGAAATCCATTTCAAACTCCGTTAAAAATGAGAAATCGAACCGCAGCCTTATGTAACATAACGTTTCACAGAAACAATTTAAATTCAATTCATTTTATCTGGGATGTTTTAATCAGGACATCTGTAAGAAGAGTGAATTCCTGATTCTCACAACAGGCGCGAATTATCTACCTTTGTATCGAATCACCGATCTTGTTACCAAGATAAAAAGACCCAATAAAGATATCAGGATGAAGAATTGACAATTTTATGATGATAGGAATATAAATTTTTTTGAATGCTAAGTCCTGTTAAAGAATGACAGGATTATATGTATAAGTACCACCTATTCAAGGATCTTAGTCTTCTCGTACCTTTTTTGAGCCCATGAATAATCATTAGTTTTCAATTTATATTAAAATATTATATTATTTAGAAACCTTAGCTCTCGAAGAGGATTAGTTATATACATAAAAATACTGATGAACATTCAGCAAGGTTTTAAGGTATAATAGCATAATTTTATACAGAATTACTGAAAGAAGATGAAAAAACCACCATGTTTACATGACATTTCTGCTAGCTGAAACCAACAAATATCTAGATTTCGCACAAAATCTTTACATTTCTGTCAACCTAATGTGCGACTGTAAGCGTCTGTTAAACTAATATGTACGTCGTAACAGTGTGAAATAATGGTTATCGAAAACTGGTTGAAATTTCCAATTAAAAACAGAATTTACGATTCATGAGGCCTAAAGATAAGAAACATGATTGCACCAAAAAACAATTATGACAGATTTCGAATCTGATCTATAAATATTAGTTGCAGAATTTTTAGTTACAGATTCCAGAAAGTTGGACCTTTCAATCACTGAAATTACATATAAGAACATCATAATTTTCATTTAATATAATATTATTCGTGAAGATGGTGAAATATTTATTGAATTGAGACAATTTTGAAATTCTCTGAAAGCTTCTCCATATTTTGGAACCGAACACAACTTTGAGCTCGTGAATAATGACAAATGTATGAAATTCTTATGAAACTAAGAACCTACTGTCTATTAATAATTATGGTATTTGCTGATATTAATGACAATTTGTAAAACGATTTTTGATGGTATTTTTTAATTGGTAATTATTTTATATAACATAATATCGCCAATGAGTAACGATTTAAATTACCTCGTATTCATTGAATTGTAATAGTTAATAAATAACTGATAGATGATTTTCTGAAAGAATGATTTGAATTTAATTTAAATTTCATAAACGCCACCCTTAGTACCAGTCTAGGTTCAAAAAATTTCAATTCGCCCTGAAAATATTTCAGGATGCCTGCGGTCGAAGAGAATTCCCGGTGAAAGGTCACTGAATCCATTATCAAATTAAATCGATCCATCTCTTGTATTTTCCAGGAAATCGTCTGAACAACGCAAGGCAACTGTTCCCCAATCGATAGAAGCTGAATTCCAGAAAATAGGAGTGAGAGCTAAAAAATAGTTGCGATCGGGATTCCTTGAAGCTGTTACTATCGATTTCAAGTTCCCAGAAACTCCAAATTACAATTATCTCATTTTCTTCTGCGAGCGTCCGACTTGATACTTGATGAAGAATTTTTTATTACTAGTCAATTCCAACCCTTGAATTATAATGCTTAAAACAACAGTTTAATCCTTAAAAATATATATGTTTGAAGAATACTAATCCCCAATTAAAATGAACAGAAAATTACAGCATGTTAATTGCCTTGGAATTTTGAATAAATCAGTATCAACTGAGTTTGGCATAAATTATAAAACAATATCATAAACTTTACGAATAAATAAGGCAATAATAGCAGAGATTTTTTATTTATTGAAAAAAAAATGTTCCGCGGAAAATATTATTTGGGTTTGAAATAGATGAACGCCTTTTTCGTCCTTTTTAGATGGTCACATCAACAGTACTTTTCTTTGTCAAATGATTGAAGTTTTTTGGGGTGAAAATAATTTTACAATCGATAATCTTTAGACACTCAAATAATATAATCTTATTATTATTTTTCGATAAAGTCTTCAATAGAAGAATGTTTTTAAATTTTTGGAACTAATATTTTATTTAAAATTTTTGGACTTTACATTTTTTGTTAGTTTAGCAAGATATATGCTTCAATTAATTAGTTGAGTATAAAATTTGGACGCTCACGATTTATTTTATATAACCTTTCTGTATCTTTAAATTAAATATGTTTTCAGCAATTTTGGCAGTCGGGCCAGTGCAATTAATTTCTCCAAAATAGTAACTTTATGCTAGTAGTTTCAACCCATATGCAGATAAGCAGAAAGTTTTCTGCTAGTTAGGTTTACTAATAATTCTAAACAAGACTTATCACAAAATGTCTTGGTTCTTGTTGTAACCTATTAGTTATTCTGTGTCCAGAGTCAGTATTCGGATTTACTATAAGAAGGTCGTTAGTACCCTTGAATTGATTAAGAATTCGACGAATGAAATGTTTTGATATTAGTAGAAATGATATCTCAATACATCGCATTAATGATGTGTTTTTTTGGGGTACTAGCAAGATCATTTATTGTTAAGGCTCTTTTCGTTCTTCTTTACACCATATCGGACAATATGTTAATATTAATAATTTTACTGTCTGAATAATTTTCTGACACTAAAAATATGATAACGCCACTTGTATTACCCGAATTATTAAAACCACTTTATTCCAGTGGGTATCGGCAGACCAAGTCAATAAATTTTGTATCGTCATTCCTTCTTGATATGTTATGCCGTGCTTCTGATTTTTAAAATGTTTGTAAGTGGATGATAAATCGAGATAGTGTCGTATAGATCAAAGAGAAAAAATTTTTCAAGATCTCACCTCAATGACAGGAATACGGTTTTCGTAACAGTAAGCCTGGAGTAGAACAGTGTGCATATGTGTTGCAGGATCTCCTGTGTGCTTGGCTCGAGGCATAAGACAGACGAGGACGTCTTCTGGCTTGCGTTGCATATATGCCAGCACCTGCATGAGTCCACAGACCATACGGTTTTCATCTCTGGCATGGGCCAATAATTTATTGAGGGCTATGCCTGGTGCAGCCCTGAAACAGATAAGAAATAATTTTTAATAATAATTCATGACCCAAGATAATTTAAGTGTAATGCATTATTTGGAAACTGTCCTGTGACTGAATAACCTTGAAAATAGATGCTCTCGACCTCTGAGACATGTTGAATACATTTAATCCATGAATATGCATAAAGTCAATGACCACCGCCTGATATATAACGCAAACATATTTAATTATCTTTCTCAAACTTCACTGGCAAAATTTCGATGAAATCGTCACAGAGAGGTGTCAATAAATGCAGTGCTATTGACCTTAGGTATAAAGCGTTCATATTTTTTTTTCATTCAGGTATATCGACAGGTTCAACTGAACTTAAAGAAACTGAAAAAATGAAGGACGTTTTGATCTAGAAAAATGTATGGAAATCATATTTTATTGAGGTTTTACGAAATCAATATCATTAGCTTATCATATTGACTTTTTCTTATATGTTCCAAAGAAAAATATTCAGATTCTGCAGTCATTCGAATTTATCTTGGCTTTATAAAACAGAAATATGATACAATGACGCAGCTACCTACTTCAAAAGAGGTCAGTCTTGGTTGTACTAATGACGTTAAGTTGTTTCAAGAAAATGAGCAGCCCGATGGATGATATATGGATCTGATTAGATAGGTAACTACCCCCATCTTCAAAATATAGTATGATCCTTCCAGTATGAACATAAAATCAAAAATTTCTTTTTTTCGTAATAGGAATAGATAGACAAGTTTTTCATTTATCAAAATTCGAAAGTGGAATGCACATCAACCTAAGACTTTAGTCTAAGATATCAACCAACCTGTTGATCATTCTGCAGTTGGCGTGTTGGAATGTATCGATACACATAT
Source organism: Micraspis discolor (assembly GCA_030674115.1). NCBI lineage: Eukaryota > Metazoa > Arthropoda > Insecta > Coleoptera > Coccinellidae > Micraspis > Micraspis discolor. The sequence goes on from JARTUT010001751.1 coordinate 1,146,369, forward strand.
TGGAATTTTTTGGGAACGGCGTGATTGAAAAACTACTATCAGCCACTTTCACTGGTAAGAAAACCTTATTTTTCCACACTGTTCACACAAATTTTCAACTTTCAGCTCAAATTGCAATGTTGTGTAACACAAGAAACAAACTTTTTAAAAGCCGGTTCAACACAGTACGTATAGATCTAGCGACTTCAAAATACTATCAGTGACGTAACGTGAAACACCGCATTTATACGGCGTCAAAAAAGCGGTGGGGAAAGGGGAATTCCGTGGGATTCATTCATGGAATATCCGACGCGAAGGATCAAAATATGCTCGACGCGCCATTCTGGTTACTCACGAGTTCGAGACAAGAGATGGGAAGGAATTCCAAAAATTCAACTGGTCGAAACACGCCGGTTCGAAATGAGTACAGGGACATTGACTTCGTGTTCAAACTGTGCTAGACAAGAATCACAATGTGTTGTTGTGATATGGAATCGAAGGAATGTTTTGTTGCATGCATGCAGACAAAAGCTAGTCTGAATTTTTGTGTACATTTGCCTTCAGCAGATTAACTGACCATTTTATGCGATCAATATTTGGTCCAATGTTATTTTTAATATCATTCAATTTATTTTGTGTTCCTTATAGAGATAGAGAAATTCAGTCTTTTCTATCAAATACTTGTTTCAGGAGTTTTTATCTGAATTTAATTATCCGTTTTAAATTGATCGAGTATAACTAGCTCAATCAAAAACTGTTGATAATTAAGCTAAAAATTTTAGTTTTGGCTCTATTTCTAGCATAGAAATACCTACTTATGGTTTTTGTCTCAACTAATAATGATAGATACGGTAGACAATGTTTGCTGACGAGTAAAAAAATGAAATATTCCTTTCGATGATTAGCAATAGCAAACGATTTTAAGCTTTCGACATTTATCTCTTTTTTTGTGTCTAAAAGTCTAAAAGTGAAGAAATTCATATGACGTGAAACTCAGAAATTTGGTAAATATAAGGATAAAGTGAGAAATATAAATTGACTATGAAATTTTAATAGGAATCAATAAAACAAGGGTTGCCTTTTTTATTTGGAGATTGGACAACGCTACTGTTGCAATCGGCCAACTGACAGCTTTATCGTAAAGCTTGACATTTTTGAGGTTATACGTAGTCAGAATGTTTTGACATACGAGCGCTATTTGTGTTGTTTAGAGTAACTTAAAAGATTGAACTCGCCCAAAAAATGGAATTAAGTCGTGAACATTTGCGTGCGATTATTTTTTACAACTTTCGACGTGGATTAACTCAACAACAGTGCATAGATGAACTAAATTCAATTATTAGCAATGAAGTCCCATCAAGGACTAGTGTTTATCGATGGCATGGTGAATTCAATCCTGATCGTAGTGCAATCCCATTCGAATTTCGTGAAGTTCGTCCAAAATCACTTGTTGTTACGAAAATCATTGATGCTGTGCGCCAACTGATTTTGCAAAATCGTTTTGTGACATATAGTGAGATTGAGACAACCTTAGCCGTTAGTAGGACCAGCATAGATTCAATATTGGATGAACATTTCACCGTCAAAGAAATTTGTTCGCGTTGGATCCCACACAATTTGTCAATTGCTCAAAAATGGCTCGTGTCGATTGGTCAAAAGAAGTGCTCCAAAAATACAATCGCGGTGCTTCGAAGTACGTCTATGATATCGTGACAGGCGATGAATCGTGGATTTACGCGAAAAAAAAAGTAAACAGCAGTCAACTGTATGGATGTTTCAAGATGAGCCAAATCCAACAAATGTTGCTCACGCACGAAGCACTTTGAAGCAAATGGTCGCCTGTTTTTTCAGAAAAACTGGACATTTCGCAATCGTACCACTAGAACAACGCAGAACAGTCAATTCTGAGAGGTACACAACCATTTGTTGCTAGTTGTCTTCCAAGAAATCAAGAAAACCAACCGTCGAAGACGGATCACCACCCTTCACCACGGCAATGAGATCTCCCACACATCGACTCCAACAACTACATTTTTTGTTTCACTTTGTAACATCCTAAGTTTTTCCAATACAAAAAAGTCGTCGTCTCATTCCACCCTATGATGATAAGCCACTGGCGCTTACCAAACCGTGTAAATAAAATTCCATGGTCAGAATAAAAGAAGAACACGGCTGTCACTGCCTAGTGCCCGCGTCGATCTGCGCGAGTGCATGAGAGAACAAAAGAAAAAAAGAATGCAAGATGGTGGAACCATTATCGGTTGAGTTGTGAGAGAAGTAAGATAGACCCAAAAAGTTTTAGTTAGTTCCTTTGTGTAAGTTCGAAAACGAAGCCATCTTACGTTGAGTGACTCTAGAATATAGTATAAGTATAATTGAGTATAAGTATAGTATAGTATAAGTGTAATTGAGACTATTTTAAATGTATTCGTTGCTTGTTCATTTTATTAACCTTTGTTGATGAATAGCATTGAGAACTGGATTGGTTCAGTGAATTTATCATTTTTCTATTATGTTTGTAAATTAATACTGTTATTATGCAATATTATTAAGTTTCATGGTATATTAGGTGAGTTTGGGCCTTTGTCATTGATTATGATTTCTTTGTGAATGTAATGCTTTGTTGTTTTGGATAACCTTACTCTCTTTGTGAATGTAATGCATTGTTTATTTAGATAACCCGGCTTTCTTTGTGCATGTAATGCTTTGTTCAAGTTGTATTACACTGCCTATTACCTAGGACCTTAATTCTATTGCCTAGCCATGTAGTTTCACCAATTTCAGACTACAAATCTTGGAGTTCTAATGCAAAAATTGTACCCAAAGCAATTATATTCATCGTACACTATTTTGCAGCATGAATGGCCAAGACCTTCATGGACCAGGATCTGTGGTTAAACTAAAGGAACATATGATAACGTCTGAGATCAGGGCCGTCGCGTGGGTGGGGCGACCTAAATCTTGCCTTAGGCGCTTCTTCGAACCACGCGACGGCCCTGTCTGAGATCATCGACTAGTAGTATTACTAGTATAGTCCAGTAAAGGAAGGGCTGAAATCACTTTTTCTCGGAAAGAGCTGCATTTTTGATATGTTGATTGTTATAACGAGAGAAACATATGGTCAAAAATGCAGGTGTTAAAATTTTCAGGAACATTGAAAAATTCCTGAAAATATAAAGAAAAATACAGTTTTTTGATATTTTCGCGAATTAGAAGGTTTAGTAAGAAAAAGTTTTAAACAAAAGTTGTAGAGCGGAAAATTCTAGTCCAAATTATGTACTTTACCGTTCTCGAAAGTGGTTTTGTATACTGATTATTAAGGTATTTCTCTAATGCAGCGATATCAGTGAATTCGAAATTCGGCGGAGCGGTCCTAGACATCGGAAGTTCTAGAACAGGGTAGGATTCAGCACAAGTTGTCAGGCGAGTGTGATTTGAAATTCTTGGTCTATTAGAATGAATAACAGCTCGCTTGTGATATCAATAACATGTAATCATTGGGTTTAAACTCATTAGTTTGAAATCGATATTTAGGTGACGCATTGAAATGAATAATTGCCCCACCAAAATTTCATTTTCTCAAATAACTCGTTGACGGGATTTTGAATACTTACAAGAACAGATTATTATATAGTTAGTTATGGGGGGAAAACTTTCTCAACAATAATACTTCCATAAAAAAATTTAAAGAGAAATATAGTAACGTCATTATCATCGAACAACATAGTGGGTAGCAACCGGTTTTCTTTTACAAATCTCCCAATATAATGGAGCTTAGTAAATATTGGCTTTTAATCCCGATTCTCTCAGTAATTATCAAAAAATTCAATTTTACGGATAGCTGGTCAAATCGTTGGAGCTGATATAAAAAAAACAAGGTTATAACTATGAAATTTATCCCCTCTCAAGTGAATTCTTGGATAGCACTATATCTGAAATTCCGGAAAGTTTGAAAACTCCCTATTCCATTTACTAGATTCAAAATGTAGTGCAAGTAAAGATGTGAAACGTGATACAATAGCACATTCCATAATTTCCATTGTTCGTTCAAGAATATTCATTTCCAAATTTCAGTTAGCTGTAGGAACTTATGTCTACAGAAAAACAGGTTCTCGTTTGATAATTGAGAAGACGAGTAAATTAGGAGTATCGGCTTCATACCACAATATTCAATTATATGAAGCTTCCGTTATTAGGCAACCTGCAAAATTAACGCATCCAAACTCTTTCATTCAATTCATTTTTGACAACATATATCACAATGTAAATACGTCGGATGGTCATGAAACATTTCACTGTTTGGGGGTATTAAAGTCATTACACCAGATGTTGGATGTTGAATATGAAGGAGGTTCCAAAAGGCTGATGGAAATGCCACCTGCTTCTATTTTTACTTCACATAAGAAGATATAATTGATACCATTCAGTTACACGAATCCTGATGAATTGAAGAGTGTAGAGTTCGTTGATAAATCAAAACTTCATATAAAAGTACAACCTGAAGTTCCAAAATCATATGTTGCGTATTTATGTGCGAAATCTCTCGAAATAGAAAATATTCCAACATGGCAGGGTTTTCATGAAATTTTATCACGAGACGTTACATATATGATGTCGCATGTTAATTGACTCCCATTCATTAATGCACCACCATCCAGTTTAACCACATTACACACAGCTTTGCTCTATGTAGTTGAAGAAACGAAGAGAAATAAAAGTAGAACAACTTTTGTAACATTCGATCAGCATCCTTATTTCAAAGCTAACTCTATCATTGTGCAGTCGTGCAATCCTGAATTTAGGAATATTGCTGTGAGATTAGGAGGGTTCCATTTATTGATGTTATATATGGGCGCCATTGGCTTTATCATGGATGGGAGTGGTTTGAAAGATCTTTGGGCTACTTCATATGCTGCATAATCAGTGAAGAAAATATCTGAAGGGCTTTCAGCAGAGCTTTACATGCTCACATATTAACTTTCACTGCTATAGGAATTCATATTTTGAAAACAAGCAATACAACTCCGACTGATGTAATTGAGAAACAAGTGAAAATGATGTTCGAAAAATGGAAGGAAAATTCTCCTACTTTCGGCGATTGTAATATTGGCCCAATGATAGTATGTTCAACTTGGAAATTCGAGGAAACACTTCAATATTTGAAGATCGTGATTATTTTACTCCAGTTTGTCGAAGCAGAACGTATTGGAGATTGAGATTTGCATTTAAGCAGTGTCATGAAAATGTTAGCAGTTAGTGCTCAATGGTACTTACAGGATATGGTGCATTTGGAAACAACGATGGATACATTAGAATTCGACAGGTTCACAAAAGAAGGATATTTCACTATTCTTAGGACATACAAAGCTTGGAGTGGTGTCTGGAGTGATATGTGTATAGAACAAACACTAAATAGATTTTTCGGTACCGATTTAAGGCATGGTAGAGGAGTCACACCCAGTGTTGTTGCGCGTTATCTTCTGGGGATGCCATCGGCATTTGACGTCATGGAATGTTTGGAGGCATAGGCTGATTTGAGAACAGCGAATAGTGAACAGCACGTGAATTTATCTGAAAGTCGTATGAAGAGAGATAAAGAAGACATAGAAAAAATTGTATTCTGGCTAAAATGCCATAATCCTTTTGAGAAAAGAGATTGTCTGATGTCTCTTTCTACAGGTATTATTGGTAGCGACTATATTAACTGTCATATGGCATTTCAAGGACGCAAAGGAATGGAAGCAATCGTTGGAAAAAATTTGTGAAATATGACTTTGTCATCAAAATTTAAAGTTGAGAATTTATGCGAGAGCCAGAATAAAATTCGTATTCCTGGAGGTACATCTTCTATAGACTCATCTGCATTGTTGCAGAGAATGGATCAAAGAAAAAAAGAGGCAATTTCTTACGAATTGTCGCCATATCCACTATCTCCCTTCGACGAATATGGATTAATAAGAAAAACTGTTAACTCTGACCTCTATAAATTATTCCCAACGCATCTTCAATTACAATCCTTGCTTACTGGTATGATATATGTTATAGATGGTAAATGGTTATTACACCAAGTTGTATGGCCTCACAGTAAGAGATTCGTAGATGTGTTAGAAATATATAAATAGTCCATATTGAAAAAATTGGGACAGAATTGTAAAATTGTATTTAGCGGTTATTGGGATGAAATCGTCGGAATAATATCATATGAACGATTCCGCCGAAAAGAAAAAGTTGTTCCCTCTGATGTACAAATTGATGAAGACAAAATAGTAACAATGACACAAATAAAAATTGTCAAATATTGGGAATAAATATACATTTATCAAAATACTGTCCAATTTTCTACGAAAATATATTGTAGAAGTAAATGTAGCAGAAAAAGATGCCGACGTAGATATAGTAATGGCAGCCATCTCTCTGAAAGAGAACATTCCAGAATCGGTTGCTGTGATTGGCAGTGACATAGATCTCTAACACCAGATCACAGCAATAGATCACGGAAAAAATAGTGAGATATCTGTACAACACAAGTGGGGAAAATTTTAGCATCGGTGAACTGAGATATAAAATATTCACAACCCCAGTTTTAGGAACCAGGAAAACATCACCCTAGTAATGCTTCCTCCAACAGAGTTAGCATTGATTGAACACACCAGACGAGTTTATTATCAAATTCAGGTTTGGCTAGGACGACCGTAGTTGAAACCTGAACATTGGGGTTGGCATAGATCACATTGTATGCTACTTCCTAAAATGATGACAAAAGCAGTAGCTCCACAGGAATTATTGAATAATGTGATCAAATTCATTCACACCCTAGTTTCATTAGTTTCAAAAATTTCAGAAATTCACGCTTATTCTTGTTTTTATTTATTCACATTTGTTTAAGGTATTCTGCAGCTGTAATGGAAAATGTGATACTTCTCGTTACAGTTGCAAAAAGCAGGACTGAAATGTACAAGGTTCAGCAAAATGTGTAACGGCATAACTTGTGAAAATGTCTCTGACCTGATAAACAGAATATAAATGAACTCTGATGTCGATGAAGACGAATGGGATCTAGATGACGGTGAGGGAGATGATATTGATGCATTTAATTGAAGAATTATTATTAAAAATGAAACAACAGTTTTCCTGATATTATTCAATGCAGAAACTTTAATTATTATTCATTAATGCCATGGCTCTTCAAATAATTACTACAGTTTTTAATTAAACTCTTTTATCCCATTACTATGAATAAATTTCTTTCTTTCGAAGAATTACTATTACTATCACAAACATACCTACCTACGTCTGAATTATTATTCGTATATCGTATGCATCTTAAGGAAATTCAGCTAGGAATTTGTTCATAATTGCGGCTGAAAACTATTTTAGTTTTTGAATTAATAAAATTTCAATTTCGTCAAATTACAAAATTTCCTTTTTATAATTCATCCAATTTTTGACTTTTCTATTTTTCATATTACTTCTAGCCTCCATTGAAGAATCTATATCGCCTTCGCTAGCACATCAGATTAGAAAACCGAACATCATTTTACCCAAACTGTCCGTTTCCAAACAACTCAACATTATATGATAGGGTTCCATGTAATAAAAGCAATACAATAACAAAACGAGTAGAGTCCAACTCTGGCGAATATCTTCCAGATGTTTGGTTCGGCCTTAACAGGTAGTCATTTCATCGAGCGCCAAATTTAAAATTCGTTGGTATTGCGCTACTAAAGAAATACGCTGTTTATCAGTATACAAATTCACTTTCGAGAACGCTAATTACATAATTTGGACTAGATTTTCCGCTCTACAACTTTTGTTTAGAACGTTTTCTTACTAAACCTTTTAATTCATGAAAATATCAGAAAAACCGCATTTTTCTCTATATTTTCAAGGATTTTTCAATGTTCCTGAAAATTTTAACACCTGCATTTTTGACCATATGCTTCTTTCATTATAACAATCAACATATCAAAAATGCAGCTCTTTCCGAGAAAAAGTGATTTCAGCCCTTCCTTTATTGGACTAAGTATGTTTGATACAGAGTAGTGGACGTAACCCTTTGAGTCTAGCACCATAATGTTGTATCGAGTGGTAAGAAAGCTTTTGTTCAATTACTTCTGTTTTCTTGCTACCATTATGTATAACTCTTATTGTTGATTATGTGTATTTCTTACTGTCGATTATGTATGGTTCTTAGTATCACGTTGTGCTCATCTTCCTTATAGTTATTCTGATTTTATTCACTTATGGATCCTTTGTTTATTTAATTGTATGTTTTCTTGTAATCTTTGTATAAATTGTCATATTATTATTCATGTTGTTCTCTTGCTGCTATTTATGTCTATGTTTCCTTTCTGTTGATTTATATGTTTTATATTTATATATTTTACTGTTTTATCAAGTGGTGAGAGCACTTTCGTTTATTTATTTCTATGATCTCGTACTGCTATCTATTTATCTTTATGCTCGTATTACATGATATTTCATTTAGGGGTCTCGAGATTGTGGATGATTCCTATATTGTTGTATGAGATTTCTCAGCTACCTGGATCGAAGGCCTTAAAGGGCCGGTTCCAAAGCCTTAAGGCAGGGACCGTTACCATCATGTGCTATAAGGCATGAGAGAATATACTGTTTTTATCAACCGTGAAACTTTCTGTCATTTTTTCAGAGCCGCCGCTGGAACTCCATGACCTTCCCCATGTTCCCAATTCCTTAGTTCATATAGTATTATAGTTATGGCTCACATATCCTGGGGCCGTGACCATGACGATGGTCATAATTAGTCGTTTACATATTTGCCATGATTATTATCCTGTTGCATTATTGAAGTATATATTTGCCATAATTATTATCCTTGTTGTATTATTGGAGTTTACATATTTGCCATGATTATTATCCTGTTGCATTCAGTGGCGGCTCGTGACAATATAGTATGGTGAGGCACATATGAAAAAAATTTAATAATGTAATTATGTATTATTATTATTATGTAGGGTTTACGTGGCGAACAAAGTTTAGATAGTGAACTCTACTTCGTCAGTTGCATAATAAATATATTAAAAAAATTTTCTCCACTAATGCTTGGATTTTTTGATGAATCCTCAAATTATTTATATAAATATTACTTAATTTTATTCAGCAAAAAAAGCCATTAATTTAATTGTCCCAATATATTATGAGCTTATTTTTCGATATACTAAATTGCTCAAAAATATGAAAACCATTATTATGCAGCTGTACAGCAAGAACCAACGTGGAGGTATAGAGCATAATATCTCAATATTAAAATTTTTTGTAAATCAATGGAATTCTACTACTTTTCTGATCAGCGAAATGATCTATAACCTTGTCAATAAAAATATTTTCGTCCTGTGATTTTATGAATCCTCTTTCGATCGAAATTACCATATTACTCAGCCGCGTCTGTCCAGTTGTATTCCATATATAATTTTTAATCCTTTTCAACGCAGCGAAACTTCTTTCTGTGGAAGCAGTTGTCAAATTTTCCGAATTTTGAAGATAAAAATTGAAATAGATCATCAGCAGAACGCCCTCAAATTTACTAACAAGAACTACCAATTCTTTGAAATTTCCGCGATTTAAAGACTCATTCGATTCATCGTGCCCCCTAAAAGGTAACTCTTGCATACAGAGGTGGATCGTAATATCTATTAAACTTCTTCGAATTTGTCAATTTTCTTTGACTTTAGCATTGAAATTTTCAATTTCTATTTGACGCGCATTGTCTATTGCTGTGGCGATATTTTGTTTTTGCTTTCTCATAACGGTAAGCTTGCAATTAGATGAAATATGCTGAACACTTTTCGACCAAACTCTGTCGGAATTTCCATTAGTTGCTGGGAATAAAATGCACGGCCAACAAAATATTTTTTTCAAAGTAATACTTCCAGTAAGCCAGTCGTACTTGTCATACCACGTATTTTGATATCCCCTATTTGATTAACCGACCCCACCACTAGACACTAGAGATTTCCTCAAATCTTGAACAGGTCGCTTAACTTCCTTAATTAAATATAATTTATCATCATACGAGTGAGTCGAAAAATGTTGCTCATTTATTAAAAAATTAACAATATCACAAGTACATTGAACATGTTCCTTAGGAATTTCAAAAGATTTACTATTACTAGGTCCCGCTGAATCCATTTCGCGATCTGGTAGTCACTTTCGATAAAAAGATTTATATTTCAGAAAACATTAACATAAAAAAGATTATAATCATACGCGATACCTCTAAATAACGACGAAGTGAACCCTATTTCTCGCTTCCCGATTAACTCGAATAAAAACCTGAGGCCAGCCTCTAATTCCTCGAGAAGCCGCCTTCAAAGCCGTTGATATGTTCTCACCGCTTCGACGCAGATAACCCGCTGGACATCGCAGAAACGAAACGATCTCAGATCGGCTAAGATCGCGCAAAGTCCAGCCTCGGATTAATCCTAGAACGGCTTTCCATTACGTTCTCGTAGGTCATCGAAGTAGATAACACGCTAATTCAGTCAAAGAAGCCTGAGTTAGGCATGCCTCCAACCGTTTATTCAAAGAGGATTTGATGTGTTATGAATATACAAGGAACGTGAGATTGGGAAAAATATTGAGGAAAAAAGTGATGATGAAAGAGAATGAAGAAATATACGGTTCAGAATTTTTTTGATGAGGCACTGCCTCACCTGCCTCATAGGACAAGCCGCCACTGGTTGCATTATTGAAGTATATATTTGCCATAATTATAACCTTGTTGTCTTATTGGAGTATATATTTGCAATGATTATTAATTCTTGTTGTATTATTGAAGTTGCCATATTTACCATGCTTATTATTCTCTTTGTATTATGGAAGTTGCTCTGATTATTATGATTACTATCTGTTTTGTATTGTTATAGTTTTTTCAGAATTGTTATACTTGCCTTTGCTAGCTGTTAATGATTAACCATTTAGTTTTAAACAAGTGCCCTAACATCACCTAACATATAGGGTTTTCTGCCTGAGGCTTTCCCCTATAATTTTTTATATCCTGAATAAAGAGTTGATTTTTTGGGTCTAAGTGTTGTGTTTTATTTACCATCTTTGTTTCCCAATCATTTTTACTAATTTCAATTATCACGAACTTGAATTATTACGTAAACATAACGTAGAGTCCTACCCTTGCTAGACGATCACATTAAATGGCCAAGTCATTGTATCTGGAGTTATTCAGACTCCAGTGTCGTAGTTAGTTTTAAAAATAATATTTGTCATTCTTTTCGAAAGAAAAAGTGGCAAATGTTACAACTTCTACTAAATTTTTATACATTTTTGAGGGATATTTGTTACACCCTGTGGCATCTGCATACTTTGGAAAGTGGGTCATCTGGTACTTTTTTTCAGCAAGGTGAGCAAGGACAAATACCACATACTGACAATGACGCCTGAATTTAAAAAAACAACAGAAAAAGATAAGAAGATACAAAGACTATGCCAAAAAAGTACCGCATAACCCAATTTTCCTATTCGAAAATTCTAGAGTATTTATAGGGATGGCACCGGGTGCAACAAGAATCCTTCAAAAATGCATATAAATTTGGTAGAAGTGAAGCAAACAATCAACTGTTTCAGGATTTTGTTGTCAAATATTTTTCTAAGTAAAAGATATTGTTCCATAATTTTGACTCGCATTACGGATGTTTTATCTACTCTGTCGCTTTCTCAAGATAAAATTTTCTTATTAACAGTTCTCTTTTTCTATCGATGTATCTATCTATCTATGTATACTTGGTAACAATCATCAAAAAGAATCTGATGTACAACATTGGCCATTGGATACGCGTGTATCTTATTTTCAGGTGATTTATATTTTTTGTTTTAATTATGCGTCTGATCGTTGTTTTCTTATTTTCACTTTTAAGAAACCAATTTCTTCAGGTAGGACGATGTTGGAGTTATTGTCTTCATTATTCTTTTCTGCTGTCCCGTGAGATCTATCTCCTTCTTGAATTTGTTCTTGTTTTGTTGTTTTATGAACCAACATAAAAGTTTTCTGGGGTAACCATTTCCGACAATAATTGTGTATAGTTTAGTTAGATTCGGATTGAGGAATTCTCGATGTGAGACCTTGGAAATTCTAGTTTTCATGTTTAGGTTTAATTGATTTTATTTTTATACTATCAATAGATCTATAGTGAATGAATCTGTTGACTGATGTAAGTTTTCTGCATCAGTATGACTTGAGAACACTATCATCTTTGATTAAAACATTCGTTCGATATGACATAAGGTAGAAAACAGAATTTTTGTGCCAAAATTTATTTGAATTCATCTCCTTTTAGAACATGGATTCCTAAAGTTGTCCAGGTGGACCCCAAGGGGTTCATGAGACTCGAATGGGGTCTACTTTGGGCGCAATGAAAAATAGGGGTCCACAATCGTAAACGGGGGAGCATGGTAGTTAATTTGTTATCTATAGTGAAGAATTAAAATGTCCTCTTCTCTAATCAACATAGGTAATATTTCAAGAAACTCAGTTCTATTTCTTGTAAGAACTTGCATATTCTATTCCATATTCAAAACCCGTCGAGACTTGTCGTTGCATCGCCGGCCGCCCCACCATCTCATACATATTACATATTATGTAATTATCATAAAATGTGTTTTATTATTGATCTTTTTCTTTATAATCATTATTCTCATCCTCAGATTCACTCCAACAGGAATTATTAAAGTATTGTTTCTCTTGAGTATTTTGTTCTTCATTATTGTTATTCCTAGAGCAATAAAATGTATGAATAGATCATCCTGTATATCCATTATAAATCCTTCACAAAGGGATGACTGTCGATGCCATATACACCGATTTAAGAAAGGCCTTCGATAAAGTCAATCATTTGGTACTACACAGACGACTTGCTGAGTTGGATATCTGTGGTGTTTTATTGTGATGGATAAAATCGTATATTTTGAACAGATTACAATTTATTTCCATCAATATAAGGTCAAGCATATTGTCAAGTCTCTCTGGTGTTCCTCAGGATTCCCACTTGTGCCCACTACTTTTCATTGTTTTTCTGAATGATATTTACTCTTGTTTCCAGCATGCAGAGTTTTTATTTACGCTGATGATCTCAAGGTACGAGTATATTTGAGGATGAAGACCGTCGAGGATTGTATTCTGTTAGAGGAGGATATGAATGAGTTCTTCGAAAATAATAGAAATAATTTTCTCTTTTTATTTTGATTAATGCCTGCAAATCACCTTTACTAGGAATATAAAGGCAATAAATTTTCTTTATTCAATTAAACAGATTCACCTTCAGCGGGTTTCCTGTAAACTAAATTTTAACGAACACATCGATAGTGTCCTCTCGATGTCAAATAAGATGTTCTTCGACAATTAAATTATCCAAAAAATATATAGTGAAAGGTTTTATCAGGCACAAGGAACATCAATTTTCTAAACTCTATTCAATAGCAACGTTTCGAGACATTCTAGTCTCTTCTTCAGGCTCAAAAATATTATAGTTACAGTATATGCAGTATATAGTAACTACCATATGAATTTGAATTGATTTTGTTGTATCTTTTTGTTTTCCTGTAAGTTCTTAGGTTGTTGTATGGATAATTGGAAATATTTTTTGTTTGTTGTACTATGCACTGTATGATTACTTTCTGTAACTTGTAAGTACTCTTGTTGGGTTGAAATGACCGTTAGTATTCTCTTTGGCCAATAAATAAATAAAAACATAGTCAATCTTCGACCAATAACACTAATAAGTGAGTTCAGAAACATTGCGTGCTTGTTCTGTAGTATTTTTCTGTACCCTAGAACACCACGAAATGACAATCCTCTGGAATGAATCCATTCTGGTCAAAGGTTGAGACAATGGTGTATTTAAATCTACCGCCGGGTATTTTGACGATCTCCATCGATGTCAAAGAATCGAGAAAAATAACTGTAACTCGTTTTTTCAATTTTAGTTCAACTCACAATATTATCCACTCCTTTCTAATTCATTAGGAATAGAAAACATTAGGAAAGCACTGATGTGAGAGCTTTTGAGCGCTTGTTTCTGTGTCTTTTCACCCATACTCTGGAACAATGTGATACTAATACAATCGCCACGATAAATGAACAAACCTATATCTAAAATTAAAAATAACTACTCATAGAATTCATTAAGTTATGTTCGAAGCCCAAATTCCCTTCTCCTAAAAACCCTCATCAGTTCTTTTATTAATTTTGACAACATACCTTATTTCACCGTAAATGAACAATTTCAATGAATTTTCCACCACCTGAAACTGAAATTAATAAGTCCGACCGATGTCAATCGAACACGTATCTGTTGAAGCATCAAAAATTGAAATTTCTGACAGACTTTTTGACATTTCTCTTTCCCGAATTTATGAACGAGGGCCGTTCAGAAACTAAGTTAAGTAAAAATATTTTAATATATACATCTTACATCTACATCTTTGCACTATTTTTCGACATAGTCTCCATAACGATTGAGGCACTTATCGTATCTCTTCATAAGCTTTGAAATTCCTTCTGCATAAAAATCACCCGCTTGTGCCTTGAGCCAGCCTGTGACCGCATCTTTGAGCTCTTCGTCGTCATCAAACCGCTGGGACCCGAGCCATTTCTTCATATGCATGAAGAGGTGGTAATCGCTTGGCGCAAGATCTGGGCTGTAAGGTGGATGGTTGAAAACGTCCCACTTGAAGGACTCAAGAAGGGCTACCACTCCTCCTTCATCATGAACGTTTTCTCGTCCACTTTTAAATAAACGTACCCATTCACGGACAACTCCTTCACTCATAAATTTTGGTCCGTACACGGCACAAAGCTCACGATGAATAGCTGCTGCAGAGTATCCTTTGGCTGTAAAAAACCTTATAACAGCACGCACCTCACATTTGGCGGGATTTTCTATTGCAGCACACATTTCAAACTGCCATAAAAACTAAACTAGCGCAGGTACGATGTTTACTCGACTACGGCTTGATGCCGACTGACCTGCTGAGCGCGTGAATGCACAGATGGCGCGCGACTCCCCCCACTACCCGCACTGTGACCAATCGGAGGTTAGTTTCTGAATGGCCCTCGTATAATTCGTATTTCCGAATGAGTTGGGACTTTTTCTATAAATTCCTGGAGAAGAGAAATATACTTTATTTTCTTTCTCAACTCGACAAAGTTTTAAATGAGTCAAGAGACGACACGGAACGAAAATTCGAACGTAAATATTTTTTTGAAATTTTGGCTTACAAAACAAATGTTACCTGCGGTTGGTGACGGGGTGCCATACAATTCGTTGTGTGGACATGAAAACCTAGGTAAAACCTCAGTAAATAAATACCCTGGCTGCCCTCATAAGTAATATTGTGTGTACAAAATAAGCTTAAATATATTCGAGGGATATTCTATTAATAAACACAGAGGCTTCTTCAAGTTGCACTTATCAAATTTGTATGAAATTCATAACCCATTTCAAGAATGAATCGGAAACTTCGTGAATAGCCCTAAAAACCATCTTGAAATTTATATATGGGACAATTATTGATGAGATGAGGTATACACGGCTATTCACTAACTTGTTGCTATGAATAGCCACCGAAAATCGTGGTTCAGTCTTCAAGGTCAGTTGCTAAGTGCGAAATCGGTATTTACTATTCAAGAAAGTGGATATGACAGTTGCTATGCATATTGACTAGTGGCTATCGATAACCACTCTTGTTGGTTACTGTTTTTTTATGGTTTTTTTCATTCAACAATTAGAAGTTTGAATCGAATAAAAGTGGCATTTTTAGTACATATGAACTTTTCAATGAATCTGGAAATACAAAGGTATCGAGGATTAATAGAGGATTGTAGAGTAAATGCGCCAGTGCGGCAGCCTTTTTCTTTCTGTTAAAAATTAATCTCAATTGGTGAGATTTTTTCACTACTTTCTACAATGGTCATTTCTCGTGAGTTTAACTGTTATGTATTTGCTTATTCCGCAGACAAAACTATATCATTTGACTATGGTTGAATCGACAAAACGGACATTTGAACAATTTTGCGGTGTTGCCATGACTACCTTCACAAAAAGTTGTTATGACAAGAACAGTTGTTAACGGTTAGTTAGAGAATACCAAAAAAGGGTAGCAGTGACTATCGAAAGTTGTTATGCGAGTTGCTATGGATAACCACGGCGATAGCAACTTGAGTTAGTGAATAGCCCTGATTGTTTCGTCTGCATATTCACATTCACAACTTGCGCTTGGAACTGAGTTCCATCTGAATAGCATGCTATTGGTACGTAATTAATCAACATTTACTTCAACTTCTGTGCTTGTTCTTAAGTAAATAAAGAGATAAATATATCTTAGGAAGCAACGACAATATAGTAGGTAATGAGAATATGTAAGATATCAATAATGTTCATACATGATAATTTTCAATCTATAATAAAAAAATGAATCGCAAAATGTGTTGGTAAGCGCATAACTCAACAACGCCTGGACCAATTTGGCCAAATCTTTTTTTAAAATGTTCGTTGAAGTTCAAGGATGGTTTTTACGGCGAGAAAAATTAGAATTATTGCTGGAAAAACCCTAAAAATAGCCTTTTTCTTTTTCCCATACAAATGATTTGTAACTAAAACGTAGTTAATTTGAGCTTTATTGCTATGGTATAAAGTTCATATTAAATTGACCAATCTGGAAACATATTCTCTAAACAACTCATTGACATTGGTAGTGGCAAATTTCCTATAGACATGTTGACTGGCTGCATTAACTTTCCTCAAAGTTTTTGTCAGTTAACTCGATCAAAAGATTAACTTATTCAGAAGGTGTTTCCAGATGTTTCTCAAAGTTACAGAAACCATGATTGGTTGAGCGAACGAGCTATACTGGCTGCAAAAAACATAGATGTAAATGAATTAAATTTCAAAATTCAAGAACAAATTACAGGCGAATTGAGGATATATAAATCAGTTGATTCGGCTACTAAACAAGATGATGTAGTCAACTATCCACCGGAATTTTTAAACTCGCTGGATTTGCCAGGATTGCCACCTAACAATCTTCAATTAAAGGTTGGATCGGTGGTTATAATGTTGCGAAATATCAACCAACCGCAACTTTGCAACGGTTAGCGATAAAAAAATTACTAAACAATGTGATAGAAGCAACTATACTCGAAGGAAAGTATAAAGGAGAAGATGTTCTCATACCGCGCATCCCAATGATTCCGACTGATGTGCCATTTGAGTTTAAACGACTACAGTTTCCAGTGCGGCTTGCTTTTGCTATGACTATAAACAAGTCCCAGGGGCAATCATTAAGTGTTTGTGGTATTAATCTAGAAAACCCATGTTTCTCACATGGTCAATTGTATGTTGCATGTTCCCTTGTTGGAAAACCATCAGATTTGTTTATCTATGCGCCAGGTAATCAAACAAAAAACAAAAAAATCACTACAATGATAATAATAATAATTATGACTCACATGATTAACAATAAAGCGATTACTTACTTTTAAATCCTTATATATGTTTTATTTAATTATTTTTTATTCACAACGCCCTATCACCAGGGTGACGGTTGTGTTCAGGAGAATTTTTTAAAATACGTAGGCACAAAAACTGCCACATTACAAATCTTTTTGACAGGACGAAGTCTGTCGGGTCAGCTAGTTTTCAATCAATTTTCTGGCTCGTCGATTTCTGCGAAATTTTACAAGCATATTTGCTTCAAGCTAATTCAAATATCTTCCAAGTTACAATTGAATCTGATGGATCTTTTAGGAGTTATAGAGTTAAATAGACGGAGAAAACAATAAGGATAGTATTGATTATCCAACGACTTTTGCTAGGTTTTGTCGGTTTCGGTTCATTTATTCTCTTTTATTTTGATGGTTGTTGGCTCGTTCGTGAGTCTTATTCATACACCCATGTCTCGTCACAAGCGCGAAAGATCTCCTGACCTCACTGTCAGTGATTTTCTACATTTTTGAGTTCTGTAACAATGTTTAGTTAATGAATTCTTTATTTAATCGCCAAATAGGTACAAATTTAGAACCAAATATCATACATATTTCATGAAAGAATATCTGAGGTGTTCAGGTATTGTCAACAGAATAATCAGTGAATCGATGGAGCACGTGCTTGTTTCAGGCTGATAGCTACCGATTAAGTGGGTAATCAACAATATCAGTCATCAAAAACCACATGAAGCATCCACGAAGTTATTGAGTGTTTCACAAAGAATAATCAGAGGGGAGGTGATGTTAATATGCAATAAACATCTCAATGAGGCCACAAACCGTAATTAAACTAGACCCTCTTTTTAAAGAGTAACTGTTATTGGAATCTCAGGTAGTCTAACTTGTCTCCAACATAATACGGAATTCACGACTGTTTTGTAATAATAATGATTCGTTAATGTAATAACTATCATTCTTCCACTGGATATGGGGAATTACGAGCACGGTGAACGCAATAATTCGTATTCCAGGTAATTTATCTCCCGATTACGTTGTTGAGCATATGGAATTGATTAAATTATTTATTTATTTATTTAAGACACGATGCAGAAGGTGTAGGTACTACATGA
Source organism: Micraspis discolor (assembly GCA_030674115.1). Classification (NCBI taxonomy): domain Eukaryota; kingdom Metazoa; phylum Arthropoda; class Insecta; order Coleoptera; family Coccinellidae; genus Micraspis; species Micraspis discolor. The sequence continues at coordinate 1,164,948 of JARTUT010001751.1, forward strand.
AGGAAAACCCAATAATTCCCCATTTGACTATTTGACAATTTGTAATTTGTTCGGTTCAAAGTAGGATTTTTCCGACATTTTTCAAACAGAGATATTGTAAGTGAGTAAGTAAGCATTTATCAATCCCTTCAGAAATATAAAAATATATAGGACAAGTCAAAAAAAAAAAATTTAGTAAATAAATAGAGGTATTCTTTGTGGTGGCGATTTAGTTGCAGATCGCGCATGCGTCGTGTAAACTGAAGTGGTATTCTTGTTTAGTATTGTCTGACATTTCATAATGGAACGACTAAGCCCGGCACAGCGTCTACAAATTGTTCATCTTTATTGCGAAAATGGGCGTTCTCCGATTGATGTGTATCGGGCACTAAGAGCGACTTATGGTCCACATAATCGGTCTACCGAAAGTACAATTCGCTCTACCATCACTAAGTTTGAGACTCAATATTCGTTCTTGGATAATACTCGACCAAATAGACAACATCCAGCTCGTAGGGAAGAGAATATAGCGGCAGTGGGGAAGAGTGTACGTGATGACCCTGAAGTGTCGATTCGTCGCCGTTCTCAACAGCTTGGCCTTTCGTATTCAGTGACTTGGCAGATTTTACGTAAGGATCTTTCTTTGAAAGCTTACAAAATTCAATTAGTTCAAGAACTGAAGCCGACCGACCTACCGAATTGTTTAAGTTTTAGTGGTTGGGCTCTTGACAAGCTTGCAGAGGATCCACTCTTTTTGACAAAAGTTTTGCTCACTGATGAGGCCCATTTTAGCTTGATGGGTTCATGAACAAACAAAATGCTCGAATCTGGGGTGATGAACAACCCGAACAGTCTCAAGAATTGCCGTTATATCCAGAAAAAAAAACTATTTGGTGTGTTTTATGGGTCAGTGGAATAATCTGTCCATATTTCTTCAAAACAGAGGACGGCCGGAATGCTACTATGAATAGTGACCGTTATCGCACCATGATAACAGACTATTTATTGCCTGAAATTGAAGCCCGTGGTCTCGACGTAATGTGGTTCAACAAGATGGTGCCAGTTGCCATACAGCCCGTGAAACCATGGCTTGAATTATTGGAAACTTTCATTTCCAACTTGGTTAATTCCAATCAGATCGGAAATGAATTAGTTTCCATTAATTCAAGTTCAGAGAAATATGCCATTAGAATTTCTTAATTTCGAATAGTAGTACGGTGTTATTAACCTAAAAAAGGACCTAACCTTGACATCCAAAGTAAAAGTTTTATTCCAACTCCAAATTGTTCTCTATAACCCTCTTATTGTTCGGTAAAAAGTTACACCATCTTGAGCGTCGGGTTTGGGGGGGAGGGGGTGTGAATTTGAAAAATCACTAGTTTTTTTAGTTTTTCGTAAATATTTCAAAAACTAAGCGGTTTATCCTAAACATTGTTATATACAAAAATGTTCTAGGTTAAATTTTAAATAAAAATGGTCCTTTTCCTAATCACTCTAAATTGTACGGTTCAAGAGTTGCAGACGGTGTAAATGTTAACTTTTTCGTAATTTTGATAATTTTTTTGAAAAACTAAGCTTCGTAAATGAATGTTGCTATTTGAGTGGCCGGTGGTATGTTAGTGATAAGCCCTTGAAAGAACGACAACCTCACCACCTTATCAAGGGGCACTCTTTTTTTAAGGGAAAAGAGGCTTCCACAGGCCTAGGCCATATAAACCTGTGATACGGAGAAACCCACCCTGAACTTTCTACGAACATTGCAACATAAATTCACTTCTTAAGCATAAATATCTTTCAAATTTGGAATGTTCAATGTGTTTATATATATATAAATATAGAAAAGGATATAATGCGGTGAAATTACATATAAAAGAAGGATAATGCTGACTTATTAATAGTCTTTACAGCTATTGATGAAGCAAAGAAAGATGTTCAAACGTGTATTATTGGTGATGACACGGACTTATTAGTACTGTTGACTGTCCACGCATCTTCAGGGAATAAACTGAAAATGGTCGTACCTAAAAAAGGAAATCACCAAGAAAAAGTATACATTATTTCTGACATTCAGCAAGGCATTGGGGATATGAAAGATGTACTTCTGGTTATATACGCCTTCACAGAATGTGACACTGTGTCTGCTGTCTATAAGGGAAAAATTGCACTTATAGGAAAGTTCAAGCCAACACCGTTCTTCGTGAAAAACTTCTGGTCTTCAACAACCCCAAAGCCGACACCAGTGCAGTGGCTGTTGCAGGAAATTACTTCCTGCTTGCAATGTTTGGAGCCAAGAACACTGAAGATCTAGATTGTCTCCGCTACCAGTCCTACTTGAAAACGATTGCAAAGCATCTTATACATGCATTACTGAAGTTGGATGCACTACCCCACTTCAGGAGCGTCCAGACAGCATTCATTTAGGACCTACCACCAGGTACAACAGTGGCTGAATGAAGATAAGGATCCACTCGAGTGGGGTTGGAAGAAGATTGGCGACCACCTGACACCAATTACAACAGCACGTCCTGCAGCCCCCCAGGAATTACTGTTCCTTATAATGTGTACTCGCAAAGATGAATGCGTTCGTAATTGTGAATGCAGAAGGAGTGGTCTAAACTGCACTAGCATATGCAGCAATTGCTCAGGCCAAGCATGTGATAACATGGACAATAATAACATCTTAGACGACGAGCTAGAGGAGGAGGATAATGTGCTGGAGGATGAGTGAAGTTAATAAAGACATTGAACATTCCAAATTTGAAAGATATTTTGCAATGTTCGTAGAAAGTTCAGGGTGGGTTTCTCCGTACCACAGGTTTATATGGCCTAGGCCTGTGGAAGCCTCTTTTCCCTTAGAAAAGAGTGTCCCTTGATAAGGTGGTGAGGTTGTCGTTCCTTCAAGGGCTTATCACTAACATACCACTGGCCACTGAAATAGCAACATTCTTTTACGAAGCTTAGTTTTTTAAAAAATTATCAAAATTACTAAAAAGTTAACATTTACACCGTCTGTAACTCTTGAACCGTACAATTTAGAGTGATTATGAAAAGGACCATTCTTATTTAAAATTTAACCTAGAACATTTTTGTATATAACAATGTTTAGGATAAACCGCTTAGTTTTTGAAATATTTACGAAAAACTAAAAAAACTAGTGATTTTCCAAATTCCCACCCCCCTTCCCCCCAAACCCGACGCTCAAAATGGTGTAACTTTTTACCATAGAATAAGGGGACTATGTAGAGCAATTTGGTGTTGGAGGAAAACTTTTACTTTGGATGTTGAGATTTAGGTCTAATTAAAGCTTGTGCGAGTTAGGTTAACCAGTGTGTGTTCTGTGTAGGCTTTGTTACTGTGTCCTTAGCCACCTTAGGCATAGCACTGTTAATTTTAGACCCAACAGTGAATGGTGGCCGCCCAGCTAGAAAATTTCTTTCCTAGCCCCGGACTTGAACCTACGACACGACGGGTTTCCACGTCAAAGGTCAAGGCTTTATTTCACTTATGCGACACGCTGCAATAAAGCTCAAATTGACTACCTTTAGTTACAAATCATTTGTGCTATTTTTAGGGTTTTCCAGCTATAATTCTAATTTTCTCGCCGTAAAACCATCCTTGGAACATTTTAAAAAGAGTTTCCAGGTATTGTTGAGTTCTATACCAACACATTTTGCGATTCATTTTTATATTATCTATATTAGCAACGAGGTTATGAAGAAAGGTTAAGAAAGTGACAAGTGCCTAGTTTATTTTATTTCTATAAAAATTTATCAATACATAAAAATGTATAATAAAATGGAAAAATGCCTACTCCAAAACCTAAATGCTGTGTTCCAAATTGTGAGGGATAGGAGCTGTAAGCGACACAGATTTCCTAATCCAGAAAAAAAAATCCGAATCTGTTCAATGTGTAGCGGATAAAGTAAATAACCCAGTTCTGTTGTGATTTCTTTAGTGAGGGGTACCGACACTAAATACAAAATTTCTTCAGATGTTTTAGGGGATCCTATGAAGGCAAAAGCGAAAAAAAATTCCTGCGGTCTCGTAAAAACCCCCTTGGCTTTCGTAGAAAAATTTTTCATTTAAGTAAAAAGTTACTGTTATTTGTTATTGTCAGCTTTTTCCGTTTTTGTTTTAGATTTTATTTTATCATTTATTTTATAACCCTCTTGGTATTAAAAATAAAATAGTTTTAAGGAAATATTTTCAGCTTTGTGTATATACATTGTATTGTTGAATTTGTTACCTTTGTTTTTTCAATTTTTCTTTCCTTACAATTTAATTTTATATTTTTTATAACCCCCTTAGGTTTCTTAAAAACTTGTTTTTATGTAAACATTTTCAGTTTTGTATGTACACTGATCAACAATTGCTAGGGATTACTTATGAACTTCTCCTCATTTTTTTTTTTCATGTTATCTCGTGAATATCTGTACATTATATGTTCTCTAAGGAAAAATTAAGATGTTTTGAGTTGATTATATCAAATTTTTCCTCACTTCATCGGCTCTTGTTCACAAAATCGATTATTATCTGTAGGCTGTTACAGGTGGGGTGAAAAGCAATGTGGTATTTGTTATTAAATCTGTTTTTTTTCTCGTTCAAACACATAAGGTGTCAATAGTTGAAGAAATGAGAACAACACCAGCATATCAGTCATGCCGAGAAGAAGTTTGGCTCCTGTGCAACTGGACCAAATCATACGGTGGATACAGGAAGGTTTGTCCCAGCGAGAAGTGTCCCGGCGGTTGAATGTTTCGCAAAGTGTCGTGAGTCGGGCTTGGAATAGGTTCATCCAAAACGACTCAGTAGCTTATGTTCATGGGGAGGTCGGCAGCGCAGTACAACAGCTGCCCAAGATCGTCTTTTGATCCTCAATGCTAGGAGAAATCCCACTTACCCGGTGTTGCGGCTCAATAGAATACTGGGAGTTGCAACAGGAATTCTAATTACGAACCAGACTGTAAGACGACGACTACATGTTCGTGGTTTGAGAGCACGTAGGAGGGTACAACATCCTCGTTTGAATAGGGAACACAGGGTTCATCGACGGCAATGGGCTGAGGAGCACCTCAATTGGACAGTTGAAGATTGGAGCCGATGTTTATTTATGGATGAGTCTAGATTACGTTTGGTCAACTCCTATGGACATATTCTTGCTTGGAGGGAAAGAGGTCGAAGGTATGCAGAACAGTTTATGGTACCCACAACAGCTTTTGGCGGAGGTTCTTTATGTGCATGGGGAGGCATTTGTTTGAACCAACGCACAGAGTTGGTTGTTCTGCAGAACACCACAATGACCAGCCAGAGATATCACGATATGATTATTCAACCCATAATTGTTCCGTTTGCGGCTGCCTTGGGCGAGAATTTCATTTTAATTGAGGACAATGCCCGTCCGCACCGTAGTCGTCTGGTTAATGAAGCGCTAGAAACTCGTGCTATTGATAGGATGCACTGGCCAGCTCGCTCTCCAGACATGAATTACATTGAAAATGTCTGGTCTAAGATGTCTAGACAATTGTCAACCTTAGAACAACCGATCAATAACCTGGAGGACCTTTCTAACGCTTTACGGGATATTTGGACGAATTTGCCCCAAAATTTTAAAAATCGTTTGATTGAAAGTATGCCTCGTAGGGTAAATGCTTGAGACGAGCTCGTGAAGGACCAACTAGGTACTAGCTTAACTGAAACGTCAGCCTTCTTGTGCTTTCATCATAAAATTTTTATGTTATTCAAACACAGAATTTTGAGTGTTCCTAATAAAGTCTTTTTTTCTCCCCTTTCCATTTTTTCATTCTTTTCTCAAGTGACCCATATTATCAACTGAAAATACTCTGATATCTGACTAAATTTATAATCTTGGAGCGAATATTTCAAAAATAAATTTAGATAAAGTAAGTGATCCCTATCAATTGTTTAGCAGTGTATAATATTTTTTTTCCACTTTGTTAGCTCTTTTATAATGTTGAAGATGCAAATATAATGCTTTTTATCTTAAAAATTTTGTTTTCTGCCTTAATGATATTAATATGAATCCAGTCTTATGAATGATCTATAATATTAATATATATTACGACAACTTATGTCATTCTACGACAACATTTGATTTTAATGTCTGGATCTATCATTCTGCGACATTTTATATGTGTTAGCTCAGATTGTGCTAAGTTTACATTCAAAATGAAAATATTGGTGGAATCATTTGAAATTTTTGGCGTCTATTAGTTCAAAATAATGCCACCAGGAGGCGATGATCTTTCGAAAATAATTTCTTCAATAGCCGCATGGGTGCGCTTTCAAACCAAACATTGAGGGTAGTGTTGGGTAGTACAAGTCTTGAAATTGAGTTTATAAGAGGTGCCTCATTTTGGTACTGAAGCGGTACATTGTACCACTTCAAATGAGGCGAGGGGGTCTGGCCGTTCTTTACGCGATACGATGTCGGGACAAAATTTGTACTAGTATAGACGACGGGTTGTTGAGGCGGTGAAGCGTAGCGAGTTCAAGGAACTCCTATAAAATCCCATCATATTCGGTAAGAGGTGAGTGAGTGAGGTAACCAGTGACAAAAACACCGCCGTGCCATAAAACCCTCCGTAATTCCATAATTCACGACATCTGTGTACTGTCTACTATGAATCAATACATCCCCTCAGCCTTCATTTATTTCTATCTCTGTCGTTTTTGTACCGGTGACCAGGACTTATCCCCTCTCCCCCTTTGTATTTGTCGGGTGACTCGAGTGGCTCCATCGCTTTCTGGTCCTCATCGAGGCGAAGTGGGACATTTGAAGTGAGGTGGTACATTGTATAAAAATGGGCCGCTCTTACATATCCTCGTCGTGTACGGGAAAAATGAGCCGCCTCTTGTAAGAGGTACCCAACACTAATTGAGGGAAAGTTTCCCATCTATAGGTTCTCTACTACGAACATAAAAATAATTTTATGTTCGAAGGTTGTCTATGTAACAATGTGTTTTTATCCTTGTCTAAAAGTAATGAAATCAGTTGAACGAAAGTTTATACTTTATATTCAGTTGTGATATTGGATACATGATAATAATATATTATTCTTATGCTTATAACACTGGATATTGGTTGATCTTATCGAGGCTAAAGAATATGTTGAGAAAGAGAAGTATTTAGTGACTTTCACTTGATCTGAAACGGATCAAGAAAGCAATTTTCTGTTTCACTAGAAATTCATTCGCACATGATACCAGTCTGTCCTAAGAGACTATGAGGATAATAATTTAATTGATCCTCAGAATTGTGCAGAAATCACCTGTTATGTCCGATAGCTCAGTAATTTTGAGAGATAAGTGGACTGTATTTATTTTTGCGTTTGAAGCTGGTGCGAACGCGAAATTTATAATATGAAACAACAAAATTCATATAAAGAAATGCGGTCAACAATGATGACTTACCACAGCGGTGAACTACGATGATTTCAGGGCTCTGCTCCAATTATCAGCTCTTCACAGGGACCCCTTGCTGCGGGATTTCTATTCCAACTTTCGTTCAAATGCGGTGTTGAAAACACAATCAAAATGCGATGCGAAATTTCCAAATATGCGGGTGAAACCAAGCGTGTAATATATCCAAAAAACAAATCAAAATTAGCGTGATTTTTTAAACAATTTCGATAACAAACGTGATAGCGAGAGTTCTTCTATTCCAATTCGCGTTCTAGATGCGTATGCGTATCCATAACATGTGCGAAGTCACCAGTGTTGACTTATAAAATTAGCGCGAAATTCAAATATTTAGCGATCGCCTCAGCTTCAAATTCATGCTATAACAAAAGGACCGAACATCACCTGTAATTAAAAACAAAAATGTGTCTGTGATTACCTCCTTGGGTAATTATTCAGAACAAGCCATAATGGGAATATTTTTATGATATACAGATTACGAATTCAAAAACGAAATACTGTGCAAACTCATATTTTTTGAGAAAAAAATCATTTATGTCGTATCATGCAGTTCGTTATTTTTCATTGTTTTCCCGTTATTTCTTTAGATGTCGCATGTTATTATAATAAAAGTGATTTCATGTATTCCATGCATAGTCATTTCGTAAACCAAGTCCACCATTTATTTAAAGGAAAAGTGACAGTTGAAGCGAGGTTGCCGGTTATCCGAAATTAGGAAGCGCGCTCTCGTGTTTTGAATTAAGGGATAAGAAGAATATATTTTAATATAATATTATGTATATGTATAATATGTAGGCGATTTAAAAGATATTACGCTACATTGAAATTGTTTATCAAAAATTCCAACTGCTTGTACTGTCGAATGAATATTATATTTTCAATGACTGAACATATCCTTTGGCTTACGCAAGTCAAAACCTTTTCTGGCCTTCAATTAATAAATATTGTTTCAATTTATTGAATATAGAAATGCGAAAATTGAGGATCTGAGGAACCTTCGGTTATATCAAAGATAATAATCAGCCATCCAAAAATATTTTCTGTCGCGATTTTTATATATTTATTATTTTTTCTTTATCATTATTATCAATATTGCAAGAGCGGTGATTGTTGAAATCAAACAATCATTATATTTAAGATTCTATAAATTAAATAAATATTATTTTCATTGAGGTATTCATAATCATAAGCATTTATTTGCATCCTTTGAAACATTGTTTTTGGGACGTGTCTAAAATATAAATAATACATAAAATATTGTTCAGACGCTTCACGATATAACTACGTTGAAGAATTGAGAAATGTTTGGTTTTCAATTTGTTATCAACAATTACAATAAAGTAAAGAAAAACACATTTTTATAGTACAATTTCCTGCGTACGACATGAGCATTATTGAAAATTGTTGCCAAGTAGCTTTTGATCCTAATTAAACCGAACAAAAACATTAAAAAAAATGGTTTCCTTATCATTTAATGAAAAAATCTAGTAGTAGGTACGGTTGTAGGTTCGGTTAGTTTTAATAGCAAAGTTTATTTAAAGTTATTGATTCCCATCATAAATGATCGGTTTTTCCAACATCCCATCCCGGCAAGAATCGCCCACATCTTCTCGTGGCCTTTGCTGGATGACTTTCTAAACTACATTTTTGAGGAAGTTAAATGAGTTGGGCTATTGTATTATTATATATTGTATTTCCCATATCCTAATATACAAAATTATTAAAAACACGAGAGCGCACCCTAATTTCGGATAAATTTACCAACCTCGCTCTTCCCTCGGTCTAGCTGTTTTCAACATGGCGGACTTTGTTTATGAAATTAATTATTTGAGGGTTAAGATGAAAATTCGTTTTCTGTTTATGTTAGTGCTTGAAGAACCGATTGGTTATATTGACGCACGTGATCATGAAATATGATTTCATTAGTGTTGCCGCGATCTACATCTCTGATGGTGCCAGCGAGGAATCATTATTCGCGATTCTGTGGTTTCGCTTCGAAATGCGGGAACCAAACTTTCAGTATTAAGGCTGTACACCACCTTGCGGCGAAACTCGAATTCCGCTAGATGGCACCAAGCGAAAATTTCAAGGAACTGAAAACAGGCACGCCCATTGTACGAAATAGGACGGTCTGTACGGTATTTATGACCCCTAATAAACTTTCTTGAAATGTTTGTACTGTCGCCGGTGAGTAGGATCGAAACGGAACTTAAATTTGTGTTTATGGATTTTTTGTGGGTTTTGAAGAGAATGGTAAAACAAATGTGCATTATAATTTTTTATTGACATATTCATTAATCTATTTGCTTTTATTTCAATTTATGGCTTATATGATCAGGAGAATTAAATTGAAATTTTCTGCTGTAACCAATTCAAATAGTCCTACGAGTTTGCGCATTTTGCCAAATTCAACTTGTTCGGGTTTTCTCTGACAAATTTTGGACCAAATCTTCAAATTGGTTCGCTGTTCGGGTTTTTCAGTACAATCCCAGTACAGTTCCAGTACAGTCAAAATCGGTACCTACTCGAGAGCAAGTATCAGTTCAGGATATTTTGCGGACTAAAATGCTACCAACCCTTAAACAACAATCACTTGAAAACGCAATTCGTGGTAAATTCGTGATTTTAGAAGGGAAATAAATCAAGATTTCCCTTTACATCAAAGTTTGCTACCAACTGCATTAAAAGCTCTTTTAAATTAACAATTGAAAACCATTATATTCAAAAAGGTAATGTGCGCATGTAACTAGGTATATTTCAAAAATTCAAATTTTGATGAAACGAAATGACAATCTCAGTTTATTTATCAGCAACCTGATTATCAATGAAATACCTAGCGAATTTTTCTGTTTGAGAGTTTCGTCTGCATGAAATTGTTTTCCATAGTTAGAATAATGTTTTATCAAATTTTCATCGACAAAGCAAAAATTTAATGTTGATAGAAACAGTTGAGTACTATAATAGCGCAATTCAAATTACTAATCATTATTAAAATTCTCAAAATATATATAATCCCACCTGATAAATACTGAACAGTGAATATGTATCAGACAAAACATTTTGATAGATCTATTTTCTGAGCTTTGTTGAATCACCCATATTCAGACAGTGGTTGCATTAGCACATGAATATTTTGATAGTATAAATTGAAATATAAACTACTTCAGAATTCAGAGCAATCCACTTACCTATATAGGTAAATTGTATGGTTACCTGATTTACCAATTTTACTTTATGTTCAATAATGTTTTGGAAATATTTTCACTTTCAGATCTGTATAACTAGTTATTATCACATCATTGAATTAATTTAGATTTTAGGTATAAATTGATTTGATATAGTGGGTATGAAATAAGATTTCCTGCAAAGATGAAGAAGCTTTTTATTTTTGGGTAATACAAAAATTTAAATGTCACGAGATTGACCTTGAAATACATAAATCCAATAAACTGATTTCATGAGGCTGAATACTATACAAAACTATTCATTGATTCTTTATCAAATAGAGCACAATTATGTATAGACTAATATTCACAACAAAAAAATTAATTCTAGGAAATATAGATTCAGTATCAGCTCAATTGAATTTTTAACAACACACCAAGAAACTATCAGAATAATCAACAAGAAAGATCATATAAACAAGAATTTTCCTTCTGATACAAAAACTATAGAGCAATGCTTGATTTGAAGCACTGATGCCAAACTATATAGATTACCATAACAAATTCGTATAAACACATACACATACAAAAAGAATTGAAGAATTAATTTCAGCACTCCCCATAGGTCTGGACAAGGTCAAACACTCACATGAAAAGCTAAAAACTTTATAGATGATCAAACACAATCCCTTTACCAGCTTGATATGCCAATTGTTTACATCTAATAAATACAAACAACCAGTTTCTTCAAAATCCATTACATTAGTGTTCGATCCCTTGTGTAATTTATCGAATAGATTTCAGGATTGAAATGAGTTGTGTTTGATCCTCTTGTTGTTTATCCAAGAGATTTATCTATCAACTAACGAGGTGTTTGGCCACTAAGGTCATTTAAAGCATGAAATGATGGGTTTCCATAGAACATTGAAAATTATTTCTCATTTCCATTACCTGTACTAAGTCGTTGCCTGAAATACGTATAATATATGTTGAGATATCTTCACACAATTTACTATGATTGTCAACCTTCAAAACTTTTGTCGATTGAAATAAACATTCTTTCGTTTTGAATCCAATTCTTGAAAATTAGGTATACCCCAATAAATATATTTTAGGAATCGACAATCCTGAAATTGCAAGTATGACAAATCGAAATTCTGTTATAATGAGAGCATTTGAAACTTTTAAATCAGTTGATTAAATAAAATCACAAAAATAAACACATATATTGCTATACATGCTGTCTACTATTTCTAATATCAAAATTGATTTGCTGAATTATACTTTGCAATCATTATTTCATTGTTTTTTAATAAGTTCCAATATCTTACAAAAAATAGCTCTGAAAAAAAATTGGAAAGGTTTGAATATTGCAAAAAGTAGCACTCACGGAGTACAATTACTAGATTTTACACATGGATACACTTGGTGATATTTTGGCATTATGAATTTTGAGTAACTGTTCAACCTCTCTGCATATTTTGCTGTACACTCCACAAGAGAATATCCATTTTGTTGCAGGTTATACCGATGTTTATCCTGAAGTAAGCATTAAGGATAATTGGCCACTATTCTTTCTAATACCCATACAGAGTTCATTCTATTTAGAGCATTTCTCTGATAATTTTCTGACTGTCAATTAGACCAAATAACAAGGTCAGTGAATGAAGTTACATAAATTCAATTGAGACCCTAAACAAGCTGAGAGTCGGTGAAATTGTTCAAAACATAATTATGAATAAAATATTAGTTTCCCTGTATGGAAAAATTTTATTCAAGCTTGAAGGCCAAAAAATGCGGTTTTCACGATTTTCTGCAAAACGTCAAGTTTTATGTTAAAATTACTCCAGACAAATATTGTAGAACATATAATTATCTATAAAATGTGTATCAATATTTTGTTCCAATGAGTCAATGGGTCAAAAAATTATGAAATTTGTAATCGTCATAATATACATGATTTGGCCACGTATACAGGGTGAGTCAAAATTGTGTATCGAGCTATCTGGGGGTACATTGAAAAATAAGTATAGTATGATGGATAAACTCATATCCCAGAATGCATATTATGACGATTACAACTTTTAAAACTTTTTGAAACGTTGTATCTCAAAAACGGTGGCTCTTAGGAAAAAAAAGTTGATACATATTTTATGGATAATATATGTTCTACAATTTTTTCTGGAGTAATTTTGTGATAAAACTTGCCTTTTTGCTGAAAATCGTGAAAAACGCATTCTTGACCTTTGACCTTGACTAGAATATTTCCGTACAGCGGAATAATGAAAAACTTTCAAATTTTATTCATAATTAGGTTCTGAACAATTGCACCAAACTTTCAGCTTGTTGGGAATTAATGTAACCCTGAATGTCTAAATTGACCCTATAAGTATTTATGTGAATGTGAGTGATGGAAATTAATTAAAACAATCTAATCAGTTGAAGAAGCATATAAAATTTCCATGTCTCCAAAACATTTTTCCTGGGCATATCAAACATGGAAAATAAAAATTTTCTGTTTTTCAAAATATATTATTTGGATTGAGGGAGCTGACATAATGCAATACATATTGAAACAAAATGTCCCTAGCTGAGGTTGGTGCACCGGGTACCATACAATTCTGCGTATGATACAATAGTCCAGGGAAAAACCTCAGCAGAAAAAACCCTGCCCCCGTGTCAAAAAAATATAACTTTCTACGGGTGTTCGACCCCTGCATCTGAAAAAATTCGATATAATTTTTTCCGCTGGGAGAGTAGAATGTAGGCTTCGTTCGTGAGAAACACTTACCCACTTCCATAATAATTTCAATTTATCTCGCGGACACTCATTCGTCTTGGTATTCTGCCATCTATTATTTCTGGAAGAATGCACTTCTTGTAAAAGTCCTCTAATTTTGGAAGCATCGTACATCTCCAGAAATTCCGATCCCTTATTATGGTTTGCACATGGAAATCATTATCGCAATAAAGAATCAAGTCGCAATATTCTCTACGGCATATATTTAATTGTCCCTGAATTTGGTAAAAATAGTACCATACCTGGGGTCATAAATGATCATAAATAAAGGATAAGATTCTATTGGCCCATCTGCCGTAAAGAGGTGTCAACCATTGGGAGGCGGGCCAAATACAATTATTTAATACAAGAACGAGAATAACTCGAAAAATTGAGAAAAGTGAAAAAAAAAAATTAGCTAATTTCAAAGTTCAATGTAATACCGAACGACTACCTATGAGTTTTTTTCGATAAAATATTTCCTTGAGGAAATATTTGCATCTGAAGAGTATTTCAATTTTCAGAGTGTAATTAGCCAAAAACTATGCATCATATCAAAAATCGGCGGAAGGTACGCACTAGGGAATACTCATGCCAATGCTCACTCAAATTTTGAATGAAATCCGACAAACGGTTTATGCGTTATTCTTGAAGTAAATTAGCATTGAAATAGTATAGGCACAAAGAAGGTGATGTACAGCCTTAATTTGACAGAGTGCATACTCTTGTTTCCACTTTTTGCTAACGTGGAGCTGCCATTAATCATAGACTACCTATAGATGGGAAACTCCCCTTTCAATGTTAGGTTTAAAGACGCACCCATGCATCTGTTTATGAAGTTATTTACTAAAGATCGTCGCCTTCTGGTGGCATTATTTTAAACTAATAGGCGTTAAAGTTTTAAATGGCTTCCCACCAATACTTTCGTTCTGAATGTGAACTTGTCACAATCATACTTCAGACATATATATTATCGTAAAATGATACCATCATATTCAAAAGTCTGGATTCATATTGATAACATTAAGGCATTCAGAAAAACAGAAATTATAAGATAGAAGCATTATATTTGCATCTAAAACAGTATAAAAAACCAAAAAGCTAACAAAGTTGACAACACAATATACATACAAAACTGAAAATAATTACATTTTTCAAGAATACCATGGAGATTAGCAAAAACTGTTAAACTAAAATCTAAAACCGCACATTTTACAGACTCGGATATTTTTCTGGATTAGGAAAACTGTGTCCTTTACAGCTTCTATCCTCACAATTTGTAGCATTCAGGTTTTAAAGTAGACATTTTTCCATTTTAATATACATAAATATGTATTTGTAAATGATTGTGAATATAAAATAAATTATTGTAAAAATAAAATAAACTAGGCATTTGTCACTTTCTTAACCTTAGTACTTAACCTCGTTGCATATGAAAAGCGAATAAGGTCTCGTAATGGCGTGGCTATGAACGTAAACAAACAGAGATGCGAGCGCTTCATACGGTTGTTTAAGCAGTTACAATCGGCTCAATTTCTCGAAATATTTAGTGAGGGAGTCTCCCTGGGTTTCCGATCTATAGGTGCTCTATGGCCATTAATCTGCCACGCGCTTCATGACCTGCTCTACTACTGGTTTTTCACGAATTAATTAATATTGCCTATGAAGGTACACCAGAGTAGGTATAGAATTCTCCATAATATGCAAATCTATGTTTTAATTATTTTTAAAATTTGTTATCTACACCAAAACGGAAATAATAGCAGTCGATTCAATTAATGGCAACGCCTTTGTTCTCATGAAGAGGAATTAATTCATGCCTATTTCATTATGCTCATCAGATAAAACTGCATTTGAGAATTAGACAATCGATGTTTCAAAAGCTATTCCGTAGTCAATCCGTAAACACTATCGTTTATTTGATCTAATATTAGATTTCAAGAAAATGTTTTTCATCGGGAAATCTGATGGAAGTAAATCTCGTATGTTTCCATTAGCTGACGTGAATCCAAATCGGGTAGCATATTGTAGTATAAGAATAAATTATTGGTGGCACGTTGTTGATAGATGCTGTGTTTTCCGAAGTGTTGGAAAATCCCCATTCAAGAATTCTCTATATTTATGTTATAGGATTTTGTTGCTTAGTTCTACAAATTAGCAACACTTGAAATTCTCAAAATAGGAAAAACTGACGAGTGAAGAAAGATGCGGTAGCTTGCATGCATATTGGTCACGCAGTGTCTAACTGGCATAGTAAGTTTCACAGACCAGTAACCAGATTACTGGTCTGTGGTAAATTTGTGCTGTCTAAGAATAAGATCACCAATGCCAGATGGCACTTATGAAAATTTGGTGCAGCGATGCCAGAATTATTGACTTTCTGGGATAACTATGGTACAATAATTTTATAAGTAGGTATAAGTAGGCATAAGTTTTATATTGTATAGTTGGATGTTTCAGGATATCCTTTATGTTTGGAGAAAGTTTTCAAAATGTGAATACTTTGTTGGGCTGATTCCTGTTTGTATTCCTTGTACAAATGAATAAATAAACTTTTGATGGAATGCTTTCAATTCGATGTATGCAGAAATTTTCGAGGATAATTTTCGATATCGTGGGATCAAGGTAAGAGATTCATCAAAATATAAAACTGACCCTACAATAAAACATCTTAAAACAAAGCTTGATGAATTATTCACGATTTCCACTGTCGGTCCTGAATATCCTGAATTAAATGAATATAAAGCTCTGCACAGGAAATATGATTATACGATAACAGAATATAAACAAAAGTATTATGCTGATCAAATAAACAAGTCACAGAAAGAAACAAAGAAAGTTTGGCAAATTGTAAAATCTCTTAGTGGTAGGGACAGCCTTCCATTTTTTTTGGAGACCCAAAGAAAGTAGTCGAAGATCTCAGTGAGTACTTTGCAAATTCAATTATGAATTATAATAGCACTAAGACAAACAATGAACTTCCCCATAGCCGTCGGTCTGAAAAATCATTTTACCTGTTTACTGTCACAGAGGAAGAACTCATCAATACAGTTAAATCCATGAAGAGAAAAAATTCTTTTGATCACGACAGTATATTGATACAGGCACACAAGTCTATCTGTTCAATAGCGAAGTCACTTTGTCAGTTGAATCAAGCATATGTGGAGGGTGTATTTCCCGACTCCTTAAAAATAGCAATAGTTAAACCTCTATACAAAAAGGGTGATAAAGGAGACTTATCAAATTACCGTCCGATAAGTTTCATGACTGGTTTTCCAAAATATACGAAAAAATTCTATCCAATAGATTATTAAAATTTTTCAGAAAATTTGGGATTTTTTCCACACACCAACAAGGGTTTATAAGAAACAGATGTACGAAGACAGCTATCTTCAACTTAGTGAAAAACGTGATGTGTGCCTTGGAAGAAGGCAAAATACCACTGACTGTATTCATGGACTTTTCTAAAGCCTTCGATTCTATTGATCACGCAATATTGTGGGGAAAACTAGAGGAGTACGGAGTAAGAGAATCAACTTGAACTAATGAAGTCATATTTGGAGTATATAATTCAGAGCACAGTGATCGAGAGAGATTGTGTTACTTATGTTTGTGAATGTGCTCAGGTGGGGTACCAAAGTGTAGCGTTCTGGGTCCTCTTCTTTTTCTCCTGTATGTAAATGATCTGCCGGATTTCATCGGAATTCTGGAGGTTCTTTTGTATGCAGATGATTCTAATATAAAAGCTATAGATGATACTATCGATGAAGTTGTTTCCGCTACTCAAGTACAATAATTAAAGAAAGTGAAAGAATGGTGTGAAGCAAATAATATAAGATTGAATCTCGAAAAAACTTGAGCAGTATTTTACCGAACAAAAAATTCAAATTTTAAACCTCCCGGTGAAATAACAATGACTGGTAAGGAGATAGTAGTAAACCTGTCAACAAAATTTCTTGGTCTTTATATCGATGATAACATGAAGTGGAAAACTCACTGTATTTCGCCAAGTAAACGTCTGCATTCGGTGATATATTCACTAAATGTTTTGAAATACCGTTTGAAAGTGCATATTCTCAAAGTTCGGCAAACTTCGAATTTCAAATGTCATATGGCCTTATTTTCTATCTATGGAATGAAGAAAACATATAATTAACGAGGTGTTTTCAAGAATCATAGTCTGATGACTCTGACTGGCTTGTATATATAAAGATCCTTAATGTTTGTTCGACAACATGGAGAACTTTTCATTGATTATGTTAATCGCAACGATACGAAAATAATAGAACGATATTTATTGACCAAGTGCCATGTCACGTTATCGCAGCATTAGGTGGAATTTATTTCCAGTAGAAAAATTGTGCATAGCCAACGAAAAAGTGAATAAAATATCCTACATTTGTCCCAAAATTTTGAATGACGTGAAAACACCAGTATTTTAGAGATCTTATATTCCTCATTTCCCTATTCTCCATACTTCAGTCAAATCACAACACAAGAGACACATATCTTTGTGAAATTTTGATGGAACTTTTCACATCCACAGCGATTACTTTTTTTGCCTACCCACCTTTCATAAAACCGGTAACACGCAAAAATTGGCCTATGTAATGACAGTTTGTTTTTCCGTGGTTTTTTTTGTAGTCTATGTTTTTTCTTCTATGATAAACCTAACCCACAAAACATCAACCTCTCTGAGACTACGCAACCCTTTTTCGTAGTTGTGAAAGTAAAAGGGAAGCCTAAAGATGCCGACAGTAGGTATTAAGAAGGAAATTTTATTCAAAGCCCTCGATAAAGTATATACCGATGAAGAATTCGAAAAACTTTGTTTCCAATTTGGTTTGGAACTGGATGAAGTTACCTCTGAAAAACGTATGGCTGATAAAGAAGTTGGGCAAGGAAACGCTATCATCGATGATTCAGAAGAAATAATTTATAAAATTGATATTCCTGCTAATCGTTATGATTTACTTTGCCTGGAGGGGTTGGTATTGGGCCTGAAAATATTCCTTGGCCAAATTTCACCTCCTACATTCATGGCTGAGACACCAACTGAAGGAAATATTATTACAATGAAAGTGTTACCAAACGCTTCGAAAATAAGGCCATATGTTGTTGCTGCAGTTCTGAGAAATATGCATTTCACCAAGGATATTTATGATAGTTTTATTGATCTGCAAGATAAACTTCATCAAAATATATGTAGAAAACGTTCATTGGTATCTATTGGAACACATGATTTGGATACTTTGACTCCCCCATTCTTTTATGATGCTAAACCGCCTAAAGATATTGAATTCATTCCATTGAATCATACTGAAAAATTAGATGCAGAAGGTGTTATGGAGCTTTATTCATCACATGCACAACTGAAACACTATTTGCATATCATTAAAGATAGCCCAGTTTATCCTGTTATATATGATAAAAATGGTGTTGTCTTGAGCTTACCTCCGATAATTAATGGGAATCATTCTAAAATAACATTGAATACAAAAAATGTTTTTATAGAAGTGACAGCAACAGATTTAACTAAAGCAAATATTGTTTTAGATACTCTGGTCTGTATGTTCAGTCAATACTGTAAGAATCCATATGTTTCTGAGAGTTGTGTAGTAGTTTATCCTGATGGAGCAAGTCATCAGTATCCTCAGTTGTTATACAGGACAGAAAATGTTTCTATACAGAAAGTTAATTCTATAATTGGAATCAACAAATCAGGAAAATGTATAGAAGATCTTTTATCAAAAATGTCTTTAACTTCTAAATTAAAAGATGATTCACACTTAGAAGTAAGTATTCCACCTACAAGGCATGATGTAATACATCCATGTGATGTTTATGAGGATGTTGCGATAGCTTATGGATATAACAATATTGAAAAAGCTATACCAAACACAAATACAATAGGAAATCAGTTACCTATAAATAAACTATCAGATTCACTCAGATATGTTATTGCTCAGGCTGGTTTTACTGAAGCTTTAACTTTCTCATTATGCTCAGAGGAAGATATTTCAACAAAATTAGGATATAACAAAATGTCAGCAGTGCATATTTCTAATCCCAAAACATTGGAGTTTCAAGTATGTAGAACTTCCCTTCTACCTGGTATTTTAAAAACAATAGCTGCAAATAAAAAAATGCCATTGCCATTGAAAATATTTGAAGTTTCTGATGTTATTTTGAGAGATGATAATGCTGAAGTTGGAGCAAGAAATGAGAGACGGTTATGTGCTGTTAATTGCAATAAAAATGCTGGATTTGAGGTTGTTCATGGTCTACTTGATCGTGTTATGTTAGCATTAGATATACCCAAAGGAAGTAGTCTTTCTAAGAAAGGATATTACTTAAAGAAAAATGATGATCCTGCCTTTTTTCCCGGACGATCAGCAGAAATATGCTGGGATGATAAAACTATTGGAAAAATTGGTGTTCTTCATCCAGATGTCTTGCTGAAATTCGAACTGGTGAATCCCTGTTCTGCAATAGAAATTGAAATAGAGTCATTTTTATAAGCTTCTCAGTGTGAAAAACAATATAACTTTATTGTGATTTTGTTATAATTCTAGCAACCCAGTCATGAAAGCTCATTATACCTATCTGCTATCGAGAGTATCAAAATAATCAATTATTTTTAGGGTTGTAATATTTTCATTTCCATATTAATGTGATTTGTGCTTTGTACACATACTGGACTCAGTTTAGCTTTTTTGTGTATGCTATCACAGAATATGCCATGCGACAGACACTGTGTGTCCCATAGCTTAGTGGAATAAAGCCTTGACCTTTGACGTGGAAACCGGAAATGCCGTAGGTTCAAGTCCGGGGCTAGGAAAGAAATTTTTGAGCTTTGGGTATGCGGCCACCATTTACTGTTGGCTCTAAAATTAACAGTGCTGTGCCTAAGGTGGCGTAAGAATACAGTAACAAGGCCTACACAGAACACACTGCTTAACCTAACTCGCACAAGCTTGAATTAGCTTCTGAGGGGTGTACACTGATATATGTATACCTAGGTAAGCCAGTATAAACATAAACTTGAGATTTTGCTTATCTGAACAACCTGTTTTATCCCAGGTAGTGGTGCCTAACCATTAAACTTACAGGGGTTGCAATATATATAACAGTTGTGAAAGGCTGCTACATGAGTTCCCAGTAATGAAGGAATAAACTCAAAAGTGTGATGAGGTCAATAGTATAGTAACCTTCTCTTCAATCTAGTAATGACCACCTAAGGGAAATCGCAACTTAGATTGCAGTATCATGCAAACAAAAGCCTACATAGTTATTTCCTCAAACTGGAATATCCTCGAACTAGTCATCTAGTCTGCATTTCCATTCTGAGTTATTATGCCATCCAATTGATTTCTTGTTCTCTATATAGTTATGAACAGCCTTAAAGGAAATGTTGTAAAATATCAATTTCAGAGCTTAATAAGCCAGTTCTGATGTATAAATGTTCAAAATCTGTATCACTATAGAAACAGAACTTCAAGCTCATTGGAGCATGAAATCGGCCATTTCCATAGTCTGTACATAAAGAGATACCTCTGAGAAATAAGACAACATGAAATCAAATAATACATTTATAGAAATCGCCAATTTTCAAATACATGAACAAATTTCAAATCATTCACTCTATTTCTACATACTCTATTCACTTTGTGAAAGAGTCAGGTAAAGTTTACTATAAAAATTTTACACACCGTTGTGTGCAATTCAGTCCCAAGTGCATGAGTACTCAGTAGGGGGTTGTATCTATCCAATTAATTACCAGAATATTAAATAATCCTTTCTTCCTTCTTCAAATCTCAATTTTTTTATTCTATTTGGTTCCTTGTAAAATTATCTTCATAGTATTGCAATATTTACTACTAGTTTCACTGAAATCAATTCAGCCCATAGGTCTTCTCGTACACAATTATTTAAATTGGAAACAGTTGTGACTTAATTCACTGCATAATCTAATAATTCAACAATGCTATCTTGTGTCTGACTCCAAGGGGTTGCATAATTATCAAATGGAAACACTTTCGAAATGTTACAAGTCATACAAGTCCATCTCACAATTTTCTTTTTAATACGCACTTTACAGTTGATTCCTGGCAGTAACAAAGATTTGCACCCTTTACAAATTCTTCTTTTCATATCTATATCCCTGAAAATGATATTTAAGTAGCTAATGGAGATCATCACAATATTTCTTACTCACATTCTCTGCACCGATTTCTTAGATACTTGTATCATAAGGTTTGAACAGCTTTTAGACATTGCATGATTCGGAGTTTCGTTAGTCGTTAACTCTTCAGCAACCTGATAACATACCAAATTTAACAACTACATATATGAAATAATCCATATTTACCTGATATAAATAATTAATTCTTTCTAAACTTTCCTTCGATTGACATTTTTTTGGACGACCCATTTATAATGCAAAATTAACTGGATTTTTTTAAACTGTAATTGATTTAAATAATTAATAAAAATTTGATATTTTATTGAATCTGTTTTCAAAATCCAATTCTAAAACATCTGTGATGATTATAGGTTAATCCACAGAACATCAAATATTAATCTACAGAACAATGATGATTAAATCATGCATTTCTATTTCTTCTTCTTTTATTGTTTTCTCAGTAAAAGCCTATTTCAAGCGAAAGACCAAAAGTGGTCATCGTTTGGTAGTTCTAGAGGTCACACCTTGCGGCTTAAAGGCTCATTCACAATGATGTTAATGGTAACGTCAGTGTTGAGCTACGATGTTAAATTAAAGACTAGGGTTATAATTGTACTGTCCACATCGATGTTAATGCGTTAAGTATATTTCTTGAACTTCTAACATTATGGTTAACAACAGCTGATGAGAAACGTTATTTGTGTTGTTTAGATGCGAAATGTCGTTCTCACCGACTAGTAATCTGGTTTTGTGGTTAATTCATAAATTGAATTTTTATATTAAGTGTAATAATATATCAATTAGTATATCTTAATTATTTTTTCACAGAACACTAATATGGAGGAAATAGAAACTCCTTATTAATTCTTTGTAACACAAATCCGAATCCATGTTTTGGAGGATTAAGGCTCGTTTATACTGGTTGGTACCTTATGCCGTAACCTCAACCTTAAAAGTTGAACCATTAGAATTCAATGCTTTCGTTCATACTCATTCCCTAACCTTTTTCCTTACCGGTACAATGAACGGGCAGGAAATTTGAATTGCGCAAGCAGCGGAAATTTAAAATATTCTCAAATATGCTGTTTTTTTATTAGTTCGAAGTAGTTCACACGCGGAAGGCAGGTTGGTACACGAGTTATTTTTTGAGAGTGCTTGGGAAATGTCTAGAAAAACATAAAATCATTAATTTCATTTTGACAGTCATCTGCTGAATGAGTGAACATTTTTTCAATATATTTTAATAGTTTGGGATGGTTTTCACCCTGCAGGCAAGCTTGAATACGATTTATTTTTTAAGGTCTCTGAACGCATAGAACGAATAAAAGAATGTGGATATATAAAAAATAAGTACTCAAAATTGAAAGGAAACACCTGTACCTGTGGTAGCAATGCGCATGCGCCGCGAATGTGCGCATATGGGTTTTAACTATGTTACCATGATGACTCAAGGTGCAACATTCAAATAAAACAACATGTTTACTTCGAAACAACATTTAAATTTCTTCTGGTGAACTATTAAGGGTTACTTTGACAAAATTCAAGTAGTTTGGTGCAATAATTGAAGATGATGTGATTCATCATTATTAAGTGGGAACTTATATGTATAATATTGTAGGGATTCAATGGAGAGAAATACAATTTTCAGGAAGTGAACTAATGATCCGTAATCTTTCTGAAGGAAAATTACAAAAACATAAATGAAAATGGATGGTACTGAAAATTTAACTCAATGAGATGTGCGCATGCTCAAAGCATTTCGCGGGGTCTCGTCACCGCCTGCTAGATGCCTCACGATTTAATTAAGAAATCGAATGATCTGCATATAATAATTTAACTGAAAGTCGTCTAGATGAACATAAAATCGAAAGTTTTAGTTTGACAGTCATCTACTGAATGTGTGAGAAATGTTTTAATTTTTTTCATCAGTTTTTTTGGGTCGTCTCTATCCTGAAGGCAGTCTAGTAAACGATTTATATTTTTGATGGGGTTTGAAAGACGTTTAGAAATACATCAAATCACTAGTTCCATTTTGATAGTCATGTGCTGAAATCTTGAAAATTTTTTTATTTTTATATAATTGATATTTTTATATTTGATTTTGTAATACCAAAACCACGGAATATTGTACCTGCCGATCGAGGAGGCTACCAGCGAACATCTACGGTTTTCAGAAGCTGGTTTTCACACCGAATGTAAGAATTCAAGCAATATTTTTGACGGTGAACACATCCATCAACATTACCATTAACATCGATGTCAACAGTCTTGTTATGGCACTATTCTTTAGGCTTTAACATTGTAGCTCAACACTAACATTATTACCATTAACATCATAGTAAACGCCTGAATTCTTCAAGTATTAACATCAAAGCTTAACACTAACATTACAATGAACGCTTTTATAGCTGAATTCTTCAAGTATTAACATCTAAGCTTAACACTAACATTAGCATTAACATCATTGTGAATGGGCAGTGGGCAGTTAAGCAATAACCGCTAGGAATGACTGCTAGAAAGACCAGAATAATGAGCGGTCTTTCGCTTGAAATAGGCTATTGATATCACTCTACATTTCAGTGCACAGTAGTGATTACATATGTGATATTCTGTGACTTAACCTTACCGAAGTAATCAAACATCAACCAAATCCTTACAATATGAATGTAATGTATTTATTTTCTAAGACGAAATCGATATAATAAATAGAACCAATAATTGGATTTCATTATTTCAATTTATTACATGTAATTCAAAATAAGATAGATGCAATTTAAGTAATAAATAAAATGGAGATCGATAACCCAATTGAAAAAACATTGGAGCTCAAGTGCCAATTTGATACACTTACTAGGCCTAACGGCTCAGTTTTATTTTGCGAAGGTATATTTACATTCATCTCCTATTTCTACTACGATTTCAACAATAATAATATTGCTTTCAAGGTGAAACTTCTACATTGGTTGGAGTGTATGCACCAGTTGAATGTAAAGGGTCTAAATTGTTAACAGATAAAGCATTGATAGAAATGAATTTCAGGCCAAAATCTGGACTTCCCTGTAAGTATTCTGAAGCGTTCAGAATACAGGGATATATTCTAATAAACATATTTCTTCAGGTGTTCAAGATAGATTTCATGAGGCAACTCTGAAAAATACATGTGAAGCTGCTTTGGCTTCCATTTTATATCCTAGATCTTCCATAGTTATTACTATCCAAG
The DNA here is from genome assembly GCA_030674115.1 of Micraspis discolor. Lineage (NCBI taxonomy): Eukaryota > Metazoa > Arthropoda > Insecta > Coleoptera > Coccinellidae > Micraspis > Micraspis discolor. The sequence continues at coordinate 1,189,715 of JARTUT010001751.1, forward strand.
AAATGAATGATAATGGACAAGTGAGTGTTTGACTGAGTGTTGATAATTCTATGAATATGAAATATTTCAGTTATTATCTTGTGCCATTAATGGTGTATGCTTGGCCTTATTAGATTCCAACATCGACATGAAATTTTTATTTGCTTCTGCAACATGTTTTCTTACTATTGATGGCCATCTTGTTTTAAAACTCCCCTGAAAGATAACATAAAAGCTAAATTTGTATTCACATTTGATAGCAATAAGGGCAATACTATGGGGTCACACACAGAAGGAGTATTTTCTTCAGAAAATTACAAATCTGCTTTGGAGAAATGCAGAGAGCAAAGTAAACATATTTTTAAATTTTTGAAGCATCAGATTATTAATAAGTCTAATTGTAAATGAAGGTTGAAATATATTTTATTTTTCACTTGTACATTATATGTTTATTTTACCTTAGAAAGGGTTGCTATAAATACACTCATTATGCCCGTGGGCATTTTAGCGGGCATTATGGATCATAACGCCCGCTCTTTGTGCAAGAAGCAAAATAAGCTAGAAAGAAATTATTTATTTCGCAGAATTTTAATACTAAAACAACGACAACTCAACAAACGAGAACAAAGTCTTTCTTAATTAAAATTATAAGTACAGTTTTCGAATTTCCCGGAAAAATTCTTCAATCATGAATCTTGGGATGTTTTCGAAACCTGAGGAGTGAAAACCTGACCGCAAGTACTTGGAAGTTCGTACACAAGAGAACCACTAGAGAATTCATGAGAATCTGTTACCAAATTCAAAATCATCGTCCATATTTTGTTTTTGGAAAAAATGCTCTGCTCTATGTAACCTTCCGCCACAGATGCACTCTTCCATCTTCCGTGTATTTTTAACGTTTCACATGATGCACCAGCCTCAGTTAAAAGAGTTGCTGAAGTCCGTCTCAAACAATGTCCTGTATATTCATTTGCATCATCCAATTTTAAGTATTCATCGAAGGCATACTTCCTATGGTATTTTTGCCAACAGGTTGGATGGTGCACTGACCATTTCGGAACGTGAGGAAAAATCTAGGATTCTTCACTCCACTGGGTCTCAAGGATATATATTTTCTGACCAGCCCCAAAGCTCCTATTTTTTCTTCCTCTACAATGCTAAATTCTTTTGACATACCGGTTTTAGTTTAGGGTATTTTAACAAGTAAACAGCTACCCTTATCTTCTATATCTTTGATAGACTTTCACTAATTCATCTCTCCTTAGTCCTCCAAAACACCCATTTTTAGAACTACTTTATGAAGAAGATGAATTTCATAAGGAGCTTCATTGATGAATGTATGAACTTGTTCTGCTGTCAAAACTTTGGATTTCTTCGGAATATATCCTTTAGATTTCATTTTTAAAAACGCTACTATTTCGTAGTACTTAGTAGTACGTAGTATTTCGTCTACAATGACGCAGGACAAAATTTTTCAGACTGAAATAAAAAAAATTACCCACACATGAACAAAATGAAAAATAAAATAGCATATCAATTCTTGAAAGTACGCCAATAACACTGTTTCATCTATAGCAATTATTTCATTTTTCAACTTCCATTGATGGAATGTTTCATAATCCTTGTCGTAGACGAGTCTGGATTTTTCTGGTAATAAATTATTTGCAGCTTTGGCTGCATTTTCAATTATATTATTTGGCAAATTGCTATTCATTTCTGTTATTTCTTTAAATATTCACAACGAAAACAGTAATGACATTCACTTAATAAAATGATGACAGCAATAACGAACTTCAAAATATTAACAAATGCCATGGTTACTACTGAAAGTTAAATGGAAAAAAAATCATAGGAGAAATCGAATTTTATTGTAATTAAATGATATATTCGTGAAAAATAAAATCTTATATGCACCACGAGCGTTATTAGATCCCAACGCCCATCAGGCAACATTCATCCCTCGGGCCGACTGTTTCACTCCGGGCGTTAGGATCCATATAACGCACTAGGTACATAAATAACTATTATTTATGATTTATAAATGGTTTATTTGACACTGGTTTATGACTGAGCAAGATGAAAGTGATGATCTTTAACACTTGAGGATTGGGCATCAAGTTCCAAATAAACCAAAAATTTATTTCTGATCTAAGAAAATTAACATGTTGGAAAACCACCTGTGTGTAGCTTTCTTGAGTTCAACACACCTTAAAAATTTATTTGAGAAAGATTCAATACTTTCTTGAGTATGCACGGATTAATGTTCAGTGATTCATTTGCCAAGGACTCTTATCTAGTTGGCCGTTGTCCCTGTGTGTATATGAATATTTCAGACCAGCGATTCAGTTGTCCTGGCTCAAAGTTTAATATGCCAAAGACTCAAGAAACAACTGATAATGTAAGAACTTCAGTTGAATAAAACCCTAGAACTTCAATTTGTTAGTGAAGTCAAAAATTAAACATTGCAAAGTCTTTTTAACTAAGAATTCTAAGCAGATACCTCAAATTTCAAGCATTACTACTAGAAATTTTGAGGCGATTTCTAATGCTACAATTCCAAAAATTTGGAAGATTTAAATAGAGAACATGGTTTCAATCGCATGTAGCCTTTTATTGCACCATGCATGCTTGGCTCGATGATTCAATTGAAAATGATTCCAACAGAATCATTTATCACAAGAGATAATATTGGATGGGCTTCAATGAGCTCGTACTTGATTTAATTTTTGTAAGGAATATCCAAAGTTCCAAATGGAAGCGGATTAGAGAATGATGTACTAACATGTGGTTAGAAAAAATGTTTTTATGCGTAATTTTTAGAAACACAATTTTTCACCTCTAGTTTCCATAATGAAAATTTCAGAATTTTTGTAATCTAATTTATTTGTGAAAGAACTACCTTTGACTCTTTTTTGATCTTGGTATTCAATGGTATAAATTTTGTATGATTATAGAAGTCTATACTGATTGATCTCCATAAGTCCATGTGATTTATAGTTGAGTTACTATAAAATGAGTTTAAGATATGTAATTTCTACCCTTGGAGCAACAGTAAAGGATGTGGGAATCATAATTAAACATTATTCCCTTGCTAACTGAAATGATATACATTTGAGTCTATTAATTTGTATTCCTAAAAATATACAATTAGAAGTTTCTAGTCAATGGATGTGTCAAATAATAATATTTTTTTTTGTACAAGTTTTCGGATAGAATTTTCAGTGGATCATCCATAATGAGGCACTCCTCTATCACATCATTTAATAGGGCTCTCACATGCTTGTAAGAATGCCGACAAACCACATTTGCTAATAACATTTCAGAGTCATTGTTTTCTAAGCCTATGCAATAGGAACGGGATGCTCTACTCAAACAAGCAATCATAGCATATATGTACATAACAGATTCTGATAGTCTTCTTAAATGATTATGACAATTCAAAACATCAATTCCATATTTACTTAAAAATGTCTCAGTTGCATACTGTAATCTAAGAACACAATATTCAATGTCATTAGCAGCTTCTTGACATGATGGGTGCAGATAGTTTTTTATTTCCAGTGTTAATGCAGGATCATCATCTCCATGTCTCCTACCTTGCCACAGCTTTTTCAATACAAATGATCCATGGAAGAGAGGATTCCTTAGTTTCTTTACTGTACCACCCAACTTTCTACCAGAATATTGTATTCCCAATAAACCAATCATTAGTTTTGCCATGTTTGCATTCTCATAAGAGATCAATTGCGCCAATGCTTCCTTATGTAATTTTTGACAAACATTTTTAGAGTCTAAAGCATTCCCCCCAAGTAAGCTGAACCCTAAAGAAGTAGATTTTAAAGCTAACTCTGTTGAGAATACTCTTGTAATTAATGATTCAACATCACAGTCTTGATCTTCATAATTGCTGATCATGCCTGAGGTCAAGTACACCATGCTTTCCACCATATAAATGTATGATAATATTTCACCCATTACTGATGTTATTGCCTCTGTTTGGTATACTTCTTGGCCTGGGGGTGAACTTTTTATTATATCATCTGATAATGAGCTTACTAAAGTTTTCATCAAATTCAAATTCATAACGCTTATATTCAGATGATATTCTGGTAGCACTTTTGATAAAACATTCAACACATTTTTATCAGATCCTATAATATTACTTTTGGGCACTATAACATCCTTAAAAACAACATTGACAGTTCCTTTCAGTAATGATTCATCTGTATTGACTGTTTCTAAGGAAATTCCAGGTGTATTCTTTTCAATAATGAATGCTAAAAGATCACTATTTTCAAAATTATCCTTTGCACCATCTGCATCACGTAGAAAAATAATAAACAGATCAGCATCAGCTCCACTCAAAACATATCTTTTTTCACCATTCAACATATAAGACTTGAAATCATTCTGCAAGTTAGCTTTTAACTCCTTGGGTGAGTCTTCATCAGAACCACTAGAATTGTTTGCTATGCTTATCGTTGAAACAATTTCACCTTTAAGTAATTTTTGTAGATACTTATCTTTTTGATCATTTTTACCATACTTAGATATGATATATATGCATAATTCATTATTCAATAAACTGTATTTATGGGAGTTTTTGAATAAAATTTCATTGAACCGACAGTGTTCAGTTGTATTCAGTTCCCTGCCTCCAATTTTATGTGAACATTGTAAACCCAAACATTTGAGACCTCCCATTATACGTAAAGTTTCCCTTATGTCCACTGTGCTATCTAGTTGTTTGGATATCTTTTCTAAACTATTTACTGCTGTTTCTAATTCATCTACATCCTGCTTTGAAAGCTCTGGGTAGGCAAGAATTTCAGTGTCCACCTTTCCCAAAAATAAGTTCTTCACAAATGGTTCTCTTTGTGGTAATTTTGTTCTTTCCTTGGATATCACTGTAGTCAGATTTCCCAACTCAATGTGTTCTTGGATTTTGCTTTTTCCAGCAATATTTTCAGCAGGAACAGTAGAAAAATTTGTCGCTGCTAAGTTAATAATTCTTCTTGAATAAAATCTAGGAGGAAATCGCATAAGGTAACGCATTTTCCCCATGTAAATTTTTCTACAAATTTACTTCTTGTTGTTTTCGTCTCACTAATTTGGTGTATTTATTTATTATAAATTATTAGTTATATTAAAAAGTAGTAAACTTTTCTTCTTTATTTGGTTATATTTCTAACCACAGAGTATAGAATAATAGTAATTATTTTGAGCGGTGTGAATCGCTGCCAGCCGCCAGCTGTTAAAAACCGATGATGCCCGAGGCGCAGATTTGATCATTGGCGGGTGCAATATTTAATATTCCCCCATTTCATTATTCCTTTCACTAAAAGCGAACGTTAAACGTTTTTAGCTGCCAGAAATCCTAGCTGCTGAAGTTTTTCAGATATCCGCTTCTTATGATCGTGGCGGAGGGTATTTTGACGATTTCATTATTTATTACACTGAATGTTTGACGGGACTGAACTTGCATTTTACTTGGTTTTCGTATTAATAAAATATAAAAAAATATTGGTCCACATTTTCAGCAAATAACTGTCGAAATGAAGCTAGTGGTTTCATATTCCAGTAAGCGTCTTTTAATCACCCTCAAGAAATAAAACGTATACTAGCTTGCTTTCGGGGTGAAAAGTACCCCAAACCGATGAAAAATATTTAGAAGATTTTTTTTCATATATTCAGCAGATTATTGTCGAAATGAAACTAGTGGTTTTATGATCTTCTAATTGTTTCTCAGTTATCCCCAAAAGATAAATCGTGCACTTGCCTTCTTTCGGGATAAAAAATATGAAAAATGCTCTAAACTGATGAAATTTTTTTTTTCACATATTCAGCAGATGATTGTCAAAAGTCAACTAGTGGTTTTATATTCATCAAGACGTCTTTCAGTCACCCTACTAGCCTGCTTTAGGGGTGAGAACTACCCCAAACTAATAAAAAATAATTGTTTATTTTCACATATTCAGCGAATGTCAAAATGAAACTAATAGTTCCTCTAGACGTCTTTCAGTTACCCTCAAAATACAAATCGTGTAATAGACTGCTTTCAGGTTGAAACTACCCAAACTGATAAAAAATAGTTGTATGTAGTTTTCACCCCTACTGAAAGACGTCTGGAGGAACATAAAACCAATAGTTGAATTTTGAATTTTGACTGTATCTGCTGTATATGTAAAAATTTTTTTTTACACTTTGTCAGTTTGGATACTTTTCTCACCGAAGGCTTGCTAGTAGACGATTTCATTTCTGAGGGCATCTTCGGTTTTTAGCAGTTGGCAGCTGTTCACACATCTATATTCTATGAGATATAGATTTTCGATTTTCCTAACCTTAAAATATGATGAATACAGAGAAAATAAATAACAATGATTAATAAATAGGAATGAAATGATTTAAACTTTGGTATTATAAAAATACCTTCAAATGATGTATTTTTATTGGATCTTTATTCTTTTTGTCCCACCAATATGTTCAGATTCTATGAGATATAGATGTTCTGTGATATAGATTTTATTTTCCTAACCTTTATGATGAATACAGAGAAAATAAATAACAATGATTAATAAATAGGAATGAAATGATTTAAACTTTGGTATTATAAAAATACCTTCAAATGATGTATTTTTATTGGATCTTTATTCTTTTTGTCCCACCAATATGTTCAGCGTGGGATTCAGAGCAATTAGAAATTTTTGATGTCGTTGAAGAAGTTCAAGAAAATTTTTATAGTATCTTGAATATTACCACTGTGAGTAATATTGTTATTGTCATTTAAGGGTTATTTGTGATTACCTGTACTCTATGTTACTTTTTAAGGATGCTACCAATGATCAAATCAAGTCCGCATTTAGAAAACTTTCGTTGAAACTTCATCCAGATAAAAATGTGGATAGAGATACTTCCGCTGAGTTTAGGACATTAGTAAGTGTTTATGAAGTTCTGAAAGTACCATCGAAGAGAAAACATTATGATGAAATATTGAAGAATGGATTGCCAAACTGGAAAAGTGCAGTTTATTATTATCGATATGTTCGAAAAATGGGAATGCTTGAAGTTTGTGTCATTCTTTTTGTTATTGTTACTATTGGGCAGTATTTAGTGAATTGGGCAGCATATTTTGAGAAGAAATATGAATTGGTAAGTGCATTGTCCATCTCTGTTTTGAAAGTAATTTTGATTCCTCTTCTGGAGAACATATATTTTCCTGCTATTAGTCGATATAATTTCCAGTTAGCTATTTTCAATTATTCACTTAAACATTATAAGCTTGTGACATGTAGTGAATCATATTACAGCAGAGATTGAAATTGAAATTTCATTATATGATAGTTTCACAATTATAAATGCATTGTTACTGGACCAGAACCATTATTTGGGATATCTGAAACCTATACTATGGGTGAAATAGTAGAATGGACAATATAAAGAAAAACAATATAAGTATTCCAAGAATGAAACCTCAGGTATAAGGAACAGTAAGGAACTTATGAGAATGAAGACTGGCTCATTAGCAGAAAACCATTAGGCTGAGCAGACAATAAATCAAATCAAGAAACACATGCATAGGATGGGGTGTTTGTTGTCAAGCAGAATCTGTAATTGGGAGGAAGAGAGTACATACATACATTTTTGACTCTTAACCTCTAGACCAATGGAGGCAGCTGAACTCCCACATAGGTGGCATGGAAAATAATTCCATTGCTACTGAAGCAATGTAATACAAGGGTTTTATGCATGCAATTTTTTGAGAGAATCTCAGCACTCACATTTCCCAAAATTCATTAGGAGGCTTTTCAATTTAGTCAAGTCCAATACACTAAAAAGGTTTACACTGAAATAAAGTTATATGAATGCATTGAACTTCCTTGAAAAAATTGGTGTTATCTGTAAATAAAGGAATGTTGGTATCATCTACAAATTACAGCAAACTTGAGAGTTAATTAATAATAATAATAATGACTTTATTGAATCCAAATTATCAATACATTTATTCCTAATACAAAAACAATGTACAATCACAGGGCTGAATTCAGATTGTGACACGAAGAGCCACTCTCTGCTCTTCCACTCAAAACCTGATTCAAGTTCATACTAGTTCATGTAGTACAATTCAAAACTTTAAAGATATATGAGGGAAAGAAAAAAAAATAATACATTCGGGGATGGCTACAGTGCTATGAAGGAGCGAAAACAAGTGCAGGTAAAAGTGCGTCAGCTACCAGACTGACACTGTTCAGATAATAATCAATCTTTTATTCTCTTTCTGAAGGAAGCTACCGGAAGACTATGCTAGCCATTGGTAATATATTTGTTGTATAGCCTATATATGCTGAAACTGAATGACCTCTCAAAAATAGACAAATTATGTTTAGAAGGAGATATGAGACCCCTTCCTCGAATATTAAGGTTATGGACATCAGATCTAAAAGTAATTTTCCGATGCAAATATGATGGTTTCCGAGATAACACAATTCTATGATAGCAAATCAGGGGAGACAGCAAGAACTGATTACGTATATTCAACCATTTGACCTCCGACAATTTATACAAAATATGCTCGAATTTTCTAATTCCAAAGATAAATCTCAAACAAGAGTTCTGTACCTTCTGAATGCAGCTGAGAGTATTCTGATCCAGGCACTAGAAAAACACCTGCAAGCAATGGGTAAAATTAGACAGAACCATAGAGTAGCATAGTGATATGTAGCTATTTATGTATAGCAAAGACAGAAGGGTTCTCAGGTGTGAACCTTGGGGTACACCAGATGTTACATTTATGCAATGAAGTACTCGATTATAATATAACGCTATATTAAAAATTGATGCAGCATCAGAAGAAAGTAAAAAGACATGTGTGAATGATGAAGAGGTAATTTAAAAAACGATACAAATCTGCCAAGTGCAAACAATCTAAGCATTTGCTTGGATTTTAGAGAGAGAGAGAGATGTATCACACAAGAAAAAAGGAACCCATAATTCCTGAAAATTCCTTTCATTTAGGAATTCGCTTAGACTATAATAACACTTTTTAATGAGGAAACTTTTGAGGCTCTTCTTTTGGGATCTAAGAGATCTTTTTTTGAAATCTTCAGGTTACTTATTCCTTATTGAAAATAAACTGTTTCATTTTTCTGTATGTTTGAAAAGTTTGGCTTATCCTCGACCAAATAGCTTTTTCCCCTGGTGTTGTAGGGATGGTGCAGGTTTATATCATATATATTTAAACTGTATAGAGTCAATATACTGTAGCTTTTAAATACAGGTTTGCACGTTTCAGTTTGCTTGATCTTGAAAATGACTCTTAAACATCAGAAATATTCTTTCAACATCTGGAGATCTTGCCCAGAAGAATAATCCCATAACTTATCCTAGAGTGTACATAAACGTGGTAGGAAGATAATGTAGTATCCACACCCACTGTTTCTTGGATTATTCTTAGTGTAAAGCAGTGGCGGGCTATGCTTGGTGCAAACATTTACTCCCAAGAATGTTAGACCAGTGACTGTTTGGTTTGATTTGCATCAGTCATTAGGTTGTTTTTGCTGAACCAATCATTCATATTTTTCATTTCACTCTCCAGACTAACATTACCCTTCTCTACATTATCAGCTACATATATTATAGTTGTATCATCTGAGAACATAACAGTATCATTATCAACAAATTGCACAAAATTATTTGTACCAGGTATACTGGTATGAAGTGAGCGTCAAGATACAAATGTCTTGATAGGGAACATTTGTTGTGAACAAGCTTCTATTTTTTTTTTTTTTGTTCGTTTGCTATGACATCTGTGAAACATATTTAATATACATCAAGTCATTGAACAGACATCATATTTTTTCATTGTGCTAAAAATTTCAAATTTTGTACTAGAAAGGCTGATTTGCGGAAAGAATTAAATTTTTGTTTTCATTTGAAGAAAAGCGCTGCAGAGTCGCATCAAATGCTTCTCGAGGCATATGATGATCATGCTCTATGAGAAGTTACATCCTAAAGATGGTTTCAACGGTTTAGAAATAATGATTTTGATGTGAGCATTGAAGAATGTGGAAGACCACCAAAAAGGTTTGAAGTTGCCGAATTTCAAACGTTTTTGGATGGAGATGACACTTTGAATCAAAATCAAATGGCAGAAATGTTAAATGTTGCGCAACAAACAATTTCTGACCGCGGATGCATGAAGATGTCGGGTGTAGACGTATGCGCCCAATAATGATAATGATAATAATAATGAATGAAGGATGCTGTGTTGAAATCTAAACAAGAAAATCCTAACATAGAATGGTTTTGTA